>NW_004624766.1:12499937-12633096 GCF_000247695.1 Heterocephalus glaber
TTCATCTTCTAAACAGCAGCAGGAACAGCATTTCCATAGAAAATGACCCTATTACCCTTCCTTCTGATATTTTCCTCTTCTTTACCCAGAAAGACACCTTTCCCCAAAAGGATCATCAAACCCTTCATCTTCCTCTATGAGGCTGTTTCCTCTCTGTTTACAGAACTCCAAATATGAGCAGCTGAAGATATGAACATTGTGTGACCATGGTTATCGTTTTTATCCAGATTGGCAGATGCTTTTTAGTCTCCAGTGGGATTTCAGTGGAAAAGAGCTTAAAATGCACAGGAGGGGGAAAGCACTTCTCTCCCTGGATCCCTGTGGAGCTGATAACAGTCTATGGGAAGTCATCTATTTAAACAGAAATAAACATGCCTTGGGATGCCATGAGGCTGTTTTCAGCTTTATTAAGAAATCTGCATTTAATTTTTCCAGCATCTCCAGTCCTGTTCACTTAGCTTTCCCGTGCATGTGGACCAGTTAGAACATTTGATGAGAATGCATACATTGCCTTCTGCTTCTCACAGAAGGATGGTGCTTTTGGAGGAGAGTAAGGAATCTGGAGGACTTCCAAGTGCTTAGCCAGAAACATACTTAATTGGGTTTTAATGGGGAAAACTATTCCTGATCAAACATTGCCTGTGCCTGGGACCTGAGAAATTTCACGACTAGGTATTTTCTTTTCTTTCTAAAAAATTCTTTGGAAAATTGGTCATCCTTATTAAGTATGAGGTTCTGGTCAGCAATGTGTGTGTGTGCTTGTGCACATGTGCGTGCATGTGCGTATGTGTGTCTGTAAAGAGTCAGATAGTAAACATCTTAAACTTCATAGACCATATGGCTTCTGTTGCCTCTTCTCCACTCTATGGCTTTAAAACAGCTGGAAGTTTCCTTTCTCACCACAACCATGCCAACATTTTTGTTATTCTTTGACTCCTTGATAATTACCATTCTTTTTGGAGTAAGATGGACTCACAGTGTTGTTGTAATTTGTATTTCTCTAGTGGCCAGAGATGTTGAACATTTTCCTACATTGTTAGTGAAATGTAAACTAGTATAACCAGTAATGGAAGTCAGTATAGAGATTTCTCAAAGAAATAAAGTTAGAAATCCCATGTGACCTAGATATTCCCCTTCTAGGTATCTTCCTGAAAGAACTAAATACGTCATACTACAGTAATACATGCAAACCAATATTTATAGCAACAAAATTCATATCTTAATCCTGGAAGTCGCCTGTATATCCATCAATAGATAAATGGATAAAGAAAATGTGGTACTTGTACATAATGAAATACTACTCAGCTATAAAGAAGGATAAATTAGAAACATTTGTAGTAAAATGGATGCATCTGGAAAATAAAATATTGAGTGAAATAAATCAGTCACACAAGCTCAAATACCATATGGTATCCCTCCTTTGAGCTACCCAACATACAAAGAGAATAATAAAGGATGGATGGAAGGGAACAGGGGTACAGACCTATTGCAAATGGAAAGGGGTCCTGGAGATGGAGGGGAGGGGAGAGGGGGAAAGAAAAGGGAAGTAAGTGGAATTGAGATGTGCCAAGTACAGGAACCTAATAACCTCAATGAATAGAAGCATTACATTGGGCCGAGGATTTAGTTCAGTGGTTTCGCTGCCTGCTGCACAAGCGCAAGGACCAGAGTTCGATCCCTAGTACCAAAAAACAAACAAACAAACAAAAATATATATATAAGCATTGCGTGTCATAAGCATGAGAGAAGAACGATAATAACAAGAATGGAAATGGGGAAAGGGATTTAAAGTTGGAGGGAGGGAGGGAGGGAGTCGGGTGGGAAGGGGAAAGGGAAGGGGATTGATTATAAAAGGAACCAAGCTGTGTTAGATACATGTACCCACTCCCCAAGATGAGCGCAAGCATCAGGTACTACAAACACGCTAAGAAAAGCAACCCAAAGCAACAGGAGCCATAGACAGAATGTGTGGACTTCTAAATGTGGTTGTGACCTATAAGGCATCATTTAAGGGTGCTGCACTTTTAGTTTCATGTAATTTCTACATGTCGTATGATACTGTGCTGCTTTTAATTTTTTTTTTTGGTACAGGGGATCGAACTCGGGTCCTTGCGCTTGCGCAGCAGGCGGCGAAACCACTGAGGTAAATCCCCGGCCTGCTTTTAATATTTTACCATGTAAAATGTCAGAGCCATGCTCTGCTCCCGTGCCGTGTGGAAACAAGGCTGTGGGCAGTAATGCAGGAACTCCTGCTCTGGCAGACAGACTTGGCTCATGAATAAGACGGAAACCTTGGCTTCTTGTGACTTATTTTCCAGGAGAGGAAACACACAGTGAGCCTGTACACAGGTGGTGCATATTACGTGGAGTCGCAGGAGCTGGAGAGAGCAGAGTGAGATGAAAGCAAGCGTGGTGACTGTGGCCAGGAGCGCTGGCGGCGTGGGGCTGCTCTGGCTGCCCCGAGAAGCTGCTGTGAGGCAGCGTCCATGCGGCTCTCTCTGCTGCCGGGCGCTGAGTGTCGTGTCAGGTGCCAGCGGAAGTAATGGCAGAGGTAAAGCCCTGAGTGTGACATGAGCTCAGAGTGGGGAGGAAGCCTGCACGACCGAATTGGCCAGAGTGGATGTTGCAGAGGAGAAACCGAGAGCCACATGATGGGAAAGGAAGGCAGAGAAAGGCAGGGAGGATGTAGGCCAGAAGGAAGGGCTGTGGGTTTATTTCGTCTCAGCGAGCGTGTCTCAGGTGAGCAGAGAGGAGGAATGGTTACCCCCTCGGGAAGATCTCTCTGTGTGGATGGAGACTGTCATGGGGGGAGCGACAGGCAGGAGGGCAGAGTCTGGGGACCTTCTGAGTCCCACCTAGAGGCTTTTCCAGGGACTCCTCTAACGCTCTCTCAGGGGAAGGTGAGACATGGCGACGGAAGGCAGCTCACGTTGAACTACTTGAGTGAGATTGCATCAGGGGCATTTCCCAGAAATTAACTCCATAGGGCTCAGGTTATCTCAGGGGTGTGCACAACGACCGACGGCTAACCAACTGTGAGACACATGGCACTATTTCATCAATCTTCAGTTCTGTGAGGTAGGTGTTATTCATTCTGTAGCTGAAGAAATTCGGATACTAACGTTCTGCAGTTGACCAGCACCGCTCAAACTTGGTAGGTGGCAGAGGCAGTGAGCAGGTGCCTTAAAGCTTGTCATTTTTAAATTTTAATACTCTTCTTTCCCTCTGTATAAGTTGTCTATGTCTCCATATCAAAGCAATCCAAAGTTTTATGGCTCAAAACAGCAGTGATCTATGATTTCTCATGATATGGGGTTGGTCGGACTCAGCAGGGTGGTTCTCCCACTCCATGTTGTTGGCTGAATCACACACAGGCTGCAGGCAGATGGAAGCTCATCAGGGCCTGGGCATCTGAGACAGCTTCACCTCTGTACCAGGTGGCTGGGGTTTCTCCGTTTTATTTCAGGTGACTTCTGAACCACTGATCGCCTTAAGTAAGGCACAGTAAGGCAGTCTTACTGTGTTGTGGGTGTTGTGCCCAGATCGCAAAGTCCCCAAAGACCACCAAGGAGCCGATTCAGATGTAAACACATGAGGGTCGTTTATTCAAGCTCGAGCAGGGGCACTCAACCGTCACCGATGCAGCGGATCAGGGTTGAGAGCCCCGAATTCCAAATCAGCAGGGTTTTTATTGTGGCTACCACAAGGTTTGGGGATGTTCCATTTAGCAATTACATGATTGGTTGATATTTAGCAAGCATGGGGGGTTGAGGGGTGGCTACATGTAGAGTTTATGGGAAAAAGGAACAATCAGCACATTGACAGAATGTTCTATAGATAATGGGCCCAGGAGCATCTGTTTTCTGGGCAGACAAAGGATTGAGTTAGGAGCTGTGTCATTTTTTTTTTATCTGTTGTTCCACAGCAAGGACATTTTATCATTATTTTATGGGCACAAAGGAGACTAGGGTAATAGTTGACTTCAGTGAAGTGGAATTTATGTCAAGGCCACTTCACTGTCTTATTTTAAGATGGAGTCAAACTTTAAAATAGAGTTAGTTAGGTCTCACAGTGGGTAGGTTCCAAGGGGGAAATTCTAGAAAAATAAGTCCTAACATGCAAATGCTTATCAAACTCTGCTTGTATTATACTTGAGCATGCCATTACCTTAGAGCAACCTGCTCTGAGGTCCAAAATGAAATGTCCAAAATTAAATTTGAAGGAGACTTTAGGTCAGTTCATTAAGAAGTTACCGGTACCTATGACAATGTTACTCTGACTCCCGTCTTTTTATTTAAATTGTATTTCAGTAGTACATGTTTGCATTACATACAGTTTGTAGGTATCTGTATATACCACAGCTTCCCTCTTTCTATAAAATTCCCTTCCCTTTGTGCTCTCCTCCCTCTCTCCTCCTCCATTTCCCTATTCCAGTTTTCATTCTTGTGGATATTATTACCTTGAGCTCCTGACTTTTGTCTCAAGATGCAAGAGAATTTTTTCGTTTTTTTTGTGGTATCCCAAGATGCTATTGTCAATAACTAAGGACAAGTTAAAACTCTAGATATTTATTAATTCATGTGTTGACTACGCATTTGTCAGGTTTTTACTCTTGAGTGAAGCACTGTGTTATGTGCTATGAAAAAAAAAAGAACTGGATAAGACTTGAACCCTTTCCTCAAGATATGTAGAATCTAGAAGTAAATATTATGACACACCAGATACCATGGAAATTGCTATAATTGGAAAGTTGCATAAATTCCAGACAATTTTTCTTACAAGATATAAATCTTTCTTCTGGTTGCTAGAGTTTTCTGTGTTGTAGAAAGAACTGAAGCACTTACTGTTCCAGTACATTTGGAGGGCATGGTGAAAAGTCAATTTTTTGCAAAGATGAACTAATATTCAGGTCACTTCAGTGTTGGAATAAAGGGAATTTCATTTGCTCCTGTGACCTCCAGCTTTGTTTGATCTCTGACTGGTTTAGGTCACTAAGCTGTATTGATCATTTTTTCACTGAAATGTTTGGAGAGTCACCAGCTCCATTAAAACAAACAAATGAAAACATCAAAAATATACTGGCATGGAAAGTTCTAATTTACTTAGTTTATATATGATAGATCTGAGAAGTATAAAATTTTGCATATAATAGTATATATAGGTATATATAAATAGTATAGTATATTATATATAGTATGTTTGTGCTGCTATCCTAAAATTCTTAGAGTGGTCAATTTTTAAAGAAGGGACATGCATTTCATATTGTTTCGGAGGCTGAGAAATCAAAGATCAAGACTCTGGAGGGTTTAGTGGCTAAGAAGGGCCCTACCCCAGCTTCTCAGATAACACGTTGCTGCATCCACTGGAGGGAGGGCTGCTTTGTGGTCAGGAGGGGGAAGGCAGCAGGCACAGGGCTCCTCCTCCCATTGCTGAGAGCAGAGCCCTTGGGACCCAATCACCTGCCAGTGCCCATGCCTCTTTAATACCTTTGGATTGGGGTTCTGTCTCAACATGAATTTGGGAGGGTACCCCATTTTTAAAACTATAGCAAATGCTCGTTTAATGTTAATTTCTTAGACTTCACCTGCTTTCTCTTGTTGTAGCACAGGTGTTATTTTAATGAAATTAAAACACACACAAAAAGGCTAGTACACCGCCATTCAGCACATACTGTACTTGCACCAGCCCACACACTATCTAAATGCCTTCTACGTATTATTTCATAAATACCTTTGTGTATGTATTATAATCACCTTTATTGTCCAGGTAAGAAAGTTTTAGGTACTGGAGTTAAGTCACTTTCCCAAGAGACAGAAGCAGGGCATGAACACTGCTTCTTCTGAGCTCCCAAGTCCTTTCCCCTTACGCCGTGTGGCACAGGAGTGGGCAATGAGAAAGCACTGAGATGGTCTTTGGGAATCTTGGGTTCTAGTTCTTAAGGTTGAACCCACTATTTTTGTGATCTTGGACAAATTAAGTTGCCTGGGAAAAAAATTTCACTCTCTTTCTTAAGCACAGAAGTTTGCATTCTGTGTTTCTATGCTAATTGGAATTCACATTTACTTCTTAGCCCACATTATATATTCTGCATTCCTATTCTCCCTTGCTCTGCTCTACCTTTTGTTTTTAATAGCCCATGTCACCTAATATTCTATATCACCAACATAATTATTCTGTAAACTCCATGGAGAGCAAAAATCTTTGTGCATTTAATTTAAAGGCTTACTTCATGTGTCACTAAAAACTTAGAAGGTCCCCAATAAATATGCATTTATTGTACATTTTCAAAGGAAGATGAAGACAGGGGAGGGCAGGAAGTGACATCCCAGGGTGCAGAATGTGGTGTAAACAGGGATAAGAACACATCAGATGTGCTGGTCTTAAAAGGACTTTTATTTTTGTGGGGAGATGATGAATGGGATGGGTCTATGGGCCGTATCCACAACTGAAAGGGCCCTCACTGTCACACACGTCCAGATTTTCTGTTAGTTGATGGAAAGGTCCCATTTTGATCTCCAAGACTTACTGAAAAAGTCGGAATTCCAAGCGTACAATGGTCTATTATAGGAGACAGCCCTTGAGTCTTCATTGTATTCCAAAGTAGCACTGAACTTTCTGCTCATCTATATTTGGTGGATCTTCCTTGGGAAATGACAAGAGCCATCCAGGAAATAAGAAATGATACAGTCTGAGCTCAGGGAGAAGAATGTGCAGATGCAGCTGTGTTATTTCTTATTTATGGTAATCGAGTTTTAAATTTAATTTAGCAATAAAAATCTGCTACTTAGAGGATTGTTACACTGTAAAAAACTTGAGAAGCACATAGATTCTAAGGATACTTAGAGCATCGTTGGATGCCTGATGGGTGACAAGCATAAATACATCCAAATTAATCCTAATTACCATTCTTGCAAGGAAAAGGCAGCAGTGTGTTTGTCAAAAGAATGCCTGTAAAGTATTTGAAAAGAATATGATAAATAGCCGGGCAAAAGACTCATGCTACAAAGCCATTCGGTAAACAGAGGGTCCAGAACTGTATATACTGAGTTGTCTAGACAATATAGATTTGATGCTATCTTACATTTGTTACATATACTTCATGAACATCATTTTTTTTTCTTTTTGGTACCAAGGATCGAACTCTGGTCCTTATGCTTGTGAGGCAGGTGGCAGAACCACTGAGCTAAATCCCCAGCCCATGAGCATCATTTTTAAAGTAGCCAAATATAATTCCATTTTAAACAACTACCAAAACATACTTAGATTTTTGTATACATTTGGACACTGGAGAGTCCAGATTTTCATAGCCATAATTAGAACTGTAATAAATGTCTTAGGGCATAGTTGTTTTTTTCTTTATAGTAAGCCCTGTTTTCCAAAGAGACAGTGGTCACAACAAAATTACTCGCCCAAAGGATATGAATTATTATTGCATCAATTCTGTCTGCCAATTTGAGTAATAAGAATTGGTACTTGTTAGTTTCAAAATTACTCTTAGCAATGAGGTAAGATTACATTTATTAGCCAGTTATTTTCTATTCTCAGAAGGAAACCAGGCCTTTAAACCTTTTATCTGCTGGAACTAGTGTTTTGAATTTGTGTATCACTCTCAGAATTCTGTATATGCAAAGGCAAAAATATTTTAGTCAAGCCAAATTGTCAGAATACTGAAACAATTCATTGAAACAGTTGGTCTGTCTACTGACATTATGGGCTACTTCCTCTAAAAGAGTAGATGAATTTAGAGAAATGTCTTGTGGAATAATGACACACCCAATAAATTATATTAAGAAGCAGTGTTGAAATTCAAAAAATGAACTGAATAAACATGTTTCCAGCTGGCTCATGACTTCACAAGTTTCCTGTTTCCTCTGTGGTATAATAATGATAATAGAAATTTTAGGAAATATCTCTTTCTGTGTGTACACTAGGAAGCTTTACAGTAGCTACAGTATGCTCTGTGCTGATGTTTTCCTTTTCCTTGGGTGGTCTGAGAGCAATCTTCCACTTGAAATTAACAGCCTTGGTTCTCTCCTTTCGGGGACCCTTGGCTAGATGAGGTCTCATAGCCTACATCTAATAAATGAAAAAGCTTGTTCCCCCATTTATCGTAGGTTTACTCGGCGGTTGCACTCCTGCCAGATCAAGAGACAAGATTACAGAAAACTCTCTGAAATTATGAGTGCAAGATTACTACACTGTATGTGAAAGAGAGGGATTTTTTCCTACCTGAGTCTGTTGAAGGTTTTCATTAGCAGTAATGACCTCTCCGAGCTTTGCCACCATTACAGTATGCTGTAATAATGATGAAGAGGTGGTAAGAGCTAGGGTCAGCAGGCGTGAGAGAGGACTGAATTCTTTTAATATTCCATGTCATGTATGGGAATTAGATTCTTGCATTGTAGATTTTAAGAATTAGAATGTAAATAGTATAACTTTTTTTTGGCAATTTCCTATTTGTTTATTTGTTTGAATATTTCCTTTAAAAATAAAGTGTTTCCATTTTTTCCTTTTCTCATTTTTTTCCTTTCCTGTTTTTCCTGTTTTTCCTTTCCCCTACCTCTCCCACTTCTCCTACCCCTTTTAGCCCTCTTCTTCCTATTTCACATTATCAATTGTACATTTTCATCCTTATTTACACTTTTGGTGTCTCATACCAGAGAAACAATTCGGTATTTACACATGTTTGTCCTATTTATTTCACTTAAGACTATGGTCTTTGTAAAGAGGGTGGGATGGAGGGGTTGAAGGGAGGACAGGGGAACGGGGAAAAAATGAGAACCAAGATACATCATGTAAAAAGCCACAAGATCCCAGTGATGAATGTAACTGTATTGTATACCTAAAATGTACCAATAAACTTAATGAAAAAAAAAAAAAACAGTGTTGACACAGGCTTTTGATATTGCTCTGCTGGGATCAGCCTTTGTGATCCTGCATTAGGGAACACCTTTCTGTCCTCGTGGGTCACAGCTGTCAACTTCATCAGATCTTTGGCTAATTAAAATATAAAATGTTCTCATATCCACAGAGCTGTAATAATCATATCAAGGTCTACTGTGAGTGAAATGTTACAATAATTTAACTCATTTACACCTAGCCCTGAAAATGTGTGTGTGTGTGTGTGTGTGTGTGTGTGTATTGATAAGATAAAAGAAAATTCAGATAACAGGGAAAAAAAGAAAAGAGAAGGGGACAATTCCATTTTTTTCCCTTAAAATTATCCTATGCCTGTGCAGAAACTCACACAGGTACACACACGAGGAGGACCCTCCGGGAGAGCAATGCTCACAGTATGTGTAATACTGCTTTGACCTTAGCCAAGAAGGTTCCTTCCTAGACTCTATTCTGAATATCCGGGAATAAAAATGGGGCAGAGATCTGATTGCGACCCTAAAAATAGTCCTGGGAGAGACAGATTGACTCTGAGATCTGTGACAGAATAAAGGACAGCGACTTTACTCATAACTGGAAGCCAATAATTTTAATTTCATTCAAAGCATGGCCCATGTGAACGCCTACATAAAGCAAGCACACCAAATTGCAGTTCAAAAGGGAATCGGGATTGGATTTTTATTTGGAGACAATAGAATAGAGTAAGCCTTGTATCTAGAATTAATTAAAAAATATTAGTGAGTATGAATCTCTATTCTTGTGTCAGTTCAGAAAGATTTAGTGTTCTTTGTCTTGAATAGGAGGCAAGCTAAATGAAGAGGTCTTGTGAGCCAAGTGTGGTGGTACATACTTCTAATCCCAGCATTTGGGGAGGTTGAGGCATCAGGATTTCAAGTCCCACCTGGGAAACTTAACAAGACTCTATCTGAAAAAATTTTTGAAAAAATGGTGGTCATACAGCTTAGTGTGAAATCTCTGGCTCTGATCTCTAGTGAAAAAAAAAGAAAAGTCACGTGAAACCAAATGCTTAGAATAAGCATTATTAAGGATATGTTGGAAACAACCGGGTTTGTATGGAATAGCAAGCTCTGGGTTGGAACTTTGGCTTTGCTGCTTACCACTGGGAGACTTTCACCAAGTTACTCAACTGTTCTGCATCTTCTTCTTCATCAGTATAAAAGAAACAATAGGAGTAAAAACCTCCTGAAGCTTAAAAGACATAAATGCATGCAAAAGAGGGTATACTTGATCAAGTTGGGAAGTTATTAAAGAGAACAATGCTGACAAATATAGAAACTAGGTTAAAGGAAACTAATCCAACTTGAAACTGTGATTTCTGAGCTAAGTTAGCAAGAAATGAAGCTGCTGATAATGAGAGTAGTTTATGAAGGTCCTAAACTTTCCCTCTGTGAATGCTAAGAGGCATCAGGGGGAACTGTGGCTTATAAGAGCTTGCACTTTCTCAGATTTTGAAGAAATGTGTCTTGAGAATATATAGGTATGAGACTGTGATGGGAGTAACAATCTGTCACGATAAGGAATAACAAGTATCTTATTATCTTATCACAGAGCTTGAGGTTCCATTTTTAAGATTACTGTATGTTCTAGGAAGAAAGATATTTTCAAAGGGCTCATTGGGATCTGTTTTTTCTTTAATTCTTCTAAAATTTTATGTTGATTTCTCCCCTTCCTCTCCCGATTCACTACTCGTTTTTCTTTGAAGTCTGTCTAGCAGTGGGGAACCATTTTCTCATGGAATTATCTTGAGATAACATCATAAGCTGGTGATATTACTTCTAATTATACAAATGGAAAGAGTTTAATTTCCTCCATGAGCCACTTAGGCACAGTACATCGAAGATGTTCCTTTTGATCGTCCTATGAGGTTGATGCCACATTACAGCAGTTTTGTCAGAAGGAGTGGGTTTTGGAGTGAGCAGGCCCTAAGATTCCTGGACAGAAAGCTGAGTTCCTGGGTGGTATTGCCTTTCGGGTAAACCCAGATAGCTATTATTCTTTGGAACACATACTTCGAGACAGATAAGGTTAGACATGTTCTTAAGGTTGACTACCAAGCAATTGTCTTGCCTTTCTTTGATTCCAAGTGAAACTGCAAAGCTCTCTTCATCACCCTGTCATGCTTTTTAAAGCCTAAAAAACACTTTAATATACTAATTTCCCCCTGAGTGTGAATGGAGCTTTCTGTCATTATTTACAATGAGTTTTTAAAATGCTTGACCTTCCTTTTCTTTATTACTCAAACTCTAGCTCAGTGACAAGACAAGAAATTATGTGAAAACAAATGTTTCTTTAAAGAATGATTGACTTTAAGCCCTTCCTCTTAGGATTAGAGGGGAGCTTTTAGAAATTGTAAGTTATTTTTAGCCTTTCATTGTAAAGAGCCAAATTTGTTCTATCTTACAATCATTATTCTAATGTTGCTTATGATTTCAATGCTGTTTATTTCAGAAAGGATGGAGACAGGAACTGTAAGTTCTTAGTATTAATATAAAGACACTTCTACTTGATATTCACAATATGGAGAGAGCTATAGCAGGTGTGTTATATGTATTGTTTTTTTAACATCAAAAGAACAATGAGAAAAATTTGGTATCCATCGAATTTAATGAAGAAAAGCATGGTTCAGAGGAACTAGCACTTGTACACCATGAAATATAACCAGTAAGTGGTAGACCAGATACTTGAAACTAGATCTACCCAGGGCCTAAATCTATGCACATTCTTTTTCTGCTGTTTTAATAAATAATATAAGTATTAACTTTTAGTGCATTGATGTTAAGTATTATGTCAGGAGTCATATAAACTTCATTCAGCACATGTTCATGGAGTAGTAACTGTGCGTGGCATTATGGCAGGCGACGAAACCAAAGCAAATCAAAATCGAACATGGTTCCTGTCTTTCTGATCTTTAACATCTAGTAGGAAATCATAGATCATCTCAAAAATAATTAGTTAATGACAGTTGTGGTACATATTGTGAAGATATGCAAGATATAATGACAGTGAATGACAGTACATTTCACCTAGTTCTTGGGTCACTGGACAATAATTATAGGTTGAACCAAGAAGATAACAGAATTAGCTGACATGCCTTTTGACCGTCCTCTGGCCTTGATGTCACATTATAAGAATTTAACTTAGGATGATGGTTTAGAAGAGTCCAGTCAAGCAGACAGTGGTGTGACAGCCTTGCATAAGTTAAGTAAGGAAGGACTTTATGGCACAGGAGGAGGCGGAGAAGGTCATGAGGCTCAGCTCCTACACAGCCTAGGAAATAGGCATTTTCATCTGTATTTGGTGGGCGCTGAGAACCTGTAGAAAGGTTTGAGTTGAGGGCAATCTGCCATTCAAGTTGAGTGAGCATTCCTTTCAAACTTCAGTGTACGAGCAGCAGATGCTGGGCAAGTAACCCAAGTAGTGACTTTATGAGCTGAGAATTAATCTGTGTGTTCCAGTAACAAAATAGGTAGCTTTGCTAGTTCCTCACGGAGTGCTTAATGACTCCAAAGCAGCTTATTGATGCTATCAGGAAACTGATACATGTGTAAAAAGAAATGCATTATCCGTATTATAAAATTAAATGTTGCACTGCAAAGCAATATACTAAATATTCCTTTAGTCAAGTTTTGTAAACTAAATGTTACAAAAATTATATTGGAGCAAAGAGGCAGCATAAATCCATGGGGAATATGTTTCTTCAAGAAGATTTTTTGGTTAGCTTGTACTAATAGGCAGGTTTTACTTACATTTATACTAAAGTGTGTAGTTTTCATGCTTGGATAGATAACAAGTATATTCTCTTCCCTATATTATCCATTAGGTTTCTGGGTGTATATTTGGGGCTTCGAGGACATATGCATTTCAAAAACTGCAAATATAGCCTTCATCTCTACTAACACATATATTTATGTTAACATAGCCAGCCTCCTGTTTTAAGAGTCTCTAAAATAAACAATAACTGTAAATGTCATTATTAACTTTTCAGGCAAAAATTAAAGCCATCCTTAAAGCATTCTGAACATGTTCTTTAAATCAATATTATTAAAATTTTGTGTAAAAAAAGATTTAATATCTTCTGATGCTCCCTACCATAACAGCTTTGACTGAACACCTACTATGTGCCAGACACTTTATTTGTAGTCTTTTTTAATACTCACAAACTAAGAGGAGGGACTAGTTTTACATTTTGTAGATCAGGGATGTTGTCCAAGTATTTGTGCCGACCCACATTTGCCTGTTGAAACCTAATCAGCAATAAAATGGTACTGAGAGGTGGGGTTTTCGGAGGCAATTGGGATCAGTGCCCTTATAGACGAGGTTCCAGGTAGTTGGATGAGCCCTTGCACCGTGTGAAGAACAGTGAGAAGGTAGCATGTATGTTCCCAGTGAGTTGGCTTGGGCTCTCATCATGCTCCAGATCTTCAGCACCTGGATTCTGTACTCACCAGACTCTGGAACAAGGAGAAATGAATTGATGTTGTTTATGAGTCATTCAGTTGGCAATATTTTCTTACATCATTCTGAACAAAATGTAACAATAAGTACAATAAGGTCAGAGAAGCTGGGAAAGATTTTTAGAGCACTGGAGTTACAGCTTAGTGGTACAGTGCTTGCCTAGCATGCATGAAGCCCTGGGTTCAGTGCCCAGTACCCTGTGCATGGGTGCACATGGGCACGCGCACACACACACACACACGTGCACGTGCATGCATGCACAATCATGATAATAAGAATAAGAAACTTATTCAGTACACTGGGGTAACCAAAGTTGGAGCTTGGAGCTGAGCCAGGGTGTCTGACAGGAAGTCCCGACTCCTGGTTACTTTTAGGCAGTGCACTACTTCATCTTTCAGTGGCTTTAAAAAAAAATGTTTTATACTGTATAATAACTTTTTGCTTTCTTTTTGGAGTGAATAATCTTTCCAACTTGATGTTGACCATTTTCCCCTCAAATAAATCAACCATCCCAGGAAAATAATTTAATAACAGTATCAGTGATGGTAATAAATTAATAGGCACCATTATTCAAGCCCCGATCATATTCTGGACATTGGGTTCAGTACTTTACACTTTTTCGTTTCATTCTCAATTTTATGAGGAAGGTATAAATATTCTCATTTTACAGTTTTGGGCATAGAAGCGTAGAGGGTTTGTATTAGTCGGGGTTCTCTAGAGGAACAGAATCAATAGAAAATAGATGTATAATTATGCACACAGCTTTATTGGGTAGGATAACAGGACCAGAAGAGGGAGAGTCCTCAGTGGCCTCTGCATGCTGGAGAGCAGGGGCATCGGCAGCTGCTCAGCCCGAGAAGATGGAATCTGTAGAAAGGGAGAGGTCAAGGATGCAGCCCCTGGTGAAAGACGAAGGCCTGCAGGCTGCAGATACTGGAGACCTGGACACTGATATCCACCCTTCAGAGGCAAAGGACACACCTGTTCAAGGCTGGAGCTTCTCAGAATGGGTGGACTTCCTTCTCTATTCCTTTCCAGGCTATTGGTTGATCCCATCACAGCTGGAGTGGGCGTTTCCCTCCTGGGCTCACTGTGAGATGTGATAATCATCCACAGGCACACCCTGAACTGCATTTTAGTAATCCGCTAGGCTTAATCCATTCATTCAAGCTTCCATGACTTACCCAGACACACACAGCACCATGATCCACAAAATCTCTGGATGGGATCCCAAGCCAATCAATTTGACTTTACCTACCTTACCTCTCACATAAAGCATAGTAAAGTTTAGTACATGTTTATTATTCTAATCAACAGCAGCATTTTCCAGGTGATCTACATGGCCCTGGGCATAAAAGCACTAACAAACTCAGATATGATCTCTATCCTGATGAGGCTCCAGTTTGTTGAGGTGAAAGAAGGCTCAATCTGGCTGAAACATTGGAAACAGAGGAAGAGATGGTGGAAGAAGCTGGAGAAAAGGACAGGGGTCTTTTTTATGTCAGCCTTAATTTTAAGAGCAGAGAAAGACTGTCAGAGTGGAGGTGACATTTTTATACTTCTATTTGGAAAGAGTACATGCTGATGTGTGGAAGGGTTGGAAAGGGCTGGTGGAATACAACAATGGGACTCTTAACTAGCACATGAAACTATGACAGCTATAAACACTTTTGCATCCAGTACCACTATGAAAAGTTTTAAAACCAGGTATGCATATAAGAAACATCTTACAATTTATTCAACTATAAATTGCTCAGTGTCAGGCAACTTTTGAGTAGTAAAGCTGAGAATTCAACCAGTTTGCTCTTAGCCACATGATCACATCTATACAGGGATCCAGAGCCAGTGTTGGTTGGCCCAGTGAAAAGGGAATGACCATGTTGAGCAGTACATAGGCTCACGACCTGTTTCAGTTGATGAATGGACAAAAATTGGTGAAAGGTTTGGTGTAGCAAACAAGTCAGGTTCTGTCTCTCTGTGTAACTCTGCTGAAGGTTAAAGAAATGTCCTAGATGTCATTATGCTATATGAGCTCAGTATTTTGTATTTTATTAGTACCTGTTTGCACTGCATGATGTTTACATTTATCTTGGGAGTGGGTACATGCACATAACACAAAGCTTGCTTCCTTTTTCAATTCCCTTCCCCTTCCCACCTACCTCCATCCCTCTGCCTCTAAATCCTCTTTCCCTATTTTCATTCTCGTTGTTATTCTTATTCTTAGCTGATGCTATGACATATAATGTTTACATTCATTGAGGTGACTAGGTTCTTTTACATGACATATCTTACTTCTACTTACTTCCCCCTCCCCCTCCCCTTGTCTTCATTATTTTAGAGATTTTCAAATTCTTGAGCTATCTCTGAATGGTTGCCACATTTATGGAGTGTATTTAAGACTTCCATTCATTTCACCATAGAGGTAGTCATTCTCAAGTTTGGATATAATAGGTAGCAATTTCCTCAGTAGGCTTCGTTATGGAAATTTTTTTCCTCTAAATATTGCAGATCTTTCAACCTAGTGGCCAGTAAGACAGGCAAATAAAATTACTTTATTTGAGATTCTTTTCTTTTTCTTTTTATCCTGTAGTGTTTGAAAGGCAATGCTTAATTACGAATATAACATTTCCCTATTTTCTTACATTCTTTCCGTATGGATTTGTTAGTTTTATTTTCATTCTGGAGGAGCTAATGTTTCTCAGAACATATTTAGAACAGTTTCTGAACGTCGGTTTGTCAAGAACATATTGGCTGTTAGTAATATCCCCAATATGCCAGCTTTCTCTTCCCTTTATGTCATCTACAGCTCTAATCCTCTCTGTTCCCACAGCTAAATCCCTGATTTTGAAGTCTGCTGATACCCAGAGGACTTCATTTAAAAAATTTCTAACATGAAAAATGTCAAGTTATGACTTCTATTTGACATCATACTATTTAAGCTTTCTGTCAAACATTTGAACAAGGCCTGTTCTATTACTCATTTAAAAAGTTAATTTCCCCTATTGTTAAAATTAAAGTGTGGTTAAACAATCTTTGAAAACACTTAAAACTGAAAAGAAGGAAGACAAAAATGACTGCTAGCATAGTATCAGTACTTACGTGTTGCTGTATTTCCTTCCATTTTTCTTCTGCGTTTAATGTCCCAGGAATGGTGGCATTCCAGTCACAAGAGTGGCATGCTCTACTTCTTCCTTGTCCTGGTGAGAAATTTTAAAGTGGTTTTATCCAGTCAATGTGGTTAGATGCCTTCAACCCTTATTACACACTGGTGGTAGCCTGAACTCTTGTCTCTAATTCTGAGAACTAAAGGTTATCCTAGATCACTCAATAGGGAGTTTTCCTCTTAAAGCACTGATCCTGTGTGAGCTAGGGGAGTTCGGGGTGCTAGAGAGTGGCATTTCTGTGGGGTCATCCTCAGTGATAGTGCTGTCAGCTGAGGAAAAGATGTCATGATGTCTATTTCTGTAGCTCAGAGCCTCCGATTAAGAATGTGGGTTTCTCCTGGGGAAAGGGGAAGGTTGGGAAGTCAGGATGCAGTGAATCCAGCCTGAGTTTGAAGCCTGAGGACATGTAAATTATGATACATTAATGATATAGTTTTTTATTTTATTTAGTTATGATCATGATAGAAGTATAATTATTTGCCCATATACTGTTTTATTCTAGTTAATGTATTCCATCTAATGTAAACACTTCATTTTCTAGGTTAGCGTAATGACAGTGCTGATAATAACCAAAATAGCTACTATTTATATAGTTTTCATTGAAACTTGCCCCAAATCATAAGGCTAGAATGTGGTACAACTGAGATTAGAATGAGAATTTATGCTCTTAGCCTTTGCATATTACTGCCAAGATTTTTTTGTGACCATAATTATAATAGATACAGACATTAAGTGGATATACAGTATAAATACAAACATATTTAACCTCTTTTCACTACAGTGGAGAACTGATACTAAGATTTATTGTTTTCCTCAATTAGAATGTGATCATGTTGACAAATAAACTTCATTGTTGTTTCTTAGTGTTCTATTCTTTTCTTAAGATGTAGTCATCAAGGTACGAGTACTGACTCAAATATGTAAATTAGTGTGTGTGTCCTTTGGAATATATTTGCAAAGTGCTTTTTACTTGCTGGGTTAGTGTAATTTGCACTTCCATCGAAGATTCACGGGAGTTTCTTCCTTAGATATCTACTCCCTACAGCCCATCAAGCCTATTAGATGAAAAGCAGCCTTCTGGTAGACAAAGGTGATACTTCATATTTCCTGTAGGGAATGAGATATGTCCTTGGGACATTTGACAGCAGTTAGGTAAATATGACCATGGGGAATGAGGAGTAGGAACAGGAAGGAACACAGAGCATATAGTGGCCAAACTAATGTTGAAAAGTAAAGAATTCTATTTGGAATACAAGATTTACTTTGACTAAATATTTGTCTGCTGAGTAACTTTATGAAGGGGTTCTGATCTTGAACCTATTAGTTAGTCTTTCTAGACATCTGTTTAATAAGTTATAAAGCCAACAGATTAGATCATTTGATTATCAACTTCCTCAGGAGTTTAATATAATCTAATGTTAGCTAGTCTCATAAGTATGGAGGTAAAGCAAACATAAATTCTCCATATCTTGAAAGAAAAAATTACATATATTGCTTGAGTTCTAATATACGTATTTCTTATGATTTAGAAGAAAGGGCCTCTATATTCTTTTAGATGCAGGCTGTTATTTCCAGGTGGTAATTAATAAACAGGGCAGTCTGTGAGGGTGTCTGTCAAGATTTAAAACTCCTAAGGCCATATTACCCTCTGCAACATATAATAAGGATATTTAATTTGCTTTCATGACCCTGTCTGGATTCTTTAGAAGTTGATCTCTTGTATTATAGGGAGAATTTCTCATAAAATTAGATGGAATATAAGTCATATCAAACCTGATACTGGCGCACGGAAATAGGGCAACGTGAGATCAATGTTCTTAATCTGGGAGGCACCATCTGCTCTTTGGGGTCAAAGAAATGGGGCTTTAGGATGGGGTAAAAGATAGCTCTTCTTAGGAGTTGTGTATTCAGAGGTATAGAATAATTTTTCTCTTTCCAGAAAATCACTTCCAGGTACCTTCTTATCTTTCTGAAGTTCCTACTTTTGTAATGTCCTTGAAACAGGGTCATTGTCTTTTCTATCCATCAATGAAGTAAGTTGTTCTCTTGATACTGCTGTTCTTAATATCATAAACTTATCATTGTTTTATACCATTTGTCTTCTTCAGTAATATATAGACTCCAATACAGAATACACCTAATTCATCTTTCCTACCCTAACATCCAATACATAGAGGTATTCAATAACTGTTGAGTGGATACAAGAAGAGTAACAGATGAATTTTTCTAACAAAAATTGTTCTTTCTTCTTTTTTGTTCCTACTTATGTTTTGTTTCTGCTAGGAATGAACCATAATAGTTAAAAGCACTTGCCTTAAGGTCAAACAATGTGGGTTTAAACCCTGGTCCTAGCACTTAGGAGATGTATTACTAAACATAGCAAATCTGTGTCAGTTTATTCTTCTGTAAAATGGAATTACTTTATATGACTTCTTTGGATTAAAAAATAATACTCATAATGAGTTAGAACATTATGTTGCTTTTGTTCTTTCATCATTTGTGGCATGTTAATATGATTCATTACATTAGATGATTCTTTAGCAAGTATTTGTGACTGGTAGCCTGTTTCATTGGCATTATTTATCGTGGTTACCACAGTGAATGTTTAACCTCTGGCAACCTAATGCTAAATTCCTCAGAAAACTGCTCCAGAGATGATGGAAGAGGTAGAAATACTATTTTCATGAAAATCCTTAAAACTTAACATAGCCTGTTTACATCGCCCCAGTGGTCTGAGAGGCACTACCAGATTCAACTGGAAATGTAGAAATATCCAAAATAGATATTGAAAACACTTGGTATGAATGAATACGGTGTTGTGCTAGCCAGAGACTGTGGACTTTCTTACTCATTATCATGTTCTCCCGGTGTCCCTGACAAGTGAATGATGAGATTCCCATTTGAGAGACGGAAAAGGCACCAAAGTGCTTGCTGCATATTGGCGTTTACCTCAGCAGAGCCAAGAAGGCTTTTAGTTGCTCTTTCAGAATCTACCGTTATGAGCAGGCAGAGTGGAAGCCCCCCTTTGGGCCCCACATGGTCCCCTTGTCAGCGAGGGACTTCAGACTCCCCCTTCTCTTTGCTGCTTTCCAGGACAAGCCCCTGAAATACGCTTCCTGTGCACACTTAAATATTTTATGTTAATAGTGATTGAAGTCAGATTTCAAGTAATACTTCCTGTGGTTTATTGGCCCAGTTAATTTAACATTAAGAAAGAAACGAGAATGAATAAAAAGCATTGCACATTTCTATATGCAAATTGTGCCTGGAGGAGGCTGTTAGATGTGGGGCAATCAGTAAATTCCAGAAATTTAGTAGAACTGCATATGACTCTGACATTAGCTCCCATGGGTTGTAGGGTTTGTTTCAGAGCTCTTTCTTCATCCATTGTCTTCCTTCACGGGACACGACGTTTTGTGCGACTCTGAAATTCCTCAGCTCTGAAAATGCACTGCAGGTGCCATGCCTGAACCATGGGATGCTGGCTCCCGGGAGATCTGTAACTGCATGGCTCTGACAGGTGCTCATTGCGGGGCTTCATTTCCTACCCAGCACCAGCAGTCCATCTCTGCTCAGCAGTAATCCTGCCAGGAAGAGGGAAAGGTCAGGGCCCAGGGGAGTGATTCTCAGGCGGAATTCTGATCAACCCTGAGATTCCTCAGAGGTGATGCAGGGGCCATGACTAGGGAGGGTGGGGAGGACACCCGGCGGCACTCCAGATGGGCTTTTCTTTTTATCTCTTATATACCACATATTTTATCTTTAGAAGGGTTTTTACTGAATTAAAAGTAAAGGAGAGCACTGATTTAGACTAGAAGAGGGCTACTAGTAATATCAGATGTTTTCTGGTAGTTATCACCTGTTAGATTCTGCATCTTCAGTCTCTAACTGGATCCTGTAAATGACTGAGTGTTTCTGCCATCTTCATTTCATAGATGAGAAAGCTGAGTGCCAGTGATGTGAGGTAATTTGTCCAGGCTGCACTACTGATACGTAGCAAGCCCAGGACGCCTCCCCCCTCCCCCACCCCTCCCCCTCGCCTTCTCTTCCCTTCCATTTCTTCTTTGCATCCAACATGCATTGGGCTCCTGCCTTGGTCCCCACATGATATAAGATATTGAAGATGCTGAAGTGGATAAGTTGACCATGGCTACAGCCCCACAGGACTTATAGTGCATCTAAGCCTGTGGGACTGTTGCCTCTGAGCTCTTATCCTTCATAGCATATTGTTTCTACACATTAAACCCTGGGGCTCCACCCTGAGAAAGTCTCTAGGAAAGACAGCAGACAGGGAATGAAGCACATAGATTTTTGAGTAAATCAGCTGAGATCCCTTTCTGGGTAATTTGTGGGCAAGGATGACCCCATGGTACTATACACTCCTGCCAGAGACAGGAAAATGCCTACACAACTGAGCAATGCATTTCTAGTATTAAGCTATAACTTTGACTGTGGTGTAGAGCACTACACTGTAAGTTAAGAGAACTTGGTTCATGTCTTGAGTCTCCTGTCATCTTGGGAGAGCAATTGCACTTGTTCCCCGTCTGTAAAATGCTAAGATTAGGGGGCATCCATAATTCTTTTTAGCTCAGATGCTCTCTGTGTTTGTAAATTCCCTGGGATTTGAAGGCATGCACTCTGCTCTTCTCTTCAATATGGGATATTCCATGTGAAAGTAGGTTTAAAATATTTTTTATTCTAACCAACAATAAGAAATAAACTTTTCATTGTATCTGAGTCCACAAGCACCCACTCACATGCACATACCAGAAAAATTCTCTATGTGTGTGAAATACTATGAAGCAGTTTATTGTATTCCATCTTACTCTATTGTGGTCTATTTTGTTTCATTTTTATACTAGTGTTGATTATGATCCAATAATTTGATTTCATATTGATCCTAACAGCTAAGCCTGGTTCTATGAAACCAGATGATCACGAAGAATTTCTCAAAGTAAAGACATACCTGCCCACTGCTTGCTTTGGAATATTAACAAAAATTCATAGTTACTTCTCCTTTTCTGCAGGTTCCACGTACATCTATACAATCAACTGCTCACTGAAAATATTCATAAACACTACATCTGTACTGGATATACACGTTCTGTTTGCCATTATTCTCTAAAAATGCATTGTAGTAACTATTTACATAGCATTTGCATTGTGTTAAGTAGTATTATTCATCTAAAGATGATTTAAAGTATATGGGAAGATTATAGAAGTTATATGGAAACTGCACTGTTTTATAGAAGAGACCTGAGCATCCTCGAGTTTTGGTGCCCTGGTAGAGGGAAGTAGGTCCGGAAGCTGATCCCCTGTGGTTACTGTGCAAGGAACCTCCATATATTTATTTTTCTGTCTGCTGAGCAAATGCCCCAGTGCCCTCTGGGAGAGTTGTTTCTCCCTCTTTGACCAGGCAATTGATTTTTTCCAATTTCCCACTTTGCATCCATGATCCCATTAGACCTGCTGCTATCC
This sequence comes from Heterocephalus glaber, assembly GCF_000247695.1. Next base: position 12,521,951 of record NW_004624766.1, read on the forward strand.
TTTAAGTGAATTGAAAGTGCCCCTTTAGGATAGAAGTACAAGCCATTGTTTTATAAAGAAATGATCATCCAATTCTGCCTGGGACTAAACTGCTCCATTCAGTGGTCAAAGAGCTCCTTAAAATTCTCTAATGCATAGAGCTTAACTGGAGAGAATAAATAATCACCCATATTTGTCAGTATACAACAGGAAAGTATACTTGTGGCTTGTGAAGTGGCTTTATCATCATCAGATTGGTCTGTCTTTTCCTTGGTGGAGAAATTACTGTAACTACATTTATAAACTGCAGCCTAGAGCCCTGGTGACTAGGGGCTATTAAGCGGTGACTACATCACATGAGAGTTAGAACACCATGCTTCAAGCTCACTGGTTCTTACAGGACCTTGGTTTTGTTGCATGTGAAGGATGAAGATGGAAGGAAGAAAGTCATCATTTAGTCAAATTTACTAGAATACTTAATTCCCCTTTTCTCTGTTTCTGTTACTCATACATGTATTTTAATTTTACATCAATTTTGAGAAATGTGGTAAAGATCTACAAATTTGCTGAGGTATTTGCTTCTGTAGGGTTTTCTGCTCTAGCCAGGGTTGTTACCCCTAATAATTCTTCTCATTTTACTGGATATGTCTCCAAGATGGCTGTCTTCTTAAGTTTTAACTAAAATGTCATCTCACAAAAGCTCTTTCTGAGAACTTTGCTAGACTCACTCTTTTGTTTTACAGTATTGTTTGCCCTGTGAAAATTTCTTATTTGTGTGCATCTTTATTATCTGATACCTTGTAGTAGTATATCTACCAAAGGTAAGGGACTCTGTGACCCCATTTGATCCCCAGAGCCAGTATGATACCTGGCAAAGGCAGGACTCTGTAAAAATAGGTTAAATCCACTGCCTGCCTCATACGCACAAGGTTCTGAGTTCGATTCCTGGTACCAAAAAAAAATAGGTTAAATGACAAGTTTTTACTGTCCACCCCAACTTTAAATTAAAAATGCTTCGTTAACATTATTTCAGTTATTCTTCACCACGATCCTTGAGAGAGTCATTTTTTTTTTTTGTACCGGGAATTGAACTCAGGTCCTTGCGCTTGCGAGGCAGGCGACAGAGCCACTGAGCTAAATCCCCAGCCCTGAGAGAGTCATTATTATCCCGTGAGGATCGAGGCTTAAAAACTGAAGAGATGTGTCCAATTTGTTTTAGCTAGTAAGTAACAAAGGTGGGATTGAGACAAGGAACACTTGGGTCCACTTTATTTGCTCCTCTTTTTGTATTTCTTTGGACCCTCCATGAAGAATTATCTCATGAAACATTTCAAAATTTAGAGAATGAAAATTTAAAATAGAGGAGCTTCAGTTTTGATTCTCAAGAATAATACTATTCAAAAAAGAATAATACTATTGATTTCCTGCAAGAACTTTTACATTTTGCTAACTATATTTAAAAATTTTTCTTCAAATACCATGGTGTTGATAGAAGCACCTCCTTCCTTAATGTCAGTGGCAACATCCTTGGAACAGTTTCAAGTGTTTCAGGCAACACTGATGTAGTTGGTGCGGGAAACTCTTATGAACATAGATTAAGCAAGCAGAGTCTGCTTTCAAGCACCTGAAGATTGAGTGAAGACAGTCTGTTAGTTGGATGTTCTGAGATATTCAAGTGAGGACAGGTGGCTGATCCAGAGTTGGTGCCAAGAACAGAGATCACTTGAAAGGTAATGTTTTTCTGTCTACATTCTACAGGTAACCGAAGGGGCACCAGTAGTAGGCAAAAAAGAGGGAAAATGCAGAAGGAAGAAGGAAAAGAAACTTTGAATATTCACTTGGAAATACGTTTTCTTTCTCCTTTCTGTTAAAGAATATATCATACCCTCCCCTTTTTTCCCTGTCTGCCATGAATTTCAGGAATGTGTGTGCTTTTCCTTTTTAAAAAGAATATTTGAAACCTATTTTTCTACATTGACTTTGACCTCCAACTTTTTAGCCCTTGTGTGTGTCATTTTAATAGGCACTTATTTTTGTCGTTGGAGGAAAAACACCTGAGAAAATTTTAAAAATACAAAAACATACAAATATAGCCATAATTCCATCATTCAGAGAAAAAACATAATTCCCCATAGTTTGAGTTTTTCTCTTGTATATCGTGTTTTCTCATAAATAATACATTTCTGCCTTCTTATTCCTCTTAGAATTTATTAAGCAGTTAGATTGTTTCTAGTGTCACCAGATTATAAATAATGTTTTGCATGATTTCTTTTACATTGATCTTTGTCTACATCTCTGATTTATTTTTTCTGAATTGATACTAGAAGTAGAATATTTAGATCAGAGGCTGCCAACAAAGGCTAAACTAATTTAGTTTCTTCCCACTGTGATGGGAGAATGTTTAGCCACCCATTGCCAGCTTGAATATTATCTCCTAAATTTGTTTGTTAGTTTGGTGTAAAGCTAATATTCTATCGTTTTAAAGTTAACCTTTTGTTATTACTGTGGTTGATTTTTCAATTCCTTTTCATTCTACATGTTTTCTTATATTAATTTGATTTGCCTATTTAAAAGTTTTATAAATTGACATGTAATTTGGATATAGTTAAAGATATAGACCGTAAGTGTATTTTTAATAAGCAGTGAGAATGAAATGTACTTGTTTAATCCCCTCAGTATAAAGCTACATCATTTCTAGTATTCCAGAAAAATCCTTGTGAGCACCTGCCCCCGATTTCTGCCCTGCCACAACCATTATTCTGATTTCTTTCACAATAATACTTTTGCTAGTCCTATAATTTTATATAAATGTAGTCACACAATATATAACTTTGTGACAGGGTTTTTTAGCTCAGGATAATATCCTTGAGTTATATGCAAATGGTTGGGTGGATCAAGAGTTCATCTCATTTAATTGCTGAAAAGTATTTAGTTGTATGACTGTATAATTTATTTATCCATTCTCGTTTTGATGCACATTTGGGTTGTTCACGGGTTTGCTTTGTCTTTGGCTATTACAAATAAAAGAAGAATGAACACTCCTAGACTAAATCTCCTTTCAGGTTTGAGTCTACCATCTGGCTACTTGTACCCTATTTAATGTACCTTTTCTTTATTCTTTCTTTCAAAACTGACTTCATGCTTTCTTTTAGGTGAAGAAGTTTTATGAATAAATAGTAAAAAATAGTTTTTTACTATTTAATTTTATCTACACTATTGGTTTATTACCTATATCTTTTTGTTTTATTATTTTCAATAGTTGCTTTATGCTTTGCAATGTGGGTTTCTAACTTATCCGAAATGTCAGGTACTGTTAATCATATATAAATTAATATATTTAAAAGTGTAAACTTAAATTTTCTCAGTACAGTATTCCAACATCTGTGACCTTATTGTTGTATATTTTATATCCACTATCATAATCCCTAAATACATTATTTTTCATTTAAAATTTTTAGGTTATTAAAAGATTAGAAAATGAGCCAAGACACTGTCTCCTTGCCTAACCATTTACTGTGCCTCACAGATTTTGTTAAGAATCAAGTGTCTCTCTGATATTTTTTTTCTTCTGCCTGAAGAACCTCCTTCCTTTGGTAGGGTGCTGATTTGCTGGTGTTAAAGTTGTTCAGCTTTTGTATGTCTAGAAAGTTCTCCACTTTGCCTGTATTTCTGAGGGACATTTTCACTGGATGAGAGTTGTAGAAGATGTTTTTTTTTCAAACTAAAGAAGGGTCCATCTTTGTCTTCTGGCTTAAAAAAACATACACTGGAAATGTTCATATCCTGTCTCAGGATTAGATATTTAACCTCTTCACAGTGGCCACTGCCTGTGTAGTTGAACAGGATTTATGCTACCATTTTGCATTTTCTTCCATATCTCTTGTGTCCTTTTTAAAAAGCACTATTTTGCATCAATGATTTCTTTTGCATTGACTACTGCCTAGTGTAACATTTTAATTACTTTAATAATTATTTTCACTTGATGTTTTGAGTTATTTTTTAGTGGCTGGCCTAGGGCTTAGCATATGTATCTAATGAAAATATATGTCAAATTTATACTACTCTAATTCCAGTGAAATATAGAAATGTTACTCTTCTATAGCTTTATTCTCTCTTCCTTTTTAATCCATTTTTATTACACATATTACATCTATGTATAATATAAAATGCACTGTTATAATTATTTCCCTATATAATTTTATGTATTTTAAAGTAGCTGAGAGAAATTATATTCTTATAAATTTTTTATAATAGCTTTCTTATTTACTATTATTAGTTCTCTTTTTTCCTTTTGATTTCAGTAGCCATCTAATGTAATTTCCCTTCCATGATCTGAGTTTACTTCCACCCATCTTTGTGTAAAGTTTTATCAAATATATTTATATATGTTGTAGGCTTGACATAATTAATTTCACATTGTTTTGCACAATTGCATTATAAATCTGTTAAGAGAGAAAAGGAAGTAAAATATGCATTTATTCTATCTTTTATAATTACATCACTAGTTTAATATTTTTTCCATGTGGATTAAAATTCCATTTAAGGTTACTTGCCTTTATATGGAAAAATTTCTTTTAATAGTTCTTATAAACAAATTAGCTCACAACAAACTTTTGAAGTACCTAGTCAGCTGCTTGAGGGCAGAGCAGCATGGCAGAGGAGTGGGGGGGGCGTCTCAGACTAATGTGAGCCATAATATGCCTCCCCTTCCTTAAGCTGCAGGTGGAAGGTATCATGTCCAGCTAACAAGGAAGTAGCTAAGACACCCATTATGTGGTGGATCCCTGAGATTTGGTTCCATTGTTTTTTTCTGCTCCTTCCTGTACTTCAATTTTGCATAGTTTAAGTGCACTCAATGGTGTCCTCCTATGTCTCAAATTCTGCTTATTATTAATTATTATTATTATTTGCTTTTCTTAAGATACTGTAGTCTGTTCATTTGTTTTCAGGTTTAAAGGTTCTTCTGCCAGCTCAAATCAGTTTTTGAGACACAGTAGTGAATTAGTCATTTCAGCTACTAAATTTTTACCCTGCAAAATTTCATTTTTTTTTTGGTTACTGGGGATAGAACTCAGGACCTTGTGCTTTCGAGGCAGGCATCGGAACCACTGAGCTAAATCCCCGGCCCTCATTCTTTTTTAAAAAAATTATTAGTATTTATTTGCCACACACAGAACTCACATTTATCATAGGAAATTTGAACCTGTACATAATATATCTTATTTTTTTCTTTTTTCCCATTCCCCTGCCCTCTATTCAACCATTTCATTCTTTCAAAAAAATTATTTTTATTTCTCATTTATATTATTTATTTAATGAGGTATTGTCACCTTACCTTTATGTACTTCTCGAATGTTTTTCTTTAGTGTTTTGAACATAGTGTAGCTGTTCTGAAATCTTTATTAAGTTCAGTATCTAGACTTTCTCGTAAGCAACTTAGATTTCTTGCTTTTGAAATTTGAGAGAGAGAGAGAGAGAGAGAGAGAGAACTGTTTCTTTTGTAGCCCATAGTTTTTGTTTTTGAGGAAAAATGGCATTTTATATACTGTGTTGAAGCAGCCCAAAATAGTCGTTCATACCTTACACCAAGAGTTACTTTTTTTTTTGCTAGTTGGCTTGTTTGTTTTTTAGTGCCTTAGTTGAAGTATTTTAGTGAAGCAACTTTCCTTTGTGCTGTGAAGTCTCTGGTGACGCAGACTCCTGGAGGATGAGGGCCTGGGCGCGCGCACAGTCACAGACTCAAAGTGCACCCATCCGGGCTCTCTCTGGCTGTCTCCCTGATGTCTCCACAAGCTGCCACCCTTTGTTGTTAACACGCTCAGTTATTAGCTCTCCCAACTCCAGACTGATTGCTCTGTTGTTCTGCACAATGCATGGAAAATAAATTGCTCCAAATTGGAATCATTTAAATTTAGGCTGTTGTCCAAAGAATTTTTTGAGGCCAATATTTGAAGTATGTTTTCACTACAGGAGGTCTCTGCAGTGTCATCCTCCGTTCTTTCTGGTAAACTGGCTGACCTGTCATTTAGCTTGTTGGTTTTATGCGCCAGTTTCCAGATAATTACTTACCTTCAGCATCCTTATGGGTTTTGAGAGTGCCTTAAAAGGGGAACTTTCCCACATTCTGTTCTAAATAAAATAAATTATTTTGAGAAGTGCTTTGAAAGTGTTATGACTTGTTGAGGTTTATTTTTAAGTTGAGTTTCAATGAGGCTGATGTTGCCTTTACCTTATGTCTCAATGAGACCTATTTCTAAATAGGTTGTTTTCCTAGACTCTTTACTGAATTGCCCAGAAAATCATTAGTTCTCTTTTCTCTGACTGGTTAGAACTTGAATCTCTTCCAGGCCTACTGTGCTTAAAATAATTTCTTCAGGGCCCAGGACCCGGTTAGTTTTCTACGACTAGCTTCTCAGGTGATGAAACCACAGATGCGTGGCTTTGTGTTCGAAGACTCAAGGGGCATCCAAAGAGATTGTCAGAACTTTCTGTTTTCAGTTTGTTCCTCTTGGGGACTCTAGCGCTCATTCCAGTTGCCTCTGCTTCCTCAAATTCCCAGCCTTGTCTCCTCATTTCAGCACAGTTACTGTTTTCTTGGGGATACTCATCTTGTGCGCTGCCCTAGGAAGTACCTTCTGGAAGAGAGCCGAGGCTGTCTTAGAAATCACCTTTTTCACTTTCCTTCTATGGCCTCCTATCCTGTGCTTCTTGTCTGCTATTTGAAAGCACATGTCTCATACATTTTACACAATTCCAGTTGTTCATGGGAGAAGGCATACTCCTGTACCAACTGAATTTCTATGGGAGGAAGGGGAAGTCCTACTGCTCTCTCTCTTTTATATCTTAATATTTTTCTGACTTATTTGTGGAGCTGCTTAAAAACAAAATTTTGATCTTTGTCGTATTAATGATAATATTTTCTTCTTACGTCATTTAGTTTTAATTTTTTGTTATAACTCCATATTTTAATTTTTATGTAACTGAAATGAGTAGTATTTTCTCTATAATTTCTTCCAACTAGGATCAAGTAGTTCCTTAAAGTTTCTTTCATGAGATTTTGGGGGTTCCATTGGTTAATATTTAGTTATCATTCTACTAAGATTAATTTTCATATATTTTACAAGATAGTGTTATGTCTTTTTATTCTGCATTTCTTCAAGTCATTTATAGAGAAAGGTGTTCTATAAGTAAATTAAATGCAAAGCGCCAGAAAGTCATTGAATGTTAATATCAATTATTTTAGAGTTCATGCATTTCAAGCCCGTGTCAGGGATTTAAGGTCATTCTTTTTTTATATGTGATTTAAAAAGATAATATGGTATGGTTCATTCTAAAAGGTAAAATATGCATTAAATCAATGAAATGGAAATGAGGACATAAAGACTAGGACCAGCACTGAGGGGCAAAGCAGCAGCCAGGGTGGTTGTTTCTAATTAAAGGTAATGGCCACAGTGACCAGAGTCTGAGTCAGAAAGACCTATTGGGAACTTTACCTCTCTTGCTTCTTCCTTTTGTGAACTTTAACTCCATCTTTTCTGGGTTGTGGCCAAGGTGAAATGAAACAAAAATGAAAAATAATTCCTGACATACCTGTGTTGTGGCCATCCTCAGTACTGCGGTTGTAGTCTTTGAAGTCAAAAGCTGAAATGACGGAGATGCATTGTGAGTGAGTGAGAAAGAATGAAGGAGCCCGACCTGGCCACTGCTTCATTTATAATAAAGCAAGTAGAGCCCTGTGGGTTATGTACTTCCAAACTTGCTTCTATTTGTTTGCCTGTGTGTGTGCATTCAGTGTCATTGGCTGGTTCCTGTAGATCATCTCTTATTATTTACTGACCGTGAGCTGCCATAAGTATTCGGCGTCTGATGTTTACACAGGGATTCAGTACTTAGTGAAGCATTGGGTGAGAGGATGAGGTGGAGAGTGAGAGGGAGAACGTTGCCTAATTTTACCCATCCCGGTAAGTGAGTGCTCTTCCGGGCTCATGTGTACTTCACAGATCTGTTGAAACCAGATCAGACAAAATTCGCTCTGTTCTCCTTTGGTAGAAAGAAGCTCGCAGTGGTGTTTCACTAGAATAGGAGTCAGGATCTTTTCCTGTCTCTCTGTTTTTACATATCTCTATTTGTCTTTATCTTTTTGTATCTTCATATCATATTCTTATAGAATTTAAAATATGTATGGAATACGTACATTCGTGCCAACCACTTTCTAATATTGTAATTTGGGTACCTTTTTGTCTCCGCTACAAAACAATTTGACTATTGCATTGGCATAAATTATTCTGACGATTAAAAAGGTGAGTTGAATTGTGGAGCTGTGGTAGCAGTAACTGGGATAATCCTCCAATATGTTGTGCTGTATCTGGTAATACACCTGGAGAAAAAGATTGAAAGCAGGTTCTGAGGGAGCAGACAGAGGATGAAAAAGAACAGATAAAATACCTAGCTATACCAGAGCATTATTACCAAGCATATTGCTTTTGGCAATTCACTGTTTCACAGGTTAAAGAAAATCTCCTTGTAGTTAGTAGACCCAGAGACAGTGCCCTCTGTGAACACACTAAGCTATTTAAAGAAGCTCCAAAAGAAGAATCAAATTCATTTTTAAAAAGAACATTTATTGCTTTGTAAAACTCATACTATGAAAGGCATTACAAAAGTCAAGATTTTAAAAAATGGCATTTAAAATGCCTAAAAAACTTAAAATGATTCTGAATTTTATTCATTCTATTATAAGTCTCTCCTAAGGTAGCAATTCAAACATTCCTATAGGTACTTCTAAATGTTTTTTGCAGCTAGAAACTGATAAAGATGTCCTATGCAATTAATTTGACCTTATCAACTATTTTCTCTCTTTTTTCTCTTTCTCGGTTTCCTATAATTGCCTCGGTACCTGACTTTTCTGATCCTATTGTGTTTAGACTGGGAAAATACTATGACTGGAGAAAATGCCAAAGATACAATCGAGGAACTGCCAATAATAACCATGTGACTAAAGCCATAAATCATTTTAGATTAGGCATCACTCTTCCTGTGGATATGCAATTTCCAATACCGTTTATTTGTTATCTGCCAATGGAGATTAGAACCTTTCAGAAGAGATGAATCCTTACTATCAGGACAGCTGGGAGGCTGCCTGCCTGAAGGTAGTGGAATAAAACTGATGACATCACTAGGTACTTTTCTTCCCTAAAAATGTGAATCTGTTTCTTTGTGGTATCTTGTTAACAAAACAACTGAAAATTTGATCAAGACTTTATATTTTTCATATGGTATAAATTACATCTTAATAGGGTCCTCTACCCAGTGGACTGATGGAAATTGATGTTTGTGTTGAACATAAATCAGACCCTGTGTTCACTGTGTATTAACTTATTTAATTCTTATATGAACCCCATGAAGCAAACACTATTATTATCTCCAAATTTTGCACATAGGTATAAAGACAAAGAAAGTTTAAGTAGTATGTCAGGATTTGTCATTTGGATATATTTGTTTAAGGTGAACAAAGAGCCTTCCCATTAAATTCCTGTAATTAAAATAAAATAAGCAATATTTACTGCACACCAGTTATGTTTTAGACACTAATTTCTTTTCTCATATGGATTATCTAATTTCATTTTCTCATTCTCTCTATGGAGCAAGTTATTCATTATCCCCGTTTGCAGAGCACCTAAAGCCATAGAAAGATGTGTAAGTGGGAAGACCAGAGTTAAACCGAAACTCAAAGCATCTGCTTTTAAATACTGTTAATCACTGTCTCCTTCCATCATTGCCTTTTATGCCTTTCTTTGTCTATCTTTTTATACTGTCCATCTCCACTCTAAGCCAAAAGTTCTCTGAGTGCAAGAGTGCATGTGTTGTTTTTACTACTGAATCTCCAGGTTACGATCACGTTTGGTCCACAGTGGAAAAGCAGTAAATAAATATCTTGTGGAAAAATTAATGAACAATACCCTATAGGCATGGTGTTGTATAGCAATAGTACCAACAATAATATTTGTATCCTGTTTTATAGAATACAGAACATTTGTGTTACAGTTACTAAGAACAAATCCCCCTTTTTCCTGGGCAATGAACAACAGAATTTTGCAGTTTTACTAACGTCATGATGCTGGCTGCCACCATTAGTATCATATTTATCTGATGTATAGCTGAGCTATAAGCATCTACATAGATTTTCCAGAAAAACCTCTAATCTACAGCTCCCATTCCAACTTGTTCCTGTCTCCATGGAATTCTTCAGTCCCTAAAGAGAAACAGTGCAATTTTTGTTTTCTTTCTCCTTTAGGGGAATTTTGCCTATTATGGTTTAGATTTATAATGTCCTCCAAAATTCTTATATGTTTGAGCATAGGGCTTTTGAAAGGTGATTTGATCATGGGGCCCTAGACTTACTAATGGATTAATCCACTGTTGAGTTACTAATTGAATGTGCTGTTAGAATGTGGGGCTGAGTCAGAGGTGAGCAACTGGGGAGATATATATATATATACACATACCATATATATATATATACACATACCATATATATATATATACACACACACACACATATATATATATATATGACTCTTTCTGCTCCCCCTGTTTCCTGGCTGCTGTGGCTTGAGAATCTTTCCTTTGCCAGGACCTACCTTCTGCCATTCCATTACTGCCCTGGAGCTAGCCAATTATGGACTGAACCCTCTGAACCCATGAGCCAAAATGAATCTTTTCTCCATTAAGTTGAGTATGCCTGGTACTTTGTCCCAATGACAAATTCTGACTGATACGTTATCTAAAACTCTTTCTTCATTTTTTTCAAAATATTTTAACCTGTCCTGATAATCACAATAGTCAATGCATTGCTTGATGATAAATTGACCATATAGCAGTACTGTCTACAACATGTATATGCTCATTTAATTTCTACATGAGTCTTATGAAGCATAATATTAGAATAATGTTATTCTCCCTAGGTTTTAGGAATAGATACCAATACAAATAATTACTGAGCAATATGTCAGAATCCAGCAATCTGGAAACAGAGTGTACAGCTTTGATTCCTACACAACTACAACAATAATGTCTGTGCTTTCTGGACAATATTTACTATGTTGGCTCTGTCCTCTGCTATATGCTTGCCATTTTCTCCTGCGACATTTCCTACACAATGGCAGCAAAATGGGTTCTATTATTTTCTGCAGTTTGCATAGGAGAAAATTAACACTCTTAGAGGTTAAAATGATATGTACAGGTTCACATAACTAATCAGATTTCATCCTGTGATTAATTATAGTTAAACCCAAAGACAGAGGTGATAGAATCAAGGATTTCTACTCTTCTTTTTCCTCTTTTTTTGGTACTGGGGATCAAACTCGGGTCCTTGAGCTTGCAAGGCAGGAGGCAGAACCACTGAGCTAAACCCCTGGCCCAAGGATTTCTATTCTTAATCAATGGTTGAGTCAGTTCTATAAGAATCAGGCCTCAACAAAGTTTATCCCAAGCCTGCTTTACTATTAATCTCCTACAAATCCATAATTGACACTTATGCTGCTTAGTTAACACACTTTTCAATACACATAAAATATTTAACATTCTTTTTATATGACTTTAGTTTATTATCAAAACTATAATTGAAACATTAAAGCCTCAGTTTTATAATAAGCGTCTTCATATTATAACATAAACTTGCCCTTAAACATTTACTGTATACTGTGGCATAAGTAAACATGGATATATATATAATTTTATATGTTATGTATAACGTATTATATATTACATTAATGCAATAAGAATAACCCCCATATCTGTGTAGTATTTACTGAAACCCTAGGCTAAACATTTTGACATGCATCATCTTATTGCACTTCACCATAATGGATAGCATGCATTTCTCTTTTACATCTGAGTCACTTGAGATTTGTGGAGGTCAGTGATTTTTTTCAAGCCAGAATGAGTAAATGTGGAAGCCACATTTTGTACCCGGGACTCTCTCTAGTCAGAATCTGAGTGCTTACTACTTTGATTTCCAAGCTTGCTTACTTTTCTCAACAACAACAACAAAGAAAAATCAAATGTTCAAGATCGCAAGATTCATAGCAGACAGAAATAGTACTAGATTTAGGTCTTTTTCCTTCTAATATGTTGCTTTTGATAACATACTACTCATATATATGCATATGATACATACACATTAAATGGAAATGAAAATAAAATGTGTTGTATTCGAACCTTGCACTTGTGAGGCAGGCATGGTGCTACAGTGCTAAATCCCTGGTAATTCAAACTACTTTTTAAGTTTTACTGTCTGTTTTTTATTGCTGTCCTCAAATGCCTCTTCAAAAATTCTGATTGCTCAGATTATTACATTAAAGGATGACTGCAAGAACTACAAGTTAAATTCTAAAAATCATAGGATATGAAACATACTCCCTTTGAAGATCTTATTGAGATACTGAAAGGATAATGCTTAAAGAGGAGGAGTTGAAATTTGAGACCAATTTTGTGTGTGAAAACTCAGTAAATATTATGCTCTGCTAGACAATATGTGATCATTTCAACAATGATGTTGTAATAACTCTTTTCTAAGTTTTTGCAATAAAAAGGATCCTTTATGCAAATTAGAAACAGGCACCCCGGCTAGGGTTTTCTTAATGAGATGACTATTTTCAAAGTGTTTTGAGCTTGGGATCAGGGAGTGCAATATGTCATATAATTGGACCTGAAATGAAGGGGCCAGGGAATACTGATCACCATATAAAATTCAGTAGCATAATAAACTGAGTTCATTTTGGTTTTCTTTTTCTGTCCTAGGATCAAAAATATCATAAAATCAACATCCATACAACTCCCTTCATCATATTTGATATGTCCTTATATTAATGAAAATAGAGAAACACACATTGTTGTTAGAATGCTAAATCACACAATCAGTAGCTCTTAGCATCTGTTTTAATGCTTGCTTGCATAAAGCCTGCAGTGTGTTGGGTCAATCCTGCCTCTTACAGCGATGCCTTGTGAACATACCTACCTTCTGAGGACACTGCAGCGGAAGAAATGAATGACAAGACACTCTGGCTCAGCCCTGAGGTGGTGGGTGCCACGTCTGCTCATAGCCTACGGGCTAAAATCAGTCACATGACCCACATAAGGGATGCTGATCAGTGTAGAACAGCCCATTTTTATTGGGTGCAGGATGCCCCTGGTTCATTATAAGTATTTCTTCCATTTGGCTACTTTGTATTTTTCACTCTTGGTCTTCATTCTTATCCTATCTTTTAGTGCTGGTTTTTATCTTTCTTTGTTTTCTCTTAATTCAGCACTATTTGAAAAATTATATATCATCTAATCACATTTTTTAAAATATTTAAAATTATATATCCAACATGCAGGCTACTTCCATGACCCTAAGTGAGGGCTTTCTAAGTTGTATTCCTTAGGCACTTCACCCTGTTCTAGCCTGCTACTGTGACATGTGGTTTCTAGGTTGAGGAATATACAGAAATGAAGCGTGAGTCCTAGCTCAAATTGTTTACAGTCTTGTGAGAAAGATGACAGATGTAATGGGCAGACATCATGGCAATGCAAGGTAGAAAAATGCAAGTTATGGATTTTCAATAAGTAATGTGCTGTGGGGTTGATTCAGTATTGTTCTGCACTTGCTGAGTGGTAATCAGAGTACTTTGACTGCCTGGTCAAGAATCGTCAGAGCTTCTTGGACCTTGTAGTTGAACACAGGCTTCTGAGGGTCGCCTAGAATATGTAGAATTATTTGTTCAGGGATAGCTTAAGAACCAGATTTATAAAAGCTCCTGAAAAAGTTCTTCACTGCAGAATTGCTAGGATGGGTGCAGATGATGGCTACTCTTTCATTTCTTGAGGCTTTACCCCAGATTCATAAGAATGAGGACACTCTGATTCAGAAAACAGCCCTTATCATTCATTCTTCCAAACCCCTAGCATTGACATCTTGCAGAGATGAAAGAAACTTTCCCTTTCTTAATTTTTTCAGTGTCTGAGGAGAGATATCCCTGTCATAGAACTTCATAAATCTCCCAAAACTTGAGCAAACTGTTACTAAAGCAATGAAATAAATGATGAGACTACAACTTGGCCAAGTTTGAAGAGGCTGTGATTTAACTGGGACAATTGGTCCCAGAGATTCAGGGCTGTACGAGGCCTCTGAACCTCCTAAGACTTCTGTATACATTTGGCTAAATGCATTTTTCTGGAAGATGTTCTAATTCTAAAAATGAAGAGGCACTAATCTCATTTTAAAGACGTAGAACCTTCCATCTAAAGAGATTTAAAGATACACTTGGGATCAAGCAGTTAATCAGAGATAAATCCAGTTCTAGAACTTTATTCTTCCACTACTCATTGTTAGGAGTTGAATTATGCCCTTCAAAAATATTGTTGAAATTCTAACCCCCTGCACCTACAGATGTGCCCTTATTTAGAATAGAATCTTGGCAGATATAATCAAGTTAAGATCAGATCCTTAGATCCTAATCCAATATGACTTGTACGTTTGTAAGAAAAGGCAAGTTATATATGAATCCAGACACACACACAACAAGATAACCATCCAAAGGTGAAGATGGAGATTGGGTTATGCAGCTGTAAGACAGAGAATGCTGACCACCAACAGAAGCTAGGCAGAGAAAAGGGAAAATTCTCCCGGAGAGCCTCCAGAGGAAAGGAATGTGGCCCTGCCAAAGGCTTCATTTCAGTCTTCCAGCTAACACAAGTGGGAGAAAATACATTCCTATAGTTAGATCCACCAAGGTTTTTTATTTATTCATTTATTTTTATTTTATTTTATGGCAGCCCTAGGAAACTAACAACACTCATCCATGCCTAATTTTCCAAATCACTGCATTTCTTTCCATCATAATTGATGTCAATGCTGATGATTTGCTTTTTTTCTTTTTCAAAGTACATTCTTACTGCACTGCTTTATGGAGCGCTCTCAGCAGCTCAGGCCTTTGTATCCCAGGCCTGAGCTTCTTGCCTGCTTCTTGACTGCAACATGTGAAGAGTGGCTCCTTCCAGTCTTAATGATCATAAAATTTTGCCTACCAGTCTGAATTTACTGAGTCTATCATCTTTCTTGGGGTTATCCAGTGCCAGGCTTTGGGCCCTCATACATGGTGTCTGCTCTGTCAGAAGCTATGAGAGTTCCCATGTCCAAGTCAAACTGGATTAGATCCATGAGGCTCCATCTCCGCCTCCAACTTCACAGGGGCTGGTGAGCACCAAGGACAGTCAAGAGGCAGTTAATGCTCCTTGAGACAGACTTGGACTAGGAGAAGATGGAAGTCATAAGGAGATAGCACATGACTTGTTTCCTCATCTTTCCATCTTAGAGGCCATTCCAAAATACACACATTCTATAATGTTTTTTTTTCCCTGAGATATCTCATGTCACCGAGAACCCATGGGCATTTCTGAGAAGATACAGCTAACTCATTATGCACAATGTTATTTCAGCTTTATCCATTTTTCAGAGTTGAACTAAATTCCTATGTTAAAGTCAATCCCTAGAATTTGAGAATGTGACATTATTTGAAAATAGAGTAATTGCAGGTATAGTTAGTTTAGATGAGATAATAGTAGAAGGAAGTGAATGCTTAATCCAACATGGATTCCTTATGAAAAAGTGAAATCTAAACACATACATGGGGGAGGGAAAGTAAAAGGGGGGAAGAATATGAATGAATATCTTATAGCATAAGAGGAAGTCATATTGGGGTGATGTCCTTAAGTCAAGGAATGTAAAAGAGTGCCAGAAAATCTTTTCAGAAGCTGGGGAGAGTTATGGAACAGTTTATTAGACATTCCTCAGATGGAACCAACCCTAACAACAATTTGGTTTTGGACTTCAAGCCTATGAAACAGGGAGTCAATTTATGTTTTAAACCATCCAGTCTGTAGTGCTTAGTTTTGACAGTACTAACAAATGAATACATCTATTTTTCTACTTCATATCTCATATTCTCTCATTCCCACTGAGGTTGGATTGTGTTCATTTCCTCTCTATCCCCTAATAATATGTGAGCACTCAGACTTGCTCTGTTTTTCCAGAAACAAGCTATGTAACTTTTATTCTTATTTTGTTTTTTAATATACTGTGTGGTAAGTCCTAGGTTGGGCACTGGCTGATGGAGAATAGCGTATTTCATTGTCTTGGGAAATCTTGCAATTTTTAGCAGAGCAGGCTAATTCATAAAGCCACTGGGAATAAGGTAAGGCCAGATGCTACAAGTTATGCATCTGTATTGTGACAAGGATCAGAAAAGGGAGGGTTACATAAGCTTCTGGAACTTTAAAATATACTGTTGACTATGAGGAAGTACATTTTATCTTTGCTTTCCTAACAACACCAAAAAGCCCAAGTTCATATTTAGTGTATTCTAATACATATTTTTAAATTCTCAAACATGGATTTGTGTCAAGCAAAGGGGAGTTTTATTCCAAATGGGAGACTCAGGCATTTGTAAACAAGGCCCCATGTTGGTAATTCAGACAAAGTAATTAGTGTTTATGACTGTAGGAGTCTGGAGTGTATGTGATGAATTATATTAATCGGGAGTGAATTGATACTGTGGGGTAAGGAAAGATAATTTCTCTAGCTAAGTACACATGGCCAGTAGCTCAAACTATTCCCTAGACCACACCATTATCCTCGTCAGAAGGTATTTATTAAGTCTTATTTGCATATCACGCTATGCTAAATGAGAAAACATCTAAGCCTTAAAACCCATTATCATGACATGTAAAATCCATGCAGATTTTGAGGAGCAAGCAAACTTCATCTGGACTTTCAAACTGCAATTAAATCAACTTTCATACTTAATACCTTTTATCAGAAGAAATGAGATGAGATGTTATTTTTGTTGAGATTTTTCCAAACATCTCCATAGTTAATGGGTCCTATGAGCTGCATATTTAAATGATCAGAATATGGAACTGGTTTAGACCCTAGTTTTGCTTTCATACTGTAGTTTCACTCCTGTAAGTGAGCGTTCATAGCCAGTAGCCTGGACTGTAACGTCTGTGTTGCCATGAGCCACATCTGTGTGTCTCTACTGTATCCAGAGTGCCTGTGAAGAAGCGTGGCTGACAGGAAATTTGTAAAAAACCCTGTTGTCTAAGAGTGCTCTCTGGGAAGAGAGTCACCTGGATTGGACTGAGAAACACTAGGAGCTTAGTAAAACACACTTCTGGGTGTGTCGGTGGGTGTGTTGATATAGGACTGTATCAGGAGGGTTCCCAATCCACCTGCGGGTTAATCCCCTGAGGAGTCCTAATTTGATGGCACTACTGGAAGGTGATAGAATCAGGAGGAAGGGGCTAGTTGGAAGAAGGAGATCATAGGAGTGTGGCCTTGTGGACTATGTCTAGCCCTCAGCTCCTTTCTCTGGCTTTTTACTTCCTTCTGCTTCCTGTCTGCCATGAGCCGAGAAGCTTTCTTCCACCAAACCTTTCCATCTTGATGTTTTTGTCTTGGAGTGAGCCAACCACAGACTGAAACCTCTGAATCTATGAGCCAAAATAAACTTTTCTTCTTGTGAGTTGGCTTTCTCAGATATTTAGTCACAGCGGTGAAAAGCTGACTTCCAGTTGCAATCAATAAGAATATTTTCTCAGACTATTCCCAGGAGGGAAGGTACCTAAAGTACACTGAGCAGGGGTCATGTTCCAAATTCCCTGCTAACCACTTAAATCTTAACAAAAACCCTTTCTGTCACTTTAAAATGAGCCTACTAGCATTCATTCATTCATTCATTCATTCATTCATAGTTGTAGGTAGAATTAAATAGTAGAACTTAGAACTATATTTTGCAGAGAGCACAATCTCAGCTTCTATTATTACCTTTTCTTTTTTTATTACATTCAGTACCCACTGACCATGCCTCATAATGAGCTTGTATGTCCCTATTTTTAGATCAAATGAAGAAAAACTTTTCAGAGATGTTGAGCTGCTATATTCTCCATTAACATCCTTCATAGGGAAATTCCTCCCCTAGACCCATCTTCCTCTTCACTGATTTCCTTCTTTTAGTATTATTGAGTGTAACTTTCACCACAGTCCCAACCTACGCCCCTGAAGTCCAGTACTGAGCTACAATCCCAACCCCTTTTATGTATTTTCGTTTTAAATTTTTAGACAGGAGTCTCATTAAGTCAGTCAGTTGCCTAGACTGGCCTTGAACTTGCAATCCTCCTGCCTCGGTCTCGGAGTGCAGGGATTGGAGGTGTGCATCACTGGGAATTGAGAACATTGCATTTGAATCATCCATTAGTGCCTGTGGCTCCCACAACAGTGTAGGCCACAGGTGGGAAAAGATTTCTGTGGAGAACTAGGAAGTAGATATTTTAGTGTTGTGGAGTATGGGATCATTGTCACAACGACTCAGCTCTGCTACGTGATGCAAAAGTAGCCAAAGACAATATGATAATTAGTGAGCTTGGCTTTTATTTGAAAAAGTAAATGGCAGGTCAGATTTGGCCTGTTAGTAGTGATCTGTCAGTGCCTGATCGGGGCCTCTTGAGGAAGGTACTCGTGTCTTTCCTTTCTTTGTATCTCTAGCACCTGGCTGTGTGCTGAGTAATCATAGCTGAACCCTGAATGGATCAGCCCCTCATGTGCTAATTCTTTTCAATTCTTGCTTCTATCTGAAGTACAATCAGGTTGCTGTTGAACATTTTCAGTTTTTCATCCAGCAGGTATGCCTCATTCGAGTGCCAGAACCGACTGGGTACCTAACACATTGCCAGGTCGCACTCAAACACGGAGCCCTGTGCATTCTGCTTGAGTGTCTGAAGGCTTCTTGCTAATTTTCTCAGGTATCCCTTTGCTCCCAGGTCTTTTGGCTCCTTGAAAACAGCCACAGGGCCATCTGTGAGCTGTTTATTGATAGCTGTGTAACTAAGTACAGTAATAGAGTTTTTCAATCAATACTCAATTGTAGCAGGAGCCAGTGGAGAAATTTTAGGGCAGCTGTAACATGCTGAGATAACTTGATGTCACTAGGAAAGCAGGCAGCAGAGCACTGTGATAATTGAGTTCCATCCATCATATATGTGGGCGTTGGGCCCGATGTGTGGTGCAGAAGCACTAGTATTGCTTGATGTGTATTTGCTTGTGTAAACCCAGGCAGAAAACACATCTGAACTCAGCCAGGTATCATTCAGTCAGGCCAGGCCTCTCATAACAGTTTTCTGTGCTTTGTTCAAGAACTCAACATTCTCTGCTGTGGATGTAACATAAAAGGAAGAGCAGTGGTGTCTAATGGTTATGCTGGGATAATTGGCTCTAAGATGGAAAATAGCCTGATAGAAATAGAAATGGAAATCAAAAGACATAAAATTTAAATTCCAGCCATTCCACCTGCTTGAAATTTTTCCTGAGTCAGGTCACATCCAGAGCATCAGTTTTCCTAACTTTAAACCAGGAATAATGCTTGTCTGCCTCATTATTGAATTTCCATGAACTCCAAAGCATTTTTTTTTGCTGTGAAAATGCTATGCCAGTGATAGTTGTTGTTTTATGAACACCTCAATTATTCTGCTTCTCCAGGGAATGATGTGTCAGCTGTAAGTGAATTTTCCTTGTAATTTAATCTGTTAAGTGGCAGAACTTTAATTTTAACAATTTTTATGGAACTGTTTCTTAAAGAATGCACAATAGACTGTTTTATGAAATTGAATCTTTGATAAAATCTTTAACCCCTTGGTACTCAGGGTGAGTGGTAAGAATGCCGTTTCTGTTGTCAGCGTGGCAGCTGCAGGTGCTGCTGGCTGTGCACCTCCTGTGGTTGGGATGTGGCCCCAGAAGTACCTGGCCTTTTGCCTTCAGGAAAGATTACTTTTAGCGACTTTCTTAGTATGGAAGTTTTGCCTCCTTTAGGAAGGAAAGGCTTAAACTTAGGGAATGACTGAAATAATACTGAGGTTAATATTATGCACACTCAACACCCTTCAGGAAAGTCTCTTCTCACAAAGAAGTGAGATGAGATCGGGCGGGTGTAAGGACATGCTCAGGATCATATAAAAAGTAAGTATCAAAGCTCACACTGTAGCCCAGATCTCAAGATAACATTAAAAATGAGCAAGTGAGAGAGAAGAGGGCCACCTGCAGTCTCAGAATGATATTAACTAAGAAAGTCCAGTAAGAGGGCCTTTCACTAATCCCACACTCACAGTGACATCAAGAAAAATTTCTCTTTTAATTGGGTTAAATATGCCTGTTCTTAGAGCAGGTATGCAATCAATCTTGGGGGGGAGGGAGAGAGAGAGAGAGAGAAGAAATAGAGGGAGACAAAGAGATGAGAGAGATGAGAGAAAGGGGGGAGAAATATTCTGCACATACTAAAAAGCCTATACTCATTCTCACTTTGCTAAAGTGTCTTGCTCTACCGTTCATCTAAGAAATCCATTTGTTATATGGAAGATCTTAGGATAGTTACTTAACCTTTGTATGTCTTGGTTTCCTTGCTATATAACATGGTGTGTAAGAATAACAAACTCTGAAGCCAGGAGTGAGGGTTATAGGGCCCATTCATGGAAAGTGCTTAGCACAGCTTTGGTCAAAGTTGAGTGTCCTGTAGGAGTGCACCATGCTGCTTGTGCTGGCACTGCGGTGGCTGACACTATGATAACACGCAGACAAGTGCCAGGAAGAAAGAGCAGCTCAAAGCCATGGAGAGAGGCGTTGCTGGTATTAAGGAAGTATGAGTCATGGGTGTTTCTGGGGAGAGAGCCTGGGAGTGGAGACAAGAGTGAAGTGGACTCTAAGCCACATGAGTGACTTGGGGATGAAGACCTTAGATGAATGAGATCAACCAGGTGCTTATTTACAGTAAGATCTTTTTCCATAGGCGGAACCATCAAGATAACTTTAGGAAGCAGAAACATGATCAAGCTATTTTCTAAACTTTGGCCCTGTTCCTTCAGTAAGGTGAAGGCTTGGATCTAAGATGACATACATATTAGAGCCCCAAATGTTCTTTGTATTTTTCCTTCTTTCATTTAGTCACTCAGCACATGCTACCCATTTGCCCAGTATGTACCAGGCTCTGTGATGCACACAGAGAGACAGAGACATGAGGACTTCAAGGATTTTATTTTTCTGAGAGCATGGATGGTAATACATATAAATCAAGTAATTTCAATAATATATCAGATGTTTCACAACTCAAGAGCCATGTGAAAAGTTATAAGTTCTCTCGATGCTGATGCCTCTATTTCCTTATTTAGACAGCTGAGATGATAATGATAGTATTTTGGGACAGGATTAAAATGAGACAAATTGTATTAAAATGATTAATGTCTTATCTGGCACTTGAGAAATGTTCTTTGTTTCCTAAAGGGTTATGATGACAGTAAAGTTTTAGGTAGTAGGGAAGAAGAAATAGCTTCTTTACCTGGACCTAGGAAAATCTCTATAGAAGAACTAAGTGTTGAAGGATTACATGATAAGCAGGGAAGGGAATTAAAGGATGTAGAGTTATAGGAAAGGCTATGCAGTATTCTACTGAAGGAATTTTTTTATGGTACAATTAAGTAAGGCGTATTGAAAAATATTGAGAGAAACATTAAGAAAGTTGAGTTGGGGTCAGATTACAAAAGCTTCGTGTATCATGACAAGAAAGACTCCTTGGATAAGGATGAAGAAAGTTTACAAATAATTAGGCAGAAGACCAAGGCACTTGGAAATTCTGTGTGTCTAGACAGGTACCAGTGGAACAGAGAGTACAAGAAGATGTTTGGTGACCATGTGCATGGTCAGAAAGATGGAGGATAATACCACGTTAGATCTACAAGTCTTGTGTGAAGGGCAAGAGAACAGCAAGCACAATTATGTTGCTTTGAAAGCAGCTGGTCTATGTGTGATGCCTTAGACAAGTCTAAGAGATAAAATTTATCCCTCATCAGTGATGTTACTCTATGGGAACTGGTAGCACCAACACATGCAAGAATAGTTAACCTATCCATGGTTTAGATAGTTGGAGAGAAATGTAATCCACAAGGTGCTGCTTAAGTACATCTTATAAGAATTGACAAAATTGACCTTAGTTTTATCAGCATGAAAAATGCTCAGAGAATCTACTGCATTCAGAAGAGCGTTGATGGAAAACCTCAGAAAATAGTTTTGAAGTTTCATGGTAATCAGGCTATTGTTTTGTGTTTAGTTGGTTGTTTTTTAAATCTACAATGTGTTGTCTTTATTTTAAAATAGATTTCTTTCATAAAAATAAAGACCTTATTATTCTATTATTTGATTAGTAAAATAGTGCTCTTTCTATTTAGCAGTAGAGACAGAGCCTGATTTTGATCCTTCAGTTTTGGAATGTATATGTTAGGTTGTCTTTGATGATAGAGGAGCCTTTTAGTGCTTGCTTTGTGTAAATGCTGCAGTGTAACTTACGGTACGTGACTATTATAGTTTAGCTGGGTGCTCTGCTGTAGGGAGCATCGGTCTCAGGTCCCCCACTGGTAGTATGTCCCCACCTTGGCTGTATCTGATTACAGTAATGCCTTATACAGCCAATAGAATGAACATAAATTGAGTTGGCCTTTCACTAAATGTTTCACAGTTCACTCTATTCGAATCATTACCATTTATTATTCAGCTCTTAAAGTAAGTGAGACTTTGTCTTTTTTACTTGCTGTCCCAGAATTGCCAGCAAATTTTATAACTCAGATAGTGGGAAACCTCAGCAGTCTTGCCCATGAGCCTGTTAATGTGAGCTCAGGGGACTTCTAGGCTGTGAGTCTCTATCCACACTTATCCTCTCTCTCCAGTTTCTCATCTTCATGTTCAGAAATGTCATAGGTCCTCAGCTCTCTGCTTCTGATCTTTGACACCACTGCTGCCACTGTAGGCTGATCTCTAGCCACTTCTTTCCTATTACTTCTCAAGATTTCAGATTTTATATCCAGTGTTCATCAATCCTCCTTTTCCACATTGAGATGGCTATTAGATATGATATTACTCTGGATCTTGGAGGTTTCTGACCCCAATTTTGAAAAACAGTAAATGGAAAATGTGAGCACCATGAATAGCTGATGAAAAAAGGAAGAAGTGATTTAACTACTGAACTAAACTTTTGAAAAAGGTCTGAAGACCACTCACATTAAAAATGCACTTGTCCTAAGGGCCGGGGATTTAGCTCAGTGGTGCTGCAACCTGCCTTGCAAGCTGAAAGTCCCAAGTTTGGTCCCTGGTACAAAAAAAAAATGCACTTGTCCTTATGGCTGAGAAATTTTCTTCCATTGCCCAATGCATAATTGTATAATTTTACCCACCCTGTACATTCAGTTCTGTCGAGGAGGAAAATATTAGCAAAAGCATTTGTAAAAGACCAACATTTCAGGCAAATATTCCAGTGTCTCTTATGATGATAGTAGGCAGTTTAAACCGCCTCATGAGAGTCAGCCAAATCTTTTACTGTTTTATAAATCTACTCTATGATGTGTAATTTATTTATCCAATAAAGAGTTATTGATTATGCATTATGAGCAGAGCTGTGGTTGGAAGTGAAGACTGTATGTATCCAAAGCTCAAATCTATTAGGCAAACTGACCAGGCAGAAGATAATTGTAGGACAGTATGATAAATACTATATGGCAGCAGCTCTCTGGAGGATCAAGGAGTCAACAGAATAGTGAACTCAAAATGATAAGTCCAAGTCCTAACTCCCAGTGCTGGGGAATGTAAACTTACTTGGAAGTAGGGTCATTGCAGATGCACTTAAGTTGAAGGTCTTCAAGTGACAGCATCCTGGATTTAGCAGGTCACAAACCTAATCACCAGTGCCTTTATAAGAAAGATGAGATGGAGATTACTGTTAGTTGTCAGAAACTAGAAGCACAGAACAGATTCTCCCTCAGAAACTCTGGAAAGCATCAACCTGTTATGGCTTGTGCCTAGATGTCCCCCCAAAAGCTCATGGAGTTGTAGGTGGGGCTTTTACAGAGATGGTTGAATTTAGAGTGTGTGATTGATTCCTGTAAAATGCTAGGCTCAAGAGCACTAAGATTAAGGGTGTGAGTGCTACCCACCATAAGTAGTCTGCATAAGATAAAAGGTACAGAAAGACACTGTGAATCTCCCTTGTTGCCTTTTCTGTCTTCTGCTGCCGTGAATGGTTGACCCTCTGCCATGTGCCACCCTGCCTTGGAGCCACAAGAAAAGTAAGGCAGAATTTGGTACCAAGAGTGGGGTTATTGCTGTGACTATACCCAAGCACGTGGTTCAGTACCCTTTAGGAATGGCTTGTGGGAATAATTTAGAAAAGTTTGGAGATGTTAGCTGAAAAAGTAGAGCTGGAGCACCTTAGGCTGTATTATATAGGAGATTCTGGTCAGAGGTCATAAGATCAGAAAGCTGGTAAAGACCAGGCTCAGGAGATTTCTGCTGGGAAGAAGGACTGCTTTGGCTGTTGGACTCCAGACAATGTGTGTTATAGCTTGGCAGAAAGTTTGTCTGCATTTTGCTCATGTCCAGAGACTTCGCCTGAGACTCAGATTAAAGGTGGCAGACTAATTAATCTTGCAGAAGAAATTTCAAGGCAGGTTAATGTTGAGGCCATGACATGGCTGCTGAGCCAGATCTATGTTGAGAAACAAGAGCAAAAAGCCCAGCAGAATAATTTAAAATGTTGTACTATGGCAAGAAAGGAAGCTCCAGTAAAACTGTGGACTGCAAACATAGACCAGAGGAGATCTTGACTGCTGAGAAAGATCAGGAGAGTAGAAAAGATGGCCTGAAGGCATCGCATGAAGCAGGAGGATTCCACCCTTTGTAGCTTCAAAGTTGCAAAAGTGAAATATTTTGCTTTGAGAAGAGAACCCCAGAGCACCGTGTTCCAGAATGGTGGTGGCCTAGAGAATTTGTTCTTCAGAATTCCATTCAGAGTGCTCAGTGATCCAGGCACTCATTCCCTACAGCCAAGAGAGAAGGAAGTCTGGCTATTGCTCCACATGGCAGCAGACCTTGGGGTCATCCCTGTGGCACTGGTTTTTTTTGCATGGAGAATGCAAGAGTTGTGGGGTCAAGAAGGCTCCCACCCAGATTTCAGAAGAAGGCCTGGGAGGCCCAGAAGTGTGCCTCTGAGAGAGGGTAGTGCGTGAAGCTGTGAGTGGGAAGCCAAAGGTACAGTGGGGACCCTGGAAGTTTGGGGAAGCTAGGAATGTCAATTGTCTAAGGAAAACTGCAAGGAGGGAGCAGAGCTGGCCCAAGAGAGAAGCCATGGGATTACACCCAACAGAAGAGCTATAGAGGTGGAGCCACTCAAACTCTTTGGAGATCACAACTTGCCACAGGTTGCTGGGGATGCTAGAAGTGGAACTGTAGGACGTAATGTTTGGCCTGCTGGATTTTCGTCCCATTCCTTTGTATCCCTCTATTTGTACCTTTGGAATGGAAATGTCTATCTTGTGCCCATGAGTGTTGGAAGTGTTTAACTTTCTTTTCATTTGTACAGGAGGTTGGAGCTAAGAGTTTGCCTTAAATTTCAGAGGAGACTTCGGGGACTTTTCAGCAACATTGAAACTGTTAGGACTTTGGCAACACTTGGAGATGGACTAAATGCCTTTTGCTTAAAGAGATGTACATGAGTCCTTGAGGGGTCAGGGGTAGAATGTTATGGCTTGCATCTAGATGTCCCCCTAAAGTTTCAAGAAGTCATAGGTGGGGCTTTTACAGGGGTGGCTGACTTTAGAGTGTGTGATTGAGTCATGGTGCAATGCTAGGCTCAAGGGCACTAGGATTCAGGGACTGAGCGCTACCCACCCTAGGTAGCTGGGGTAAGATAAAAGGAGCAGAAAGACACTGTTAAGTTCCTTTGTTCCTTTTGCTGTCTTCCAGTGCCATGAATGGTTGCCCCTCTGCCATGGGCCACCCTCAGTCAGATATGGACTGAAACCTCTGTGAACTGTGAGCTAAATAAACTTTCCTTTTTGTGTTTCAGATATTTGTGTCAACAATGAGAAAAGACACAACCCATCCCCCACGTTCATTTCAGAGAGTGAGAAAATTAATTTTCCTCTTTAAGTTACCAATTCTGTGGTAATTTGTTATGGCAACCCTTGGAAACTAATACAGGCCTTTATCCTAGCCTGGAGGACTGAGATGGGAGCCATTTGTCAGTGTTAACACACTTCCTGGTTCTGGGGACATTTAGCTGAGCTGCAGAGGCCAAGGAGGAGTTTAGTCATTTACCAATGAAAGAAAGACTTCCAGACTGAAAAAAATGCATATATATGTATCCTATATTGTCACCAGTAAAAAAAATTCCTGTGTCCTAGTTCTGTAGAAAGAAGGTTAGAGACCTGCTACTCACTCAGTTTTGTCTACTCAAGGCAGAGATCTTGTCTCTCCTGGGCAGTCTGCCTGGTCCATGTATCTCTACGTAACACACTATCGGAAGAGTCATTGGTAGTTCATACCTCTGCTTCTGTCGTAGTAGCCAAGGTGACATCCATTTCCTGTCTGAATTATTGTGATAGCACTCTATCTGCTTTTATGATTGTTTATCCCACTTGTGGTTTATTTTTCTCAATACAGCAGCCAGAGAGATTGCATTAAAATCTAAATGACATTATTGCCACTCACTAGCACAAAACTTTCCAATGGCCTCTCATTGCCTTCAGAGTGAAACCCTATGGTTCTTAAATGTTGTACAAACCCCAGTAGTCTTGATGCTCTGTTAGCCTTTTGTTGCCCTCTCTTATGACTCAGCCCTTGAACCACATGACCTCCTTGCAATTCAAATGTGTAAGAATAAAGAGGGGCATTTTAAAGGTCTCTCCATAAACTAACTTCCTGTCAGTGGAGAGTCTGCATTGGAAACAGCAGTTCCCCATGCAGTTGGGTCGAAAGATGAACAGAATGAAAACTTTCTTATCATACCCATAGATGCTATATGCCTCCAGCCAGGGCATCTTGCTTTACCCATTCATGGCCAGAGTCATGTGGGTTAAACACATGGATACCAGTATAAGCTCAGCATATTTGGGGGAATTTGGTGGGATTAAGAGTATAGAAGTAGCTGCTGGTGCAAAACAAAGGGACAAATCCATAGAGGTGATATATCAGGCTGTGTCATTTGCTTTTATATTTATCTTATCATTTAGCCATCATTTCCACTTGACGAAGAGGTATTAGTGACTTCATTTCAAAAGTAGGGCATAGGGAGGCTCAGAGAAGGTGAGTAACTTGCTGTAAGTCAGGTAGCTAGTGATGAAATCCAGATTTGTGTGATTCCTGTATTCTTTCCCCTCCACTGTGCTGCCCACAAATTAGAAATGCACTTCCAAGAATTGGAGCCTTAACCTTTCAAAAATGACATTAACACAAGAATGAAGGCCTCTCATGTTGGAAAAGAGACCGAGCTGAACATCTAGAAAGATCGGTAACCGATGGTGGTGAAGGCTGGGAGCCTGGCAGTTCTGCATGGCACCAGGGCAGGGTTAACCACACAGACTCACTGCAAGGGAGCCTAGGTGTCGGCTTTGAGCACAGCCAAAGAAAGGTCAAACATGTGTTTCTGAATCCCATAAGAAGCAGAGATCTTTGACCTTTTTTTAATTCTACAACATGATACTTAATAATTCTAATCCTGAGTTCCTTGGTTGAGACCTTCAAGCATGGAATAATAAAGAAGTACATTTCCCACAAAATACAGGTGACATCCTGCTAACCCTTTGAGACAGGGTTTCATGGACCTCTGGTTACCTGTACCAGCAAATGTTTCTCCACACGGATCTCCCTTGGTGTATGGAAGTGTATAGCTACCAATAATGATGGTGTCAATAATAATTGACATGTTTTAGCATCAGGAACCAAACATCTGTAGTAACATCACTCCACAACAGCCAGAGAAAGACAGCACTGGTTTTATTTCTCATATTACTGTGTGGTACATAAACTCTACCCCACACCGCACAGCTGGAAAATAGCAGGCCTGAGATTTGCACCTTGACCACTCCAGTCCAGGCACCTGTTTTCTGAAAGTAAAGGTTTCTGCACATCCTAAGTATTTGAAAGGTTGAGGGTAGAGGTGGAGGCAGAGTTTGTTGCAGGATATAATGGCTAAGGTGATTTTTTTTTCTCCTTTGCTTTTCCCCTTCCTTGATATTTTTGTTCTTTTCTCTTGTGCTCCTCACTTCTTTAAGACTTCAAACCAATATTTTCCCCACTGGATAAAGCTGGCATTTCTTCTCAACCACCTGGTGCCATCTGCTAAATCCTGGCCATGGCCGCCATCGCAGAGTCTGGGGAATATTACAAGTCCTACGTTCTTAGTCCCATAATGAACTTTCTTATAAACAAGTCACTTTACCTCTGTCTTCTCAGTTTTCCCTCTACAAAATGAAGATGCCATTACAGAATATTTCTAAAGATTGATATGAAGTGCTTTTTAACACAAGTGCAAATGTCTGTGGAAGTGTTCAGAGGTTTCAGGATGGAAGTGGGAAATGGAAAAGCCCTCTTGAGAACTCTGATCCACCAAAATTACTCAGCTGCTATCAGTCCAGCTTAGGCTCATATTTCATTCCAAGAGTTAACATCTAGTTCTATGCAGTTATATAAAATTGCAGAAGGCTTTTACCTGAAAGAGTTTTCCGAAATTCATTTCTTTAAGTCTCTAGACTGACCTCCAGGGTAATGTAAGAGTTGCTTCCAAATGGCAGGACAATAGGAAACCTTCTGGCTTTTTCATCCCTGGCTTTGTCCTCCTCTGCTTCCCACAGACAGCACTTTCAGGCTCACATTTCTAAGTGCTTCTGTAAATGCCGAGCACCAGATATTTCATTGCCTTCTGAGTTTCTGTTGCAAAGATATAATCTGTTGTTGCCTTAATTTTGTGTTGTAGAGAATTCTGAATTGTTTAAAATTTTCTCTTTGAAATGTATCATCTTATTCTGTTCCCCTTCTATGCATTTTGTATTAATCCCTTGTTTATTTCTCTGCTATTTATTCTATTCCTCAAGAAACTCAAATGCTGGCATAGATGTGTGTACCAGTTAGCAGAAAGCAGGGTGCAAAAAGGTTTAATATCTGGGGAGAAAATACTTCATTATTAATCAACCTAGAGAAAAAGGGACAGAAGCGTGTAAAAAGATTTAAACTTTACTGAGCTCTTACGATGTGTGAACCCTCTGCCAAGTGCTTTATTTGCTCTATGTCATCTAATCCTAGTATTGCCATTAAGGCATAGCTTCTTTCTTGACCCAGCTAAACAGATAGAAATTGGATGCTCGTGGAGATTAAGGAATCTGTGAAAATAATGCAAGAAGTAAAAGGTGGACTCAAGACTAGAAGCTAGAGTTCTGTTTCCAGACTCAGAATTTCACGCTGCACCAAGCCACAAGCTGTGTGAATGACCCATTGCCTGCTCTGGGTGACAAGGGTGTTAGAGACTGGCCATACGGTTAGGGCAGCATAGTCCTCCCTTCCAAATCCTAGCAATGTCTCATTGGTTTGATCTTCCTTTTGTATGACTCCCTTTTTCCAACATTTCAGAGTTTTGAAACTCATAAAATTTTTTTCAAATTTAGCCATGTAACTTTCCTATCCTAGGGAAAAGCTACTACTCTTATTTTGAATTAAATTAGAATTATGGAAAAATAAAGAGTAGTATCAGTCCTAAGTCCTTCATAAGATCAATGGCCAGAGCGGAAGTGTCTTTCTTTAGTCTGTTTTGTGTTACTGTAACAAAGCACCACAGGTTGTATAATTTATAATGAACAGAAATTTATTCCTCACAGTTTTGGAGCCGTTAAAGTCCAAGAGGGGCCACATCTGGCAACGGTCTTTTTGTTGCACATTAACCTGGCACAAGGAGAGGAAAAGAGGTGGAAATGTCCATTTATAAGGAACACCCACTCCTGTGATAACGGAATTGATTTATTGCTAATCTCGGCTTGTAGGCACATTTCTCAAAACTGTTGCACTGAGACTCAGTTTCCCGCACGTGAGTTTTGCAGGACAGAAGCACATGTAGCGTGGCCCTTTTGTGAATCAGTCCACAGCCTGAGTTTGTAAAATACCGGTTGTACTCAGGGTTTCTCTTTCAACATGGCTTACCATCCTGCTGGCACTTTTGTTTCTTAGTGTGTCTGTGTCACGCTGTTCATTCTCCCTCGCTTGCCCTCCCTCGGTCCTTAGGCTGCCTGGTTGTTTATCACTTATCTTCCAGTTCACCTGAGGCACCAGTTCCGTGGCATCGCTCTTGACCTTCCAGGCATACTAGTCCTTTGCTTTTCTTTACCTCCTCTTGACCTTAGGCGGATGTTATTGCTAAGGTCTCTAAGGAAGAGTCCCTGACCTTTTTTGGCACCAAGGGCTGGTTTATTAGAAGACGATTTTTTTTTTCCCATGGACTGAGGTAGAGTTGTTTTCTGGACAATTCAAAGGAGCACACAAACTACATCCTTCAAATGCACAGTTCATAGAAGGATTCCTTTCCACTCCTACTAGAATCTGATGCTACTGCTCATCTCTCAGGGGAGAGAGCTCAGGTGGGAATATGAGGGATGGGGTTGCTGTAAATACAGATGAAGCTTTGCTTTCTGGTTTGCATCACTTCCTGCTACACAGCCTAATTTCTAACGGGCCGCTGAACGAAGGGTTGCAATACACATGACATTAGTCTTTAAGAATGTCACATTCTGGTTAGAAAAGCATGTGTACTCACCGAAACAAAAGCAAGTGACATATTGTCTTGCCACTCAACCTATACCGTGCCTACCTAGTGTAGCCTCTGTAACAGAGGTATTCTGTTAAGGCATGGGTAGTAAATATTTCCTACTTTGTAGGCCTTTTGGTCTCTGTTGAAACTACACCCATGGAAAACAACACTTGAAAACATATTCTTATCCTATCAGTCTTTCTAAAGCTGAGATCAACATCTCAATTTGAAGATTTAGGGGTTAATATAAAAGTATCTCTATGATCCATCCTATCACAAAATGCAATGAGCTAGAAAGTTATATGTGATGACCAGAATATACGAAAGAAATCATTTATAAATTCCACATTGCATGGGCTGTGAAAGCAAGTCATTGGGTAATAATTGCATTTTATAAATGATATAGAAGCACAGTCCAAAACAATAGAACAGAACAAAACAGAAAGTGACAGGATGCATTATGCATCGAAGAGTAAATATATATTTCTGCTTATATATCAAATGTGAGGGCCTCTGCCTTTAAAAAATATCTTATTTCTTACTATTTTACTGTAGCAAAAATTGTTAGTAAAGTTCTATGCATCTTTTTTATTTTATTAGTACATGTTTTCAGTCGTGAAGTTTATGTTCATCTTAGGGAGCAGGTACATGTGCAAAACACAGCTCGATTCCTTCCCCTTCCTACATCTAACAAGTAGATGCAAGACAGGAAGGGAAAGGGGATAGCACATAGATGCTAACATGCACCTGCTTGTCTGCATTGCCTTTTATTATTCAGCCTCTCACCTTGATGGAAGTTAGAAGCACTTGTTCATTTTCTTCTTCTGTACAGTACCTTTTCTGAGAACAAAACCTTGACCTGAAATGTCTCTCTTGCTGTACTTCGCCACCTGGCAAACATCCTATTCACTCTTCCATGCCTGATTCAAATGCCCGCTCCTTTGCCAAGCTTTGTCTCAGTCACTGAGGCCCAGTTAATCATGTTCTTTCTGGGGTTATCTCTGCACTTTGTTCATGCTGCTTTTGTAGCACTTATCACATTGCATTATGCTTAGTTTTATATGTGCTATTCTCAGCTACTAGGCTGTGAGCTTCTTGAAGTTGAAGACAGTTCTGATGACTAGCTATAGACTTCTCAGCACTCAGCATATTATTTTTATGCTGTAGGTAGTAGAGTCTTAGAGGGAGACAGCTTAGTGATGTGATTAAGACTATGCGTGAATCTCACAATGCCACTTCGATGCAGAATGGCCTTTGATAATTTGCTTAACCTCTCTAAGCCACCTTTATCATTTAATGAGTTTAATACAGTGAATGCACAGCATTGCTCTAAAGGTGAAAAGGAACTATGTTTATAAGTAAGCTACAGTGCATTTAATACATTTTGAACAAACTTGGCATAGTGTCATTGCTGTTGAAAAGGAAAGTAGAAAATGCTACTGAAGCTGTTGGTATATCCACATAGAAAGCAGATGTGTTTAAGGTGTATTGAAGTAAGTAATTAAATATTAAATTAAGTAGTATAATGTGCATGAACATAGAATGGTGAAATATAAAGCAGGAGTTGAAAACATCTGGAGGTGTCATATTATTAGACTAGCCTAATTTATTTTCACTCTTATATTTCTCTATATTTTAAATTATTGGGGGATATTTAGAAAGGGAAAGGGGGATTAAAATAACAATTTTGTTTCTGGAAACATACATTAAGCCTAAACATATAAAGTTGGAGTAGAGTCAGCTTCATCCCTATGGACATTTTGGGACAGATAATTCTTTTCCGTTTAGGGCTTTACTAAGCATTGTAAAATGTTTTAGCAATGTTCCTGGTCACAGCCCACCAAGTGAGCAGTAGAACATTGCAGGTCTGAGGAGACCTGTGACCACCAAAAATGTTTCAGGTAACCTTTGAAAAATCTCAGACTCTGCAGATGTGGGGACTGCCCCAAAAGGTGACTGTAGAGGTGACTATACCACCTAGATTAATGACAGAGCTGAGTTGGAGAGCATAAGTTCAAGTCTTGGAAAGGGTCATCAAGGAGATAAAGATAACTGGTCCTGGTTGGATGTCATCTTATTCCCAAGAAAGAAGGAAGGAGAGTAGGAATGGTGCTTTGCTGAATGTAAACAACTTTTAATGATATTGTGCCTCCTTTGGGTTCCAAGGGCATGCATTTGGCTAATTATAATTCAAGATGGCCATCATTTATTTAGACCCATTGATAGTTATTTTGAACAGTGCTATGGTTTATATCCAAAATATCCCCCAAATCTAGATGTGTGGAGGGTGACTGGATCATGAGGGTGATGTTCTCATTGGTGCATTCATCCATTGAAGAGTTCCTAAACTCAGTGTGCTGCGAGGAGATGGAGACTGGTTGATGGTGGGTCATTGTGGGTGTGACCTTGAAGAATGTATTCTTAATCCCACCTGCTCCCTTCTCCACTTTCTGGCTGCCATGGTTTGAGCACACCAGGCTTCCCTTCCATTCTGTTTTGACCTTGGAGATAGTTGACCATGGGCTGAAACTATGAACCAAAATAAATCTCCTCTCCTTTAACTTGGGGGCGTAAGTTATTGTTTCCCAGTGACTGGAAAATAACTAAGACAGTTCTTCATAATGTACTACCCCAAATTGAGCTAGGAATGGAACAATTGCTGTATTAGTCACTTTGGCATCATTGGGAAAAATACTGAGCACGTAAAACTTACAGGAGGAGAGGATTATTTTGACCTATTGTTTTTTAGAAGACTCCATCCGTGGTTGGTTGGCTCCAAAGCAGAAACCACATGGCAGAAGGACATGGGGAAGGAAAGACAGAAGGGATGGGCCAGGGACAAGAAAACAAAATTCCAGGTCCTACTCTCAGTGGCTCACCTTCACCTGGACCCCACATTCTAATAGATGATTCCACTGGTGAGTCCACTGGTGAGTACAGTGTCTCTGTGATCCAATCAACATCCCCAAACATGAGGCCTTTTTAGATCTAAACCATAACATGCTTCCCTTGCCCACAAAAGCCTCGTGTTCATCTCACTCTACATTCAGCAGAGTCTTCATATTTCAGCACTACTGAAAAATCCAAGTCCAAAGTCTCTTTTGAAACGCTAAGCAAACTCTTAGCTGTAACTGCTATAAAAATAAAAAAGAAAGTTAAATAACTCCAATATTCTATGGCATAAAATAAATGTTCCCATTCCAGAAGAGAAAAATATGGGGATAGAAAAGAATAGGATGAAGGACTGATACCCTGCAGGGCAAACATAAAATTTTGTAGCTCCATCTCTAACACACAGATTATGGTAATATGTGACCTCAAAAGGGATGGTCAGCTCAGCCTCTATGATCTTGTTGGTTATTGCCCACATGGCTTCTCTATTGGGCTGGCTTTCCTCTCTGGACATGACTTTCCTCAGCAGCATGCTGTATTCCTGGTGTCTCTAACTTCCCGGTGTCTCCATTGCGTGTTTAACTTCACTTTCACAGATTCTCACCTTGTGCTGTCACAGGCACAGTATCTGGCTTTCAAAGCCTTTTTTTGAAATTTAGGTAGAAGCTTTCATGACCACAAAACTCTTCCGTTATGCATGCCTGAAAAAAAAAAACAAGACCATGAGGATGATGCCAAGGTCTGCAACCAGTGGGAGCAGTAGTCAGGCCCCCTTGGACCATGTTTTCAGGGGCCTCTGAGTAACTGGATGGGTTAACTCTAGGAAAAACTTCCTACATGATGCTGAATGAATTTGGTTTCCTGGAGCTTCCTCTCAAAGCAAAATTTTTCAAGGTAGGTTAATAGTGTACCTTTGAACCTGAAAATGGTAGAGTCTAGCCAGCTTCTGAGATCTCTTTAGCCAGTTTTCATTTCCTATTACCCTGATGCAAAAATGCTTTGCTTCTTTTTAATGCTGATCTTTTCAGCAACCATACTCTCCTGGGTTCCAACTTTGTAAGCACTTATTTCTGGTTAAACTGCAAACTTTTAAAATCATTGACTTCTTATTTTTTCTTCCAGTTTTTTATTGTAGATCTGTTTATAATCAGCCAGCAATACCCATGTAGCAGCAGCTTTGAAACTTCCTCTGCCAGATTAGTTTGTCACCTTTAAATTCAGCCTTACAAAATGCCTTAGTCTACATAAACAAACTGTAAATAAATTCTTTGCCAGAATAAAACACACTTGGCCTCTAGTTCAGTTTCTAACATAATCTTCATTCCCACTGAGACCTCCCAAGCCTGGTGTTCACTGTCCTCCTCCATTCCCTTCAGCATTTTCATCTTCTAAGCTCTGATCAGTATTGCACATGAAGCACTGCTCACATTCTAAAACTTCCATAGCCTCCAACTCCAAATTTTCCAAACTTTTCTCACAAACCAGTCCTAATGTTTTCTCAACCATACTATCCAAAAGAGTCAGAGAAACCTCCCTACTCTTACCATTTTTCTGTATTAGTCACTTTCCTATCACTGAGAAACCTGAACTTAAAAGAGAAGAGGTTTATTTCAGATCATGATTTTTAGAGGCTTAAGCCCATGGCTGGTCAACTCCAAGGCAGATATGGCGTGGAAGAAAAGTACTCACCCAGTAGTATACAGGAAGTGGGGCGATAAGGGAGGAGTCGGGAGCAAGAATACACTCTTCCAGGTCATGCTGTCAGGGGCTGGACTCAAACCAGGCCCCATGTCTAACTGCACATTCAGCTACATTTTAGATGATAACCATAGCAGCTGTTTACATATGATCATGAAGTGATCCTCCTTCTTTTCCTAGGAGAGAAGCATCATCCTGTTACATATTTTGTCCTGGGAGTAGAATGAGCAAAGTGGGCAGAGATGGGTCAGACATGGGCTTAAGGAAAATGTTTCCTTAAGGAGAGCAGGAAAGAATAAAGTGGTTTTTTTGAACACATGATGCTGAATATTATATGTTTATTTATTGTTTTCAGGAGCCAGGGTAGTCCTAGTAAAATTTTAAGGCAATCATGAGAAGTGTCTAGGCTATAATTTTTATATTTGTATACAATTGCACTTGTCAAATTTAGCATACAACAATGATACCTGACATCTGCAAACCCACCTTAATATTTTATTCTTCTCAGTGTACATATTCATTTCATATGCTGAGATTCTTTAAATTATGGAAACATATATTTATGTGGATTAAATCTTTCTCAAGTTTTTTATTTTGTTTCTTTCCATGGTGAAGATTTCTTTTGAAAATAAAGGCATACACTCAGAGTTGCTTCAATCAAATATCTCCTCCAGAGCAGTAATTGAATAACAAATGGCACTAAAGAAACAGACTGGAGTTTTTAACCTCATGCTATATTTATAATATATTTATGCTATGCTTCAGATAAAGAACAGTGCTTGACAAATGGGCAACATATGCCACATACCCATGGTGTCTGAGCTTTCTCTGAGTTTGCAAAACAGTTATGATCCCAAGTTTCATGGCAAACCACGTGATGCAGTGAATGTTACCATGTCCAGGAAGAAGTGACAATGAGTCCTTATTTTAAGAAAGCTCGTTAGCACAAGGATCTTTTCTGTCTTAATGCTGCATCTCTGGAATCTGGAAAGAAACCGGTAAAATGATGCTATCTATTGGTCAGTTTTCCTGTCACTGGAACACAATGCCGGGCACCCACAACTTATAGGAGGGAAAGGTTTATTTTTAGCTCACAATATCAGAGGCTTCCATCCATGATCACTGGCTCTAATGCAAACATATTATGATGGTAAGGCATTGTAGCACTCAGCTCCTCATTTCATAGTGCCTAGGAGCAGACCAGAAGAACAGCACCTGAGAGGAAAGGGCCAGGCCCAGATACAGCACCTGGGTCATGCCTTCATGGCCCACTCAGACACTTGCAGAAGTGTGCTTACTTAAGGCTCTGGACAGCTTTCAAGCCAACTGTATTGACAGTCTAGCTTAACTGTAACATTCCACCCCTTGTCAATTTGACACCTAGACATAGCTCCTTAAATAATACTTCATCTTCAAATAAACACAAGGTCATACTTTTTTACTTAATACAATAAAACTATTCTGCCTACAACTGAAAACCCAATTACCCTCCTTCCAATTTCTCAAAAGTTCCAGCATTGTTCAAAACCTAAGTCCAAAGTCTCCTCTAAGACTCAAGGCAAAATCCCAGCTGTAAACCCTTAATTCAAAAAGCAAGTTACTTATTTCCAGTATACAATGGTACCAGTAAATATGCCCATTCTAACAGAAAAGAATAGAAAAGAATGGGACCAAAGTAAGACTGAAACTTAGCAGGGTAAACTTTAAATCCTATAGCTTCATGTCTAGGATCTGGGGCACATGGTGGTAAGACATGAGTTCCAGAGGACTTGGCAGCCTCACAGCTAAGGGTTGTACAAGTTGTAGCCCACGCAATTTCATGTTCCTTGTATCTTCAAGGTCTCAACTGCACCTTTGGATTTATGCCCCCATCCCCTCTCTGGTTCACCTTGCCTTTTTTTTTTTCCAGGTCTTCCATTGAAATCTGATGGAAACTTTCATAATCCCACAACTCTTGCACTATGCTTGTACCTGGAAATCCAGCATCGCATAGACTATACCAATGTCTGTTGGTGCTCAAATAGTAGCTAGGTCCCCATAGACCACAGCTATCAAGGCCGCTGAGATCCTGGATTGCAGAGCATGATGAAACTAATTATAAGAAAACAGATCCTTTCTTGAACAGGGGTCTTGGGGGCTCTCTTCTTACATAAAGCGTTCGCTCTTTTTTCACCCTTGAACCTGAGATTAATTGGCTCTTGCAGGTTCTTCACATACCCTCAAGGCTTTCTTTTCCTGGTTCAAAATTCTATCATCTTATTAGTGGTGCTAATCTCTTCAAAAACCACATCAGCTTTACATGTGATTCCTTTAATGCCAAAATTTAAGCTTCTTAAATATCCATGCTTTTTTTAGTCTTGATTCTCATTATGTATCTGTCTAAAAGCAGGGAGCAGTACCTATGCCATAGCCTAAATATTGGTATACCTGTAGATTTCTCCATCAGATCAACTAGTCCACTTCCCTTAAATAAACCATCCTGTAGAATCTCAGGACATAGGAAAATATCAAATTTTCTGGCAGACTATAATATGACTGGCCTCTAGGCCAGTTCCCTATATAGTCCTCATTCCTAAGAGAAACTTCTTGAATCTGGCCTTTTCTGTTGGCATTCCCATCAGGATTATAGAATTTTGAGCTCTGTTCAGAGTTGCCCATCCAGCTCCACTTACAGTATTCTAGGACTTCTCTAGCTGGTATTGGTACTTTTCCAAACTCCTCTCATAAACTAGTTTCAAAGGCTTTTTACCTGCGTGATCAGCAATGACTCAACTCCTGGTACGAATTTTCTATGTTGGTCAGCTTTCCCATCATTGAGGTGCAAGACTCAGCATACATACCTGAAAGGAAAAGTTTAATCTGGTTCATGGTTTCAATTTCTGCATAACAGAAATACCATGGCAGAAGGACACGTTAAAGCAAAAGTGCTCATTTCATGATGCTCAGGAAGCAGAGAATAGGAACTGTGCCAGAGAGGAAGAAGCCATGACTTGCAAAAAATACATGCTGGCTGTGTTTCTTTCTTGGGTTGCTCTCAAGCCAATCAAGTTGAAAATCCAACTTAACTCTCCCAATATTGGTTTCTGGAAAAGCAAAATCCTGGTGACACAAAAACAGCAATTTTCTCCAGTTCTTGAGCACATTCCCATTTCTTTGTACTGTACTGTATGGTTAATGTTGGTAATTTTAATTCAACTTTCACAGCATGAGTGCTATCAATGTTAATCATTACTGCTTTGTTCATGAGTAAATGGAGACAAAGAGAGGTAAAATGAGTTGCTGTAGATCACACAATTGATAAATTGAGAATGAGGATTTGGACCATAGTTTCGAATAGCACATTTACTCACAGACTTGCAAGGGAATGTAGTGGTGACCTAACTTCTTTTAGTTTTGACACCAACAAGTAATCCAATGCACATTGTAGGTCTTCTGAATATCTGAGTCCTTTCCTTTCAAATGCTGGATGTGTTGCTGGTTGAGCATAGCCTATCCAGATGGAAAGAAGCTATCCACCATCTTCAGACCAAGATACAACAGTTTAATTTTCTATTTTATGAGATGTTCAAAGAAAACTTATATTGATCTTCACTTCTCAAAGAGATCTTAAGTTTTAGGTGACATAGTACTTCTCTATTTGGTTTTTGTGTTTTTTAAAATTACTTTTTCATACTACTTAATACTCAAACAGGCAATAAAAGCTTTGTTTACTTCAAGTAAGTCTCATTTAAAAATAGGTATGCATTTAGATTTATTATAATATTACTAGGCTCAGACAAAGTGATTAATAGGTACATGAATTTGTACACTCCAACAATTGTTCAATGTAACCTCTACAATTTGAGTATCTTTTTCTTTCATTTTTAAAATAGTTCCTTTAGCTATTATGGAACTATTCAAAAAAGAGTAAATCAGTCTAGGTGAATGCCAGATTATAGACATACCTGTATTGTACCATATGAAAAAAGGGTTAAGATTTTTAAGATAAAGATGTCTTTGCTTAAACCTTGTCTCAGAGAGTTAGATTTCACAATTTCAGTTTCACCTTTTATTTTTCTATGAAAACAATAAGCTCTATCAAATATCTCTATACTAAGGACTAATATTGCCCTTATTTGAAAGTAAATCAATCATGAATCACAATAGATGCCTTCAACCAATCTTGATGAATCTGTATGTCTTGTAGGATGGCTTTATATATTTTGAGTCTTAGATAGTTTGCTCACAGTCACAAGAACACTGTTGTCAACAAAGTTTATATAAACAAAACACTATTTAGCAGTAACTATGTGCCAAACACTAGTTTACATTCCTCAAAAATGTTAACTCATTGTATCCTCATGTAACCTTTTGATTATCATATCGGTACAGTGTCAGGAGCATCTCATGCTCTCCTCACAAATCTTCCTATTACTGCTTCTAATTGAGGGTTGAGTGAATCAAGGGAATATATCCACAATGAAATATCACCCCGTCTCCTAATCAGGAGTGAAGGATCTAGATGAAATACTGTTTTATTGTGCAGTTAAAACATCAAACTAGAAACTATCACATCGAGTGAAATTAGCCGGATTCAGAAAGTTCAGTATCTCATGTTTCCCTCTAATATGAGGAAAATGTAAATGTGTAAAATAATTAATAAGTAGTTAAAATAAAGGAGAGAGGGTGGGAAACTGGGAGGTAGAATTCCAGAGATGGGGAAGGGGGCAAGAGGGAGGGAGGAGAGAAGGGTGAAGGCTCTAGGGAACGGCGTTCAGATTCCTTAAGTGCATGTACTGACTTCCCACACACCCCATCGTCAGTGTGGTGCTAGCAGGCATTAATGAGATAGATAGCAAAATAGACAGTCAGCCGAGCTTTCTGTTTCCGAAGTCCTGGCCTCTTTGGATGCCATTTGGAACTTTATCTGACATAATTTTCCTGTCATTTTTAACTTGCAAAACCCCTGTCCTCTTCTATTACTGTCTTTGATGCAAAGCTGTACTTTAAATATCTTATTGAGGGCCGGGGATTTAGCTCAGTGGTTTCGCTGCCTGCTGTGCAAGTGCAAGGACCCAAGTTCGATCCCCGGTATCAAAAAAAAAAAAAAATCTTATTGAAATGTCAGTCACCAGAGATCACAACATGTAACTTTTGGGACAAGAGATTTTGCATACATATATTTATATTTATTTCAGACTTTGTGATGTGCGTACCAAGGTAATTGCTGTATAAATCTTTTTGTGCATTGATTAAGTGTACTAAGAATATGGTGTTGGCATTTCAACATATACGCTGCTCTCCAGCAGAGGCATTCACAATTCATTGCTGAAGCAGGGATGTTAAGTCATCCAAGCGATATTAAATGGAAAATGGCAGTATTGTGAGAAGCTCTGCATACTTGAACTTAAGCAAATAATTTAGTTCTTTAAAACTAAATTGATATTAATTGCATGATGATGCTGGTAGGAGCATGCAACCATGATATTGTTTTCAAGGTGGGCAATATGTTTGAACTGGAATTAAAATTTAAAGCATTTGTCTCCTATAACAACAGCAATTCAGGGTTAATACTTCCAATCACCTTCATTAATAGTATTTTAAATATATTTTGTAGTATGCTAACTTAGTATTTCACAGTAAGAGATAATGCAATATTCTGGATAAAAGTGATTCATAACTCTTATTAGAACAAGAGTTTTCTTATCTGAATAACCTGTAGGATAACTGTGAGAGAACTCAAAAATTATCTGTTGAGGATTTACTATGTAATCAGATTCTGAGACTAGGCTAGAGTGGTGAGCAAAAGCAATTTTGCTCCTTATCCTTGTGGGCTTTATAGTCCAGTGAATGAGACAGTAGATGATAATCAGCTCTGTGTGAATGGACGGGTGTATTTAATACTGCAGTGGGAGGTGCTGAGAGGCGCGGGCTGCTGGGAGATCCCGCTATGGGAACTGGGTATAAGGGGAACTAACATGAACTGGGTATGGTGGCAGAGTAGCACTGGGACGGAATTAGGGTCACTGTGAAAGGTTTATTAAATGATCTAAGTCCACCGCCTCTTCGCCAGCATTTCCACACAGAGGCATTTTCACCAGAAGAATAATTGAGGGGTAAACTAAGTATTTGAGCTACAGAAACAATGTATTGGTTTTATCATTAAATTATTAGAAGTAGCTTAATTATCTAAAAATAAGGAATTAAATTTATTATGTTGTAAAGTTTAGCAACTACCAAAAATCCTATCTAAAAATTGTCATACAAGATGGTTGGTGAAAAATAGTAGATTATGAAATATTAAGCACGAGAAAAGCCTTTGCCTTTACCCTGATCTTACCCTTTCTGGTTACTCAGTTTCTTTTGTTTGATTTCAGATTTATCGATAATAATAGCAACAGTAGTAGTAGCTGCTAATACTAGCCAGCCTGGTGCTAAACACTTTATCCATGATTTCAATGTATTTTACATAAAGCGCGAAATGGGTACTATTAAATTGATTTCTCTTCGTGTTTGGAAAATCTTATGTTGCTAAATATAGATGTGTATTCCCTTATGCCTCAAAGAGAGGTTCAGTGCTCATGCTGTTTTCATGCCTTTCCTTACTGCTTTTTATCTAAGCAAAATCATTCTTTTCCGACAGCATTCTGTGAAGAGGGCTGCAGACACGGTGGGACGTGCGTGGCTCCCAACAAATGTGCCTGTCCGTCTGGATTCACAGGAAGCCGTTGCGAGAAAGGTAACTGAGGCTGTCTTTTCAGATTGGGGAGCAAGATGTGCAGAGGAATGATGGAGAAAGAGTGGAGGCGCCTTTTCTAGGCAGAGACAGGGTTTTGTGATACACTGTGTCTGATGTGTCTGATGGTGAGCGGGGCTCTCTCCCAGTGGAAACCTTTGGGTTACTCCATAAAAGGCCTCCTCCTCCTGCAAACAGAGCTTCATTTGCCCTCCCTTCCATGCATTTAATCTAGCAAAGCCAAGTCTTTCGTCTGCGATAGTTTGCACTGTGCATTTTCAGTGCTAATTAGAGATAAAGCCTGATGAACTGACCTGACCCACTTATCATCAGTTGGGTAGCATCATATGCGCCTATTAGAGTTAAAATAATCTGCGGCATCAGCGGAATCTAAATTAGCAGCACATGCTCCTTGCGTAAAAGCACATTAAATAACTCTAGCAGCGGGTTTATTTGCATGCTTGGGATTTTATTCGAATATTGGTTTATTAGGAACGTTATCATTCATAGACCTGGTAATATAAGCCAATTAGTATTAGTAAAATTTCATGATATATACCTTTTAATTTTCACTAAGTGTAGTGTTTACAGTTGGCACTATTTAGTAAAATCCTCCTTTCTTATTGATTGAAAAAATCCAGTCTGTGTACAAATGAAATTTGATGTTCATGCCAGGGTGTATATCAATACAAGCAAGGGGTTTCTGGCATGTGAAAGTAAATGTTTAAGTTTACTTTCCCATGGATTTTATTAGCATTAAATCCCTGCAGTGTGCTTTTCTTTGTATATCACACTCGATGCTTCTTATAGCATAGAAAAGAAAAATAGAATGCTGTATCATTATTCCTGTTAC
Organism: Heterocephalus glaber; assembly: GCF_000247695.1. Next base: position 12,564,783 of record NW_004624766.1, read on the forward strand.
AGGTATTAGATGAAGGGGTGAATATCTTCATCTGATGAGGAAGATGCAAGCAAAGCTGTTGTTTCTTTCTGTTCATGTTTAAAAGTTTCTGAACTTCATAATTTTTTTTCTTTTGGTACTGGGGATCGAACTCAGGACCTTTCACTTTTGAGGCAGGTGGTGGAACCACTGAGCTAAATCCCCGGCCCTAGATAATATGTTTTTTAAAAATTAGCTTCTTTATTATACTCCATCCTGACTGATACATTACATTACGACAACTAGGATATATATCCTAATTCTTTTAAAAAGCTATCAAAATGTAACTACATAAATTATTTAGCAAGGAAATCAATGAATGATATCTGCATTGTTGTTCCCATATTTTGGGATGTGATCAACAAACCAAATTACATAAATTAAAAATAATTAATTGGTTTGTTCTTTCAAAAGACATTAAAGTGTCAAATACTGCCTAAGTAGCATGAAAGAATTACCAGATGGAATTGAAGAATATTTGCTCAAAGCGAAGAAACTTAATGATAACTTCACACATCCCCCATTGCAGTACATTTAATTTTAACTAAGTTTTCTAACTAAATGAAAAAAATAAGAATTTTCCTTACTTCCTTTAGATCTACTATTGTTTCCTGGACTGATGATGTAGGAAGTAGTAAAGACAGAAGTGTGAGAATGGAAACGTAGTGATGATGGATACTCCTGTAGTGGAATTCCAGTTGTTGGGTACTAATTATGCATGAGGCCATTTCAAATATTTTTAATACCAAAGAACAGATGAAAGAGGTAGAGTCTTTACTTCCATTTTATGGATGGCAAACTAAATCTTAAATAGATAATTAACTTCTGCAGTTATTAAAACAGAATAAAACTCAAGTTACCCTGCACAAGTCTTGTATTCTCCAACTTTATCTGTGGGTCTCAGTGGCAATGCATGGAATTGTGTTTAAAATATGGACTCACTGCCAATTTTCCAGACTGGGTGAATGAGAATATTAGGGAGGTCGGTCCACACATCTGCATCTTCATCAAGCTTCTCAAGTTATTGGAGTATATAACCACAATAGTAAGAAGGTTATTGTTCTTTTTATATTATAATAATTGGAAGGGGTGGTGCATTTCCATAGACTAGGTCCTGTTGTCAGTGTCAGACCAGGAAAAGTTGATTCTGGTTTCTCACACTTTGTGAATTTGTCCTTTGTCCTTTCTTCCACTCAATAACTGACTGATTGAATCAATGGCTTTCACTGTGGTCCATAATGTGGAACAGAAAACTATAAAGAAGAAAATCAAGGCCAGGAGTAGAAAGAGAGACAGGCAGCCTGTGGTTTTCTAGATAAATGTTAAAATTAAGGTTAATAATTGCACATTCTTGAATTATACTATCCTGTCATAAGGGAAAATACATTAAAATTAATCAAGCTCTTTCTGCATGTGATGATTTCTTCATCTGTAGCAGTCGTTCCAATATCCTAATTCTACAAGATTTTTCATGAAAAGGATAAAATACATATTTTCCAATCGATTGTGTTCAAAGAATCTAGACGAATGATAGGTGAATGAATCTGTGCTGTGATTTGTCTGAATTATTGCCTCATGTTCATCATTAGTAATAAACATTAAGTAAATCTCTTTGTCAGCGAATAGTCATTCTCGACATCTTGAAATTCAGAATGCCAAAGAATAATTGCAAGTGTGAATGTCTGCTGTCATGATTACACTAAATCTTTGATTTGATTTGTTTTAATTTCAGGACTATCAAACTAGGCCCATTTGAACTACATAGAATCCATTTATAGTTAGTCTTAAATATATTCACTTGACCCTCTGAGTTATTGATTTTACTCATTGCTTTTGATATTTAGCTGTTTAAAATTCAAGTACACTTAATTAAAATCATTAAAATTGCTTGTTAAAGAAAATATTCATCTAGAATATAAAAAAGTTAAATATCTCACATTTGCAGCATATAACACAAGATGGTACAACTCTTCATTTTTTTCTCCACTGATAACATTTTAGTGAATTTTAAATTTCCATAACACTGCTAGGGATGAGCCAACTTAGCTTCAGTGGCCTTCTGGACAACACATTATTTCTTCTCTTTATTATCTTTGTTCTTTCTCTGTGCCTGTGGTTGAATTGGTTTCAGAGCTTCAGAAATGAGGTAAAGAATCCTAACAAGTGTGGTTTGGGACAGAAAGCAGATGGGGGTGAAAGTTTTCTTTTCCACTTCCCCAAGAGGTAAAGGGTAAGATTCCACCTGACACAGTGGAGAGAACCACAGAACAAAATGGAAAAAACACAGAGTTCTCTGAGAGGCTTTCCAAATGTAAAATGAATGAGCCAAACTAAATATGTTAGCTGCCATAAAAAGTTTTTCATCTAATATGTGAGTGAGGCTGAACTTTCCACTTGGTATTGCTACCTGAAAATCTGCAAGCAGCACCAAGTGTATACTCAATACTAGGTATGGAGCTGTTCCTAGACCAGAATTCCTTAACTCAGACATCATCCTGGAACAGATGACTTCTTGTGGAGAACTGGGTTATGCACTGTAGGATATTCAGCAGCATGGCTGAACTGACTTTTCTCCTAAGTGTCATTAGCAACCCACCTCCAGGTAGAATAAACAGAAATGTCCCCAAACATTGTCAAATATCTTCCGCTAGGAAAATTGTCCCCATTGAGAACTCCTGGCCCTGATGTAATAGTTTTTTTAAAGCATATATACAAGGGATGATCAAAAACTCCAGTGAATGTTTAAATATTTTTAACTTAGTTTTGGAAAAGAGAAATTTCCCAGAATTACAGGATAAATGTGTTCAAAGCAAAGAGGAGTACTTAGACTATTAAGAGGGGAATTAATGGCAGTGTGTCTTTTACTGTACTAAATATTCTTATTTCAGTATTTACTGTATTTTTTAATCACACCTTATTGATCAAACATTTATGGTAATTTCCACCAAACAAAAGCATTATGATTTATCATTACCCACTTTATTCACTGGATCTGGTACTATGTGACTTCTAGATCTTCACCAAAGGCAAAAGGACTGTGGGAAGTAAACGTTTTGAATAGATTCAAGGTGTCAAGGCTGCCATGACCAGTACAGACCCTACTGAAAGAGGACTTCCAGAACTGCTTCATAAAAGGGCAAGAATAATGGGATGAGTGTGTTTGAAGTAAGGAATATTTCAAAGGGGATTCATAGCAATGTGTCTTTTACTGTAATAAATTTTTTAAACATTTAAATGTTGACCATATTATTTGATCCTGCCATATATATGTGATATATGATATATGATATATAAATGAAATAAAATACAGAATGCAATGTAATATATAATATATATTTAGAACAAATATCTCAGTTTCATTGAAATAGAAATATTGTAAGCACTTTTGTAGACAAATAAGATTTTAAGCATGTTTTGAACCTTTTAGATGAGCTTAGGGTTAATCATAATTAGAAGATTCCTGATCATTGAAGAGCCAGAGTCGGGCTGATGTCTGTCATGAGTGGATGAAGCTCTTTATAGTCCTAAACACCAGGTAGGTGTAGAAGCAGCCTGCTTTGTGCCTCCTCTTCCTTACTGTTGAAGGAAACAGATGGATGTTCCAACCTCACACAGGAAACATGAGATTCTAACTCTCGTTTTTTCCTGAAGGACAATGTAATCTTTTGTAGAAGAAAACTTTGAGTGTAAATAGTAAGAAGACATTTTCTCATGTAGAATTAAACTTAGTGTACATATTTTAAGGAGAATTTGTACTAACATGCTTTCTCCATGACTAAACTAATTGATTAAGCACTTTTTAGGAATTTGGACAAGGATATATATCAAGATGTTTGCTTGTGATGATACAGAGAAATCAGCCAATTATAGTACATTTCCTCTCTTACATATTAGATTAATTCCAAACTGTATGAATACAACTGTGTAAACAGTATGTGTCACTAACCAGTGTATTTTGAATCAGATTGCAAGAGGTGGTTAGTACAAGTCACAGCATAGGACAAACTACAGTCTAGTGTGCAACAGTTAGGAAAACAAACTAATGTTTCAAAAATGACATCTTAGCTTTTTCTTACAATTGTTTGGGAAATGAGTTATTCTAACTGCTATTCAGGAAACTCACATAATTATTGAAACTCTTACAGTCTGTTGGATTTTCCAAAGTATAGTAAGTACCTCACCAAGAATGTCCAAGGAACCTTTAACACCATTACCTATGTACAGTACAATTTTCAGTGATTATTGTCCTGTTTTGCTTCTTTGAATCCTCTAATCTTTCCGTAATAAGTACAAGTTACATTTTTAATAAAAATAGTTTTAAAGGGGCCTGGGGATTTAGCTCAGTGGTGCTGCCGTCTGCCTTGCAAGTGCAAGGTCCTGAGTTTGATCCACAGTACCAAAAAAAAAAAGTTTTAAAAAACTTAGAGGGCATAAACATCACATGAAGAAATTAATTTTTCTTAGTTAATGAAGATACAGTGTTTTCACCTTTCCTACAGAGAAGTGAAGTTTTGCAGAATAATCGTTTGATTAGGGTATATTGTCCATCTACCAGGTTGAAAATATTATCAGAAACAAAGCAGGCTGTATTTCTTCTCGATTTTAAATCTTTCCACTGTTTTAAGAGAATTGTATCAGCATTCATCTATTTGCAATGGCTCTGCTGACCCTTACTTCTGAGATGAGATTTTAAGAATCATTAAGAAAGCGGATTATAGTTCCATTCTCATATCAGAGAAGAGAATTTCCTCTCTTTTCCTTTATTTCCTCTTCAGGTATCACAGGACTATGGGGAAGGAATTTGTTCAGAGGATGAATAAAAACATAATTCCAGTCAGGAGAGTTATTGAACTTTTCTCAACTTGTGTTTCCTCAGGACGTCTGGCGTATGGTACATGCTCAGTCAATGGCAACGTCTATTATTAATGCTGCTTCCTTTGTTGTAAAGTGCTTAAAAAGGACATGAAAGGCTTTGTGATATCGTTAAAAGCAGGAAGTAGAAAGATTAGAGGTGTCTTTGAGTTGCATACCAGATGAATTGCTCCTGCCCCTGAGTAAAACCATGGCTGCAGATGTTTCTTAAAAATTCCAGTAAAGCCAGATAAGTATGAATTTGATTGGAGAACTCCACATACTGGGTATTTCCAGATATTAAGATGATAGAAGAGAGACACTGACCTGGAAGATGAGAGGGGTCACACTCACATCTACTGAATTCATTCACTTTGGAGCAGCTGAGGAGGGGATTCCTTGTTCAGCACCCTCCTCCTCTCTTCCATCCCAGCCATTCTCTTATTTTGACCGTGGAGAAGAAATTGGGCTTAAGATCTAACTCACTTCCCGATAGCTCCAAAATCAAGTTGCCACTCCATTCTTGGAGCTCCTTGGAGATGGGTTACAACCCTGTCTGGGATCCTACCCCGACCATATTTTGTCTCCAACATTTGAAAAAGTACCTTCCAGCCATTTTTGTTGTCATGTCTTTGACAAGGAGAAGATTTTTCAAGGCATTTTGATACAACTATTGGAAGCAGTGGCTTTTGTTCAAAGTAGTTGCACTAGAAATTAAAAATGCACCCTATAGTGGTAAGAATACAGGACTGAAGTTCAGAGGCCTGAGCTCTGATGCTAAATCTGCTTGTGGTGTGCAGTTAGTACTAATCTACTACCCGTTTACTGTGAGTCCAAAATTTTTGATTTATTTCCTCTTGTGAGGCTGCTGGTTTTACCATATTGGACCAATATGAGGACAAGTGTAAGCGTCAGCCAGCCAATCAGCAGTGGATTTGGGATTCTAACCTTTGTATGACTAAATCCAAATTCTATACACTTTGCATTATAATCCACTGCCTCTTGGTCACCTTACCTTTGCCCAAGAGTAGTTAAACGAAACAATTATATGAGAGGGCAAATAAATTGTGTAATGATCTATAATCTCCTATGTGATTATGTCCATAGTTTTATACATTCCTTTTTAACCTCTTTGTTGTGTCTAAAACAAGAGTGGTGGGAGCTGGATAGGGATTAAGAGATCAGTCTCTGAAGTTGGGTTAGTTAAATTTAAATTGAGCTTTTCCTGTTTACTAGGATCTGACATTTATCACCTTAGGTTTGTCTGTAGGAAAGGGATGTCAGTATTACCCCCTAATAATACTATTGTCAGAGTAAATAAAATAATCCATTTAAATGACTTAGTAGAGTGTCTGGCATCTAAAGACTTTTAGTAAATGAAAGTTATGGATAGTTTTATCCTCAGTTAACCTGGAAGTTAGCAGGAAGTATGAGAAGAAACAGCTTCCCTTATTTTGTCTTTCTCTGTCACATTTTAAAACTCACAGATGTTATGGGAAAGAGAAGGTCACACATGACTGGTGCAGTGGTCTCCTAGCATTGGGCCCCCTGGATGGGAATGCACAGTGGCTGGTTCTTGGTTTATGGAGAGCTCTGGTGAGGGTCTTAGGTTACGTAGAGTTCCCAATAGCTCTACCTTGGAAGGACAGTCCTTTCATTCTCATGAAGCCGTGGTACCCTGCTCCCTAGCTCTTAAAATAGTTAAGGTCAGTTTCTCTGTTGTGAATCTGTGACTTTGACTTGTAGGATTCCCTTAGACTAGATTCTTTCTCCCACCCCGTCAGACTGAAGACATGGCAGCTGACTGCTAACGTTATCTTTCTTTACCTTGAGACAGAGGCAGCCTCAGACTCAGGCATTGACCCTTAGATTTTTGAGCTATGAATTAAGCACCAGTTGCTGTGTCCCTCCACATCCAGAGGACGGGTCTAAGTGTGTTCGAAGTCTCTTTCCCTACATGAGTTTAGGGAAGAAATTCTTCCCTCTCTTTTCTGTTAAAAAGATGAACTGGGATTGGTACCATACCACATAACCTTCATCCAACAGAGTTCTTACTTTGATCTTTATCAATGTCCCTGTTGACTTTCTAGGCCTTTTTATTTTTTATTTTTTTGGTACTGGAGATCAGACTTGGGTCCTTGTGCTTGCGAGGTGGGCAGCGGGACCACTGAGCTAAATCCCTGGGCCTCTAGGCCCATTTCTACAGAGCTGAAAGTTTGTCGATGACCAGTGGAGACACAGCACACATTTCACAATTGTTATGTTTGTTTAGCACTCAGCTTTGGGATGTGACCGTCCTTAGCAGCTATTCCATTATGACCTTCCAGAAAAATCTAATTTTAAATCCTATGCTTTAAAATTATATATGTAAAAGAATATATATAAAATAAATGAATGAATACAGATAAGGATACTAAATCTCATATGATACATTGTTTTCATTTTATAGACCACAATTTTTAATTCCCATTCAAATCTTATTTGAAGGGTATCTACAGTAAGCATATCATAAAGATGGTGTGGCTTGCCACGAACCAGAATAATTTAGAAATTTTTGTGTATTTCCAGTAGCTTAGTCAGCATGCATTTCCATAAAGCTTTTGCACTTTTCCATTAAAGAGAACCAATCTTTTTAACAGACTGAGAATCACTGTAAAATAAATGAAAGCTATTAGTGATTGCTTTGTCTAGTTAGCAATGCAGAAAATAATTCCTAACTAGATGACAAGCAGCTCTTGCTTCCCACCAGTCGGGCCCACTCTATTGAACTGTGAAACTCAGGAGTCAGGTTCGTAAACTAATTTTTAATCACATGTCCTGGAAAATACAAACATAACTGTAACTTGAAGCATAATGACTAACTAGAAAGGAAGTAGATCTTCATTTGAAAGTATGACCAAAGACCAAATGGAGGCCAGAAATTACAAAACTTCCCTAGTAACTCACCACGAGTCTTTGTATCCAAGGATGTGTACTGGAGTAAAGACTGATTGAAGGCAGTAGGTTGACCTAGGAGTATTGCTTCTCGGCCTTTTGGCTAAGATCAAGTGTAGGTTGACCTAGGAGTATAACTCTTACAATTTGCATCACTCTCTCCTAATAGAGTACACAGATTAGAAAAGGTAGTTGACCAAAAGCGTCCATTTGGTTCCAAAATAAGATGAATCAAACAGCAAGATCTATGCATCCATTTTAGTAGTGGTTCAAAAAATAGACTGTTTCTGGCTTGGTTAGCTAATGTGGTTTTAAAGCATTCACCAATTTATCAGAGACCTTAAAGTTATCTATGGGTGGCAGCAATTTTAGCCAAGTAAATTGAGTCCATGAGGGGAGATCTTGGGAGATTATTTTATTAAAGGATGTCAGGCTCAGAAAACCTTTCAGCGCTTCCTTGGTCCTTAACACATAAAGTCCCCACTCCATAGCATGATATATAAAGGCGTCTGTGATTAGACCAGCGACTACCTCTCTAGCTTTATTGCCCACTTTTCCTCAATATAAATCTTAAACTTCAGCCCATGCTAAACTACTTTCAGTCTGTGAAATGTTTGTTTTTTCTTAATCTCTGACCCTTTGTTTGTAATGGTCTGTCTGCCTATAGCACAGATTTAGATTTATACAATTGGTCATCAATATAATACAATAGAAAAGATTGCACATTGAGGGGGTCTCTTGTAATGCAGAATAGTCCTGATCTTCTCCCTGTCAAATTCTTCAACAGTCTCTCTCATTTTAAGGGAGGGTGAAGTGCGTCCTTTCATATTCTCTAGGCTGAAATCTTGAAATCCAAATACTTTTTCTGAACCTTCAAAATATATGTAGAATCCAAACTTCCTATGATGTCCAGCACCACCACCTTTGGCCATAGTACCACCGTCTTCTCTACTCTAGATTATGGTAGAAGCCCCTAACTCTTCTTTCACTGTTCTGTACGTGTAGACCTTTTTCAGCACATCGACTGTAGGGCCATTGTTAAAATGTAAATGAGATCTTTTCAATCCTCTGCTCCACAGCCTCTATGGCTCCAAATTTTTACTCTGAGTAAAATCAAAATAATTACCATGGCCTACACGACCCTGCTTGCTCTTGGCCCGCCTCCCTGTTACTTCTCTCTTCTTGACATTCACTCTCCTCCCCCTCAGTTCTATTTCTTCTGTGCTGGTAGCAGTGTTGTCCTTGGTCTTGTCTGTCTTATTGTCACAGCATTTCCAAAGACCAGGGCAGTACCTGGCACATGGAAGTTGTTCAAAAATCCGTTGACTTAATGGAAAAATTAATAAGAAGAGCTCTTTATGCTTTTGAATTAGTGTCCAAACCACAGTGCCGAGGCAGCGTGTCTTGTCATGGGAAGAATGAGGAATCTGCGTCATCAGCCTTGCCCCTCCTTCATCTCTGACATTGCTGGATCATAAACAGTCAGTGTTACCCTTGATCTCTCCTTCCCCCTCTCTTTCCCATTCAATCAATCAGCGTGATGCTTCCTCAGTCTCACTTTCTTGTCCAAACCACTGGCCTGTTTTGGCCGAGAGTGACATTAAAGGGCCAGTCTCCAGCTCCCCAATCTATTTCTCCCTCTCAGAAATGCATTTCTTGCAGTGCAGCCAATGTAGTCCTTATAAAAAAATCATTTCCTGCTGAAAAACCTTAAATGATCTTCAGTGCCCTTGATACGAATTCCATCCTCCTTTCAGGAGTGCTGACCTGGCACTGATGGCTCTTACTTCACCCGCTTTGCAGCTTGCGATCAGTTCTCCTCCTGTGTTAAACCGCGTCCTGCTTTCTCATGGCGGGAATCTTCCTATTCCTGGCCCTGTCCATGGTATCTAGGTGCTGAAATTCTCTGGCTCCTCTTTCTCTACCTTCCTTTTCTCCACCCACCGTATTTGTTCTGCAACTGTCCTTGTTCTCTCACATAGATCTTAAACTTCAAAACTCTTTATCAGATTCCTCTGGCAGTGTGCATTTCCCTCCAGAATACTCGGTGTCAACCCTAATTTCCCATCATCAAATGCATCACTCTTAATTCCCTTTTCACTTTTTTCCCCTCTTCTTTCTTCCGGTCATCCATCCTGTAGCCAACCTTTTTAACCCTCTACATTCACAAGTTATTGCTGCCTTGGCATAGCAGGTACCAATGCACAGTATTTCCCAGTTACAAGGGAGTGTTCCCTATACAGTTTTTCTTTCTTTTTTCACTTTTGTCATTTTTCCTACCCTGAGGTGTTAATTATATGCAATACAGATGAGATCATCTTTGATTTGTATAGGATGTTCTGAAAAATAATTAAACAATAACATATATTTAAAACACTTTGTAATCTATAAACTAGATAGTTCCTGCTGGAAAATAAGGGAGTCCTTTCTTCCTCACATGGACAAGCCCTGGTTTTCATAGAACAGCCCCAAGATGCATAAGCCTGGCCACACATGACCCTGTCCTGATTCTTAAATTCCCCCAGAACTGCCTTTCCAGCTGACCATTTAATTGGAAACTAAAGAAATGTAAACTGCGCTTGTAAACATATGTTTGACTCACTGTCAGCTGAGTATCATGGCACTGTCTTTCAGGGATGCTAAGGGCTGGATGGCAAGCCTGGAAGTTTTCCAGATGCTTGGTCCCCACAAACGGAGATGCCCTAGTCACTTGCGTGTTCCGCATGAGCACTATACATCAACATTTTGGAGATATTTACATTTCTTTTTCTACATTTCTTCTTCTTTGTGTCTCTCCCAGCAGCAATACTTCCCTCTCTTTGAGCACTAGAGAAGATCGGTGAAGGAACCACTTCACTACATAGTTATTACTTAATGCTTAGCCTAAACTTTAGTTTAAATGGAACTTGTGCTAAATACTGGACATATAGTGAGATTTATTATCCAGAGGGCAGATATTTATCAGCATTCCCCATCTCATCTTGCATACGTATTTCCTCATCTCCCTTCCCATTTTCCAACACATAAGCATACCTCAGGGCTTTTGCACATGGTGGTTCCTTTTTTCAAGAAAGTTATCCTTCCATATATTTTTATAATTCCTCTCTCAGTCCCCTTTGGGTCTCTACTTAAATGCCAGTCATGTCATAGGAAACCCTTTCCTACTTCTCTATTAAAATCCCAACACTGAATCTTGCTCTAGACTATAGAACCCTCAATCCCTGCTTTACCTTCTCCTGTTGGACTTATTAACATTTGTGGAACTAACTAACTGCATCACTTATCTATCTGGTTTATTTTTTTCTCTGCCTATGGAAAAGTCAGCCTCTGTGATGGCAGAAGTTTTGTCAGTATTTTGCTGCTCCAAAGCTAGCACTCACAGCAATCTCTGGAACTTGGTTTACACTCAGGCAGAATTTATTAAATGAATGATGGTGGATCCATGAATGATTGTCCTCATGGCTGAGTCAGTGATATTAAAATCTCTAAAGAAATATGGCTAAGACTGTAAAGGCTAAGAAGTGTCAGAGCTCTGCTTTCATCAGTTCTTCATGCCTCATGTCACAGTGCTGGCTTTTATACATCACCCTGTGCTGCCCTTCTCCAAAAAGGCAAAGCTGATTTTACAGATTTCAGCAGTTGTCTGAGCTCTCATCTGTGTGAATTTCTTGTCTGAGTTCTGAGCAAACCACTCTGACTTCCCTGTATTACGCCTACGCTGCCTTGATATTCTTCTCTGAGACTAACTGCTCCTTATGCTTCCCTCAATGGGGTCCTCCTTTCAGTGGGATTGCTACAATAGTGATCCTTTAACTCAGACCTTTGTGGTCTTTACAGAGAGGTACTCTATCCAGGTACTGTATCATCTCTTTTTACACCTCCTCACTCCTCCGTGGTGGAATAGCTGAACTATCCTCCTGATTTACAGGTGAGGAAACTGAAATGTAGGGAAAGGAAATTGTTCATGTTTGTAAGGCTAACAAAGGAGACAGCTGAGCCTTAAATTATGATCTGTTGGTTTGAAATCCTAGTTTTTATGTTATGCTACAGGGCCGCCAACTTCTCTTTCACAGAACTTTTCATTTCTCTTGGCTTCAAATCCCAAGCAAGGGGATTTACTACTGAAAGTGCCAGAAGGATGTTGTCATGATGCCCTCCTACCCAGGGGGCATTCCTGCCTTGGACAGTGGTGCCAGGAGTGATCTTTCAAGACTGGACAGACTCTACTTCTCACCATATGGTCCTCACCAAGTCATATATCTTTTTAATACATAAGTGTGTCTCAAAATTATTGTAAGAATTAGAGCAAGTCTAATTTATAAATAGTGGGTAATATTAAATTAATAGATAGTCATATGCACAACCTATTTGCTATAGTCCTAGTGTAAAATTGTTCTCCACCTTGGTACTAGTTACAGCTAATATGTAAATAGTTCTATATAAACACAGGCACCTTAAAAGGTATTTTGTTTTTGGAGCATCTCAGAAAGCACAGTGAAGAACACTTCATCTTTATTCCACAGACAATAAAACATTCAAATACTAGATAGCCCAGGTTCATACAGTAAGGACTGAGCTTGTACTCCAACATGAATACTTCAGTTCTGCTACTCTATTCTTGAACTTAAAGTGGAGTAAAAGCCCCTTGGGCCTTTCAATGATGATAACCCTTTAATAGGTATTAATAAATACTGTCCTAAAATTCTCACATATTTTACAGTATCACATAATGCATCCCCAGGTAAATTACATTTTTAAGAAACCAGAAGAAAACAATGTTTCTGGATGGCTGTCCACAGATAGCTACTCTGCCAAACATTTAGAAGATTCTGAGCAGATATCTGAGGTCCCTTTTCTGTATGCCTGCAGCTCCTTCCCTAATTTAACACTCTCATTTTTTTCTCAAGGAGCTGTTTTTTGATGTCAGGTAAGTACATTTTCATGACAGGTACACCGTGCTTGCATTTTAGTAGCTACCAGTCACCCACGTGCTCTCCTTGTGAGCAGAAAATCTCTTCTGTTCCTCAGGCTATTAATACATCAATAGCTAATATTTTTGAGGTTGATACATGCCAGCTGCTGTTGTAAGCACTTAATGGATGTTAAAACAGATACTATTTTTCTCATTTATAAATGAGAATACTGCAGCTTGGAAATGTTGGATAACATGCTCAAAAATCACACAACTCATAGTTCTGGAGTTATATAGCTCAGTAGGCAAATTCTTGCTTTAAATTCCTACTTACTGCATTTCTTCTGTTTTAAATTCCTGCATTATTGAAAGTAGTTCTGAAAAGTAATTTTTTATTTAAGTCATTTTTTTTCTGTCTTCAATTTGTATAACCCTTAGCCAGTTTTATCTAACAAAAAAATTGATGAGTGATACTTTGTGCTCCGTATCCGTAAGGGCAACCTCAAGCCTTGAATTGATCTGTAGTGTAGAAAGAAGGAAAAGCAAGGGATCCAGAAGATTTCATAGAAAGTTCGCAAACTTTTATTGAAGAATAACGTGTGTATAGAGCAACGAAATTTGAGTACACAGCCCAATGTATTTTATATAGTGAAAACACCTTTGAAACCAGAACCAAAATTAAACAGTAGGACATGAGCTATTTCTTGGAGGACCCTTCTCCTGTCATCTTCCAAGACCTGCAAGGAGGAACCACCATGCTGTCTTCTAACACTGTAGGTCAGGTTTACTGGTGTTTCAGCAACATATAAATGGAATCAGACTATCTTTTGTGTCCAGCTGCTTTTGTTCAAAGTTATATCTGTGAAATTCATTTATTCTGTTGTGTGTAGTTTGTTAATTCTCACTGTGGAATAGTATTTTATTTTGTGAATACATGAAAATGTTTTTATCCATTCTACTGTTGGAAATTTGGACTCTTTCCAATTCTGTTTATTTTGCTACAATAAATATTGATGTACGTGTCTTTAGGTGACCATATTTACATATCCCATACACCTATATATCTAGGGATGGAATTGCTGGTTTTGCCTGGGTTCAGTTTTTTGTTTTTTTGTTTTTTTTTTCTAGGTTCAGTTTTAAAAGATCCTGCCAAACACTTTCCCCAAGTGATTATAATCATTGTATTCCCAATGGATATAAATAAGAATTCCAATTGTGCCATGGATTTATTGATATTTATCTGCTGTCTTTTTCATTTTAGCTACGCTCGTGGTGTGGTATTATGGTTTTTATTTGCACTTCCCTAATGAGTAACATACTTGAACATATATAATATGATCATTAAGTATTTGCATAGACTATTTAGTGAAGAACTTATTTGTTTTTTGCCTTTTTATTGATTGAGCTACCTGGTCTTTCTTAAGGCACGGAGTTTAAAAATTTACATAGTTCTATCACTTTAGTGTTTTTTAAACCCAGTAATTCTCTACTCCTGTCTTACCTCATTCATCCAAGTCAATAATTTTATTCCCCATTTCTATAAAAAGAATGTATTTGTATCAGTATTTATTGATTTTTCCCACTTGGAAGATCAAAGATAAAAATGTAACTTTTTCCTGGAGTACACACACACACACACACACACACACACACACACTACCCCTCCACACAAACTCTCACACCAAAACACTTCCCATTTCTCTCTTTTACAATACTGCTTAGGTCAATATTCAGTATTTAGACTACTATGTCTGTGAATTGTATTTACAGGTGAGATACAAAGTTAGAGATCATTAATCTGTGTGTGTGTGTGTGTGTGTGTGTGTGTGTGTGTGTGTGGTACTGGGGATCTCAGGGCCTTCACACTGAGCTTTATCCCGAGTCCTTTCACTTAATTATTTGTAAATAGGGAAGGGTTTAGGGGTGAAGGGAGGGCCAGGGAATGGGGAAAAAATAAGAACCAAGATACATCATGTACAGGTACAAGATCCCAATGATGAATGTAACTGTATTGTATACCTAAAATGTACCAATAAATATACTTAGTAAAAAAATTATGTTTTGACAGAGTATTGCTAGGTCTCTGAGTTGCCCAGACTGGGCATGAATTTGCCATCTCCCTGCCTCCCACGAATCCTCCCAGAATCCTGAGATTATAGGCGTGTGCCTCCAGGCCCAGCTCAGTGATATTAATTACTTCTTTGTGTCACAGATGTTTGCTTTTCTTGGATTAAAAGATCATCTAACTTCACTATTATTGTTCCTTTATTTGTTCGGGTTTATTTTTACTCAATGTGAATCAAATTCAGATTCTCCTCAAATAAGATCATTTGGTGAATTACAACTTTATGAAGGAAATATTTTTGGACCTTTCTTATCTGCTCCATTTGATGCAGAGAACCCTTTAGATCTCTTTTTAATATCATAACTTTTTTAGTTGTTGTTGGATATTGTTACTGAATCCTTTGTTTTAGCTTTGTTGAATTTTACCTTGGCTTTTATAGAACATGTATGTATGCAATTAGCTTCTTTAGACAGAGAGAATAAAATGAGATAAGTTGCTCAAATGCTATAATCTGAAAATTATTTTATTTTACCTCTTTACTTAGTGGATAATTTTGATAGGTTATTATGGGTTACAAAGTATTATATAGTCTTCTAGATTACAAAGCATTTTTCTTCAGAATATTATAGGAATAGCTCTATTGTCCTATATTCCATTATAATATTCGAAGAGTAGTGTGACATTCTATTTTTAATCATTTTTATGAAACTTACTGTTCCTTGTCTGGAAAATTTGGGCTGATGTTTTTTGTTCTAAGTATTACACAGTTTTATGATGTTCTGCCTTTATGAGAGTCTGTTATTAAGACAATGGGCTGCACAGTTCAAACATTCTTGTAAGTTAGAAACGCCTGGTTTTGCTTCTGAAATTTAAAAATATACGTGATGACTCCGTTGTGTTTTCTTTTTTTGTTTTTAATTAGTACAAGTTGGCAGGGCACAATGTTTACATTCCTCCTGTGGAGCTGGTGTGTGCAGAACACATCTTCATCCCTCTTTCCTTCCCCTCCTTTCTCTCTTCCTCCCCATATCTCTGGTTCCCCTTCCCTTTTCCAGATCTGTGACCCTACTCACTATTGTGTATCTTTCATTTTACTCTTTATTAACTTCCCTTATTTCCGTGTCAAGATATTTACCTTAATTTTCTAATTGTTTTATTACTTCTGCCTTATTTTTCATCTTTTCTGTATTTTTCATTTTTTTCAGAGGAGATAATTTCATGCACGTTATCTTCCATATGTTTTGAGTCATTCATTTCTGCTCTCCAGTTTCATTCCTGTTTCCTGGATTTTTTTTTAAATTCCATTTGCTAGAAGTACTATTACTGATGTTGCTGAGGATAATAGTTCAATTTTATCTATTTGATATTTTCTCATTATTTATTTAATAGCATCTGTGACTCCATGTTTATTTTTTCTCTGCTGGCCTGTTCATGTCTTTGCTGTTCTCTAGCATCCTGTAGTCCTTAGCTATCTGACCACCTTTGCAAATGAAGCATTAACATTTTGATTTACAACTCAGTTTTCCTGGTACAAGATGTTGATGTCCATGATTTTAGGTTAACTCTGTTGAACTATTCAGAACTTGGAGGGAATAGTCTTCCACTCTAATGGAAGGAAATAATTATATTCCTAGAGCTCTTAGACGCCATCGCTAGCTTTCTGTGAGCCACCCATGGAGGATCACAAAATTTAGCATGTAAGTGTTCATGTACTGTCCGTCTTTTCTATGATAGTGTGCTCTCAGGTGTGTTCTAGTCTTTGTCATTTCCTCTTCTTAGAATAACCCATAGTGTTTGCTGGGTTAGGAGAAAGTCAGGAGCTTGGCTGGGGTGAGGAAGGCGCTCTGTGGAATTTAACTGCTTTTTAATCTAATTTTCAATTAATTTTCTTCTTTTCGCTTCACTGTTTCCCATAGTTCCAGAGACAACTCATGCCCCTTTCCCTGGTTTCCTGTAGTGTAAGTGAAGTTATTTCTTGGCTTTCTCCACACTGGTTATTGGTCATTTTTAAAAAATCATGTCTTCAGGAAAATTAACATTCATCTATCTGTTTTCTAGCTTCCAAAAGTATGTTGCCCTTGTTTTCTCTCTTGTGTGCTTTGCCCTTGAGTGTTTAGACCTTTATAATTTATCTTTAATATGATGTTATTAGAGTTTGAGGGAGAAAGTGGAGGTAAATGTATTTAATCCAGCATTTTTAATCAGAAGCGTGGCCCTTGGTTCTAAACTTGCATTTGATTCATAAATTAAAAGTCACAAAGAACCCTAGCTCATATGATAGTTTATACACAATAATACCCTATTATTTCTTTGAAAATAATCAGGGGATATGAAATGTCTGTTTCCAATGATATAAGGCTGGTGGAAGGGATACACTTTTATATGTGCCACAACAATTATACTTTACAAAATCTATTAGAAGAGACTTCCTGAAAAGATACATATTTCCCCTTTGGATGTAGAGTAGCTATCTAATTTCACAGACCAGTAGAGCATTATTTAAGATGTTAAATGTTTGAACTATTTCTTTAAATTTTCAGGATGTTATGGGAAATTGAGACTATATATTGCCATTCTGCTAAGGATAGTTAAGTCAGGTTTAAGAAAAAGAAATCAAGGAGCTACTTAACATTAAATTTCAGTTGAAACATAATTTCCAATGATTTGAAAATAATATTTTCAATGGGTTGAGAAGTGACCAAGGGAATGTAAATAAGTGGAGACAGTAGAGGAAAATGTAGTGCATAATTGAGGTTGAAGGACCACCGAGATACCATGAAGAGGAGAACTGAGATCAGACTTACTTAACAACTTCATTAATGGTGTGTAAGAAGGATTCAACAAGTTAATTAAATGTACAGATGTCCTTAGTGAAAGTTACAAATACCAGAGAGAACTGAGAAATAATATAGAAAGACCAGGGGGTCAAAAGCTTTGATAGCTGTGGGCACGGAAGAGCAAAATTAAATTGGGGAAGGATAATTATAATTGAATACACTTCATTCAGTTAAATAAGGAGTCAAACTACAATCATTTGATGCTGCATTAAAAAAGAGTAAAGCTGAAAGGAAATTCTGTGGCTGATGAACAAGTCACCTATCTGCCGGAGCAGGACTTTCTGACTCTAGAAATAATTCATTTTAAGAAGAAAACACTTTTTAAGATGTTTATTCTTTGCATAATATTAACAATATAAAGATTTAGTGACCAGCAGTTGGCTACTGCTACAAAGACAAGTAAGAATCGCTGTAACTTTTAGAGGTATTTATTTTGTAGGAGGCTAGATACATTACAAGCTCACAGAAATTTTATAATGGATTCATGAGGTTAGGGTTGGAGAATGATCGGAAGAATGACTTGACCGGAACAATCATTGAGGCAGGACTGGTTATGAAATAGTCGACTTCAGTTTTTAAGTATTAATTGTTAATGTGTTGGGAGGTTTGGAATTTTGGCAAGTACTCTTACATCACATTCCAGTAGTACCATTAACCACAGGAAGCCCTTTTAGATCTGTCTGTTTGAAAACTTTCTTTGAGTTCAAAGCCTTGATAAATAGAATTTTAGCAAGGGTTGGAGGCAGGAGAGCAGAGTGCTTTAAGTTACAGCAATACCCACAAGAATGGAAACCATGTATGTGGACTGCACCACAGCCAAATGGCAGCTGAGTACATTTCCTGTGCCAGGGTGGTTACCAGCATTTTTCCTTAGTTAATTCTTAATTCTCACACTCATTTTGTAAGATCAGACATTATTCTATCCTTCAGCTTGCAAACAAGCAAATGGAAGTCTAGGATATATAAGAAAGTCACACAAGGTTGAGTACTAATAACAAGAAAAACACTGGGAATTCTAACCCAGGGCTGCTTTTTTTGAAATCTATAAATATTATCTTTTTCAATCATGTTACTGTCTCTCATAGAACATTAACATAAATAATGTGCTCAAAATTAATTTGTGTATACATTTTGTTCATTCTTTACAGTTCTAGGGGCTTGTAATAGGCAGAGAAACACTTTTCTTTTTGGATGGTTAATGACTGATATATAAATACATGAGCATATTTTATTCTGCAATTTCCAGCAACAAAAGCATCATAGAGGAGATATGTATTGTACCTGAGTTAATTGATTATATGTCTCAGAAGGCAAAATACACTAGCTTATTAACATAAAGGAAAAATTCCATAATCTCATAACAAGTGTTCCTACTATTATTACCTAAAGCAGAATGTTAAGTGTCATGATTGTTAATAGTTAAATGTTAGTATCTTCAAAAGAAAATGCTTATATTTGTTAGAATATTAAGTTACTCTACAAAAATAGTTAATGATACCCCTTGAAATCCTTCCTGTCCACTAGCTATCAGTTCTCTTACAAAGAAAAAGAACCAAAATTACCAATTTTTGCATGTAGGTCACCTTGCCACCAATTTCAGAAGGACTCAGGTGATCCGGCCTTGTTTAGAGATGATGTAGTTAACTTGGAGAAGTATATGCAAAAGTATTTAAATGGGTGCAAGTGAATTAAAAATAAAATTCCCAGTGTAATTTGCGAACAACTGTAATGGGATAATTTTTCCTTGAAGAACAGTGAAAATCATCAAGAAAGGGGAAAACATGAGCACAGGATGAGGGAGAAGCCAGGAGGTCGAGAGGGTCAAGCAGCGGTGTCTGGGTGGCTCTCGGCTGTGGGCTCCCAGATCTTCCCTCTTCTTGAAACTACTCAGAATTACCCGAGTTTCAGAAGAATGAGACCCAGGGTAAGCACAGTTTTGTGGTTCTAATAAGAGTGAGGTGGTTTGACCTGGATCTTAGGCCTGGGAAAGTCATTTCCCTTCTGGCCAATATTAAGTAGATTAGGAAATGATTTTTAGAAAACTGGTAGCAAGCCTGTTTCTTCTAACTTTGGAATCTCCATTTAGCCAAATAAAACACATGGAAAGAGAGGATCCCATTTTTGTCTCCGGGGCAGGAGGTCTAAGAAATATTTTTTTCTTCCTTTGTATTTAAGTGACTCCTAAGGTTTCTAGTACTCCACTAATGCACTGATAGACAGCGCTGGAGACCCTGGAAGAATTTCTGTGCAGCAGAGAGGAATGCCTCCTGTTACTCCGCCAACTCCTCTGCTACTCAGTACTATATAAGAAATGCCACAGGTCATGCCATAGAGGGCAGAACCTTAAAAAGCATGAAATATTAAAAGCATAAATCCACCTTTTGAGATCTGGGGAAATTACACTGGTCTCCCTGAAAATAACACCTGACTTGAGTCTCAAAGACGAAAAAGCCTGAAAAATAATAAAAAGCCACATCAATCATCAAAATCAACCAAGTATGAGAATTTATTGATTAGGAAAAACAAACAAACAAACAAACAAACAAACAAAAACACTAGCTGAGATGACAGCTAACCTAAAGAGACCAAACCTGTTCAAGCAGACATTAACTGGCTTTTCAGTACTTTCTTCAATTCAAGTAGCAAGAAGTTGTAAGATTGAGCTGAAGCAGTTTTCATTTGTACCTACCTGACAACAAAACATTTTGTATCATATAAATGAATTTTTGCCCCAATGGCTTATCATCAAAACATTAGTAATTAAGTAAGCTATTCCTTGTGAATTTGCTTATCGCCTGTAATGTTCCTTTTTTCTAAGGAGAACAATCTTTTGGGAACTCAGCTTGTAAGGGAGAAGCCTTCAGTACTAATATTAAAGCAATTTTCCAATACCAGCAGCTGAAATCATTTAAATATTCAGACTTTCTTAACTCATTCTAATAGAACAAATAAAAAATTAATTTGTGGTTCATTTAGTAAATAAAACAGTCTTCAGAATGCTTCTTCCAAGAGCAAAAATTGATTTATCATAAAAGAGAGATTTGTAAAAAAAGAACTAAGGAAATAGACTTGGTAGCAAAGGCAGTTTATAAAGAACTCACATGTATTCATTTATCCCACAAATGATTTCTGAGTATTTGCCCTGTAAAGAAATGATTTAAAACAAATTTGGATCATGAGCTACCAGAAGAGATAAGAAAATCACATAAATAATTATTAGTCCATGATTTAAAAGAGATAAATTCTGAATGAGAGGTATAAAGAGCTTTGGTAGGATTTGGTAGGAAGAATATTGCTTCTCTTTCTGGGAGATAGAGGAAGGATCAAGAAAAACTCACAAATGACAGGTATTTGGCTGGAATCTTAAGCGATAATTTAGACAAAACTCAAAAGTGGAAAAGTAGCATTCTGGACAGAAAGAATAAAATTTTGTGTGAATAAAATTTTGCAGCATGAAGTTGCAGAGAATGCCCTGGGACTGATGGTCAACTTAGCTTGAAAGGTGGGCTGGCATTGTCCTCATTCCTATTAAACTCAGATGTACTAGAACGAGTTTATCATACCCCTAAGTTGCTGGACCCCATCATGTTTCATTCTAAATTCTCACTCTTATTTATTGATTTAATCTTTTCTAGTTTCTTGGTTTTTTGTGTATATGTAATGTATTTCAGTGGTACAGTGGTACATATTTTATTATTACTCTTCCATCTTCAAAACCTAGCATTTCTGTTTAAATGTAAGGCTTAGGTGGATGCCCTATTTACTTAAACCTACTTACTTTATTGCTGCATGGTGTAGTATTCTAAGTGCTTCCACCAGGATTTTCTCCTTCATTTCCCCTCTACAGTAAAACACAGACACGATACAGTCTCCTGCACTGCAACTCATTTTATTGTGCTCTAGCTCTTTACATTGCCTCTTGATTTTTTGCCCATTTTATTAGGGTTCTTATCTTTCCCTTTTTGATTCAAAGGGTATATATTAGAATAATGTTAAATAATGGCAGAGGTGAAGCAAGTTCATCTTGTTCTTCATACAATAATGAATCAGAAGTATTTTATTAAATATGGTCACAGTGAGTTTTTTGATATGCCACTTCCTGTATCAAAATTTTTCTTCTATTTCAGGGCTATACTATTTTATAAGACACAATAGGATTTATACAGCTCTAAAGACTATATTATATATTGAATTGGGATTGCTGTGCAAAAGTATATAAATCATTTATGGTTCTTTTAAAAATTGACATATCAGTGTCAATCATGAAAGGTGAATATCAGCTTCAAATGGACTAATCATCTTTTGATATGACTTAAAGATAACTTTCTTTGTCATTAAAAAACATTGATTTTAAAAAGTGCTGAAGTTTTATTTTAGAACATGGAAAAGGAAAAGATGAAAATTTAAATTATTTATAATTCTTATATCAAATGAGGAAATATTTATATTACCTTATTTCCCCTACCTAGTATACTTATATATGTGAACTTAGATTCTGTAGCATTTTTATAGCAGCCCAAGAAGACAAAGGTATTCATAGTAAAAGTAAATATATTTGCATAACAAAAATGAAAATGTTATTAAATTTATGCATATATAAATTTGTGTATTAAATTCAATATATGATATATATTATATACTTAAAATATTAAATAATTGTATCTATAATTATCAAGAGCCAGCCTACACTATAGATATTAGACTACATATGAGTTATGGTTTTCCAGAGAGATGGAACCAATTGGATGGATGGATAGATGGGTGAATACACCAATAGACAAAAGTGGAGGTTATTAGCGGAATTAGCTCATGTGATTAGGCAAAATCCCAATAGGCCAACTCCAAACTGGAGAACCACGGAGGCAGGTGGATATTCTGGCTCAGGCCAAGTCTGAAGGTCCCAACCAGGGGACCAACAGTGCGGGTCCTGGAGTCTGAAGCCCACACAGCCTAGAATTCTGATGCCCAAGCGAAGCCCAGTGGACCCCACCTCAGGACAGATAGGCCAGATTGGCCTTGCTGCCTGCTCTGTCAGGGACCTCGGCCATGGAATGGGGCCACCCACACCGAGGGCTGATCTTCCCACAGAGACCCCGACTCTCACCGACACCCACGAACATGCTTTATCAACTGCCCAGGTCGTCCTTAATCCGGTTAGGTTTCAGTGTAAACGGGACCACCACAGGTCAAAATTTGTTCGTATTCTAAACCATTACTTTTTATGGAAGAGATTTATAATAATGATAAGAAAGGACTTTTTGGCTTACTCGCCTGAGACCTGCGTCCTCCACTGGAAGACCCATCAGTGTCTTCTCAGAGATAGCATCATAGTTCCGAGCCTTCTTCTCCCAACATGGCTACAAACTGTGCCCCCTAAGGTCCTCTGTCTCTTTAAGTGTCCATTTAAAATATGATGCTTGCAGTTCCTCTTGTTTTAGCAATCTGCAAATAATTTCTGAGTCACTCCTTGTTTCCCCTCTGCTTCTGGGTAGCTCAGCTCTATACAGTGTACAGGGGGCCAGATTTACTTGTCATGGTGAGGCAGAGGATCGAAGAGGGACCAGTTTTGGAGAGCATTGGAATCATCCGGAAGGTGGAAGGAAACTGGTCCAGGAGAGGCAACGGTTGTGGTAGGGCCTCAGAGAGATCCATTATGAGGAGAATGGATGGAAAGAGCACTAGGTTGCCTTAGAACAGAGACTAGGTTTGTTCTACCAATGGTTGCCTTATTCATAAGGTATCTGGCACCCAGTAGATGTTCAATAAATGGCTTCTAAACTGAACTAAATCTAAGTTCCCTTATACAGTGCTTAAAATAGATGTGTTTTTATGTGATATTAATACTTTCATGATTAAAAAAGTTACTCATTAAATTCATAGTATGTATCCTCATTCGTTTCTGTTCCTCCAGTTCCTTGGATTGTAAGTGAATCCGTAGTCAGTGACCGTCCCAGCAGTATTTGGAATGACCCATTTTCCAGTGACCTAGTCATTCAATTGGAGTTAGCAGCACTGCTCAGAACAGTCACTGTAACATTCTGATTTGTCTGTTGCTGGCCATTATGGTCATCTTTCTTTTGAAGAAAACAAATTATATATATAAGTTTAGTGAGTGTAACCAGCTGTATCCCCAAAGGCTTTTCTTGGCAGTAGGGGCAAAAGGGTGAAGGAAGACAAAGGATTCAAAAAATAATGTTAGAATATGAGGCCTGTCAGTTTCAGGTCTGTTGTACGTCTGCAAGTGGCCAAACTTCATGACTGATGGCTAACAGAAGAAATAAACTGGTGTTCGGTTTCATTATCAGTAACTATTTTGTCAACTTGTGTTTGTGGTTGATAATCTCATATGGGTGATATTTAGGTATTAACATTTGTTCAAATTTAAATTAAGCATCTGAGAATAGTATGGGTTTTACAGCCACACACGTGCCTTTCAGTAATGTTTTTAACACTTACCATTGTGTTTGATTGGACAAGTTTCATAATTTCTTTTGGTTTTAATTTTTCATCTCTTAAATTAAGAGATAATAGCTAAACTAATTTTTAGTGTAAGTAAAAAATAATACCTAACATTTACTCAATACTGTGAGCCAGATTCAAATTTTAGTGTTTCTACATGTACTTGCTGATTTTAGCACTGTAAAGCACAATCACTAATTTTTGCAGGTTACAGACAAAGGAACTGGGCAGAGACAGAAAGAAAGAGTAAGTAGGTTAACCCAAGGTTAGGTGGAATATGGCAGATCCAGTGTTTAAATTTAGGCAATCTAGCTATAGAACTTGCATTTAAAACACAGTATGGTATTCTCTCTCTATTCCTGTGAAGTAGTATCTCTCATGTGTGATAACTGTGATGCTAATGGAAAAGGATGGTTACTGCTGATGAAAGATAATAATGATGCTGCTTATGGAAGTTGGTAGAAATGTTAATCACAGGAAGGATCATTACTGGACCCTCTCCCTGCACTAGTCAACTTTCATTCACACCTACTTCCATGCAGCATTGTGCAGTGGTTTAGAATTTCAGAGATGGGAAGGCTTTGCTTATATGAAAGACTGTTTCCGAGTGCAGTATTGGTGAATTACTTTGTGTGTTTAAAATAATATCGTGTTCCATTTACTTTTAACTTTAATTGATTCCATTTTCCCCTTCATTTTCACAGTTTTTCAAGAAAGTCAGCCCTCTTAGTTGAGGACACAGAATTCTTCCTAGGATCTCAGGAGTAGAAGTGAACACTGGATTTTCTCTTACTCGGTACTTATGCTTGTCTTCAACTCTATAGAAGCTTTTTTTCCTGTAAAATTCTCCTAGTTTGTCTGTTATTTGTTGTCCTGAAAGAAACGACTCGCACTGAGTCAGCCTGTTGCATTAAGTTTTCATATTCATTCCTTTTCTTGAGGTGATTTTCTGATATGCACTATGGTTCAGCTACTGGTCTTAGTTCTCCAAGATGGACCAGTTGGGAGGCTCCAGCCCCTTCCATAGACTGCATCCTCTTATACAAGTGATCAGCCTTCAGTTCTTTTCCCCATTTCACTTCCATTGTGTATTTGATCCATAACGCCAGGCTGCCAAGTTTATTCCGGGTCATAACACTGCCACTCTGTTTTCTAAGGCCTCTGCTCAGCCTCATGTTCTCTCTGAAGTTGATAAATACCCAATGCTCTCTGTATCTCTATCCATTTTTGAGTTGAAGGAAACTATTGCTTCTGCATTGCCCAAATCAGACCCCATCAGAAAGAGAAGTTGACATGAATTTATGACTTTTTCTGTGACCCCAAGTAAAGGAAATATTCCCATTTTGAGTTTTATTAATGCATCGCCACTTGGCATCTTCCATCCATTGACTACTGATTGCAGCTCTTTTCTCTCTCTGTAAGCTCAGCCATTCCATACTCAAGGATCCCTGTCTACATCACAATGCCAGGGTGTTGGGGTGCAGCCCTAGGCTGAGAAGGTTTAGGAAGGGGTGGGGAGAAGGAGACTGAAGAGCTGGTGTCAGTCAAACAGAAAATAACACAATTCAGACACCAGTGATGGCAGCAGTGACAGATTTCACAGTGTGTCTTTGAACGTCACAGAGTCTTAGCAAGAATATGGGAAAGAATAGCGCCTCATTTAGTCTTTATTTCTTTCTTTCTACTGAAACTGTACAGCCCTGTCTGTAACACTGGCTGTTAAAGCTGAAATACTATTGCTGTAAAGCAGTCTTAATAGAATGTACAAAGTGTCTTTCAGTGAAAACATAAAAATATTTTTATCAGGTTGATGATCTAAAGTTCTTCAGCCTGAGCTTTTTGAAAAGAAAAGATAAATATTTAGGCGATGGCAGGCATCTGGAGACCGTAAAGCTGTGTAGGTTACAGAGTCAGAATCAGAAAATTAAAAGGGGGATTGGGAAGATTTTATTTGTCATTTTGACAAATATGAAATGCAAACCAGAGCATAGGTGAGGAGTGGGAAGGCTGATACATTCAGGCATCATGTATTTGCCCTGCATCCTACTGGCAGCTGCAGTTGGGGAGGTTATACCATGCTTCTTGTGGTGACACTAGCCCAAAAGTGAAAATTGTTTCCAAATGTGACCTGAATTCCTGTGGTTGCAGGTGTGTTTCATGGCTCCAATGAGCGTACCCTGAAGCTGGCAGGTAGAAATGTGTCACTGTAACTTAAGGAAAGGGGTTTTCCACGTTGGACTGGTTAGAGAAAGCAAGCCAGGCTCCTGGCATTTCTAACCGAAGCTATTTGTGGGACATGAGAGCATGTTTGACCTTGCATCAGACATTAGAGTGGAGCAGATGGAGTGCGAATCCAAACCAGTCACCCTGGGTGTCCGTGGAGTCTCTACCCTTCAGCGACTGTGATATTTACAAACTTATGTGGTGTCTCTGAGCCTAAGGTATAAAACAGGATAAAAACTTCTGCTTTGTAAAAATTTGTAGTGAAGAATAAATGCAACAAGGTGGTAGAAAACTTGGGTATAGTATGGCATATTTATAAATTCAGTTTCCATTCCTTTCTTTTGATTTAATTTTTAAACCAGGAAAAGGGTTAGATTGCTACTTAAATCATAATGAATATCTTCAAGTCTAATAGCAACATTACATATTTATCTCCAGAGTTTCAAGGAACAGATGTGAGCTTAGATAATTCAGCTTGCCTTCCGCTCAGGGCTTCCACTTGTCAAGAAGAGGTTGGAATGCTTGTGTTCTCATTTATCTTCCTTGGTGCCAGTCCATATTACGATCTTACCCTGAGAAAGTTTGACAGACGCACTGGAGAACAATTATTTTTTGGCCTCTTCCTACACTTGAAGCATCCTCCTTCCTTTCCATCGTCCCACTTGGGGAAGAATGTAACCTTGTAATATCATCCACAGGAAAGTGTTGACGATTTTAGGAAAGAGACTTCACATGATGTCTGTATTTTACCAGTATATGCTTAGAGATTTCAATTTTTCCATGAATACTGGTTTTCTAATTGTGAAAGCAGGTAATTTTGCAAGTTTATGGTTTATGAGCTATGGCCGGGGTTTCCAAATGTTCTTATCACATGGCCACCCCCAGCTTTACTCCATCCCCAGGTTACCCAGCATGCTCATGGAGAGAGAAACGCAAAATTAAAAAGAAAATTGGAACTGTGGAAGATTGCAACTGATGTTTGGTGGCAGTTTCTATTTTTTTTTGGTACCGGGGATCGAACTCGTGTCCTTGTGCTTGCACAGCAGGCGGCAAAACCACTGAGCTAAATCCCCGGCCCAACAGTTTCTAGTTTTAAAATAATTCATGTTTTATTTCAGAAGATATTCCTGGTACTTTGGCTTCTACCACTGTACTGGAGTAAACAAGCTTTATCTCATGTGAGGCGAGGGGGAGTTTGGACTACACCTTCTTTACCTAGGAGGACATCTGAAAAGATTATTTAGTCTTGCACCAGCAGTATGTAGTGCCTGTTCAAGTGTCTGAACACCCTGCAGTAGCTTCTAAAGTCACCCCGAGACAGAGCTGAGCCTCACAACCCCTTTCACCAGATGATGGTCCAAAGGTGAGAGCCACGAACAGTTAGCTGGCCCTGTTGACACTGGCTGATACCTGAAGAGTTGAGCAGTGATTCACTTGTCAAAGACATTGACCGAATGGGTGCAGAGGTAGCTGGTCTCCTGTGGGCTTCACTGTGCTGCTGAAATGGATGTTAAATTGTATGACATACATTCGGTCTACAGGAAAAGCAATGTACTGTTTTTATGATCTTAAATTATAATCCTAGTCTGATCTCCCATTTCGTAGAACTGGTGGGAATTCAATCTTTACCATATGGAGAAGGCTTTCTTCCCAGAATCTTATGAATGTCTTGGATTCTCATGAG
The DNA here is from genome assembly GCF_000247695.1 of Heterocephalus glaber. Next base: position 12,592,766 of record NW_004624766.1, read on the forward strand.
GCATAAAGCATTTGCACACATCATATAGTCTGCATTGGTCAATGCCAGGATGCTTATACAGCAAACCTATGTTCACTCCTAAATATGGAGGCTTTATAAGTGACATAAGTCCAAGTCAAACTATCTTCCACAAAAATCAGAAATACTAGGCCAACCTTGGCAACTTAGCAAGACACTGTGTCAAAAACTAAAATACAAAGGCTGGTGATGTAGCTCTTACCTCGAGCGCTTACCTAGTGTGTGCTGGACTTCAGATTCAATCCCTCATTCTAAAAACAAAAATAAAAACAAAATAAAACAGGAAGCATTTTTCACATTATTAAAAACCCCTACAAAGTTCCCTGGTCTCACAACAAAGTTAGCTAAAGGTGCTCAATGTTATGATCTGTCTTTCCCTCACTTCTGTTTTCATCTGTGTTAGGTTCTTGATTGACCAGTTCTTGGACCTTGATGAACTATTGGCTGCCAGCCACCCCTAACCTCATCCTCACATGCTGCTCTTCTGGTGGATTTCAAAGAACCCCTCAACTTTACTCACCAGTGTGTTCTTCATTGACTCTCCTTGAACTGATTGGATTAAATGGTGGTGGTAGATATTTCTATATGAAACAATGAGGACTAAGGGAAGAAAACGTTCCTAGTAGAAAATTTAAAGAAAAATGGTTTTAGGTACAATAATGAAGAATGAATGTGGAATATGCAAAAGCAATCAGCGTCTATGTGGGCACCGAAAGCTTGCCTCTTTCCAAAGCTAGCCATGTGGATATGAATCCTGTCTCCCCAGGTCCACTTTCAGCTCTCTGAGTCAATTCTAACTCTGTACTTTCCAAGGGCTGCTGAGAATGAGAGTCTACAGGCTTCTACTGAATCCTTGTGGAAGGCAACCTTCTCTTTCCATTGGTCAGTCTTGCAGAAAGACTGTCTCATTCTGCTCCCATCTCTGCCATCAAAAGCCCTGCGCTTCTCCCCATAGCTGCATTCACTCCGTCTCCTTGTTGAACTTCTGTTTTCACAAATGTCATGTGACCTGCAACCAACTGTGGTTATAGCCACGGGATCTATAAAGAGGATGACTACCATTGGAAGAAATGAAGGGGGAAATGTAAGGAAGAGATTACCAATAACAGCTCAATACATTCTTTTTCATGTAGTAGGTCATATGCCTGGGATTGACTGATGGAATGATTTTATTCATGCTGCCATCAGCCAGTTGCTTTTATACAGAAGTTAGGAGACAAAATAGTAACAGTTCAAAGGTTTTATCAGGAACTTCTTAGTTTGAGCAATTAAAGTAAGATTGGGTTTTCTGATTTACCTTTATCAGTTCTGCTTCAGGAAGTCCTAAAAATTTTGAGTTGAGATCACCTAGTCCTATTTTCTCCTCACATAGGCAAGTTGAAGCCCAGTGTTGATGTGACTTGCTCAAGAAATAAGAAAATGTATGACTAATTACCCCTTCCAATAGGCATAGTATGATGCCAGGCACTGTAGGATCATAGCTTTTGTAACTGAATCATCACAAAAATCCTATGTAATACAAAAGTGGTAATAAAGAGGGTTAGAAATTTTAGGGACTCTATGTGTAACAGTTTGGTGTAGGGATAGGATTGAAACTTAATGTTTTCACTCCAAAGTTTACTATCAGATGCTCACCATTGCTGCTAATATATATACACATGTCTCCTAAATCTCAGTCCAAGGAACTTTCCCTCGTGTCACTGAGGGCACCATTCTCTTGTCAGTGTTTTTTAGTCATTGGAGCACTCTAAGACCTGCCGTCCACTTCAGCCAGAGCTGCTGTCCTTTTCAGTTTATTAAGGGGAAGGCAAGCTTGAAGAAAGGTTTTATTGTCAAAATGAGTGAAGATTGCCTAATCTTATCATCTCTTCAGGGCACCTTCAGTTATAACTCCTGATGCTGAGGGCCAGGATTTAGCTCAGTGGCTCTGCCGCCTGCCTCACAAGTGCAAGGTCCAAAGTTCGATCCCCGGTACCCCAAAAAACAAAAAACAAACCAAAAAGCTCCTGATGGCTATGTGGGTCTACCAGTTGACCACATGGGCTTGTCTTCAATCACACAATCCACTTTGATGCACCAGACCTGGCCCCCCTTGACTTGACCCCTTCCTCCTTGCATTGCCACTGCACATTATAATCTTGGCTTCATGAGCATCTCAACAATGACGAAAATGCACACCTGCACTGATTTTGTAAACAATATAGGAACTTTCAGACTTTGGCTAGTCTATTGTGCAGTTTTATTTTTACAGAAAGAAACAAGATTCTCTTTATTTTTTCGTCTACTGGTCATTATTGTAATTTTGTCACTGTATTCCATGCTAACAGAACACAGAGTCCTCTGGCCTGAGGTAATTGAGGTCAAGGGAAATGTTTCCTGTGAAGATAATACAAGAAATCAGATTCTGTGCCAATGGAAAATTGGCCAAACACACAGTTCTCTTCATATACTCTTTCCTTTTGTTGGATTTTCATTAGTTCCCCTGCATCATCAATTATCACCTCCTAAGCAAATGACTCACCAACCTGTATTTCTAACCCTAATCCTTTGCACACTCTGGGTCCACACGCCGCTTTGAAATTGATTTCTCAGTGTGTTCAAAGACTCTTGACCTAGTCAAAAATGGATATAGCATCTTTCCTTATCTGGAGTTTATTCTTTCTACTAAAAAATGCTCATTATTTTTCTTCCCACTGATTGTCCTTTCTTTGTAAACCTACCCTTTTCCAAAGGCCAAAATGGACTTTCAATCACATTAGGCCTAAGGCCTGAGAGGATGTTTACTGCTCCAGCCTGGCCCTGGATGTCCCCTGGAGCAACTGAAGTCTTATCTTCCAGAGATTGAAGTTACTACACAGACACTGAGTCAATAAGGTTGTACTGGGTACCAGATTCATAAAGCTATACACAAGTAGCAACAGAGTTAATTCCAGACAAAAAGCATTCACAGCAAAATGAAGTAAAAACAAAGTACAAGGAGCTAATTTTCAACAGGATAAAAGAGAAGACATTGAAAGAGATATGTAAAGGGTAAATGTCTCCATGTTTCTTTGGGATATCATCGGTAGGACTGATTTGGGGTTCATTAAATGTCTTCTACATGTTACTAATTAATCATGATGCCCCCTAAAATTTTTAGGTAGTGTTTTGTCTCTTGTAAACAAATTATAACCAATTGTCACCTTCCTCTCTCTTAATTTTCTGGTAATAATAATTATGTGAAATAGGTTATTGAATGATTATTTTCTCCCAGTTTTGATTCTTTTTACTGATTTACTGTAATTAAACTTTCAGTCTTAAAGCAAATTATGCAAAACAAATTATAACCTTTGTACAGATGAGATAATTAGGCTAAATAAAATCAAACTACTTTCCCAAGGTCATTTAAAACTGTATCTGCCTCCAGAATTAAGCATTTAATTACTAAATATCTCCTTATTTTTTTTAATGTTCCTTTTTATTACTCAGACTCACAAGTTAAATCTTCATTTTAAATTACTTATTTTCGCTCTGGACATCAAATGCATTCTCTGAATTCTCCCTTGAAATATTCTCTCATCATTTTAGGTTCTGAATACCCATACTTTACAGTTTTGTTGGGCCAGTCTCTGTACTGCCTAAAATTTCTTCAAGTTTATTCTGTGAATATTTACCACTTGCATTGTTCCAAGCTCAGCTCTCTCACATGACTCTACTCCTTAGAATTCATCAACAGATCTTCATTTCCTACCAAGACATAACATAGTTTTAGACCAACAGTCAATACCTGACCCTCAATGTCCTGAAATTACCTTTCCTACTTTATCTTTCATTCATCCAATGCACTTATCTTGCCCTCTGATGAAACAAAGCTACCTGTTATTTCTCCAAATACTGTCTGAGTATTGCTGCTTCTGGGTTTTGATTTCTGTAGTTTCCTCTACAGATTTTTTCTCTCCTTTGCCAACTGAGATCCTCTTCACTTTCTATGGTTGATGTCAAATAATCCCATATTCCATGAAATATTTCTGGATTCTTCCAATTGATTGTAACCTGTCTCTCCTTGAAATAAATGCCTATGTTTTTAATGGAACTTTCCTACTTTCTCTGCAATACAGAGTTGTTAATGGCACATATCTGATAGGAGGACTTGGCAGGAATATAATGCCTGCGCTCACAGTGGACAGCTAATCACAGCTAATCACATCTCTCTCTTTCTTTTTCTGGAGAGTGCAGGTACCACTTCAGAATGCACTCTGGTAGTATAGTGGGGAGACCAGTATCAACTTATTAGACTCATCATCCAAAACAAAACTCCCCTGGCATCCTTACTGTATTAGTTCCTGAACTCTGGCTACCTCATACCTGGCCTATGGCTTAGCGTACACCTTCCGTGCAGCTGTAGAGATCTCCAGAGGTTTGGCTGAGGTCTGTCTAGTTCTCGATTCTCCATTTTCTTAGCCCAGTGCTCTGCTCCACTTTGAAAAAGAAATGAAGCTAAATGGTCAAGTGTTTAGACTCTTATGTATATCCCCCCACCCCATATCGAACTCAGGACCTAGTGCTTGTGAGGCAGGACGCCACTGAGCTGAATCCCCAGCCAAAGGGCTGAGTCTTTTTGAGATAGGCTTCCCCATAGCTGTATTTACAGAGATAGTGATACAGAATCACTTTAAAAAGATAGACACCTAGCATTTTAAAGAACCTAAAATTCTAATATTACGTATATTTTTAATGTGAACATTGATTTCCAGTCTGTAGATTTATAAAGTTATTACTGTGATGTGACATTTTATTCCCAACATGGCCGGCCAGATGTTATTGTAGGGGAGCAGACACTGGCGCAAGTGGATCATCGCTCTCTCACAGGTCATAGCTTGGCATTTGAAGGAACATCTGTGTCTCACTCTCTGGTACACACACACACACACACACACACACACACACGATGGAGCAGACAAGCCACAACCTAATGAATGAATTGAGAACTTAAAATTATTCTATTAGCTTTTCACTTAGGTTAATGGTCATTTTGAGAAAAATTACAGATTGCAGATGAATATTTTAAAAAAACAAAACCCGGATTTATCACTGCTCTTAGCTAAATTCTACATTGAGATGCTTTCCTCCTTTTTTAAGTAGTATTTTTTTTCATGACATAATGGAAATGTCAAGTGCTTTTTCATTTTTGTTGTTCCATCATGTAGACACAAGCCAACAAACCTGTTTGTGAGAACAAGATGATTAATATCTCTGGTGCTCTGAACATGGAGTACCTGTGTCACGCATTTCATTTCCATTCTACTGTAAACCGAGGAAACTTTAGTTACGTTGAAAGTGCTTTGCCAACTGAGGAGCAAGTTTGAGGTTCCATCAGGCTTTGCTTTTGAACCCTGGAGGGCGGTAGGGGGAGAAAAGGAGAGAAGAGAAAAGGAAGGGAGGGAAGGGGAGGGAGAAAAGCCAGAGAGAGCGGAGGGGACGGAGGGAAGAGTGGCGTTCGGATTTGTTTACTCTTAGTTTCTCTATTTTTGATTCTTTTATGCGTTTCCTGGTCTGGGCTCTGATCCAGGACCATATTCACATGCGTCAATAATTTATAACCTCACATAAATCAGATACCAGCCACAGTTAAGTGTGATTTGTTGTGTGTGTGGATTTCTGTTTATGGTGTCTTTACTGAGATTTTCAGCAGTAAGATGTAATATGTAATCTCTGCCTATTTAAAAGCCTCACGGTGCTTGATCACAAAAAGGATTTGAGTCTTCCTTATCTCAGGGAGAGGATATTTGCACAAGGTTGCCTGCCAGAAAGTCCCCGTGGTGTTGGGGCCTGCCAAGCTCGCGGCATGCGCACACGAGGGTGCCGTTTGTGTGGGATCCCAGACTGGGGGGGAGGCTGATAAAGGGCAATTTCGTTGTTGAGGGAACTAACTTAATAAAAACCCAGAATCTCTTTCCCCCACACCCACCAGATGGTTCACAGGGTGATATCCGCTGAACACAATACAGCCTGGCCAGTTTGTCTCTCTTTCTATACCAGATGTAATCGAAAAAGCATCAATTTGGGACCAAGATGACCCATGTTCACCTACTGACTCCCTCAAGTTTTAGTATCACGAGCTCAAGGAGTAATAAAAGTTTCTACTTCTACTTCTTTCTCCCTCTTCTGAAAGTGAAGACAATGCCTTCACTTTTACAAGGTTGAGAGGATTTGGTGAGATATTTTTAAAGCACTCTACCAAAATATGTATTATACAGTAATTATGCAAGGAAGGAAAAGAAAGTTTTGGGTCCTGGTATTCAGGGAGAAGGAGAGAGACAGGGAGAGAGAAAGAGAGAGAGAGAATGGTGGAGAGAGGGAGAAAAAGAGAGAGGGCGAGGTTTTGTGATTCCATTGAGACCTGATAAACCTATCTGTGGGGTTTGCTTTTCTGTACAGGTCTCAGGAATATCCTTCTGTTGAGTCCTCAACCCAGAGAGCTGTTTGTTCCCACACAACCGCTTCAGTCTTCACAACTCTACTTGAATGTGCTAACCACTAGCAGTGCTAATAAATAATAAACAATAAACTGAGTAAGTGGGTAAAACTACTCACTGGAGGCTTGTGTGAGGAAGGTATGTGGGGCTCAAATCATGGGACCCTCGGCTCAGGGACACAGTTTCAGGGCTGCCAGAAAACTCACCGAGCAAGAAAATGATTTAGTGCAGTATTTTGTAAAAATATTGCCATCAAGAATATGCTGGGCCGGGGATTTACCTCAGTGGTTTCGCCGCCTGCTGCACAAGCACAAGGACCTGAGTTCGATACCAAAAAAAAAGAAAATGCTAATGTCTTTTAGAGACAGAATCCCACAGAGGTGGGATTCAGGTGTGATGAGCAAAGAGAATCAGATCATGACATAGATACAAAGCAGTACTGTGTTAGGGTTTTCAACCACATTTCTCCTGAGACGTGGTTTGCTAGACCTTGCTCAGTTGTTCTGAAGTTTTCATGGATGCCCTGCATGATCCCTTTGCTTTTTCAATAATGAGTGTACATAGCACCCTAGATTTTCTTGTGTGAAGTCCATTACCCAGAGGATATAGCAGGACAGGTAAATACCTGATAGATTTTAAAGTACAATCTTGGCACATTTGCAGTAAAGTTTTAAATGTTTAGGTTTCCCATATTCAAGAAAAATATTCTATGCTTTCCAAACAGTTTGATTGTAGAAAAATACCATAGATCTTATCCATTTAGTTATTTTTGTCTACGTTTTAGCTATAAAAATTTGATGGGAAATAATTTTTCCTGATCTGACCTTATTCTCAGAGTTACAAGCCTGATGATGTTTCTTGGAGTGTATTTAGTAAATTCATAGGTTTAAAAAGTTATCAATATTTTGTTATTAAATAATAGAACCTGTAATTTTTGAGTTCTTACTCTGTAGTAGGAACTGAGCCACATCTTTTTATACCTGTCGGCCTTAACACTCAGATGAGTCCTGCAGGATGGATCATTCACAGACAAAGGAACCTGAGTCCAGAGAAACTGAGGGTGTTGCTCAAATTGACCCAGCAGCAGATGGCAGGGCTAGGATTTGAACACAGGTCTCTCTAGCCCTGATGCCTTTGCTCAGTGCATGAAGGCTAGATTGGGGGCTCAAGCATCTGCATTTTTTTGTTTGGAGGGAAACGTACTCATGGAAAGTGAAGTACAGGAAGAACACTTACGTCGGCCTTAGTCAAGTTTTCCTCCTTTGGGGTTTTGGCCTACGGAAGTTCCAGAGACGGAGAAACCAAGAATGCCTTCTAGAGCCTTGGCAGATGAAACCCAGCCCTCTTTAGAATGCCTCCTCATCTGAGAAGGGCACCCTGTGAGGGTGGTGAGGGAGGTCCAAGACAGAGACCCGAGGGCAGAGCACTGCTGCTTTGATGCTGCTTCAGGATGCCTCCTAAGTCTCACCTTCCCCTGCGGGAGTCTGACTTTTGCTTCTGCACCGTTTTGCTAGTGTCAGCCAACGGGGGGAGTTGCAGACTGTTAGCTTTGCATGCATCGTGGAGCAGAAATTCTGGCCTCTGGTCGTGGCCCAATTTCTGTTCTCAACATGTATGGAGTGCAGTGTCCTAGGTAACCCAACTCTTGGACCAATGAAAAGCATACAATAACAAATCACAGGAGGAACCTTCTTAGCCAATAAGCCCTCGGTTGCTAATTCAGAGAGCACCTTGGACCCTCATGGAGGGTTGCTGTCATTGTCATAAGCCTCAGTATCATTGCGGGACAGATGGCCAGGTTCACTGAGTCCCCCAGAATCCTGAGAGATGGGCTGCAAGATAAACCAAAACCCAGAAGGTCAAATCTGCATGGACCATCTAGGATGGTGAGTTTCCAACTATTCGATGGAAAGGTGACACCCAAGAATTGCTGTGGCTGGGGGTCAGGTATATGAAATGGGATTTCAACACCAATCCCATCATCAATCTTAGAAGCTTCCTTTTTGTGGCTCTAGAGAGAGATTTCTGCATAAAATTGCCTCTGAATAAAAATTTGACAGCTTCAATAGATGAGCTGAAATAAATCTTTAATCAAATGCTGTTCCGTCTCCTGACTATAATGACACTGGACTCCCAGAGACATTATGCCTTATCTAAGGCTTCACGCTGGGTTAGTAGCAAGGGTGAAATTAGAAGCAAGATCTTCTGATCTTTGGCTTCAGTTCTGCCCTGCTTGGGACTGCATCTGCCTGCATAATTTCTCCAAGGCTCCCCCTCTGCTGAATCCTGCATCCTTCTTGAATGTTAGTTGTTTCCTATCCACATGGAACAGCAAAACCATTCCTCTGATGTAGAAAGACACTTTTGAGGCTGTGGCCATACCAACATTTATTTCCCCCCATAATCTGTCAAACGTATCGAATCAGTCCTTCCAGAGCTAAAATGCAAGATGTATTTCTTCAGCTGTCAGGAGGTGGGGGACTTGGCGGGAGCCCACAAACAGCGCTTAGGGTTATATTCATCCCATAGAGGCAATAATGCTATGATCAAGGTTTTTGTTGCTCATGATGGTGGTCAGATCTTTACAGCCCTCCATTTAATGACATTTAACGGTCTTTCTAAAGGCTTACAATAGAAACTCACCCAGAATTAGAGATAAGGGAGAAAGAAATTCATAAACTTGAGCAACTGCGATCGTTGTCCACAGGGACTACTTAGGTGTTTAATAAGCTCGGAGCAGGTGGAGGGTGCCGGAGAGTTCTCTGCGCTTGAGTGTAGGAAAAGGTCTCTGGAAGCCAAGTTAATTTAAATATTTTCGTGAAAAGGGAGTCCAGAAGTGGGTGGCTCAAGGAAATAGAACTGAGGGGGAATAGGGGCATATAGGTGCTTGCTATTTGGTTTGTTTTCTTTTGTTTTAACTGATTTTGATTCACACATGTTTTGGGATATTGCCAGAAACTATGATCTATTTATCTAACCAGAAATATTTGCTTACATACCTATACACTCTAAATGTTTTTGAGAGTGAAAACTGGATTTTAGTGACCCTCTAATGTCTACCCACTGAACTGCAGGCATCTTTTAGTGACAGCCTAAGCATCATTGATACAGCAGAAGACAAAAATAGGTGTGATTTGGTGATGAGCCCTAAATGTGCTGACCTCTATTCCTGTCATGGTGTCCATTAGGCCTGAAAAAACCTTTTGTTCTGAACGCTTCTTGTTTGAATGATATAACTCCAGAACCTCCCTAAATACATTACTCTTTTCCTCTAGTACTTTATAATTTAAAATTTCTCTTTTGGACTTTCAGGCATATTTTAAGAAATGGGAAATGAAGTTATTGGGAAACAGGTTTTGGATGGAGGCATCTTTTGATGTAGGCTACTTTGAGTAACAGAATCCACAGATAATTCTGAAATAGTTTCAACACGGTTCAACGCACCCTCCCAAGCCCAGAGCTTCTAATGGGCTTCTGGGGGTAGTTTCTACTGCCTCTTTTCTGAGTTTCAACCTTAGAAGGAAGCGTTAAAAAATAAAAGGAAGCCAAAAGAAAGGTATCAGCAGGAAATAAAGACAGCAAGAGGGCCAGGTAAGTCCCCAAGTACTCCTTGACTTCTTCAGTCAACCATCTCCAGTAACTGCTACTCATCTCTCAGGGCGGTTAAACTGTCTCAAACTAGACTGCCTTGGAACTTTGACCGAGGAAGTTGGACTTGCCTGAGAAACTCGAACCCCTGAAAGCACAAGCACCATCATCTCCTCCAACTTCTGTTGCCCTTGCTCTCAGCAGCCTTATGGAAATAAGGCCAGGGCTGTTGGAGGCAGATGGAAAATATGCCTGTGCAGGCACACAGCCTGTGGCTGCCTAGAAGCCAGCTGCCCTGTAGAGAAATGAGTGATTTAGACAAGGCTGGTCAGTGTCTCTTTCCAAGTCCTAAAAAGGACTGAATTTCTCAATATGAGGTGGATACCACCAGGACATCTTGTGTTTTTGGTAGGTTGATTGACAGCTTTCTCTTTCTGTTGAATCTGTACGGATCGAGATTTAAAAAGCAATGATAATGTCAGGTTATACATCTCTGTCTCTTGTGTTTGTTTTGGCTTTGCATTCTTTTTCTAGCATTTTCTCATTTTTCTATTGTTCTAGAAGTGGAACAAGGTGCTAACTCTCTCACTGTGGTGCCTGCCCTCCTACTGACAACTAGAGCACCCCAACTGGAACTTTTAAACACTTGTTTTGAAAAAGAGGTTTGCCTCACATTTGCCTGCCATTTTTCTAATGAAATAAAGGTTAGGCAAAAAGCAGAAAGGGAGTTAGGGCTCTTGCATTCTCAGACAATTGAAAACAAAAGTTAGAGCCACGTATTTGGGATTCAGAGAACCATAGAAACTGACACTGAAGTTGTAACTAATTAGGTTGCATTTCTCAGTGGCTGGTGCTTTCAGAGCCTCTAAATTTCTGTATTTTCCCCAGATTCAGGAGGGGTAGGAGAAGATGAGAGAAAGCCCACTGATAAACCAACTTCTAATGCTTTGTGCCTGCAAAGACATTACGACTTTTTCAGTAACTGAGCTGTACAATGTTTTGGTTTCTGGAGCTCCTATTGGTACAACACTAGGGAAAGCAAATATCTTTCTTCAGAGAGAAAATAGTGCTCTAAGGTGTCTCCAAGAGAGAGCTTGCTGATTCTATGCTGAGAAAAAAGATCATTGCCTGTTTGCATGCCCACTTCTTGAATGTAGTTGATCTTCCTTGTTCAGATGAGAGAAATTAGGAAAGACAGAGCTAAACAAAACAAAACATAATACCAAAACAATGATGCTCCTAGCAAAGTGTGCTAAAATGAGTCCTACCCTGGGTGAGATGATTTAGTGCTCTACTCATGGCAAGCCTGCCTCCCTAGTAGTTAGATGGGCTTCTTACGTGGTGGCATTATGGGCATTCATTTCCCCTTCAAAAATCTTATGCCTTTCCCCCCTTCACTAGTCATTTCCCAAAAGAAATGAGGAGAAAAAAGAGATGAAATTGACCTTTGATGGCAAACATCTTTTCATTTTACTGGGCCAAAATTCTTCAAAGAAAATTGAGATGACATAAAGATAAATGGATTTTCTCTCTTTTCGACTTTTCCTTTACTTTTTGGGAGATGTTAAGGCAGTGACTTTTACATTCAAGATCTCACACCACTGCTCAGAGAAAACCCCCACAAAATAGCAATGAAATGTTCATTGTCCTGCACCCAGCGTGAGGTTGCTGGTGACAAAGTGCCGCTCACAGGGACGACACTGGAGGCTCTGTGTGGGTGACTTACTTGCTGTAAGTGTGCAGTGATGTCTGGTTCCTTTGTTTCCCCTCAGTGCTTTGGCTTTGTCGGGCAGTAGTTATGTGTAGGCATTTTATGTAATTTATATCCTTTTTCATATTCCACACTGATGATTTCTTTCATTCATATAATTCTCAAAAACTTGTGAGTCTATTTCTTCTTTACAGATGAGGAAACTGAGACAGTGAAAAAAAATGTATGATTTGCTTAAAGTCCACAGTTGTGAAATGTCACAGTGGGGACAAATATCAAGGCAATGTGGGTCTGAGTTCTTGCACTGGGACAGAATGATATACCGCTTCTCATTGCATGAGTTGACATGCACAAAGGACTGAGAAAAGCACCTCAGATAGGGGATAGTTGTGCGAGTATTTGCTGTGGCATTTCTTTTTCTTGTTCAACTTTTCTGTCTTTCTTCTGTCCTGTTTTATATTTACCCATTTTGTAACAAATTAGTGTTGCATTAGGGTACTGTACAACATTCCAGTTCCTATCAATGAGTTCCTGCATTTTGTACATGTTTGGTGACATCTACTCAGAAATGATTGAAAATGTTTCCATTCATTATTCACAATTTTATATATTCTTATATAATTGGTGGATTAGACACGTTTAGGGTTTTAAAATTCCAGAGTCTTTGGTTAATGAGTTTCTGAACTCAAAAAAGGATACTTTCATTATCTTTTATAAATGAGTTCTAAACATGACCAACTATTTTCCTTTTTACTGACAAATCATTTAAGATTTATCTAATAGAGATATTAAGAATCAGAATACTTTTTACACTTGGAGTTTAAGTGTTCAGCATTTGAAATGGACAAAGGTGTTGATAGATTGGAAAAACTTGACTGACATCTCCAGGATCATATGATTGTCCCTTCTAGCCCCATCATTTAACCCTATTCGGTTTTGACTAGAGTCAGGCCTGACTTCTAATTGCCCCTTCTACTTCCTGTTAACCCTACTTCACATGCCATACACGTGTTGCTTTTCTTAAACAACAAATCAGTACAGAGCAAACCCCATCTACCTTTGCCAAATCCCACCCACTTCAACTGCATCTGTTCCGAAAGATTCTGCACCTCTGTGCTCACTGGTAATTTAGTAGCGTACTACATCCCAGGCACTATGTAGATTCTTTCCATACATTGGTTCTGTTAATTCTCACAATAGTCCTATGAACTGTACATTATTATTTTCATATTATTATTTCTTAGAATCCAAAATGTACAAACAACTAAAGAAGAAGTGCACAAAAATACACAAGTATTAATGCATTGTGCACCAAAGAACACTATCAGTGGAGTGAACAGGCCACCCACAGAACAACAGAAAGTATTTGGATCCCATAACACTGATATGGAATTAATATTAATATTCATAGGTTAATAGTGAACTCATAAACACAAAAGGAAAAAGTCCAAATAGGGAAAAAGACTTAAATAGACGTTTTTCCAAAAAAATGTACAAATGAGCTGTAAGCACATGAACGGACAAGAAAAATCACCAATGTTTATGGGAATAAAATTGAAAGCCATCACACTCATTAAAGAGAAAAGAGGGCCGGGGATTTAGCTCAGTGGTTCTGGTGCCTGCCTTGCAAGTGCAAGGCCCCCGAGTTCGATCCCCGGTACCAAAATAAATAAATAAATAAATAAATAAATAAATAAATAAGAGAAAAGAAACAGAAAAAAGAAAAAGAAGAAGAAGGATAATCATGATTGGTGATGACATAGAGAAATTAGAGAAATTGGATCCTTTGTGTACTGTTGGTAGAAATCCATAGTGGTAAAATACAGTATAGCAGCTGCTCCAAAAATCAAAAGCTGATTTGCCCAATGATTTGACAGTTCCATTTCTGAGAATATACCCAAAGAATTAATAGCAGGACCTCAAAAGTATTTGTATATCCATGTTCATAGTAGCATTATTCACAATAGCTCAAATATATAAATAATCCAATATGGCTAGACAAATGAATGGAAAAGCAAAATGTGTTCATATTCAATCGACTATTAGTCCACCATATGGGAGAGAATTCTGTGATTTCTATAACATGAATGAACCTTAAGGACAACATACTAACTAAAATAATGAAGTCTGACAAGGACAGATAGTGTATGATGCCACTAATACTTATAGTAATCAAAATCATAGAGACGAAAAGCATAATAGTGATCCCCAGGGTGAAGGGGAAAAGGGATGTGAAGCTATTGTTTAGTGAATAGTTTCCATTTGGTGAGATGAAAAGCATTCTAGAGATGTTAGTCATTGATACATAACAAATGTCCTTAATATCATGGACTGAAAACCATCAAGATAACATATCTTATGTTACATGTATTTTATCACATAAAAACATTGAAAAAGGTTTATTAGACTGGTCAAAGATGAAGTTAAGGATATCTCCAGTAAAGGAAATAATAATTAAAAAAAGAAAAGATATAGAAGAGAGAACAAATAAAGGTTAGAGGATAAGTTAGAGGATAAGAAGTTGGTTCTGAATGATACAACCTCCAGAACAAGAAAGAAAAAACCATCAATAGAAGAAAATTATCAAAGATTTAATGAATAAAATTCCATGAAATAAATATCATGAGCTGCCAGCCACAAAGAGCCTCTCTAAGTTTCTGAGTACTGTTTGTGTTTATAAGAAGTCATATCATTGCAAAATTTCTAAACATCAGAGAAGGAATGATTCTAATTGCTTCCCAAAAGAGAAAAGAAAGCATGTGTATGTCAAGGACATAGATTTGCAGGACACTGGCTTCCTACTTGGGATAGAAGAAGCTAAAAGAAACTGAAAGTTTTCCAGAAATTTGAGGAATATTAGAATATACTATTTATACCTGAACATCATGCAGTGATGTAAATTGTTGTGCAAAGATTTATGCCCACACCTAAGTGTCCATGTCCTACTTCCCAGAACCTGTGACTATACTGCCTTTCATAGTGAAAAGGAGACTCTGAAGATGTGACTACCCTAAGGTCCTTAAGAGACTGGGATATCTTGGATTGCTGGGTGGCCTTTATATAATCCCACAATCCTCATTCAAGGCAGAAAAGTTTGAGACACAGAGAAGGATATGTAGCAAGCAGAGAAACAAAGATTTGAGTGGTTCCACTGTCAGAAGAGGTAATGAGCCAAGGAATGTAGGCGGCCTTTAGAAACTGGAAAGGCAAGGAAATGGATTGTCTGTGAGAGCTTGGATGAGGTGCAGAGGTGCTGACCTATTTTATAACTCTGCCGTGCAGAACTAGAAGATGATAGATTTGTGTTGTTTGAAGTTTAGGTCAATTTACTACAGACACAGTATTCAACTAATATAAAGATAGGGTGGAGGGAAGTTACTTAGAGTCTACAGTTCTATAGCCAGTCAAATATTAATGGATTATGAAGATAAACAATGCTAGGTATTGCTACCCTTTCCCCAGAGAAATTCTATGGTTTTTTTCTTAGTTACTGGAGGACATGCTCCTTCAAAATGCTGATGTGAACCATGGGAAACAAGGAATTTCCCAAAGTGGGCATCCACCCTGGAAGGAAATATTAAAGGACAGAATATGCAATCATAATGTACATCCTGCGACAGCTGTATATAGCCTTCCATAGTCACAATGCTTTACTGCTAAATATTGACAAACAAAATTCATGATAAATTATGTTGGGACCTGCTAATGTCATGGGAAAAAGGTATCTTGACTTTCCAAACAAAGAAGAGAATAGGAAAGTTTAAATATAAAAATAAATACACATGCACACATGCACACACTTGCACTCACACACATGCATGAAACAAGCAATGAGCAAGGAATTTACAGATATGGGTGCAAAGATGAGAAAACGTAGCCAAAGAGCTGATTGCGCTGGTTGTTAGAGGACGGAAGTCAGAAGCAGGGAGGTTTTGACACCTTTTACTCTGTTCCTGTATTATGTACAAGTAGAAATCAATGGCGCATGCAGAAGCACATTGACATTGTTGAGCTGGAACCCTTTTGTTCATTGTAGAGTCCATTTCATTTTTCTTTGGAAATGAATTTTCCAATAGATTCTTCAGATAACATTGCTAACTGTTGTTTATGAGTCTCACTGCATTCCCAATGTTGGTACACTCCATGGGGTTAGCATATAATCTGCTTGGACTGAATTCTATGTCTTACTCATCATTTTACTCCAGAATCTAGTATAATCCCTGGCATACAATATATGATGTGATTGGATAAATGAAATTCTGGCTGAAAAATGAATGTATTCCTAATTATTATCATCATTTTTATCAGCATCATAAATCAAAGTTTTATATGAAAAAGAAGATAATTTTAAAGCTTTTCATGAAAAATTGTTTGAAATATTCTTGAGGAGGCATGTCAGGACAAACTACCTATCACTGTTGAGATCTGAACATTGTGTTGCCTCCAAAGCTTCATAGTTTATTGAAGCACACTTTTAACAAAGCTCTTTTTTATTTATTATTTACTTATTTATTTTTTGTAACAGGGATAGAACTCAGGACCTTGTGCTTTCAAGGCAGGTGGCGGCACCACTGAGCTAAATCCCCAGCTCAAAGCCCCTTTGTTAGGGAACAAAGGAGGTTTATTCTACCGCTGAATTCCTGAATTCCTGGTCAAAGTCATAAACACATGTGCTACACTACTAGGTATCTGGAGTTGATTTCTGTCCAGTTGTTATACATTCTCACAACAGTTGCCAAGTTAATGGTAATTATGTGAAGCTCTCAGTGATGATTATAATTATTCAGTCTTTTAGAGTAATTATATGATAAGTTTTAATAATTTATGCTTCTTCTCTACCCCAGTGATTAGGTTTACTAAGTCACTGCATGCCATAACAGAGTAACAAACATCCTAGACTTGGATTTGAAGATGTGTATGCAAGCAAACCTCATCTTTATAAAAGTTAATTAGCCTATATGAATGTATAGTCAAATGTTGAAATAATTCTATGTAACAAAACACTCCAGAGTACAGTAGATTACACCACCAATCATTTATTTTCCTCACTCACAGGTCAGTGGATTTGTGGGGCTCAAGCTCAGCAAAAATTATGTGGACTAACCTTTACAAAGGCATGGGCTGAGATACGAGCATCTGCTCGTTCTCCTTGGACCTACAGCTATGGAGCATGTTCTGTGGTAGTGACAGAAGCACAAGACCAACCCAAGTTGTGCGAGAACATTTACACAACCTTCTTATGATTCACACTCTAAATTCATTAGGCAAAGCACATGGTCCAGCCAAATATCAAAAGGGACAGTCAGGGACAAGGTAGAAAAATAAGCTATTTTAAGAATTATAAGGGGTGCATTATATTAAAAGCAACTGATTTTAAATCAGAGTAGGACGAACTTGATCAGTGAAGATTTGGAAGAGGGGGATCAGAAGCTCCAAGAGAGTCATAAGGTATTCTACAAGGACTGCTGTCGGATCAACAAGTTAGAGCATGGGCAAAAAACTGAGACTCCAAGCTCAGGGACTGCAGAAACAGGGTTGGGAAATGGAAAACTCCAGAGAGTTCTGATGTGAGCTGTTGTTTCCATGTAGTCACCACTTCAGTAAGGCCAGAGCCAGCAACCTGGTGGCAGGTGAGCCTGAGGCTGCTGTTCAGCAGGCTCAGCAATTAGAAAGCAAAGTGAACAGAAAACAGAGCGGTGGCAAGCTGCTAGCCATCTCTGCATTTTTTTCATCTCTGTATTTCATTATTACAGCTTTCGAGGGATAAGTGTTCTGCATTTTTTGCCTCTTAAGTTTATTAGTATATTAATTCTCCCTCTCCCTCCCTTCTTCCTTCCCTTATCACTCTCTTTCTCCCCTTCCCCCCACCCATCTCTCCCTTGCTGGCGATTGTCCCCCAGGCCCCAGGTAAACTAGGCCAGCATGCTACTGAGCTATGTTTACATCCCCAACCCTGTTTATATTTAAACTCTACCCTACGACCTAACAGTGAAAGACACTCTGAACAACATAGTTTCTGGCTTGCATCAAGTTGACATAAAATCTGGCACATATGAGGAAGGATACGATCCCAGCAGGGAAAGGGGAAAATATTTTGCTGGGCAGTTGCTGAGCAGTAATCTACATTTTTCTCAGTGAAATTCAACTTTGAAAAGTAAGATATTGCTCTTGCCCACTGAACTTTAATTATGAAAATTTCAGACAGTGCTATTTCACTCTAAGTGAATGTAAGAATTAAACGAAGATGAAGATGTTTACTTAGCTTTGCCTGCTAAATTGTAAATGCTCAAGAAATGTTGGTTTTTTCCCCTGTTGAGTGGCTGCATCTTATGGGCAAAATAGACCCCAGAAGTAATCTAGGCCTTTCTCTGGCCACTGATTTCAACAACTCCCTGACATGAAGAGGCTCCCAGTCTCATCCATAAACTAGCGAAATATGGAAGTCAATGTGCTTCCCAATAATTTTCTGAACACCAACTCTGTACAAGTCTCCTCGTGAAGCTGTGGGTGCCAGAGGAAGGTTGCACTGGTCAACTTGCCTGATGGTGGTCTCAGGTAGCTGATCCCAAAGTTAAAGGCAAAATGCTGGACATGGGTACTGTAATCAAAGGTAGAAACTAGACATTGCTCTGAAGATAAAATAACTGGATCGCCACAGAACAGAATGGTGTGTGGGCCGACTGGCTATGGACAACTCTCTAGCTGGAACTTCCTGGAAAGGGCAAGAAGAAAAGGTGAAGAGAGGGTTATTAATGACCTGTAAGGTGGAGGGGGATCAGGCAGGTAACATCTGATGGCTCCATTTTCTTAGAGTCTTTATTAAAGGTGAGTGTGACCATCTATTGAAAAATAAAATTAACCAACATTAGCACAGATACTTACTGGAAGAGGTAAAAGAGTTTTCTGGTGGGATTTATAATAGTCATCACGTAATATGACTGTTATTGTTTACACTTGGGCAAAGACTTTGGATGCACTCATTAAGTGATACTTATTTCAGGAATACTCATGCCTTTACTTTCAAAATTATTAATTTTTTTTGCTTGAATTCTTTTATTGGTACATTTTAGGTATACAGTACATTTGCATTTATCATTGGGTGCTTGTACTTGTACATGATGTATCTTGGTTCTTATTTTTTCCCCATTCCCTGTGCTCCCTTCCCTATTTACAAAGACTTTGTTTCCATTTTTTCCTTTTCTTATAAGTTTTCCTTTCCCTTCTTTCCTTTCCCCTTCCCCTCCCACTTCCCCTACCCTTTTGGACCTTTTCTTCCTATTTCAAATCATCAAAATTTTTAATAAATATTTCATGTTAATTTCCAACAGGTATCTTGCTTTACTCAAAAGCACAAAATTCAGGCATTAATTTTTTTATAGAACTTATGACCTAGAATCATTTTGCTTCCTCAAAGAAATGAAAATGACCACCTTTTAGATATAACATTTCTGTTTAGGAGAGCATTGCTGATTTTCATGGGACAAGTACCGAAGTAGGAAGAGAATAGAAATGTGTCCAATTAAAAAATGACAAAATATGGTTTCAAAACAGTTAAAGTGCATGTGTTGTTAGGTGATTTAGAAGTTATGGAAGATGCAAAGGGCAGAATCATCTAGCAACTTTCTTGGCTGTGATAATCTATGGATAGTCACCTCCAGGCTTGTATGGTCTGCTTAGCATTGCCGATAGTAATAATAACCTCATGCTCATTTCTACTGTAAATCTTCACAGTACAGTGTCTGACTCATGGCCAACCTTGAGGCTCTGGGTCAGACTTACTCATTTTCATTCTCTAATCCTATAATTCCCAATGACATAGTATTTTTAAGCCACTAATGTAATTTTCGTACACACATTCACAGAAATTTTTAAAATCTGTTCATGTAAAGAGGAAAAAAACCTTAAGAATTCAATTGCTTTGCTTGCTGACATAACAATTTTAAAACAATTAAAATTAAACCAAACAGTGAAAATGTTTCTAAAAAATCTTTGAAACCATTATGTAAAACTCATGGGCTTTAATGTTAAAATAATATTGGCAAATTAGGATAATGAAGTGATGCAAATGTCATAACTAATTTTCAGTCAAGGGATTAAATATGAGTTTCCTATTTTAGCTTTTAAAGTTATTTAGGAGAAATTTTTTACTTCATTCTAACTAGTGTATGAGTTTGACAGCTACTCGTCTGTAAGCATAGAAGCTAAAGGGGCTTCGCAGGCTGGGGATTTAGCTCAGTGGTTCCACCGCCTGCCTCGAAAGTACAAGGTCCCGAGTTCGATCCCCAGTACCAAAAAAGTAAAAAATAAATAAAGGGGCTTGGATTCTGTCTTGGCTGTAAACACCCCAACTTCAATGCTGCGCACGGCAGAAAAATAACTTGCTATTCTAAACAAGTTGGCTCTTCCCAGCCCACACATTCTGAGCTGCATCAGCTTTGCAATTCAAATGCCAGATAATTTCAAAATCACTTTTGAGGAGGAAAATATATTGTGATGCATCCTCCCTTCCATGACTGGATTGATGACAAAGACTTTGCATATTTACCAGTTAGAAAGGGCAGAGAGCAGGAAACTCCCTCCTCTGTAAGGTGAATTGGCCATCTTGGTCGCTCTCGGCTGTGGGTTTATGCTAAGACTTCACAGAGCATCTTTGCTGGAAACATTAAGGCCTCAGAAGTTCACTGTCTCTGGAGACCCAGGAGAGAATCATAGCATTTGTCTTTTCTTCCTTAATCCTATGATGGCAGGAATAGCCTGTACCTTCTTTAGAGGGTTGTGGTGAAGACTAAGTAAAATAACAGGCAAAAATTCTACCCAGGACTTGGAACATCGTAGACACTTGTAATATGTTTAAGTCTTCTGTCTATTTCCCTAGGTGCCAGGCTTGCTTGGTTATTGGCAAATAACATAAATCCATAAGTAAGGACATGGAAGAAAAGAGAAATTAAAATATTGCTATTGCAAGTAAACATAATACCTAACTACTCTGCCTGATAAATTGATCTGTTGACTGTATTTCACCTGTCTTTTGAATTAAAATCTTATTTAAAATATGTCTTTTTAATTATTCTGTATGCTTTTGGTTAATTTACCATATATTGATATTTTGGGCACATTTTAATTTTTTTGTATTTAGCTAAAGACTCTCTCCACATGATTTTATAGCATATATAAAATTTATAGGATCTTATGAATAATGAAAGTGTTTTGAAATCTTTGAAGAAAAAGCATCTTTTTTTCTAGGGCATTCAAATTGGAAAACTAAAGACTTTTAGCTGTCTCTAAAAATCTCTGCATCAAATCTTAAATTTGTTAGTTTAGTTTAATTTCAACTCTTTTAAAGAGCAATGTGAGTTTTAAACAAACTGGTTTTAGAAGAAACGTTGTTTTTGATGAAATCCTCACTCCCTGTCTTGGATATCTGACCCCCTTACAAAGAAGTCAGGACTTCTGAGACACAATACGGTAACCCTTAGATCACCTCAACTGATTTATGGGGTGACCTGAAGTCACCAATCAGATGTCAACCACTTCAGATAATAAAAAATAGTAGTGTAGGAAATGTCTTGACCTGCAGCATAACATACCAGGAGTGTTGCCAAACTTCAGGTGGTGTCTGTCCCACTGTCCCTTACCCACTGTGGCACCTCTTTTATGTTTCCTTGCTTGTCACTGGGTACCTTGATGCTGAGTCCTCACCCCAACCAAACTGAGCACCCACAGAGAAGACAAGCGCTTTCATTCTCTGTCCTTTAATGGTCTGCAATACATGAGTCTTCAATCAATTTCGAGACAAGAAGTGAGTAGGGCAAAACTTTGTTTGTACAAAGTGGTGGGAAAACTTTGTGTGATTTCCCAACTCAAAGCACATCAAACCTAGTTCTTTCAGTTATAGAGGCAACCTTGTTATAATTTAAGGACCTTATTGATCCCGAAGGATGTTTGCAATACCGGCTTTACTCCTGCTGAAATCTGCTTGGGTGACTTCTTCACTTCCGTCCTTCTCAGTTTTCATGAATGCTGCTATCTCACTTTCTCAAAGAGGCCTACCCTGGCTACCCTATGTAACACACATCTCCCTGCCTCATTCCTCAAACTCAATTCCCATTACCTGTTCTCTATTTTCTTTCTCGAAAAATCCTTTCACTCCCCAAAGTCCTATGCCATCTAAAATGTGTGTTCTCCTGAGATAGAACTGTTGATTTGTTTTGTTCACTGACTTTTCCCAAGGGCCTTCAGCAGTGCCAGCACATGGTAAGATTCCAACAAACAAACATGTATTATACATAGCAGGAGAAGGTGTTCACTGAAGGAGTCAGCTCTATTTCTTATGTTCTAAAACAACAGCTATGATTTCAGCATTTAATACAGATTCTCCATTAGGCTGGCAAAGCAAGGGCCTGATTACTACAAAATAAACTCATCCACGTTCCAGCATTCTCATCAGAACAAATTTTACTACAGTTCTCAGGAGTCTGTGTTCAATTTTTGTTTTGAGCCCCTCTCACTGTGCTGCATTCTCTCTTCTGCCTTTTTCATTGTTTCACCTATTTTCACATTTCCTTATGCTTAACTTTGCTACATCTTGTGCCATTAACTCAAATTTACCATTTATGAATGTGGCACTAAATTCAGAATGCTTGGATTTTTAAAAAAATCTTGATTCCATTTTCCAGCTAGATACTAGAAACTAGCAACTCAATGCTGCCCTTGAATCTTCTTTGTAGGGCTCTTGTATGAATGAATGAGAACTTATGTGACACACTTATAGCAGTGCTTGACATATAGTAAACTCCAAAGAATAAAGTGAAAATTATTTTACTTTTGGTCCAAGTGGACTATAATTTTTTTTAGCGTAAGGACCACCAGGCTTCCTGTTTATTCTGTGTCTCCCATGGGTCCTAATAGCAGCAACATACAATATTTACTCAATGATTTTTTGACTTCTCAGTGCACCATCTAGTCTGTGTATTAACTACATGAAGACAAATGCTCTCATGATGTCCCTTCAGATATCTACAAAAATATAAAACAAAAATGAATTTCACACACTGTGGTAATATTAGTTCTTATGACAGTAGTCTTCTTGTATCTGCTATTTCACTTTATGCAGTTTCAGTTACCTGTGGTAAACCCTGCCTGACATTATTAAAAGAGAAATCCCAGAAATAAGCAATTTGTAAGTTTTATATTGTACACCATTCTGAATAGCAAGATGAAATCTTCTACTATCTTGCTCTTCCCTGCCCTGCCCTGCCCTACCCAGAATAGGGACCATCCCTTTATTCAGCATATCCACACTATATATGCTACTTGTCCGTTAGTCCCTTAATAACCATCTCAGTTATTGATTGCCTTATGATCTTGTAGTGCTTGTGTGTGAGTAATTTTTGTTTCATTTAATAATAGTCCCAAAGAGCAAAAATTGGAAGTGCCAAACACAAGTCATAAAGTGCTTCTTTTAAGAGAAAAGGTGAGAGTTCTTGACTCAATGGGGAAATTTAAAAAATTGTATGCTGAAGTTATTAACACCTGTGGTAAGGAGGAATCTTTTCTACCTGTGAATTTGTGAAGAAGGAAAATAAATTCATCATAGTATTGCTATTACACTTCAAACTGAAAAAAATATAGGCACAGTAGATGGTAAGTGCTTAGTTAACATGGAAAAAGCATTAATGAGTATACACACATACACCCATACATATGCATGCACACATATGTGATTTGCTGCTATTCAGGGTTTCAGTCATCTTCTAGAAGTCATGGGCTGGGGCTCTTTGCATATATCCTCTGTGGATAAGGGAAACTACTGTTTACTCACATTTTTCTGAAGAAGACTAAAAATACTTCATATTGTTGGTTCTTAGCACCATTAGCTTCTTGTTTCTCTGCTTTAAACCACAGGTTTTTAGACTTTGTCAATCTAAGTCTTGTTTCTGATATACCAACCAGCCACATTAAAGGATGTATTACCTTGCTTAAGTATCTTCTCTCTAGGCGACTTAATAATTTTTATGATTCGCCCACCAAATGCCCTTTCTATTCCAACATTGCATTAGCATCAAATAAAGGTAAAAGTTGTCTGAAAACTTTAACCATTGGGTGCAAATTAGAGACTTCTTCACATAAGACTTAGCAGAGGGATTCACCAGACATCTGTACTCTGTTTCTTAGCAGCTTCTCCTGTTTCTCATCAAATGATGCTGCCGAAACTTCAGTAAACCTTTCTTATGACTTGTGTTTAGATGTGCCCCCAAAGCCTCATGCAGTTGTAGGTGGGGCTTTTACAGAGGTGGATGAATCTATAGTGTGTGATTGATTCATGCTGGAATGCTAGGCTCAAGGGCACTAGGATTAAGGGTGTGAATGCTACTTACCCTAGGTAGTCTGGACAAGATAAAAGAGGCAGAAAGATGCTGTTAAAGTCTCTTGTTGCTTTTGCTAACTTCTGCCCCCCATGAACCATTGCCTCTTTGCTGTGTGCCAACCTGCCTTGGATCCAGCTGATTATGGACTGAAACCCCTATGAGCTATAAGTTCAATGAGCCTTTCCCCCTTTAACTTTGTATGTCCTGTATGTTGCCTCAGCAAGGAGAGGAAAACGTAACTCACAGAACCTTGAAGGAGTACCTTCCCAAACCAAGAACTCATTCTCTCTCCTCCCTCTCCACTTATTATCTGTTTCATCAGGTGAACTGGACAGTTTCTCATAAGCAGGAATCAAGTCTTTTTTTATCCCTCACAAAGTGTAGCACAATGCCGGGCATGCTGGGGACAGTCAGGAAGCCTTTTACAGTGACTGGCTAGACTTCCGGTCAGCATGAAAAAGAGCCACCTTCCTCCTGCCACTTATTTCTAGATAATAACTTTATGCTCTGGCTAAATGTGGAAAGGCAGAACAAAATTTAGTTTAACTAATTCTGATTCTAATGTGCTATTCTATAATTGACAAGATATCTTATGTTTTGTTTTAAATTGTCTGTCCCTATTTTCCATTTCTTGTAGCTCTGTACTTTCTGTAAGCTTTTCTCCTCCTCACTGATTTGTCATAAACCATTGCAAAGAATCTAGGGATTTGCTGACAGTGTGTACCATTTTGGAATTGGATGGCTTTGGAGGAGTGGAGGGGGTGAAGGGAGGGCAGGGGAATGAGGAAAAATGAGAACCAAGATACATCATGTAAAGGTACAAGTTCCCAATGATGAATGTAACTGTATTGTATACCTAAAATGTACCAGTAAACTCAATGAAAAAACAAATGATAAGCCAAGGACGAACAGGGGAAAAAAGCCATTGTCAGAGAGTTGTTTTAAACCCTTCTGGAGGTATCCTCCAAATATGTTGCCTCCTCACATCTTACCTTGGCAAGATCTTCAAATTTTCCTCTTTTCAAAAGACTCAAGTAATGGTTAAAAGTATGCTGTATTTTATTTGAGAACCTCACACTTGTGGTCAGTAATTACACTTTCAAAATATTCATATTTATGTTCACAGTCCAATTGGTTAATTTTCCCCTATTTATTTAAAAATAAAATAAATGAAAGGAAAAATAATTAAGTGAAAGCCTCCTGAAAAGGTAAAAAGCTTTATTCTTCCTATTGTTTATATAAAATAGAATATTTTTTTCACTATTGTGATGAATGTTTAATGTTATTTAATTTCAAAATGTGTAACTTTTCATAATTCATGTAATAATTCAATGACTTCATTAAACTGTTGGGATTAAAATGGAGACCACTTCAGCAATATGTAATTATTGTTATTCGCTTTAAAACACAATTTTTTTCTTATTTCTTTACCTGTTTCTCACCTAATTAAGCATAATGAGGAATAAATCTGTATACTGCATCAAGGCCTCCCTTTAAAACTATGCAGCCTAAGCTGCCTTCTGTTCCTCAGTAAGTTTGTGTGGCGATTATGAATTATTAATGCTCCTTTTTACTTATTCCACTTAACTTCGTATTGGTAACATTGATGATAATGTCTACATCCAAAGAAAGTCAAACAAGCATTTTCTGTCTCACTATAACACAGACTCATGGGGTTCATTCATGGCAGGTGGACCGCCAAGTGGAAGAGAAAAACCTAGACCAATCCTTTCAGATATGTCTTAATATTGAAGTAGGACCCAGACCGAACTGCATGCAGTGGAAGGAGTTGTGCCTCACATGATGAATGTGGGTGTCTGAGGGCAGGGGAGCAATCCACAAATGACAGTCCACTAGTGGGCAAGTCCACTAAAAGTAACTAGACCTAAGAGTTAGTGAACCATCCTGGCAGGAAAAGAGAAAGCGGGGATGTTCATGCAGATAGTAAGAC
The DNA here is from genome assembly GCF_000247695.1 of Heterocephalus glaber. Next base: position 12,618,857 of record NW_004624766.1, read on the forward strand.
ATCAACCACACTGGGAGTCTTTGATTGTTGATACAGAAAACCAATCCTGGATTTCATAAGTACCTAGGAAGTGGCCAGTCACAAGAACAGGACAGGTTAAACCCAAAGGACGATGGATATGCAAGGAATAGAGCTTTTAAAATGAATAAGTTTATCTCCTAATTCTGGAGAAGCAGACTGATATCAGATCACTGACCAGAACGGGAGTCAAAGATTGGACTAAGATGGAAGTGAAATGACAACATCAGAGCAGACAGATCTTCTGCAGTGTGGCAGAGATAAAGGGCTAAGTGTCCACTGTGTTCATTTGCTCAGTGTTCAATGAATTAAAGCATAAGAAATAAATGGATGGCTCTGGAACCCAGGCTCCTCTTTTGGGTAACAATTTTTTGTGTGTTTTTTTTTAAAATATGGTTACCTTCCTGGTTTGAGCCAAGGAAAGAATTTTACCCTACCTTAATGTTGTTTCAAGTTCAAGATTGTAGGTCCTGACTGTGTCCTCTTTATAGTTTTCATCCATTCCATTCTTCAAAGAAGTAAGAGCTTTATTAGATCTTCCTCTTCTTTCTGGAATTTTCTGAGGCCCATTCATTCCTGATCCTTTGTAGCACAAAATGCTGTCCATTGTGTCAGTCTCTTGTTATATCACATCATGCGACTGTGTCGCAACCTGTAGAGCAGAAAGCTAGACATTCTTGGGAATAAAGATAAAATGAGATCTACTATCTGTCTAAGGAGGTTTCATGCTACCAGGGGGAGGTAAGACCAGAATAAAGGAGAAAGGAGAGCATAGAATTTGCATTACTAGTGTCGTGTCTGAGCATGATAGGTGTGAAGATGTTTATTAATTCACTGGTTAAGTGTCTTGGGAGCTAAAGAATTTGTGGCTCAAGAATGAAGTAACAAGCAACAACCAGGTTTGCATACTGAAGTAGAATAAGGGGAAGAAAAGGCCTGGGCTTTAATAAAAACAAGAAGTTCTTCAGATACGAGACAACTCTCACTTTTGAGAGAGTACTTGGTGCAAAAGTGATGGGGTGCTATGACTGTGAGACTGCTGAAGACGAGAGTCTATAGCGTTCCTTCATTGCCTGAAGACAAGAATTATCTGAAAGACTTTTCCCCCTGAAAGCCTCATTTACTAGAATGTATTGTTGGAGATCTGTAAGACTTATGAAAAGCATGAATTATAGGTGTTATCTATACTTAGTTCACAGTTCAATGGAGCCTGCTGTGTCTTTGCAAAATGTTTGAAACGCCTTTATTATTAAGTCTTTTTCATCTTACCTCCCACATCTCATCTTAGACTAAGATCCCTTCCGACAGGCACCAGCACTGAAGTAGTTCTATTCTCCAGAACACATTTTTGCTTTCCCTTGTACAGTTTTGGCTCACCTTATTTCTTCTATCACAAATGGTCTCCTTCATTTGTCTTTCAGAAAGGTGGCAACTTTTAAAATTTCTCCTATTTATGATGTGTGTGTGTGTGTGTGTGTGTGTGAGAGAGAGAGAGAGAGAGACAGACAGACAGACAGACAAAGTCAGAAACAGAGAATTTTTAAAGTACAGACTTTTACAATTTTTTTCACATGGCAGAATATTATGAATATAACATTACACAATAAACCTACATTTGTCATTGTCCTAGACATTTGCTTACTGGTGAACATAGGAGAGTAATTTTCTTGCTGACTAAATTTAAATGAACTTCCATGGTTATCTATATTCTTTATTTTTGTGCCTATTTTGACTATCTTCAGATAAAGTTCTGGAAGTACAACTGTTCCTTGGTATGCACAATTTTAAGGATCATTTTGCTCATAACAAAATCATTCCCCTCTGGATATACACTTGTTCCCTTTATACTTATTTATACTCCCACCAGATGGTAGGAGATGTCCAATTTAATACTACAAATATTCAATATTTTGGGTCTTTGCTAATATAGCAGTTGAAATTAAATTAGAAGTAGTTTCTCTTGATCATAAAATAATCTGAATTATTGATCTTAAAAAATTTCAACTACTTTTACTTTTCTTTATACTTTCGTTAACATTTTATTTGTATTTTATTCTACTAAGCAAATATGTATACTTTTCATTTTAACTGGTAATCGTTCTTAAAATTATCTTTAAAATTTCTCCCATATCATTAAAACATATTTTAGCTATTATTGTAAGTACTGTATAATATTGGCCCAATCCTTATGCAAAGTGTGCCTAAACACACGTGTACAACCTGCCTTCATATATATATATATATATAATTGTACATACAATCATATGTAAATATATATATTTAATTTTAAACATTTTGTTGTAGTCTAGTTGAGATAGAAAAAAATGTACCATTTCCAGTGTAGAGATATGTAAGTGTTATGTAGGTGTGCACCCAGACAGTCATCACCACAATCCAGGTAATGAAGTTTATCAACCAAGTCTAAACTTTCCACATTCATCTTTGTAGTTCCTCAGTCTTCTCTGTTTCCCATTTAATCAAAAAACACTCATATATTGTATCCTCACATGTTATACTGCTTTCTGTTTTGTAAGGTTTTTTTCTATTTAGTTTATTGGTGCATTTTGCGTATACAATACAGTTACACTCATCACTGGGATCTTGTACCTTTACATGATGCATCTTGGTTCTTATTTTTCCCCATTCCCCTGGCCTCCCTTCACCCCCTCCACCCTTCCCTATTTACAAAGACTTTGTTTCCATGTTTTTCCTTTTCTCATATTTTTTCTTTTCCCTTCTTTCCTTTCCCCTACCCCTCCCACTTCCCCTACTCCTTTAGACATTTTCTCCCTGTTTCACAATATTAATTACACATTTTGATTCTTATTTACACTTTCAGTTTCTCACACCAGAGAAACTATTCAGTATTTGCGCATGTGTGCCCTATTAATTGCACTTAAGAGTATCGGCTCAATGTGCATCCACTTAGCTACAAATGTCTCCAGTTTCTCATTCTTTATGGCTGAGTTGTACTCCATTTTATAAAAAAAAAACCACATCTTCTTTATCCAGTCTCCAGTTGATGGGCAATGTTTTCCAAAGTTTTATATGAGAGTAATCATACAATATTCACTCTTTTATCTGGTATTTTTTTTCACTTAGAATAATCATTAGATACTATATGAATTGTTTGTATCAGTAGTTTATTACTTCTAGTGTGCAGTATTACTCTATTACATGGATATGTCACAAGTTCTCAAAATCTTTACTTTTAAATGAGCACTTTTTCTGGTTTTTGTCAATTATTTATAAAGCCATGATGACTGTTAATGACTACTCGTGTGTGTGGACAAGCACTTCTTTCTTTCTCTTGGTTAAATACCTAGCAGTGGAATGGCTAAATCATAATATTGTTGGTGAACAATTACCTTTTGAAAGAACTTCCTTTTCCCAAGTGCTTATATTATTTCACATTCCATCCAGCAGAGTGTAAGTTCTATTTCATATTGGCACCCAGCAGTGCTGTACTCAGTCTATACTTTTTGCCACTTTAATAGGCATGTAATGGTAACTTGATTTTCAGGTGTAGATGTAATCTGCATTTATCTGATGACTAGTAATGTTTGACATCCTTCCATGAGCTTATTTGACATCCAAATGTCTTCTGTTTTAAAGTTTCTATTTTACCTAGTTTAAAAATGAATTTTTTATTGGCCTTTGTAAAGTTCTCGTATATTTAGATAAATTTCCTTTATCTGACATATACATTGCAAGTATTTCTTCCAAGATTCTGGATTTTTTTCATTATTTTAATAATATCTTTGAAGAGCAGAAATTTTTAATTTTGATGACATCTAGTTTGGTCTTTTCTGGTTTGTGTTTTTGATGTTGCATCTAAGAAATATTGGGCTAACCCATAGTCACAAATATTTTCCCACAGAAATTTTAAAGTTTTAGTCTTTATATTTATATCTACAGTGTATTTTGCGTTGAGGAATGGCTCAAAAATTTATTGTTTTCTGTTGTATATGGATATTCATTACCATTTGTTGAGAAGATTAACCTTTCAGGACTGACTTAAATTTGCATCCTCGTCAACTTTATCTATATAAGTGATTTATTTCCACCTATCTATTCTATTCAGTTAGGATATTTATTGTTAACCCAATAACATTTGAATTCATCATTCTTATTCAATAATAAATCTTGGAACAAGGTTGAGTTAAATCTTCATTTATTTCTCTTTTTTTTTTAAAAAAAAACCTATTTCATCCCCTTTAAAATGCAGCAAAACACATACCAAATTGTATGTTGTTGATCTTGTAACACTAAAGAAAGTGAGTAGTTATCGTGCAGCTGTAGGTTATTTCTGGAAGTTCAGAAAAAGTGGAAATTTATTTTGCCATTTTGTTATTGTTCATTTAATTATTACAAAATAAAATATTCATTCTCCAAACTGAAGACTTTTAATTTAAGAGCATAGCTCAGAAAGGAAATGAGCCATCTGTGTCCTCCTCTTTTCATTGTAATTTCATTGTAATTACCCTGTGGGGATTTCTGGGGGATTTCTAATGAATTTTCTGTAAAGCTTTAAAGAAGAGGAAAGTAAAGAGCAAAATAAATTGTTAATTTGAAACAATAAGCTTCTAGAATCAGGCTGCTGTCATGTGTTTTTTAGATGGGCACATGGTTGCTTGAACATAGATATTTATAGCTGTAGATGGAAATGTGATTTATGCTGTTGAGGTATGCCCTGTTACAATCAATATGTTATATGACGATACTAGTTACAATTGAGATGAGGATTCAAAATGATAGGGTCGTGTCTTAGAAATCTAACAACTTAGAAGAAGCAATTCAAAAAATAGCAAGTGCTACCATTGCACAAAGTTATTAAAGACACAAACTTAGTCTGGAAACAATATCAAGTTCCTTTCAAATCTAGTTGACAAGTTTTGAAAAAAGACTGTGTGCTTACTCAATGGGAAAAAGCAAAGTCTTTATGAACATACATATGAAATCCCTATGGAACTGCATGTGGGTCAGCTCTATAACTCCTATGCTGATAAAATACTTTTCATAGTCTCTTGCTATTCATGTTTCAGTGCATTTCCCTGACGTTTTGTTGAGGATAGATTTCTTACTAAAAAACATGTGTGTGTGCATGTGCATGTGCATATGTGTGTGTGTGCGCTTCTGGTGATTGAACTCGGGTATTTGTGCATGCTAGACTAGTGTACTGTCACTGAGCTACATCCCCAACCTCTATGGAATAATACATTTTATTCAACAACTGCATATATATGTTTATAAAAAAATGATGAGACATGAAAAGGAGGAACAATTTGTGCAGGTACTATGCTAAACATTTCATTTTAATTTTCGGATTGAATCCTATGAATGAGATAACCAAGTTAATATCTAGTTTTCAGATTATGGAACTGAGACTGGGATAGGTTCAGAAATGCAGAAAACTATTAATCATTAGATTTACTCTCATGATTTTGAGATTTCTGACCATATGTTTTATCAGATATATTGATTTTTGTCCAGATATATTGATTCTTATAAAATAACTGTGAGGCATATTATCAGGTGGCTATTCTTCAGAAATGTTTACAGACTGTCAACTTGAAAATTGCATCCATGCTCATAGAAATGGAAAAGATTCTTGAGAAACAGGATCAGAAATTTACTTTAAATAATATTTGGTATACTGAAAGAGAATTACACATATCTTAATTCAACCTCACAGGTGCTAAAATGTTTGGAACCAGTAAAGAATTTAGGGAAAATGGCTTTACTTTCCTAAGAAATGAAGTCCTTTTTAAGAAGTTCCTTAATTCACCTAATTTAACCAATTGCAGTTGGAAGGTCTTTGACTCCTTAAGCCAAAACAGGGAGAGAAGGAGAAGATGAATCGGAGAGCACATTTACGTTACAAGCAGAGCTCGGCAGCAGATATAATCTAGTACTCATTAGAACTGGAAAGCCTGTCAGAGTTTCTTATGTGTAAGAAATTGGGTAACATAAGCTAAAATGGTTTTAATTTCATTCAATACTAGTTTTGGATCCGAAGTTTTCTAGGAAAGATTTCACCATGATCCCTGTAATATCCTTCAAATGATTTTGATGTGAAGAAGTTAATTATTTTTTAAAGGACAAAGGGAAGAGGGAAGAGAGAAAGCATTCCTTGTAGTATCCATTGTGCTAGAGATTCTCACATATAAAACCTCATTTGTTTTTCACAACATGTCTAAAGAATGCCCTCATTTAAAAGACGGAGGCAAAAATCAAAGCACGGACAGCTCATTGTCATTCATTGCCTGACGCCTAATATGGAGAAGAGTGTTATTTCACATACTTGGCCTTACGTGTTTTGTTGGGTCAGGTAGCCTGTGGGAATGACTGGTTCCCGTACCCTATTTGGGCAAATGTGGAAGGCCATCTATTATTTTTTTCTGAATTACTTTGGAGGTTGGTACCTTGCACAAAATGGCTTCAGTTGATTTAAAATGTTCACATTGTTGGTATATGGCTTATGCTGTAGTGTTTCCTGATTATTCATTTGATGTCTATAAATTTGTAGCTGTAATGTATGCATTCTTACTTTTCTCTTGATAATTCTGCCTAAAATCTATTAATTTTGTGGACATTTTCAAAAAAGCAGATCTTCACTTTGTTGATTTTTTACCCCCTTTGGTTATCCATTTCCTATGTATTGAGTGGTGTTGTATCTTTAATATTTTTTCCTTTTGTTTACTTTGAAGGTAGGTTATTGTTTTTGAAGTTTCCTAAACTGGAAACTCAGCTCAGTGATTTGAAATATTTCTTCTTTTCAGTTCAGTCCTATATACATCTATTTGATAATTTTTAAATAGTATCCCACAGATTTTCATATTTTGTATTTTTATTTAATTCAAACTATTTCATAATTGTAAATGTAGCTTGCTGTTAGAATAATGGATTGTGTCTGTGTTTTTAATTTGCTAAAGATCTAGAAATATTCCAAATATATTTTTATTTTTCATTTTAATTTTGCATCTAATTTTTTCATAGAAAATTCTTTATGATTTAAATATTCTTAAATTTATTAAAATTGGTTAAAAATCCAGAATATAGCCTAAGGTAGTAAATGTTCCATGTGTTTTAAGGAAAATTTTTGGAGGAGAATTTCAGAAATGTCAATTAGGATGGGTTGGTTGAATGTGTGGCTCAGGTTGTCTATACCATTTCTATTTTATTTTCTACTCATACTGTCCCATTATCAAAAGACTAATCTTGAAATATCTAGCTACAGTTGTTGAATTTTATACTTCACTTTTGTTATGCCAGTTATTATTTAACATACCTTGAGTGTTTGTTTTTATGTGCATATGCATTTAGGGTCCTTATTTCTTCTTGATTAATTGATCTCTGATTATTATCTAATAGTCCTCCCTAATCTTTGTTTTGAAGTCTAGTTTGTTCTCTACTGCTATAGTTACTCTAGCTTTCCTTTCATTACTGGTATATCTTTCGATATCTATGTCTTTCTACACGTGTGACACATGTAGGTAGCATATCATTGGATCTTGCATTTTTATCCAGTCTTACAATTTCTACTTTCCAATGGCTATAGACTTTTAATTTGATGAAATTATTTATATGGTTGGATGCTTGAATCTAAGTCTATCTTAATGCTTTTACTATTATTTTATTTTATTATTAGCATTTGTTCTCCCCCCCTTCCCATCTTCTTTGGGTTTTTTTCAATGATTCCATTTTATTTTAATTATAAGCTTGTTATAACTCATTATATGTTGTTTGAAATTGCAGCCATAAGTTATTTATACTTTATAAATTTGTAAATTTCTAGTGATATCTGTAAGTTCTCAGTCTTTTTAAAAATTTTTTCATGCAATTTTTATTTCTATATGTTATAAAGTCTTTGTAAATAGGGAGGGATGGAGGGGTTGAAGGAGGGCAGGGTAAGGGGGAAAAATAAGAACCAAGAGAGATTACATGAAGGTGCAAATTTCTAATGATGAATGTCATTATATTGTATAACTAAAATGTATCAGTAAACTAATATTTAAAAAGAAAAATAATCCTTTCCTGCTGCTGCAGCAGTAGGAATCAGCCTGGGAACTGTAAAAAAAAAAAATAATGGTAGTTTCCTATAATTTGGAAAGTATCTGTCCATAATTTAGCCATAGTTTTTCAAATAAGTTGTTTTTCTAACCTTGACTCACCTCTTCTTTTTTCTTTGGACTCTAGCTATTAGTGTATCACATGGTTTGATATTTCCCTGTATCTTACTGAGATGCTTTGCTGTATTGTAGATAGAGTCTGTTGCCATGCTCTCAGTTTCACTAGTTTATATATCTAATTTCCTGTATGGGGTTCTACACCATAGCACTGTGGGCTGGGTGTGGATGCATCTTGGGAGAAGTTACTTGTACATCACTTAGTCCTTCTTTTCTCCTCTCCAGAGGAACACTATCTTAAACTTTATATTGTCTGTAGTCTGAAATAATTATTTTATAAATTAGTTTTTTAGTTTCATATTGCTTATGCATAAATACATTTCTTTTTTATGTGACATGAGAGTATTCTTTTTGTGAATTTTGGAAATATTTTCCTCGAGTTGATCTTACACGAATATTTCTAACATTCTTATTATTAACAAAATTATTGAGAATCAATTAAGCTTGGCTTTAAAGTAATTAAGAATCTAGACTCATCCTTAAGAACAAACAACCATGAAAACCAAAAAATTCTATGAAATAAGGCATGGTTATAGCAGAAATACATAAAGGGTCCAGTTAGTGACACAACTGAAATTTGATGTGAATTTTTAAAGAAATATGTATGTGATTCAGAGAAATATGTATGATATGTTCCATGAGGTGATGAGACCAAATAAAAAAAAAAGTTATGTAAAGGTGATATTTTAAGTGAGATAAAAATTTTTAACTTGATGTATTGATTTCAGAAAGCCAAGAAAATTCTGCATTCCTTTGAGAAATTCCCTAAACTAAGGATACAAAAATAAACAAATGGGACGCACTAGTATAAATATCACATGATTTCATTTATATGGAAAATCCTAAAAATAAAAATTTAAATAGCAAAATAAAAGATAATAGGAAACAGGGAGATAAATCTGTTGTAAAAGGAAAGGAAAGGAAGGTAGGGGAAGGAGAAAGAGGGGAAGAGGATGTAAAAAACAATTAAGATGTTTTATGTACATGGACCTATTCCGCATGATGAATGCAGTTGTGTATTGCAAATGTGTACTAATAAAAGTAAATATAAAGATTAAAAAAACAAATTATGCTTTCATTAAGGAGCTGGTAATGGAGCAGAAGAAAAATGTGCAAATAAAAAAATTAGAAATGTGTTCTAAGACTGAGTCAGAAGATATGTGCTGAATTTCAAACACAAATAGAAATGCCCAATCTACTGGGCAAGCAACCTTGCTCTGGCAACTGTCCATCGTACTGGATGTGAACATTGAATAGTTCTTGGCTGGTTTGGTGTGTGTTTGTTTTGTGGCTGGCACATTATGAGAAAACAAAATGAAAAGTAAAAGACACATGCATTAGTTTTCTGTGCTCTACAACCTAGAAAAAATTGAAATGGAATGAACCCAGAGTATTAGGAAGATGAGTTTTAATAATAAGATTGAATGGTGGTGAGAGTTGGTTATGTTGCTCTGAATCTTATTGAACAAGATTTTATTGGTTCTTGGTTGATCCCTTCTTGACATTGATTCCTCACTTCTGTATTTTGTTCTTAAACACAGACATGGACAATGGTGTTCTTTAGCAAAATAGTTCAATACTCAAAATAGGTGGCTTTCGGGAGGATAAAAAATTAATGTCAATCTCACTTAGGTTAGAAATTCACAAGGATTTCACTCATAGAAGCTGTTTCAAATTTTGAGCATAATGTTCTTGCTATAGCTTATGGAAGAAGTTGGACTACAATAAAGCATGTCATTTGTTCAGAGTAAACTATCCAAAGGAAATGTAAGGAGGAATGAGAAAACTACCCACAAAATTGTTCAAGAAAATAATAGTTAAGGAGAAATGAAGAAAAACAGAACAAAATTATGTCTGAGAAGCCAAAAAAGTGAGAATTTATAGAAAAAATTGACATTTCTACATAGTTAAATATAATACATGCAAAGAGACAAGAAGAATCTGCTGAACTAAGTTGTTAGTGTGCCAACAGTACCATCTGGTAGGTGGAGATACGAGGGTCCAGTTGACATGGCGGTAAGACAGTTTAATGATGAGACCAAGGCTGAGGACTCTCCACTCCCCAGGGAACCTGCTTGTGAAAGAAGAATAAGATGGTATGCAAAAAGAAACACAGGGTAGAAAATTATTATTTTTAGGAATTAAGAACTTAAATATATTTTTAGCCTTTTTTATAAGAACTAATAGAGATGGAGAGGTTGAAAATTTAACAGAAAATATGCGTAATGACAATGTTGATGTGATGAAACCATCTCTTTCATACACAGCTGGTGGGTGTATAAATTGGTATAATCTTTCTGAAAAGCAATTTGATAATGTGTGTAAAGAGCCTTTAAAATACAGTATTTGACCCTGCAAGTCTGCTTATAGAGTTCTACCCTGTAGGTAAAATCAGAGATGCAGATAAAGATTTATGTACAAGGGTAATAATCACAGCATCACTTATAATAATGAAAAGTAGAAACAATCTTTATTTCTGACAAAGAAGTCATAGTTATATAAATTATGGTGTATTCAAAGAGTATTACGTAACTATTGAAATTTTATTTTCAAAGACTTTCAAATTAATGAAGGGAATGTTCTTACAATATATTGTTGAATTAAAAATGAGAAATAAGAAAGCTGAATATAGATAGTAGTCCAGAGGTTGAAAATAACAACATAAAGTTTAAAGAAAACATGCAGAAATTATTAGGAAAAATGGGATATTGAACAATGTCTCAGCACAGATTTAAGGGGACAAGATCACAGCGGTGAACCCAGTGGGTCAAGTTTAGGTATAAGGTCATCCCTACATAATGGAGGGAATGGAAAGACATTTGTAAATATGAAGAAGGGAATTAAGATTGTTTTCTCATTGAATGGGTAGCAGATCCTCCACATTACCCCTCCTCCTTCTCCTCTTTTGCTTTCTGTCTCTTCTTTCTTTTCTCTCTCTTTTTTTGTTTTTCTCATCACACTCCTAAAATATAAATAATATATTTAGAGATGGAGAGTTTTGTATCTGATTTTTTTTATTATATGTTTTCAGTATGCATGGTACTAAAGATAAGTAAACCAAGATACAGAAATAAAGAAACGTGTCCAGAGTTAAAGACTGGGAAAAGGTGGATTTGTCTATTCACAGTCCAAGCCTTGGCCATCTGCTGAGAGTTGGGTGGGGCAACATTGAGAAGGGGCAACTGAGGGAGGTCAAAGGGAAGTGACAAGAAGCACGAAGAAAACACCTGACCAAGTGGTTCTAAGGATATCTGAAGGTCACACATCTGTAGGGCCATCATTTCACAGCATTATATGCTATTTTCTACAAGTGAAGAGACCTGCTGTGATGTAGTAGAAGATAAGAGAGAGGGTTGAATTAATCAAAAGTTACAATTTCCTGAAAAGATTCAATGCAAAGAGTAGGATTTAAATGTCATAAAAATGTTGACCATCAATAAAACTCAATGGGACCTGCACTTAATGTGGAAATAGGGTGTTTACAAGGGAAAACTCCCTAAGGTAACAGAGAGATGTGGTTGCAAGGAATGCAGTTGTTGAGCAGAAGAGATGTACTGGGAAGAATGGAAGTGGAAAGTTGACTCAAAATCTTGTTGTGGAGGGGAGTGAAGTTAAATGGTTAGATAGTCAGATGAGCTATCCCAAATTCTGTGGATGACAAAGTCATCCCTGTTATGGTAGAAATCAGAAAGAGTAAGAACAGCCGAGAGGCCTGTTTCAAAGTGCTCAGTGGAAGAAAGGGAGTGACCAGAAGACCTCTAGTTCATCTGATGAGAGGCTGAGTGAAGAAGAGGTAAAATGGGCTGACGGGGCCTGGAAGGACAAAAGAGTTTGCATGATGATCAAGAGCACAAGGAGGATGACCTTGGACTTTATGGTATTGAGGTAGAGAAGAAGGATTTTCTTAGAGAAGAAGCAGGTTGAAGTTCTATGGTTTGAACTTTCCTGATGCACAATTTAATGTGGAATGCCAATTTATTCTCACTTTTCAAACAGATAAATGAATACAAAAATCAATGGATCTATTTCACGAAGAAGAGGAGTTCTGTGAGAAGGTAGAGGGTGTGGTGACATGGGGACTTTTTACCTTAGGGGGTTTCCAGGGAGCATAATGGAAAACGTTTATGAAGATGATCAGAAATATCTCCAAGTACAGGACGGGAAAATGCACCAAAAAATAGGGGATAAGAGTCATGGAGCAAGTTGTTAATCAGAAGGACCAGTGTTGTGGAAAGTGACTCGGAATGACAGCAGTGAGGCCTGTGATACACGGTGGCTGTTCTGAGGTCCCTGAATGGGCCAGCAGAGGCATAAGTGGTCTGAGGAGTCCAGCCATGTGAGAAGCCTTCAGTTTTTACTAAGTATTCAAATTGCAAGATGTGGAGAAGCCTTTATAATGCTGTTTAAAGTTAATTCTGGCTCAGTGATTGGAGATAATTAGCTGGCCACTTGCAATGCAATCTATGGTTTGAAGTAGCTGTGAAGCTACTTTTTTCCTTACATGAATTAAGTATAATAGAGTAGCTTGGAGGGTGACTATGCTTAAGTAGAACTCATTTTATATAGCTGGGGTGCACTTGGCTATTTTCTCCAATTCTTAGCCCTCAGTGGTATAGTGGTAGACCCCTGGTTGCTGGAAGCCTAAAGCCTCAGGTTGCCATTTACTTAGTTATATTTTTTGCTCCAACAGTTTTGTGAGGGTCTCTGAGGTGGTATAACTTCTCTTTTGTAGCTGGCATGCTGGTGAGATTCAGATGAAAATCTGATTATGTATATTAGTTCCAAGGCAAATATGTGAACTCAGTGGAAAGGGAGGGACCCACAGCTCCCTCACATTGTTATGGGGAGATGCAATTTTCTAAAGGATGAATTATTGACAAACAGTGAAATGTGAAATCAATAACTTTGTTATTTACTCAACAGATCCTGGAACTTTTTTTTACTAGAATATTGGTAAACATCTTCAGTAATAAATTCCCGAGATTCTTGGATATCGTGTTTTAATTAACATTCTTAGCTGGCAATTGGAGGCAGATGGGAAGCATTGTTAATAATTCCATAATTGATAACAATCACTTTGGAAACAGAGAAAGACTCAGAGCTCACCAATTTTTTCAGAGAGCAAAATACTCTAGAGTGTTAGACATGCCCAGGAAGTTGCATTTTCATCTAATGTGGCTTGGGCCAGGCCAGAAGCCCTAGATCTACATTTGGACCTACCATATATTCATGGTTTCTATTTTTATTTCTACCTTGAGAAACAGTGTCAACTTCCTTTATAATAAAGGTTCTGGGTAGTTCTGAATTTACAAAATTGGCTTGACTTTATTTAACCTCACCTTCTCCAAAATGTTTTATGCCAAACCTTTCTCTTTCATAAAACCTATTAATCTCTTAAAGAAATAGAGTTCCTGGAACACTTTAAGAAATAATGACATAAGACTTCCAAGTCTCTTTCACATTGTGGGTGAGTTGGAGTTGGCAACAAAGGCGGACCAACTTTTTATTAAGTGGTCACTACGAACACTTTATGAATTCTCAGTTCATTGTTACAACAGTCTCAGAGGCTAGTATTATACTCAGCACTGTTTTAACAGTAAGCAAGTAGAGGCACAGAAAGTTTAAGAACCTTGCCTAAGGATCCTTCTGGGGTCATGGTGCTGAAGTGAGTGTTCTGAGCACATTGCTGAGAGCCCCCCAGCTTGCGGGACCACCTTCTATGACTTCAACCGGCTGCATGCTGCATGAGAAGGACTCTGGGAGACTCTGAAGCCATGCAATGGGCAGAGAAGCTGAGCCAGTCCCAGCACCCAGAAGGAAGCTCCCCTGCCACCATCCCACACTCCTAGGGCAGAGAAGGTGAGCGGCGCGGGTGCCAGAAGCACCTCTCCCCCACCATGGAAATGAGAAGACACGTAAACAAGACTCAAAAACAGACTTCTGCATCACCTACAGCAACCCCAAAGGGAAAGGAGATGGAACAATCTGATACTCAACCACCTGGACTCTCTGAACTGGCAACAAAAGAGGATC
>NW_004624766.1:12635806-12672547 GCF_000247695.1 Heterocephalus glaber
AAAGATTTTTGTAATATGCTTTCTATATCCTTTTAAATTCTGTAAAATCTGTGGTAATGTCTCCTAGATCTTGATATTGTAATTTTAAAAATGTATAATTGATATTGTGTAATAGGAAGAAAAAGTCTATAGGAACAGGGGAAGGGTGAGGGGTAGGGGAAAGGAAAAAAGGGAAGAGAAAAAATGTGAGAAAAGAAAAAAAATGGAAACAAAATCTTTGCAAATAGGGAAGGGTGGAGGGGGTGAAGGGTGGGCAGGGGAATGGGGAAAAAAAAAAGAACCAAGATACTCACGTAATGGTACAAGATCCCAATGATGAATCTAACTGTATTTTATACCTAAAATGTACCAATAAACTTAATGGAAAAAAAAAGAACCTTTCCTAAGTTCATCAAACTAAGAATCAGTGGAAGATAATTTAAAGACAAATAGGTTGGCTCCACAGTGTGTGTGATCACAATGCAAATTAATCTGGGTGTAATCAGTTAGTATGGCTCAGTGCATGCCCAGTGAAATGGAAAAAGCAAGAAACTACAAAGTACACGTCATCCTGTGGCATATTCCAAAGGGCCAGGAGCAGGTGTGGAAGCCAGAGAACAGAGGTAGAAAACCAGAAGACCAGAGCCAAAAGCAAGAGCAGCGAGCTGAGCATAAACTTGGAAGAAGTCTGAAGCATTTCTCTAGACTGCTAAATTCTGTCTGTGGCTTGCTTTTGTTTGTCAGTCATCTCCTGGGTGTAGGTAAGCCTGCTGAGTTTAAAAGACCAATAACAGAATGGACCAAGGTTCAAATGGGAAACTTTTGTAAAATCAGGCCGTGGAATGCTATTGGATGCGCAGATCCATACAATTGGAAGGAAATAAAAGAGGAGCCTATAAGGTCACTTAAATATAACTAGAAAGGTAGCAGAAATTTTTCTTTCACTTGGTATTTAAAAATTCTTTCTTGCAAAAGTCTATTGCAGCTACATCTGATGGATACCAGGAAACAGTGCTTGGTGTTTACCTTATCCCAAAGAGCCTTTAAGTTTGATGTTGTCTTTTAGCAGAGTATGTCATTTTGTGACTCTAGAGGAATATGATTAAAATAGTCATTTTCTTTTTTTTTTCTGATACCTGCCATTCTCCCTAGATTTATTGGAACATGAGAGCCTGATGATAGAAAACTAATGGAGGTTGTACTTGATTTACCACTCAGAGAGAATGGTTTGATTTGGAGAGGGATAACTGGAGGTGAAGTCAAGCCACTGGGAAACTCACCACTCCGTCTTTCTTCAGAGCTGGTTTACCTGACTCACACAAATTTCTTTTCCATATCTTTTTTCATAATACACTTGCCTCTGGAAACGGGATTCTCAGTCAAGAGTGTTGATGTCTCGGTGTTAAGGGGGTTGTTGTTGTTCACAAATTTCCAAGAAGCTAATATAGACAAGTGTGCATTTTCACTGAGAACCAAATATGATACTTTTTGGTCCTGGAAACTGCACCTAGGTCCTCTGCAGTGAGATACATCTCCAGCCATTTTCATTTTTTATTTTTGAGACAAAGTCTTGCTAAATCTCACAGGTTGGATTTGAACTGCTGATCCCCCTGCCTCAGCCTCTGAGAGTGCTAGGATTTAACATGGTAATGAGCAGTTGGTTGCATGTCTCTTCTCCTTTGCTATCTCCATAGGAAAAAGGTCTTGCAGGTGGCCAGAAGCACCTTCACTGACTGCAGTAATAGTTCAGGTACCATATATGCTGGGCTGGATGACCCAATGGATAAACTGAGGAAAAATTGTGGCTAGCAGTGCTTTAGCATTTCCAGATAATTCCAGACTTGCAAATCTGAAATTTAGTATCAGTCACCATACTCTCTTAGTGATAAGGTCACATAAGATTTCAGTAGACTAATGGGTAAACCAGATACCAATTTATAATTCATACGAGGATACTTCCATTTACTGCCCTTAATATCCTTTTCCTGGAAGCACTCTTCATGAACAAGTAGGTAATAATTAGAGGCTTTGGTAAGTTTACCCATTAAGATTATTAACTTGAATGAATTAAGAGATTCCCGGAAAGGTGATTGGACTGTGAAGGGTTAATTCATTGTTGAGTTCATGCTGAATGGACTGGTAGGAGCTGGGTCACAGTTGCAAGAATTGGATCATAGGAAGAAGACCCTGGAGACCATGTCTGGTCCTGGCCCCTTTCTCTCTGGCTCTTTCCCTGCTCTCTGCTTCCCATAAGCCATAATTTGAGCTGTTTTCCTTCACCACACTCTTCCACCATGGTATCTGTGTCTTGTAAACAGATAACCGTGGACAAAAACCTCTGTAACCATGACCAAAATAAGCATCTCCTTTAAATTGCAATGGCCGGGTTGTCCCAGAAATGGGAAAGCTGACTAATATACTGGGTAATGGACAGATCTATGCAAGACAAGTGTGATGGCATGTTTATCTCTTATGCCCAACTCCCAGGAGTGTCTGATACAAATGAGGCCCACAGTAAGTGCTTGCCGAATACCTGATGAATACTGTAGAGTGGAAGAGAAATTAGGGAGGATATAATCTGAACATTTTCAAAATTCCTAATGTTCATAGAGAAGTCATCTAGGGTTCTCTAGGTGGCAGTAAACAGGAAAGAGCAGGGACCCTATAGAAGCTACTCTTTTCCCTTTGTCAGATATTAGTCTTACTAACAGCTAAATTGGGAAAGAAACTCTAATACAAAACTTCAGCAGCTAATAATAGATAATATTGGCAATAATATTTATCGATGAGGAAACTGAGACCCAAAATCACAATGTGGTTTACTCAAAGACACTCAGTGTGTAAGCGACTAAGCTGGAACTGATGGAAGCTTCCTGTACTCAGCTCTGGGCTGTTCCTAGTATGCAACATGCCAATGATTCAGTGAAACTTGGCCCCTATTTTTCTGTAACATTCTCCAGTCTATCAACTGACAGTAACATTACAGCATTTTTTTGTTTTCTTTCTGAGAAGCAATGCAATGCTTGACCTATCAATCATTGACTTGTAAAATTCCTCCTGCACCAGCTCTTTCCTCTTCCTGTCTGAGCCTCATTCATTCACTTTTTAAAAATCCTCTAGGCAGCCTCACAGGCAAGTTATTTTCTAAAGAAGAAAGGGGCACGGAGGATGCAGTGGATAAACAGACAGTAAAATCCAGGCAAGAGCTTATTCTAAAATACCTTTCCTTAAAGCATTATCGTCGCCTCTTTTGCTGTATCATCTCTTTCGTTCCCTTGAGCTGCCATCCCCTGCTGGTGCTTAAAGAGGTCAGAATAACCCTGGTAGCTTAACATGTAAATAAGAATGCAAGTCCCAGACCCAGAAAAGTATTGCTTCTTGTTTTCTGGCTGTGCCCTGACTTTGCCTCGAAGCTGTACACAGTACCTTTCTAACTGCAGCCAATGGTGGGGATCGGAGAGACAGCGAGGATCTGAGGGCCAAAGGGCTCCTGGAATCCTGAAATCCAGTCCTCTCATTTGACACATGAAGAGACGGAGGCCTAGAGGTGGGGAGGAGTTTGCTTAAGACCATGGTGCCTGTGATGCCGGGGACTTAGCTCAGTGGTTCTGCTGCCTGCCTCGCAAGTACAAGTCCCGAGTTCAATCCCCAGTACCAAAAAAAAAAAAAAAAATTTATCTAACACATGGTGCCTGTGTCTCCTGGCTCCAAGTCCAGACCTCTGTTATCCATAGGACTCTGCCTCCAGCACAATGCATTGTCCTCCAGCTGAAGACTCGGTGGCAGAACACGGTCCTCCATCACAGAAGAACAGTGGTATTCAGGGAA
Source organism: Heterocephalus glaber (assembly GCF_000247695.1). Next base: position 12,639,614 of record NW_004624766.1, read on the forward strand.
CCACAAATAGCACCCAGCTCCCTGAATTCCTGAGGGCAGACAGGTCTGGGGTTGGGGGGCACAGGCCCAGGGGACATCATTAGGAAGCAGAAGCAGCCAGCAGCAGAGGGAGCTGAAGCAGCAGTCCACACCCAGCCCTTTGTTGTGACATGACCGGGGCATTAACATTGTGGTCACCAAGAGAGGAAGAAGATAAGAGCAGACAGGGGTTCCTAATGCGGCCAGTGAAAAGACATGGATGATGATTTCTGGTATGGAGCCATAGTTTTCAAACTTTTTCAAGTAGAAAAAAAGCTTTTATTTTTTCCTAGCAAATTTTTGTCTGGAACCCTAGTTCATGAAATGGACAAAAGCAGAACTGCTCTGGTTAAAGTTGGGCTTTGATTAATATGTCCTCTGAGGTTCCAAACCTCAGAGTGGGTAGAACTGACATGAGGAGAACCTACCCCTAGGAGGCGTTTTAGAACTCTGCTGGTAATTTCAGTCTTCTCTTTAGAAGGGCTGCTACTGTTGTCACTGTCATTAAGTGGGCAAGGGCCAGAGATGTCAGATGACCTACAATATAGGGGATGGTCCCACACGCCAGAGACTTGGCTCATAGCCTGTGGGTATGAATGTCTCTCCCAGAAGTTCTTCTAGGTAAAAAAGTAACAATTTTTAAGGCTCTGAGCATGGAACTTCACTTTCTTTTATGCATACCATGGAGTGTTTATTTTAGAGTTTAAATATAGTCTGTATTTTCCAGAAATGCAGCAGCCAGGGAAAATGGGAGTGGTAGACCTTTTTAGGGGTTTACAAGGAGTTAGTCACAAAGACTTTGAAGTGTTAAAAACAAGGAATTGGGAGCCCGCCAGCCTGAGATCCTAGACTTTGAATCCATCCTATATTTATTTGCTATGCGTGACTTTGGGCAAGGTCTTTAACCATGTTTCCTGAGCTGTAATTTGGGGATTGTAATGATACTTATCTCGAAATGCTGTGTGAATTGCACAAATCAACAATATAATGTGCTTAGAGCAGTGCCTGGCATTAAATGAGTCCTCTAACTTGAACTTGGAAAACCATACACTCCTCACAAGGCAACCTCTGTGATTTGTATTCTGATGCAATTATACCTGCACTGTTCTACAGTTGTCACAATCCCAGTGATCATGACAGGAATGTGGGCAATCATACATCCGTACAAGTCAGTTCTAAGAAAAGTATTGAAAACGTATGTAAAACTTGGCCTGTTTCACTTAAATCTGAATTTACCAGGTGTAGGTATCTAACAGCTTTATCAGGTGATTTAGAGTAGCTGTGCCTCGTGTTTTACCTATGGATGATGTATTATTTTATTATAGGTTTCTTTTTGTGTCTTTAACTGAGGAATTTTGTTGGTTATTTCAAGATTAAACGTGTAGATAGTTTAAATTATTTTGAAATTTTATCTCAGGATAGTACAGGGAGCATTATAAAATGTTTGCAGTGACAGGGACATTGGGTGACTAGCTGGAGAATCACTGGGACAGATGAGGGAGAATCGCTTGGAATTCCGGAAGCTGTGTGTGATGAAAGCACAGTGTCTCCAAGGAAAGCTTAGAAGGAAGAAGAGGCTTTCACAAACAACCCCTTGCAACCTTTAAGGAAGGCGCCAGGACACAGTTTATAGGTTTGGCTCCAGGACACAGTTTGTAGGTTTGGCTCCAGGACTGAGATTCTCAACATACATCTGAACATGTGTCTGAAGCCCCCCCATGCCACCTTTTGAACTACAAATGAAGTTGACTCAAAAATGGAAATGGCTTCAAATGCAGAGACCGAGGGCTATTTGCAAATGGCATACTAAACGATTTGTTAAGGATTACTAATATCTGGAATTTTGTAAAATTAAAAATTTCCCATTTATTGAAGATCCTGTTCATTTGTTCACTAAGAAGCCTGGCTACCACCAAAGGCATGTGCATGATGTGAAATTCGACTGATATAGTTATATCTAACAGTTCAGTTATAGTAACAGTTAGTCCACTTGTATTAACATCACGTTTGTTTCTTATGAGATTTTTTTTGTTGCAGTGATGCTTATATTTAATGGTATTATTTTGGGCCAAATTTTGTCAATAAGAAGACTTTCACATAATTGCATTTCAATCAAAATGTGAATCATCTCTACCTCAATTGTTTCATGCCTCATCCAATCTCCAATAGATTCTACAGCGACAGATTTGTATTTAAATCAGTAATGAGTTTCTACCTGACCAGAAAGGGAAAAGGAGGAAATGGCATGGGTGAAACCTAAAGAACCAAGATTGATGAAATTTGAGGGCCCTTTGTATCCCAGGATTGTGTTCCTGAGGTGGAGAGGACTAGGACCTCTGATGACCTGGACGAAAGACAGAGAAGGACTATGACCACCTAGAGACAGGTTCTGTTAAAGGAGGCAGTGTTTTTACTGTTGTATTATTTTATCTGACTACATGCTTATAGAATAAGAAAGTAGGCTAAAGTTACAGATCAGCCATAACACTCCTGAGGAACTCATCCTAGTAAGACAGTGAATTGCACCTATTTTCAGACACTTGAAATATTTTCTGTTGGAAATTCTGGGCTTATTTTTAAAAGCATATTCCATAAATCTTTGAAGAAAATTTACATTACAGGATTTAGCAAAAGTGCCCAGATGCCTATCCTAGTAGCTACAGGAATATAGATTAAATTATACAGGAAGCTGTCTATACTCTCCATTAAGATGTGTGCATTTTTTTTCAAGACTAATATAACATCTAAGTAGAATGGACAGTCATTGCCAACCTCCTGTCAGCTACAGGGCCAAATCCTGTACAGTCACAGGAACACTTTCTTCAGTACATTTGCAGGATCCTTAGCAGTGAAAGCAACCAGGATGTGAGCTATAAGGAAAGGTCATCTGGGAGTACCCAGTGCCTTCCCTCCACTGAAATAGGAAGTCCCACTGCCTCGTCATCTCCAGGGAAGCCCATGAGGTTCCTGTTGTTCCTATTCTATTCTCTTTGTTCTTCTTTGCCGTGACTCTTTTGGCTTGGGAAAGAACCTTGTAAAATGGACTTGGGTTTTCCTTTCTCTCCACCTCCATTTAATTCAACTCATCCAACTAACAGGAATCACAATGTACATAGCGCTTGGTGCTAGGCTTACAGCAGCCATGATTGGAAACCTGCTTTCAAGCTGCTCAAAGTCCAGGAAACGGTGAAAGCAAGCACAGGAAGCAGTGGTAACAATGCAGCAGAAGAGTGTAGCTTTTCCAATAGGCAAAGGCTGCTGTGTGAGTAGAGGTTGCCGGACTGTAGAATCCTGAATCCAAAGTCATTAGAAAAGTGGCAGTGCATGTTTAGAAAGAGGTGAAGTTCATCTCTGTACTTTTCCAGACTACTCCATCTTCCCTCATATTAAATTAGATTGGGACATACTGAATGCAGATATAACCACTGTTGACACCCTTCCTTGGGGTCCGTTCTCTGAGGAGCTTGGTGAAGAGTTGGACTTGGCTAATGTTTTCCAACTTTCATGCAGGAAAAGGGAAGTGAGATCTAACAGTTTTTTTTTAAATCTTAAACTAAATCTTTTATTTCAAAATCAAAAACAAAATAATTTGCCAGGCAGAGAAAAGATCTGAGTAAAAGGTAAAAGCTTGCTCATTGCCAGCCCATTCCTATACAAATGGGTTTGGATGTAGAGGAAAGGAGTGGCCAACAGTAAGGCAAACTTCACGATGAAGGCTGGTGTCAGTCAACTGACATCCCTGCTGATGGACCTCATTATCTTTACTTAGCGCACGACAGACATCATGGAGGGCTTAGTTCCAGGGAAGTGCTCCATTTCCCACTGGTCAGCTTTGTCTCCACATGCTCCGCAATGCGTCGAACTGAACAACACATTTGTCTACAATAAACTAAATAACACCTGCGCAACAACTGCCCTTGCTTCTGGCGCTATTGGGAAAGGAAAAAAGAGAAAACAAGGAAGCAACAAAACCCAGCAGGACCTTCTGCAAGCTAGCCGAGCTGATCCTGATCCCTCCAGGCAGAGCTTCTGCAGGCCACACCCATCCTACCATGTCAGAGAGGAAGAGGCAGTGGGACCGGTTTGGTCATCTGCACCACAGCAGCAAGGAGACCAAATACAGTTCTGGCCACAAGTGATCTGGCACATTTTTAGGTGAGGTTAAAAGTGTCATGGTGTGCATAGGGGGCTGGCAAAGGAGTTTTTGGAGGGAGGTAGTGCCTGGAGGCAAAATGGACAGTCTGACCATTCTAGGGGAGCTCCCTGTGGGAAGGATAGGAGCTAGGGCGCCCCCAGGAAGGCGTTGATTTGGAAGATGGAGGAGACGATCTTCCCTGTGGCGTTGATGGTGCCTTCACTGTCTGAGCTGGACTCTGAGTCGCTGCTCCCCGAGTAGGCTCCCAGGCCTGGGAGGATGCCTATGCAGACAGCGGCGGGTGGGCAGTGAATGGACGGCTGCTCAGGGAGGTATTTCCAATAGATACACAGGATGGGGCCTCTTGACCCTTGTCATCTGCATCAGAGTCCGGTTTCAGTCTTTTCACACTATTGCCACTCTCTGAGCTCTTATGCTTCACAGCTCCTGCCAACAGCTTGGCCTGGGAGAACTTGTTCTTGGTTTCTATTGGTTTCACAGGCAGTTTCTTCTCCACTTCCTTCTTGTTTTCTGCAGAGATTCCAACCTTGTTGAGATTACTTCTGTATTCCTTTAGTTCTTTCAGTTCTTCGTCTCTTTGTTGCTTTTCTCTTAGTTCCTGATGCCGAGAAACCTCATCAAGGAAGTTGGTCTCATCTTCATCCAAGGCTCTTACCATGTTTTTGAACTTGAACTGCTCTTCACACTTCTGCTGCTTCCTCTCTTTCTGTTCCTGCAGTCTTTCATAGAGAGACCGAGGGTCATAAACCTCCTCTGGACATTCTTTGGGATCTTCAGGTTTTTGAACTTTCTCTCATTCTTCTTATCTTCTTTTGCTCCATTCATCTAATTCTGCCTCATACACAAACCTCTTTTTGATAACGAGGTTGCCATCATCCCCTCCATCCATAATGAAAAGAATGTCGCCAAGCAAAGTTCCACCTGCTTCCAGCAGCGTAACCCAATCAGCAGCTCTCTTTTTCTTCTCTAGCCCACTGGAAATCCGGTCTAACAGTTTTTCAGGGACTAGTCTATGCAAGCTAGCTAACTTGCCGTTTTCTTTATGAACTCATTCCTCTCACACGAGTACATTATGAAGCAGGTATCTTCTCATTCTCCAGTTATACACGCAGGACTGAGGTAAAGATACTCGCAGTGACATGACTAAGATCTCAAAGTGGGTGCCAAGCAGTCGTACTAAGTAAGATCTCTAACGGTTTTCAGAAGGACACAGCTAAAATTCAAGCACAATCATATCACTTTCTGGACGGAAAGCCTCAATAGCTTAGACTCATGAGAAACAAGTCCCACACCCCTAGCTAGATTATCTTGGGCCCCCTGTGGCCTGGCTCTGCACCTTTTCCATTATCATCTCTTGCCTTTGCTTACTTTAAATCTATATTGCTCCATATGGCCCTGTCTTCCAATACAGCTTTGTTCACATTTTTAAACTATATTTTATTCATGCATGTTAACATTACATGATGATGGAATTTATTTGGGGGAATTGGTACATGCATTTAGCATATCTCAATCAATTTAAGTTTTCTTTCCCCTCCTTTTTGCCTCCCCAACCTCACTCCCACCTTCTGCTTGTCCACTTCCCATCTCAGAAGTCTGTCCCCTGGTTTCCTGTTCTCCCTCCTTTATATTAATTTATATTTTAAGGTTTGTCATGTAAGAGAAAACAGATGATATTTAATTCTCTCACACTGATTAGTTTCATACTACATGGTGGTTTCTAGTTCCATCCATTTTCCTGCAAATAGCATGCTTTTGTTCTTCTTTGTGGCTAAGGAATATTCCACTATCTACACAGCACACTTTCTTTGTCCATTCATCCGTTGGCAGGGATGAAGGCTGATGCCGCAGCTTAGATATTGTGCACTGTGCTGCTATAAATGTGGCTAGGCATGGATGACTATAGTTTAGAGTTCATAATTCTTTCAGTAATATGCCCGAAACTGGCATAATTAGGTCAAATGGTATTTCCATGATTCGTTTCTGAGGAATCTCCTTACTGATTTCCATGGTGATTGTACTAGTTTACATTCCCATCAGCAGTATTTTTACCTATATCCTTCCCAAAATTCATTGATTTTTTTCAATTTGTTTTACATTTTTGTCTTCATCATTTAAAGTTGCCTAATATGTACTTTCCTTCCTCTGTTCTTTGAAGATTTAGCAACAGCGTCACTCCTTTCGGAACATTTTGGTTCTAGTGCTGGGCCAATGGTGATACCTGCTCTGTATCTTCTTTTGAGAGTCCGTGTATCTTGAGGATCAGAGCTTACCTGCTGTGTTAATCAACTTTTCATCATTTAGACCAAATACCCAACAAACAGAGTTTGAAGGAGGAAAGGTTTATTTTGCTCATGGTTTCAGGGAATCCAGTCCATGGTCTTCCCAGAATATCATGGTGCAAGAGTGTGGTGAAACAAAGCTGCTTAGTTCATGGCAGCTGCGAATTAGAGCAGATGTCCAGTGCCAGAAAGGAAGGAATCAAAAATTAGATATAGACACAGATCACACTTCCACGACACACAGACAACATTAATCCTTCATTAATCCCCATGCAGCTCCCAGCCAGTCAACTTGACAAGTTTGACTATCACATGTTCCTTACATTTGTTATTCACTAAGGCATTTCTCTTTTTTACTAGTCTCCAAACTGCAAAGATGGAAGTCATGCCTTAGTCATTGCCAGCCTTTAGCTGATAGATCCCCACACTAGATCTCCAGGACCCATTGGTCAAAAGGTCCTGATTCTCAGCTGCTGATCGCATACAGCTGTTAGAGTCTCTACCTCTAGAGTTCAGGGTCTGCATGAGCCCTTGCTGCTGTGTCACCTGGATGAATGATTGGAACTCTCTAAACTCCAACTATCTTGTAATATCATGCTGAAAATAGTATCTTCCCCATGGTTTTTGTACAAATTAAACTCAGCAACTAGTATAAGATACTTAGCAAGTTGTTTTGTACATAATAGCCATATATATATATTAATCATCATCAATCTTCTTCATCATATTTTGAAGGATTATACCTAAATCTTCTAAGACCAGAGCATGTCAGTTAAAACTGAGAAGTCTTCATGGAAAGTCTTCCTGGACTTCTCTTGCCATTCACTATGCTTTGTCAATCCTTGCAGTCAGAAGACCACATGGAAAGATGGCCGCACTATTTGGGTCATAAATTGTGTTTCATTCACATTTTTGTTCTCTTTCCAATGATATGATCCTTCCTCTGTGTTTGAGAAAAGATTCTAGGCTTAGAAATAAATCCAGGAGATTAAAGGAAAGTAGCTTGGGAGGTATGAATACAGTTGAGTCCAAGATAAAATGACATTCCACCTTTTCAGTCTCAGCCACTAGATTACATTTTCATAAAGCTAGTTAGGTCTGTGTTCCTTTCTTATTTACCCTTTGATTTTCCTGATATAAAGGACCATCTTTTCTACCTGATGAGGTAGAACTGTTAGTAAACAAATGTCAGCCTCATGACATTTCCCTTAAAAGATTTAAACTTGAAGAAGTGAACATAATTTCAAAGTTTAAGTGAATATGATATAACAATATAATTACAATAGCTAACATTCATTGCTCTCTTACTGTGTTAAGTGCCTTAATTTGTTATCACATTCTGTAATCAACAATTAAGTAGGAAGGTGCCATCCCTGTTCTCATTAGATAATTGAAGCAATTGAGCCTGTAGTAGCTTCAGTATGGCGAGGTGAACAGCTATGAAGAGGCTGATGTGGAAGACGAAGTCTGTTCTGTGTCTCGTAAGGTAACACTCTTCCCAGCTCTCTGAACATGCACACACATGCAGACATGCCCATGAGCACGTATGCAGACACACACATGTGAAAAACTGGTAGATACAGACTTCTGATTGAGTACATAAAGCTACAAGGGAAGTCTACAAAAATAATTTTGCCTTTATATTAAGAACCCATGTTGACTCTGATTACCAAATACAAAAAAAAATACAAAAAGGTTGAAGACATTTATTCTTGCCTCTTCTGGGGGAAAGTGGAACTCAATTGTGTTTAATTTCAATGGAGATGTTAGCATTAGAGTCAATGAGAAGCAAGACTGACATTTGATTTTTCATGATGGCCTTTGAACTAACCAAGCTCCCAGAAGCAAAATATGAGGTTCACTTTTTTTTCCTTTCTCTGCCCAGCTGTGGCTCACTGTTCAGAGAAACACCTTCAGTCTCTGAAAACATTCAATTTACTTTTCCTTTTCCAGATCAGCAAACCTTATTGTACCTCCCATTCAGTTCATCATTAGTTTGATTATACTTCCAGATACCTGAGATGCTGTTTGCTAATAACCAATAATTTGCTTTTCCTTAACCTAAGTTGTTGAACTTTAAAGATTTGGAGCATTATAACATTATTTTAACTCATGCCACTAAGCACATTACTCTTTTGATTGCTATTGAATCATAAATCACTTCCTGGCATTTACCACTTCCACCTTTGTAGTTAACTGTTGAAAGCACATACTTAGAAAATAAAAACTTCTTTGGCTTGTTACATGTCTTGTTATCTAATTATATTGAGAGGGGGAAAATGATAACTGTATTATTTGAATCAAATCAAATGGGTTGATGAAAAAATCAAAGAGCCATTTTATATAAAAAATGCTAAAGTTTTCCTTTGTTGCACAATGTGGAGTGCATATGCTGTTGAAGTCTACTGAGTTAAGAGGAGTATCCTGGCAGAAATATAAAAATAGGAAACATTCCTAGTAATTCCCTCTCTTGCTCCTTTCCATTCTCTCTCCCTCCCTTTTTCTCACTCATTTTCTTTCTTCTGCTCTTCCTTCCATATTTCCTTTCTTCACAGTTCCCTCCTTTGCGCCTTTCTTCTCTTCTTCCCTCCCTCTCTTCTTTCTTTTCTTGTTTCCTTCCTGCCTTTTCTTTTATTTAAGCCGTCCATGTGATTACCAATTATTGAATATCTGCTATGGATAAACTACTGTACACAGCTTCCGGATTTAAAGAGAGAAGACACAAAGATTAATTGGACAGCCTTAATCTCAAACTACTTTTACAGTTCTCAGGAAGACATAGTATACAGGGAGAAAGCTAACTAAAGTCCAATGTAAAAAGTATTCTGTCCCATGAAAGAGGTTCACATGAGCCTACAGAAGATTCTTCCTGCTTTGAAGTTTAGGAAGCTTCATTACTGCCCATATTCAAACCAGATTCTTTTTATAAAACCCAGGGGTATTGGAAAGAGGAGGAGGACAGTATTCCAGGTAGAAGAATGCAAAGGCATTATAAAGATGAGTAATCTTGTGTTTCCATCAGTTTCCTCATTGTTTCTAAAAGCCTGTTGACCACTAAACCAGCAATCCTTGAATCCCAGCCTCCTCAAACCTTTTCCAAATCAAACTTATTCCTTCTGTGTTAGTTGAATCTTCAAGGTACCTAGGTGACCAACAGGTTAAAGCGTTGATTTGTCCATGCAAATTTCTGAGATGTGACCCTAATTTTACATGTGTAGTCTTAGATTGTCAGAGTACTTGTTTCTGTTTCAGGGGAAAAAGGAATACCTTCAAGGTTTTTCGAGATTAGAGAGATAGATGTCCCAATAGCCAGCTTGGAATTTCCTTTGACAAATGCTATTGGATAAGATAAAACCTGAATAAGATCTAGATACTCTGAGTAAGAAAATTCACATGCATTCAATCAGTATTGTGACAGACATATGAGTTAGGGAGTAATTATGTGGTTCATATTGGCGCCACTTAATATATTGTGGTCAAACCAGGAAATCAAATAGCTTTTACCACATTCTATACTAAGCTCCAGAAGTTCCACAAATCTCTGTCTTGCCTTCAAGGGCCTATTCAGACATTTTAAATGTACTCTACTGTGGGAAGAAGGGAAGCAAAATTTAACATTTCCGGAATAATCTTATAATTCCACATACTGCATCCGAGCTATCTTTTCTACACAAAGCTGTCTCTTGGTTTACATTAAAGTACAATCTGTATGTGAGCCTTTGAGATACTTCATTATGTAGCCTCTATCTACTTACTTCTTTCCCTTCATATCCTGTCAGTTCCTCAAGTTGCCCTACCCATATTAACCTTTATTGAACATGAAAAATCCTTCCTTCCCTGAAGTTTTTGTACCTCTTTCATATTCTTCCAAGAGTGAATGTTTTTCCCTCTCCTCTCTTCCAGTCTCTGCTCAGAGAGGTCTTCCCTGACTACCTATGTGACCCAGACCTCCTCATTCTCTGACCTTGACTGCACCTCCAGCTAATTTCTCTTCATTCCACTCAGTGCCAGCTGATATTATGGCATATATAAATTTTTTAATTTCTTGTCTATTTTTTTCTCTAGTAGTACATATCAAGAAAACATGGCCTTTCATTTTGCTCATTGTTGAATTCCCAAAGCCTAGAACAATGTCCAACACATAGTGCACATTTAATCAATATTTATTAAAACAAAAATAATATAATTGTTCTTGATTTATAGAGGTGCATATTGTGTTTTCTGTCCTTAAATGTGTCCCTCACAACGCATGTGTCAGAAAGTTAATCCCCACCTTGGCAGTGTTGGGAGGCAGGACATAGTAAGTCATGATTATAGGTTAAAGCCATTAACATGGGGGTGATCAATCAGTTTACCCTTTTTCCTTCCATCAGCAGACAGTGCAGTAAGAAGTTCATCATCAGATATCGTTCCCACGACCTTTTACTTCCCAACCTCTGGAACGATAAGAAATAAATTTATTGTCCTTACAAATTATCCAGTATGTTTTATTTTGTTATGGCAACACACAATGCATTAAAACTATGTTCAACAGAGATTAGAAATTTCTACAATGTTGCCAGCCTAGTAACTAAACCATCTTGGAATTAAATCTATTTCTAAAGCCCCTGCCCCTTCATGACACTGAAATAACTTAAAAGAATGTGCTTTAGTAAATTTCTCACTTATGTTGTAGAGACTTTACATAGCAGAATCTTTCTTCTACAGAATCCTTTATTGTAATTAGTATTTGTTTTTCTCACTTCTTACTTCATTAAAACCTAATCTGGCTTGTGATCTTCTGTAATTGCAGTGTCTCCTACACAATAATCATTAATTAATGTTCAAAGTGTATTAACTTTAGCTGGTACAAGCAATACTAGAAATAGTGGTCTCTTTTTAATTCTTTGTTTCTCTATATGTTTGACAATGCTTCAGGGCAACTCTCATTTCAGTTCAATGCATATCAGAACCACAACACATTTTAGAGAGAGAGCTAGGGTGGAAAGGGATTCCTCCAGTGCCACATATATTTCTGTAATGGATCTCCACACTCTTTGTGATATTTCCAGTAGCTTTATATCCCATGTTTGAGAAAAATAAAAGCAAAATCTGTCTTAGTGCACTAAATTTTTTTCTTTGCCTGATCTTAACGTTTATCACAGAACAAATTCTTTGAAAGTGCTTCTAGTTATTTTATCTATGTTTTTTTTAAGTATGTGGAGACATGACAGAGCCATATCTCAGTGTCATTGTAATTGGAAGTATTATGTCTGAAGCTGCTTCCTGCTGGGAAATTTTTAATTATGATTCACATGTCCCCAGCATGAATAGTTCTGTGATAAACTGTAATGTTGTCCCTAGCTCTTTGTTTCCTTCCACTGAGAGGATTACCCATGTACATCTCTGTCACATGATGTCATGGCTTGTGTCTAGATGTCCTCCCAAAGCCTCATGCAGTCATAGGTGGAGCTTTTTCAGAGGTGACTGGATCTAGAGTGTGTGATGCTGGGATTGGTTCATGGTGCAATGAGAGACTCAAGGACACTAGGATTAAGGGTGTGAGTGCTACCCACCCTGTAGCCTGAATAAGATATAAGGGATAGAAAGAGCTGTGGTCGTCCCTTGCTTGCTTTGCTACCTCTGCCCACCATGAACATTTTCTTCTCTGCCATGCCCCTCTGCCATGCCACTCTGCCTTGAAGCCAGCTGATTATGGGCTGAAATATCTCCAAACTGTGAGCTAAATAAACTTTTCTCCTTTTAACTTTGAGTGTTGCGTATTTTATCTCAGCAGTGAGAGAAAAATAACTGAGATGCATGAGAGCACCTCCTGTAGGTCATGTGACTTGTAGTGGCTAACAGCCTGTGAGAGTACAAGATATGTACAGGTAGCATTAAAGTTGAAGCTTTGAATTTGCTCCCTGATGCTAAATAAAGATACTTTAAAAGGGCTGCTCATTTACTGTGAGGTTGAGAACCAGAAAATATATGGCACTAATTTATCATAGACCAGGAGCAGCACATGACCTGACTTGGAGGAAACAAATATTTTGTTGTTCTCGTACTCCATTGAAAAGTGTTCATTTATTTATTAGCATAATAAAAGCCAAGTAATAGAGGAATAGTTGTGCATGATTTAGAAGTGAGAATATACTCCAAGAAATGCATTGGTAAACAATTTTGTCCTTGTGGAAACATTATGGAATGTACTTCCACAGACTAAGATGGTACATGTCCTTCATTCCATGTGGTCATTGACGCACTCAAGAAATGTAGGAGGCTGCTGGCATAATAACAAAGCACTCTATTCATAGTAATTTACATTTTTATAAGTAGGAGCACACTGTAAAATAATAACAAAAATATGTCCATAGGAAACATATAAACTAGTGACACAGTTCTTTATTTCATTATCAAGTATTGTGCACTGTACATAATTTCATGTGCTATATTTTTAAATGATTGACAGTGTGGTAATTTTTTTTAACAACAACATGGCAAGCACACTAATGCACTGTGCTGTGACAATATGGTGGCTGTGAGGTCACTAGGTCATAGGAATTTTTCAGCTCCATTATAGTCTTAAGAGACCACTACTGTATATTCAGTCTATCACGGGCCCAAATATCATTACAGAGTACATCATTGTACAGGGAGAGTTAAGCAAAGAATCATAAAATCTCAAGGGCAATAGTATTTAAGAAGTCATTGAGTCCTGACTTCTATTCAGTGTAGAAGTTACTCTACAGTATCTGTTGTATTTTATATCTAAAATGTTCCCCAAAGGCTCAAGTGCTCGGAAGGTGATCAGGACCATGGTGGTGCTACACTCACCAGGAGAGTCATTCATCAATGAGTTCAGCAGTGAAATGTATTGTAGTCAGGTAGAGCCTGGTCAGAAGATGTGGGTAGGAGGCTCCCTGTGGGCGTGATCAGGAAAGATAGATTCTTGTCCCTGGCTCTTCCTTTCTCTGGTTCCTGGCTACCAGGGCATGAACAGCTTTCCTGTGCCAGGCCCTTCCCTCATTCATTTCTGCCTTGGAGCCATCCGATTTTCAACTGAATCTGCTAGAAATTGAGAACCCAATAAAACCCCTCCTCCTGTAAGTTGTGGGTATTGGATATTATGTGCCACCAGCAGGAAAGTATATAACTTTCTACCAAATAGCAATCAAGCCACAGCCTAGAAATTTCCACTCCACAGAAGCTATCTTTTCAAGTACTCAAGCAATTGTGAAAATTTACTTATTCAAAGGATACTTTACAATGGACTGTTGCTGCATTATCTGAGTTGTACCTGTACAATCAATTATTTATAATTCCTCCTCAATTAAACTCATTTTGTTTAAATTGATTTATGCAACACATGGAATATTCTCATCACTACCGGAAATGGGAGACTGTTACCACCTGTCTTAAACAGAAGGTCGTTCCAAAATTACATTCTATAGAAGCTGAACAGTATTATTAATTTCAACTGATAGCTCCTGATTCCTGCTGATGTGAACATTTCTCTCTATTTATTAACAAGAAGTATCAAGAGGTGTTCAAAAACTGAGACTTTCTCTGTTAGTTGAGAGATAAAAAGAGACTTCAGTGCAGGGTCACTTATCACCGTGTAACTTCGGTCTGTTCAAACTGTGTCTGTCCCTTTTATGGACGACCAGGAAGACAGACCTGAAAACAGCCTGGATTGGGTAGGGAACGTCACTTTTTACAAGGATAGTTATTAACAACTTTTTTCATATATTTCCCTTCTACTTGTACATCAGTACCTCTCCCCAGTCTTAAGTCTTCCTTTCTCTAGATAAACTTCTCTAAGTTGTTCATCTTTTCTGTTTGCTATGATTTCTGTGATTCCTGATTTCCCTCCCTGGCTAGTCTTTGTTCATCTCCTTTAATCATGTGCAGAAGTAAACAGAACTTGTATTTGAACAATAGAATTGGTCCGAAAAGTTTTTATCTAAAATCCTCTATCATTTTTTATCTTTCTCCCAACTTTAATTAGGACATTATAGGAGAATCTGTAATGTTACCGATGTCTAAAGATTTTCTCTCTGGTCTAACTGTAAAAATCCCTTCCTTTTTCCAAGTGTAATGAAATTTTTCTGATATTTTTATTGATAGCTTTGGAATCAGCAGAGCTTTAAGCTGTCTTAAACCCGAGGTCTAGTTTTCTTTTAAACCATTCCACTATCAAGATGATGATCAGGGTGCTATTCTCACAAATGACCCCCTTGATCCTGCTCAGATAGAAATGCAAATCAGTCCAGTGAGAAATTGTAGCAGCAGGATCTGGTCAAACAAGGCAAGGGAGAAGGACAATTTCTCTGACTGGGAAGAGCCCAAGTGTCACACAGACAGATTTATTTGTAAGTGAGGCTATTAGTCTGTCCATTTTGCTTGACAGTATCAGCTGCAGATGTGCTAGACCGTCACACTCCTCCAGAAAAATATCCTGAAGGGTATTTCTTTCTTTGAGCTAAAACATCATTCAGCTCTCTTTGACCACCTGAAACAAAGTGGACTTTTCTGCCAGGAATGCTTGATTTAAGCTCTTCTGAGGGAGGAGGCGGTCAGTGGAAAAGAGAGGGCTCTTCCCTTAATAATTGCTCACCAAAATATAAATGCACCTAATAATTATTGGGAGGGGGAAGAGAGACAGTTCAGATTGGGAAAATGTTATAGCATTCTGTTCCCTCAGAAAGTGTCATTTTAGTTTTTCCTCAGTATTTCTTTCTTAAGGCAAGTAGAATGATCTGAATGGTCCAGGAAATGCCCAATGAACCAATTTAAATTGCTTTTCCTTTTCTATCTTTCTTACACATTTTTGGGGGACTCCTAACTATATTTATATCATCTTGGCCAAGTCGCTGATGATTTTGCCTCAGTTTATTCCTCAATAAAATGGTAATTTACAATACCTTCCCTCAAAGCCTTGTAAATACCCAGTGAGGTGACATTTGAAATTCTCTTAGAATCTGTTTAGCACATCATGTGTGCTCATTAAATGGTACTTAATCAGAACTAGGTTGTATGAAATATTAAATTGTGTCCCTCTAAGTTGGATGCTCCCAGGTGAAGAATCTATTGATTCAAATGCCTTTAGGGCAAGCCCACAGAG
This sequence comes from Heterocephalus glaber, assembly GCF_000247695.1. The sequence goes on from NW_004624766.1 coordinate 12,655,176, forward strand.
ACAGCTTCATGGTCCATATTATTCATCACCTCTATTCATACAAGACCTAATGATTATTGAAGAGAAGTCAGGAAAGAGCAGTCAAAATGACGAAAGATCCAAGAGGTCATTCCTCTCAGGAAAAGTTTAGACAAAGTGAGTTCTAAATTCCTTGCAAGAGAAGACTGTAGCATGACTTAATAATTATTTTCAAGCATGACTGATGCTATTAACTAAAAGAGTAATGGAAGAGTTGCAGTAAAGTGGAATCACATCCTTATCATTCTTTAAAGACCATTGAGGTATTCCCTGTGAGCACAAGCAGATGAAACAGATTTCTATTGCTAACAATCATAGATGCTCACCTGGAATTAAGGAGAAAACTCCCGTGCATGTGTCCTTGCCAGAGTTGGTATGTGGATGACTGGTGGCCAGATATTTTTGAGAATGCATGTCGAGTGCACATTAGGCAATTTCACCACTTCTGCTCATAGCTCTTAATCCAGAGTAACCCCCCAATGCCCCAAGTAGTACCTGATTCTGACTGCAAGTGTGACAAGATTCTTTGAAGAATATATCTGCATACAGAATACCAGACAGCTCAGATGATAGACTTGAGGTTTATAGGAGTGTTACCTTAGTTATCTAGGTCAGATGGAAGACAAGCTCTGCTTATGTGTTCTTACTAGAATCAGATAGACCTGCATGTGAATCCATTTCCTCCCATTTACTAACTGCATGACCCAACTTAATTCTTCTCTCAATGCTTTGTACACTATGTAGAGCTCATTTTGCTGAATAATAGAAACTCCCATTTGTTAGATTTGAGGAAAAAATAAGTCATCAAATGGCCATTGAGTAGTTCATAAAATTATCAGAAAGCTGAAGAGCTAAATTATGCCAGAAATCAGGGTGGGTGAGGCAAAGAAAGGGTCCGTGTAGGACATCACTGTAGTTCTACTGCTATCAGACACTTGGTTCCCAATGGAATATCAGCTCTGCCATAATGATAATCTCTAACAGATGCCATACTTTTATGCCATTTCTTGAAAGTTATGAGTGAGAACAACTGGTCAACCCTTCTTAAATCATGGGCCTACCCTCTGAGGGCTATCAGCTTCAAATACAGAATATCTGTTCTCAACATGCTGCTAGGATACCTTAACTCCCACTTATCATAGGACTTGCCTTGTCCATTGCATTTTCTTTTTACATGTGGAGAAATGGAGATAGGGTTGATGTGCATGTCATACACTAATACTTGACAAATGTCATCTTTCTTAAAATTAAAGTATTGCTGATGGTAGCTGGTTAAATTGCTCAGTAAGAACAAGGTAACTTCTATTTTTACAAGATGATGAGCTCCTTGAAGGAAGATTGTTCTCTCTGTAATGGGCAATCTCAGTGGCTCTCAATATTCAAATCTTCTAGGGATCTATAAAGAGCTCACTGAAGACAGATATCTGGGTGACACCCTCCTTAACCCCACAGCTATTGCACTGTGTATGCCTGTAAAACCAGGATCATGTGGTGTGGATGATGGCAACATCTGGTGCCAGCATGATCAGTAGCCAGGCTGCCCTGGACCATGGGTGCAGCTGCGACTGAGTGCCTGGATGGCTGAGCAAAGTAAAAGGAATCATGAGGAACCAATTCTCTAGGCAGCCCTTCTTCAGCAGGGGGTAGTCTATTCTGAAGTGAAAAGTCAACACTTTTGTATCTTTGGGCTTATGATGGATAAAGTCTTGGTTATTTCTGAGATGTCTTCAAGACATCTCTCTTCTTGTTCATGTTCTTATTTATCAAAGTACTCAATATCTTTATAATGACACTAATTTCTTCAGCACCCATATATTCTTTGGCCCAAACTTTAAATGTAGTTTCTTTCTAGACAAAATTTAAATTTTTCAAATGCTTCTGCTCTGCTTTCTGCTCCTTATTCTCGATATAAATCTGGCTAAAAATAATCAGGAGTACCCATGCTATAGCTTGAATGCTGGGTTGCCTTGAAATGTCCTCCATCAGGTCCATTAGTCCACTGCCTTTAACATTCCATCTAGGGAACAGGCAAAATATAGGCTTTTTGTCAGAATAGAACATGCACAGCTTCTTATCCAAGTCCAAGTAAAATTCTGGTTTTAGCTGGAACCTGTTAAACCTAGTGTTTATTGTCTGAATTTCTGTCAGAATTCTGGTTTTCTGAGCTCCCACCAAATTGTCCATCAGGTTGTCTTACAGCATTCCAGGTCTTTTCTAGCTTGCATCTTTAAGCCTTTCCAAAATCCTCCTATACACCAGTTCCAGAGGCTTCTGAACATGGTCAGGTACAGTCACAGCAATGACCCTACTTTTCCAGTACCAATTGTTTTGTATCAGTTAGCTTTTCCATCACTGTGATACAAGACCTACAGCCACAACATAAAAGGAGGGGAGTTTTAATTTGGCTCATGATTTTAGGGCACTCAGTCTATGTTTAGCTGGCTCCAAGTCAGGAATGTTGTGGTGAAAGGGGATGGCAGGCAAAGCTGGTTAGTTTATGCGAGTCAGAAAGCAAAGCCCAGGGTGAGAGCACCAGGGAAGAAAGGGCCAGGGTCCAGCTATAGACACCATGTCCTGTCCTGTCCATGACCCACTCAGACACACTCAGAAATGTGTGTCATTAATCACCTCAATATTTCTCAAACCAACCTACTTACAATCACGGTCATTTTCCTTAGAATTTGTTCAAGCTAACCCCAAGTGACTGAAGTTACTAGCTTGTAAAACAGGTTTTTTTGTTGTTGTTTTTTTGGTACCAGGAATCAAACTCAGGACTTCGTGCTTGCAAGGCATGCATGTTGCCACTGAGCTAAATCCCTGGCCCTGTAAGACAGTTTTGTGAGAATCTTTCTTCCATGAAAAAGATTTTTCAGTTGCAACTTATTACTCTAATATATTGCTTTGTCTTTTTTCCTGAGAAACATTGTTTTCTTAAAGGATTTCCATTACAATGAAAGCAAAAACATGATATCAAATTGTTATAGCCATTAAATAACCAAATAATTCACCTCATGGATTGGTAGTGCCCATTTGATAAGCAGTGAGTGACTCTATTATGATTACAACTACACTTGTTATCTGAAGATAGAGCATACTAGTGCTCTACAGTACCTTTCAGACATTACCTTTGTTAGGAAATTCAAGCAGGGACCTAAAATGTAGTTCTTTGATATTTATAGTACAAGTAAAAGCCAGAGTTTTAAAATATGTACTTGAAGACGAAATGTTTGAAGAACTTCGCTTTTTCATTTACTTAGATGCAAATCACTTTAGCATGATTGTGCTCAGCAAGGTGCCTTCACGTAAACCAAGCATGCTCTGCATGCCTCTCTCTGTCCAGCCACTCTCCAAAGGGATCAAAAATTTCTCGCATGAAGGACCTGTCAGTATGTGCTGCCCATGAAGTACATCTTCAGCAAGCAGCCTCATGGACTCAGCCTGACTGGCAGGGTTATTGATGAAAACCCACTGACATATAGGTCCAGGTCTTCCAGTAGAATGATTCTAATGTTATCATGTCTGAGGCAGCGGTGCTGTTGATGGCATTCAGTAAGCTACAAGTTTAAGTATTGTGTAAAACTACTAACAAAGCAATAAAGATTTTTTTAAAATCACATTTTTGGAATCAGTAAGTTAAATTCTTTAAAAAGAATTTCTTAGGATATAGTATAAAATACAACCATATATGTAAAAATATATACATAATATTATATATATATACATTATAGATTGCAATTAGTCTTTAGTCAAGAGTGTACAATGAAAGTAACCAGGGGTTTGGCATGGGGTATTGTTAAGTAAACTAAAATAATCAGAAAATGATATATTGAATAGCTACAATATTATGATATGCTAGATACCAATAGAAAACCATAAAATTTTAGATGTATATTTATATGCATATCTATGTATATATAACATATACCCTCATTATTAAAAATGCATACAAATGGTTCTAATGGTTGTCTCTGTAGTAGAATTTAAGGGTGATTTTTTCATATGCTTTATTTTTTATATAAATTTCTGAACTTTCCACAATTTTTCTGTACTTTTTCCCTAAACCAAAAAAATACTTGCTTGTTATAACAAATTCAGACAACACAAACACCTAAAGAGGAAAACAAAATTAATCTTTCCACACTCTGAGAAAGTGCTCTGACTTTGTTAACCATTCTCATATGAATCACCTGTTTTTTCTCATACACACACATACTATGTCCTTTACATAGGCATTAGTGCTGCTTTATGGTAGGCAACTTGTACAAATTTTTCTTCCTTATTTCTTCTCTTTACCTATATTTTCCCACATCGTCCCTTATGTAACTCTATAATATATAATGCACAATATACACAGATAAGTATATGCACCTATAGATTTATTTAATCATATGTATGCATTATATTTCTGTATATATGTTTATAGCAAGTGATATACATATATTTCCATTTGCATATAAAATACCTATTAACCATATATGCAGCTTTAAGTACATATACACATATATGTAGGAGTATATATAAAATTATAATAACCATAGGAAATTGTCAGTTTTTAATACTTTTACTTACAGAATGTCAGATTCATAGGATACAGTCTGAAGTTCAGCAGCTCTGTTTGTTTTAATGGCATTAAGCGATTTTCTATGATGTGAGCTACAATTTACCTAAACTTGCCCTCAATGATAAATATTTAGTGTTATTCCCAGCACAAGCAGTACTCAAACAACCATCATTGTAAGCACATCAGGAATAAGCAGTGCTTTTATAACTATGGAATGTTGTCCCAAGAATGTACCACAGAGTCTTTACCAAAGGCATTGAAATATGTTATCAACAAAGATGTATTTTAATACTCTTAAGAAGGTTTTGATAGGATTTACCAAACTTTAAATCTAACCCTTGTTGACTAAAAACATAAAAAAATTCCTGCTTAATAATAACGATCATGCTTATGACTGCCTTTTCTTATTTTTCAACAAATAATTTTCAGTCTTTATCTTTTAAAAGTGATGTTGCTGTTTTACATTGTATTGAATTACTATAGTTAAATAGTTTTGAAAATTTCTATTTTATGTGGTTTTATTTGGAATATTTACTTAATGTTTGAAATATAAGCACCTATTACTTTAAAATGTATAAAACATTATTCTTTAAAACACACTTATAATGGATAAAACTATTAGGAAGAATGTGAAATGAACATTTATGAATTCAAAATAAAAAGTGCTCTCCTAATGGTTGAAGTTGTTTTCATCTCTTCCCTGATATCATTGTTACACTTCCATGTAAAAATCTATCCAGGTTTCTATAGCTTTTGTTACTTACATTTTAGATGTGTAATTTCAGCAGTCAAGTACATACTTGAAGAAACGAGATATATTTTTACTGAATCTTAAACTTTATGAAAGAGAGCTACGTGTTTTGGGGAATGAGTATGTGCGCGTCCTCTCATCTGCAACTGTTGTGTCAGCCTCACTGGATTAAGAAGCCTTGCAGATCAGGAAAGCATCCTCCTGGGGCTGTCTGGTGGGACGTGGTGCAGCGGCCTTGATGCCGTTATGGTTTAGATCGTAGCGGTCGTGCACTCGGAGCCGGCTTTGTAAGGTGAATGGCCCTTGCAGATAGAGTGCTGAAGGTCCTGTTAGAAGGTGGGGATTTAGCAGAGACAGTTTGCTGCGAGCATACATGGAAGGCTGTATTTCCTTCCTGGCTGCTTTCTCTCTCTGCTCCCTGGATACCAGGGCGTGAGCAGCCCCACCTTGGCCCTGTGCTATGCCATTTCTGTCTTGGAGCCAGCTTACCGTGCCCCGAAACCACGAGCCAAAACAAACCTCACCTCCTTACATTTGTGGATCTGTTACTGTGTCCCAGGATGAGAAAGTGCCAGTGCTCAGTGCTGTTCGTCTGCTCGGCCTCCTGAACCCCGCGAATCGAGCAGCCTTGCTCTCCCATGTGCTTCCCTAGGTTGTTTCTGTCTTGGACCCGACTGATCATAAACTGAAACCATGAGCCGAAATGAGCCTTTCCTCCTTTAACTTGCTTGTGTTTCTTACATTGTCCCTGTGCCAGGAAAGTGACTGATATACTTTCTAAATCTATACTCGAGAAATATCCATGAATATATGTTCTGGGACACACAGAGGAAACATGTATCAATAATATTTTTATAATGACCAGTAATCTGCAAAAAATCTAAATGCCCGTAACAGAACACCAGATCAATAACTTATGATATAGTCACACAGCCAGTAGTATGCACTATTAGAAATAGATGCCAGACAGTTCCAACAACATATATGAATCTTACAAAGCTAATTTTCATTGGAAGAAAGCAAATCATAGAAGTTTGCACCTATTGATTTTCACCCCACAGTATATTAATAGGAACCATGTTCTTGTTTTAAGAGATGACAAATATTTTTATTTCTTAAAAAAGTCCTATTTGGTTACAGTATGATATTTTCTTGCAATTATTTTCCTAAAACATTTTCATTGGGATGAATTCAAATAATGTAAAATTAGCACATATGAATATATAGGTCAGTGGCTTTTTAATATATCAAAGAAATGTTCATATTTGCCAATTAATATTGCTAATATTAATTGCTAATATTATAACATGTTTATCATCCTCAACAATCTTTGTACTATTTAAGCAGTCATTTCTCATAATCCCTTCCCTTCAATCACAGACAAGCACTAGGCTACTTATTGTGTGCATTTGCCTTTTCTGGGTATTTTACCTAAAAAATAAATACAATATGCAGTCTTTTATATTAAGCATCTTCCAAATGGAATGATGCTCTTAAGATTCATCCACCTGTAACATATATTATTTCTTTTTATGGTCAATTAATAGTCCATTGTATGGATATAATGGATTTGTGTGATCAGTCATCAATTAATGGATATCAGGATTGTTTCCACTTTCTGACTATTTGAATCCTGCTGTTATTAATATTCCTCTACATGTTTTTCTTTGAACATATATTTTTATTCTGTTGGGTATATTCCTAAGAATGGAATTGATGGGTCGTGTGATAACTTTGTATTGCACATTTTAAGGAACTATCAAAATGTGGATACAATTTGATACAGTGCACATACCATTTTGCATTTCCATCAGCAATGTCTGAGTGTTCCAATTTCTTCCCATATCCACCAATACTTTTTATTACCACATCTTTCCTAATTGTATTAGTATGTATTGTGTGATCTGTCACTGTGTTTTCAATTTGTATTTTCTTGTTAACTAATGCTACCGAGCATCTTTGCATATTCTTAGTATTTGTATATTTTTTTTGGTAAGATGTTTATTTAGAACCTCTGCCCATTTGTTAATTGAATTGTCTTTGTTCTGGATATGGTTCTGCAAACACTATTAATATTTTATTCAGAATTTCTCATCTATTCTCATGTGAGCAGATCTGTGGTTGGATCATCTATATGAAATGAGTCTGCTTTATAAAATAATTTAGGAACTGACCTTTTTAGGATGTAATTTAGGAACTGTATTATGGAAAAATATAAATTATATTAAGATTAATTGCTTTTTATACAATTAAATAGACTTATCCGTAAGGTCATATGGTTTTGAAAATACAGCGTTTTTTTCAGTTTTGCAATATCTTCTCTGGTTATAAGTTTTTCCACTGTTTTTTCTTTATTATTTACAATTATAATAATTTTTTTAAAGCCTCAATTTGCCTTAGGTAGGCGAGTCAGTTACCATATATGAGTGTAGCGTTCCCATATAATTATCTTAATTCTTTTATTTTTGATTATGGCTCTTTATCTAGTCCTAGTTGGATAGATTTTGCTCCTTTGTATTCCATAATTAGGCTTATGGGAATTTCTTTCTTTAAATAAATCCAGTTTTCAATACATTTTTAAAATTTAAATTCCTATCTTTAAAATTTATATTCTTGACTCATTGTAGAATTATTTTTAATTTCTTAAGAAGAAAATCTGATTTATTCATCTATATGTAAATCTTTTCTTTTGGTCATATCCTACAATTTTTGTAGAAAGTTTTCATCTTTTCACTCCTTTCTGGGTAGCTCACAATTTCTGTTTGACTTTCTTTTGATCTAGGGATGGATAAAGAAAGACTTCAGTTCAGAGATAATCATTATTAAATAATAAAATCAGCTATTTCTCAATTGGGTTATGTTAGAGAATGTAAATTATAAATGATATGTGTGAAATTATTTTATATGTAGCCCAAAATATAATCAACTTCATGCTTCTGACAGATAAAAATATATTCTTGGTTTAGGGGCTATCATTGTATGTTGTGTCATATAGCATACATTGCATATACACATAAACTATATTTTTGTATTGTTTTTTCTTGTCATATATTTAGATCTATTAAATAATGAAGGTAACAGTAAAATTTTCAAGAATAACTTCATCATGTCTAATTCTACTGGAGTTCATAGATTTTATGATTAATTTGCTTTGGTGTTTAGTACACATAGGTTTATGCCTGTAAAATATTAGTACAGATGCTTCTCATTTAATGACCGAGTTCCATTCCTGAGACTAGGTCATTAAGTGAATTTTTTCTCAGAAATTAATGGCATGTGTCTTTTACTGTAGTGAAATTTTAAATGTTAAAATTCACTGTATGTTTTGACCACCCTGTGTGTTTGTGTGTGTGTGTGTTAGTGATCTTTGTTACTGCTGAAGATATCTCAGAAACTTTACCAAGAAATGGAAAAATTTTTTTTATTAAGCAATTTAATAGATACTAGCTCTACTCCTCTTGTCATTTCTATTCTTATTCAATATGAACATCATTCGAAGATGTGTGTGCTTACACTGGCAAGTTGCTGTGGCAGGTATTTCACAAGTGACCAGATGTTTGTTTTACAAAGTTTAGTTCCTGCTACTTATAAATTGCACTTAAATTCTCACGTGGTCATGTTACAGTGCAGGGCCCTTTTTACTTGCTATTTGTTAACATGGAGAATGCTGTACCAACTTCTATTTCATCTCATCTGAATGTTCATCTGATTATACTGAAAGATAAAATATTAGGAAACCCCATTATTTCACTTATTACCAATGTACTGGACAAAGAAGTATCTAATCAACTGTCATCAATAATATGTGTATTATTGGGATTTAAACTGGTTTATCACATCTGCTCTAATAATCGGTCATGAATGATGAAAATAAAATGTGAATGGCTGTGTGGCCCTAATTCTTTATTTCCAGAAGCAGTGGTGTGCTGTGATGGTAGTGAAGCAGCCCCAGCATACCTTAAATATAGAGTGTCTGGAAGCCAATACGCTTACATTTCATAGCTTCTCTGGCTATATACCCTCTTTGTCCAAACTTCTGTACTCTTTTCTCAGGTCCCCAAACATGTAACCTCTCCCAGCATCAGCCATGGGCAAAGCTCATTAGTACTCCCTCCTGACTTGTCTGGCAAAAGTTACCATAGCTATGAAATCCTTTATCTTTACTCATGCGTACTGCAGACTTTCTCCCAATGACAAACCTTACTGAAGGCTTAAAGGCAAATGTTAGTGACCCTTACTGATTTGTCATTGACCGATTTTCTGCATAGGTTACTCTGTTAATTTATTACCGGTAATATTATCAATAATGGAGTTAAAGATGATGTCATTAATTTTCACGTGGAGACTGGAGAGATGGATTCACTATAGGGTAGGAAGCTACTCTTCTACCTAATTAAATATTCTGAACCTAAGCACTACTCTTTAGTACCTGTGCTGCCAAAGTGAGCACCTAGGTACTTCTCTTGTTACCTGGCCCTGAGATGGAAGGGGAACTAAGGGGAGAGCCTCTTGACAAGGTAGTGGGGGAATTCCCACAAGACCTACTGGCTTTAGGAAGCAGAGCACCCTTGTGTCTGCAACTTGATCATCAGAACTTTTTCAATTGCATTTTGAAGGAAATTGGGCCAAATGTATTTATTGTCTTTTAGTGTCTTGTTCTTCAGTCTTCATTGTACTTGTTTTTCAGACAAATTTGAACCTTTGGGATTTTTCTGCATCACATTGCCCCTTTCTGATTAGTCACAACTACTCAAGGAAGAAACAGAATAGATGGAGCACATCTGCATGGTTTTTCTCCTTGTGCAGGTCTGTGGAAAACTGGCTGCTATTATGAAGTATATGGAACAGGGCTGAGGATGTAGCTCAGTGGTACCACGCCTGCCTCGCAAGTGCAAGGTCCTGAGTTTGAACCTCGGTATCCCCCAAAATAAAATAATAATAATAAAAAAATAAAGTATATGGAACAATTTCTTTTCCGTGCTTCATACCAAAAAGAAACCCACATAGTATATCATGAATGAGAAGTAGGAAGTGGAAGGAGCTGAATACAGGCAGAGTTACGTCATCTTCTCACAGAGTGAAATGAAACTCTTCCTGTAACTAATGCAGATGTAGGATCTAAGGTGTGTGGCTGTACCTACATTAAGAATACAGAAAGAAAAACCCAAACAAGCTAAGTGTGTTTCTCAGTAACAGAAAGAATCAGGTTTCTGGGTTTGAGTCCTGTTCTGTCCCACTTTTGCTGTATCTTAGGGACCCCCTCCTACCTGTATGCATGAAATGGGAATAATAATCCTCCTGAGGGTCATTACTAAAGCCTAGTGACAAACACCAGGTGCGGAGCACAGTGCCTCCTGCAGTTTCTGCTCACCTCATCATATGCAGATGTAAACTAAAGAGGCTGGATCTGATAATCTTTTTTCCCCCAAAATTTTAACATTCCTTTCAAACTCTAGACCCGTAGAATCTAAAAAGCATTTGAAATGTGGCTGGAACAACTGAGCAACTTAATTTTTCTTTTAATTATTATTAGTTTGTATAATTAAAACTTTAAACCTAAAGTACTGCAAAAAGTAGTTTTTCTTTCACACAACTTCAGTTTTGTGTCAAAGTACAATCCACTTGAGTCATTTTTCACGCAAAGTTTCTGTCATGTTGTCATGTAAGTGTTGAATTCTTGTGAAGTTTCCAGTGTCTTATTAACACACTAGTTATACTGACAGTATGTTGAGAGGATCATATTTTAGCTATACTAAGTTAAATAAAATGTATATTGAAATCAATGCCTCTATTTTTACTTTTTCAACATAACTGCTAGAAAACTGGAAATTTGGCATGTGCCTCATATGAGATTTCTATTGGGCATCACTGGTGTAGGTCACCTTGACACCAGTGCTGACTCATGCAGCCCATCTACAGACACCTGTAGAGAGATACAGGAAAGGTGTGGCTGACAAAGGAGGATGCATCTGTGCCAAGGCTGTAGGACCTGTACTGTCCCGAGGTTCCTTCTAGAGGGCTCTGGAGCAGGAAAGAGTTACACTGCTGCTCAGCTTTGTAGATCCAGTAGCTCAAAAGCTGTGCTCAGTCAGACAAATCCTGCAGATAATGTCTAAATCAAGTCAGGCCTCAGTTTCTCCAGGTTCCCATATTCTCGCCTAACCTAGGCCTTAATTTTTAACTCTTATTCTTGTCCCGTCTCAATTATTGTCAGATCCTACTGAGTCCTATCTTAAATTCTCTTATCCTACACTCTATAGCTGTCACCCTCACTATCTACTGATTTCATTGTTTTAATATGATGAGATTCTAAGTTAAGGAAATTCTAGCCAAAAGGTGTAGATGAAGTTCATGACAAAATGTTCCCAAGATAGTGCCTCAGAAAGCCAGCATCCACTCTGAAAAGATTTAACCTAAATATAACTGAGCCACTAATCTCTTAATCTGTTCAAAAATACCAGGAAGTGGTCTTTTCTCCTGGTACATACACTGAAATCCCAAAACCATCTGTTCTGAACCGTAGAAATGTGATGTCATCCTTGTGCTAACAACCTCTAGTTGATTTCCTGAGGCTTTTCTCCATGAGGCTGACTACAGTCTAGCAGGACTTACACCTTATCTGTTTTCAGAGAGGGTTCCTATCTTGTCTCATAAAGCCTTTTCCTCACCCTGCTTCTTAACCTGTGTGCTCCTGCTACACTAAATACTTGCATATTTCTGACTACTCTACATGTTATCTTGTGTCTAGGGCGGGGTTTTTTCCTCCATGTGATATTTCTATACCTGTAATTGTCTTTTATCTCCATCTGATAAAATTCTGCTGGCCTGTTAAGGCTCAATTCAGGTATCTTTCAAATATATAGTTTCCCTAATTCTAATCTCTGATAGTGTTCTTCTCTTTCAAAGCACCTTGAATCACCCATTCCACTTTAACATTTAGAATACTGTAATTGTTACTTTGTCTATTTCTTCTCCAATAGGCTATGTAGTCTCAGGTGTTGGGAATTGCTTCCTTCACTCTATGCATTTTCTAGGCCTAGCTTTTGCTCATAGTAGCCTCACAGTAAATGATTGATGGATGAATGGACATTGGAATTCTGAGTTTTCTCCTGGTGCATACACCAAAATCCTAACTATCTTTTCTGAGCCATTGGCATGCCAGGGTCTCATGATGTGAATATCCTAATATGTTAAGATGGTCTGAGAACAAATAAAATTCATTCTAATGTGTTTATTAAAATTCAGTTTCACAAATATAACAAATAATTATATTTTTCAAAGGTCAATACCCAAATATGGTTTGGGTTATTAATCTTTTAAAGAATTTTCAATTTTGGCACTATTTGGTGAATTCATGAGTTTATTTTGACATTTTCAAAACATTAAAGCAGCATAGTAATGGTGACCCAGAGCTCTGAAGTCACAGCATCACTGCTGTTCAGTGCAGTGACATTCGCATCTACTCAACAATTGAAAGGAACACCATCGCCCAAAGACATGCTGCTCAATCATGTTTGCAATGATATGTGTATAACTTTCTACCCTTATGCTTCGCAAAGGCACTTAGGAAAATAATAGTGTATGCTCTGTGTACAATGACCCTGTGTTCTTGAGGAGGAGCTGCCTTTCAAGAATATCATCCTGGGAGCTGGCATAACATGACTTTAGTCCAGCTTTGTTTTTTTTTTCTGCAATGTGTGATATGAGATTCAGTTTCCATATCTGGAAAATGGGACAAACAATTCACACAGTTCATGGGAGAACTGAAGAAGACATATATATGAAAAGCATATATAATAGATAATTTTGTGTCAAAATATCTGCCAACCTAAGTCTGTTATGTTCCAAAACTTAAGAAGTAAATGTTAAATGCACTCTAAGGTTGCAAGCATGTGAGCCTATCCTTCACTCTCTCATATGGAAGAAATACCAGTAGTTGTTTATTCAATAAATGCCATGGTTTTAGGATAACAGCCAGAGTGATGATGATACATTCTGGTCCTTTCCTTCTTGGAGGGACTTAGGAGTTCTTTCATTTGGTGGCCTGTCATTCTGTGTTGCCCGAGGAAGAAACAGATGAATAAAGAACAAGGCTCATTACATCACACATTGAGTTCACATTATTTCCAAGGACCTTGTAAGATGACTTGATACCGTGCATAGGTAGTCTTCACTCTATGTAATGGTTTCTCCCAATGTTTATACACAAAGATCAGGCTCAGACCACAATGACTAGTAGAAAATTGCTTAAGATCTTTGATAGAAGCAGATTCAGGATTCAACTTTCCTAATCTTGGGAAAGATATGGATATAAAAGAGGTCCACAAGAACCCCAAATACACATGGCCAGAAATAATCCTTACCATAATTCAGTGGTACATCGGTTCACAAATGCTTTTGTTTGCAAACAATTTGGTTCACAAATAGAAGCATTTGGCAAAATTTTGTTTTTGTTTGCAGAATCTGCATCTGTGACAAACACAACGGTGGCCATCTTTCCCATACAAACACAAATATGGCTATCTTTTCCCAATCATAGACAGTTATGTTCATGAGTCGAGGTATCACTGTATGGCCAAACTGCCAAGAGTACAAGGCAAAGAAAGAATTCAAAAAACTGCAGGAGAAAAATTTGAGTCACATTAAAGGAAACCTCAATAGACTAACAGCATATTTTTAAGCAAAAAATGTAAAGGCTAGGGTGGAATAGAATAACATATCCAAAAATAACTGTCAACCAATGCTATTACAGTGAGAAAATCTATACTTCTGAAGTGAAGGAGAAATAAAGACTTCAGGACATGCAAACAAATCATTCTGTTTCTCAAAAGAGAAACTCATAGTGAAATTATAGTTCAGATCAAATGGACTTAACATAGAACATCCTATCCAACAACTGGAGCATATACATTTTTTATTTTCTTCTACACATGAAACATTTTCTAGTATACACAATATATTAGACTAAATAAATATATTAGACTAAATTAATAAATATGTAGACTAAATAAATAATAAATATATTAGACTAAATAAATATATAGACTAAATAATAATAAATATATTAGACTAAATAAAACAAGTCTCAACAATTAAAAACTTTGAAATCATACCAAATATCTTTTCTGAAAATGATGTAATACTAGAAAATAACAGAAACTATACAAATTCATGAAGACTTATGCTATTAAATGAATAATTGCTCATTGAAGAAATCAGAAGAGAAATTTAAAAAATTTTGAAACAAAAATAAATGAAATTATGACATACTGAAACTTATGGGATACATCTAAAGTAGGTTTCCTGCCTAATAGAATATTTTCCATTCTGAGAAAAACCTATTTTAAAAATTTTATGTTTATATTATTTTTGTTATTTGGGAGGACCCAAGCCTAAAAGGAAGAACTGCATTTTAAACTACTGTCATAAAGTGACATTGAGATTTCATCCACCTGACACATCTGAAATTATAGTTAAATCTTGGAAGTGGCATATATGTCCATCAGTAGATAAATGGGTAAAGAAAATGTGGTGTTTACATACAATGGAGTTATATTTTACCATGAAGAGAATAAACTTGAGTCATTTGTAGGAAAATGGATGCACCTTGAGATGGTAATGCTAAGTGAAATAAATGAGATACATGAAATCCAAAATATAAATAGAATAAAATAAAAGGTAAATAATAGGAGGTAGGAAAATAGAGCTTCAAATATAAAGAGGATTGAGAGATGAATGGAGGGAGGGGAGATGGCAGGAATGGAGAGGGAGAGAATGAAAAATGAATTAAGATGTGTTATATACATGTATCAACTGCACACAAGGAATATGAACATTATGTATAACAAACATGTATGTACTCATAAAAAATAAGAACTAAAAAAAGAAAAGAAGAAACAAAAGCTCATTCCTTTGAGGAACTAACCACCAACTCACTTGTTACCATGTTCCTGCACATGAACCCTAGTTAACACAGTCTTGCATTCAGTATCCCTAAATAATAAAAATACAATGGAAGTCTGCAAAAGAAAAGAAGACAGAATGACATGTCCAATGGGTGTGAAAATGGACTTGTTGGATTTAAACATATATTTCATGTACTAAGATGTTGAATCAAAATTTGTTGAATAGAAATTAAATATTTTTGGAGAAAAGTGTGTTAAGATTTTTGTGAGAATAGAAGGAAAGCTAAAATTAATTAGCAAAGCTTGCAACTTGTAACATTAACAAAAAAGATCCACTGAATAAAGCAAATAAAGTTACTCAAAGAGTAAAATAAAGGTAATAGTATAAACAAATAAAATTTAAAACAAATACATATTAGAAAATTACCAAAAGTAAAAATTATTTATTTGAACATATAAGTAACTGAATTATATTTGTTATACAGTTAAAAGTAATCAAAAGAGACAGCTAAGATCCACATAATAATTATTGAAATAGAAAAGGGGACACAAATACAGATACAATAAATCTTTTTAAAGAAAATTATTAATTTTGCATTAAATTTTGAAAATTTGGATAAAATAAACAAATTATTAAAAATATAAGTCACTAACTGAGTCAAGAAGAAATACAAAACCTGAATAGATGCATAGCAATTAAAATATTCCATTGGTTGGATGTGCTTACCTAGCCACAGGTAGATATGTAAAGCCCAAACACACAAACATAAGCCAGGTCAAGTAAACATTTCGGAAACATGTAACCCTGATCTTTGTAAAGTATTCC
Organism: Heterocephalus glaber; assembly: GCF_000247695.1. Next base: position 12,671,237 of record NW_004624766.1, read on the forward strand.
AGGAACGTAGAAAAGGGGAAATACTTCTCAATTTCATTGAGTATACTTAATAAAAAGTAGCTATCAAATTAGTCAAAATTCAGCATTGGTTTTATATTGAAAAATTATCTGGATAAATATTAAGAAAACGACCTAAATACCATGAACAAATTGCTTTAATACTAAAAGCTCAATGTCTTGTAATATATGTGTCAATGCAAGTCTTTACATTTAATTATATAAAGAAAATAATAGGCAGAATCTTCTTAAAGTAAAAAAAAGAAACTGGGAAAAGTTGATTCACTGTTAAGCAAAAAATCTTAGGAACTAAGTTACAGGGCCTCCACCAAACAGCCAGTGGCAAAAATCATATATAATGGTAAATTTATGAGTCACGCAGAAAACACTGAATCAGCCCTCTACAGACAGGCAGGTCTGCAGATGCAGTCCTGAGGACACCAGTTGCACGGAAAACATCGAATCAGCCCACCGCAGACAGGCAGATCAACAGACAGGGTCCCGAGGTTGCCAGTCATGCTGAAAACACCGAATCAGCCCATGCCCCGGCAGCAATCCACTGGACCCCACCCCCTCCTTTGGCATCTTCTCTGTACAGCCACCTAGTTCCACACTACAAAGACGCAGAGAACACCAGACCACCAGACCACTGTACTGGAGCTAATCAAGTTCTCAGCATTTAAAGAATTCCTGCCCAGAGGTAGAGGCTTCTGAGCTGCCATCCCACTGCTCCTGGTCCAGAGGAAGGGGCTGCCTGGCCACCATCCCTCCCGCTGCTCCCAGCCCAGAGGGAAGGGCTTTTGGGCTGCCATCCATCCCGCCGCTCCCCGCCCAGAGGTAGGGGCTTCTGAGCCGCTGTCCCACTGCTCCTCATCCAGAGGAAGGGGCTTTGGGGCAACCATCCCTACCGCTGCTCCCGGTCCCTGGCCTACCTCTCCCAGCTCAGAGGAGGTGAGCCGCGCGGATGCCAACAGCAACCCCTGCCCCCCCCAGTCGAATGAAAAAACACGTAAATAAGTCTCAAAACCAGAATTCCAGATCACCTACAGCAACCCCAAAGGGAAATGAGATGGAACACTCTGATACTCAACCACCTGGACTTCCTGAACTGGCAACAAAAGGGGATCTGGAAAAAATAAAATCAGAAATAATTTCTCAGATAACAGGAGATATTGTGCTCCTAGTGTGAGACATGATTAATAAACCTAGAGAGGACCTGAGGAACATGATGGAATCCCAACATAGGAAACAAATGGAATACATAAAACAGATGCAAACAGATTTCCAGGAGATGAAAAACTCCACTGAAAGTCT
>NW_004624766.1:12677366-12749162 GCF_000247695.1 Heterocephalus glaber
GGGGGTGAAGGGAGGGCTAGGAATGGGGAAAAAATAAGAACCAAGGTGCATCATGTAAAGGTACAATTCCCAATGAGAAATGTAATTATGTTATATACCTACAATGTACCAATAAAAGAATTTTTAAAAAAAGTAATGGTAAATTTATAAAGCCTCAGCAAACATAAGAAAAACAAAATATTGAAAATTATTTTACATTAACATAAATTACCTTCATTAAAGTCACCTTACAAAAGGTGAAAATGTATGACACACAACTGGAAATGCATTTAGAATATATAAATAACTTTGAAAAGGAAAATAAAGTGAGAAAAACTATAACAACTATAAACTATAAATATAATTACTAATGCCATTTCACTAATAATCAAGAAATTTTAATAAAATTATTTGGTTATACCATTTCATGTCAACATAGTGACAAAAATCTTCTATCAATATAAACTGTTGACAGAGAACAGCAAATAAAATGATTAATTCTAAAACTGTTGAAGATTCTAAAACTATTGATTCTACTGTTAATCTGTTTTACTATTAACAGAGGCAATTAATGCATGTAGACTGTGACAATTCATAAACTGAAAACCTCATTGAAAAGTCTAGACGCTGAATCCTAATTCACATCTTGAATACGTTTGTTGAATGGCAAGACCTCTCTAGCCCACAAGGGCTAGTCCAGGAGGACTTCACACAATTTACTAATGTTGGTAAATGCACGAGTGGCCACATCGTATTTCCAATTATAGGTCATAAGCCATAATGGATGTTTCTTAGTCACTGTATTTATAAATGTGCAGAGAGCCAGTGAATAATGGCTGTGTTCAATAAACACCATAAATAACCATGCTAGAGCAGAGCAGAGAATCCAAATGCAATTTAGATGTGCTGTAGGGAATTTGTAAAGCATTTTCTTAAAGCACAACTGGCCAAATTCCGACTTCTGCCCTTTGCATGAATTGTGTGGAAGGATGAAGGAAATCCCAGTCGAGTCCTTTTTCATGTAATTGATCTTTCCTTTCTCACATATTCTCTGGGTGTGCTCGAATATAAACCTTTGTTGAGAGCTGAACCTAGACACAATTTGAGGGGGCATATTGCTGTGTGTTTGCTCCTGTTGAACTCTTCCAAAATGTCACAGTCCAACCTGGGGGAAGATGCTTAGGCTGCAGTATGAATTCCTATGTTATGAAAAGCACACCTGCAGCTGTGAACCACTCTTCCCCTTTTATTCCATACTGAGCATTTGGACTTTCTAAAGAATTCCTTGCTACTTTCTCTCCACTTCCACATGCGTCGTCCTTGGGCCCCTCTGCAATTATCCTCTTCATTATGTAGTCTGTCCTCTTCACTTCTCCTGTTTACTAACATATAGGCTATTTTTCTCTTTTTTTTTTAAAGAACAATTTGTGTTTGCTGTTTGAAGATGACTTGAAATAGTAGTTTTTGTTAAGAGAATAAATACATACTATCATCGTTTGTGTGTCACCTTCTCCCATTTCTAGCTCTGTGATCTTAAGAAAGTTACCTACTTCTCCGAGCTCATGTGTCTTCACATGCTGTTAGTAAGTTGTTCAGAGAATAAAGGGAGCTAACTTGTGTAATGCATTTAGAGGGGCCAGTGGTAGAATAGACACTCAAGGAATGCTACTTGTTGTTAGATATTCCAGGTATTCACTTATTAAAGGTATTTACATTAACAATCTTTCTCTAACTCATCCTAGTTTCATGCAACTTTCTTTTTTTTCCATCAAGTTTATTGGTACATTTTAGGTATATAGTCCAGTTACATTCATCATTGGGATCTTGTACCTTTACATGACAAATCTTTGTTCTTGTTTTTCCCTATTCCCCTGCCCTCCCTTCACCCCCTCCACCCTTCCCTATTTACAAAGACTTTGTTTCCATCTTTTCCTTTTCTGTTATTTTTTATTTTCCCTTCTTTCCTTTCCCCTACCCCTCCCACTTCCCCTATTCCTTTAGACCTTTTCTTCCTATTGCACAATATCAATTATACATTTCGATCTTTATTTACACTTTTAGTTTTTCACACCAGAGAAACTATTCAGTATTTCCACGTATGTGTCCTATTTATTTTACTTAAGAATATAGCCTCAATGTGTATCCACTTAGCAACTTTCTTATTTTTACTTTTCCTAGAAAGAGTTATTACTTGGCTACTTTTATTTGCTTCAGCTGGTTCTGAACAGTTACCCAAAGAAGTGTTCCAATGATGGTTGACATGGTCCATGGTATGATGGGTTTACATTCTCTTGGATGAAGGGTGACAACAAACAAACACATTTACCAGAGTATGCAAGATACGGATTAATACTACGAAGAAAAGGAAGTAAAATAATGAGAACATGAGGCACTTCAAAAATGGCAGCCAAGGAAAGAGTTTTAAAGATTGATATTTGAGCTGAGAATTAAGTAATGGAAGCTGGTGGTAACTGTTAGGAATATTCTAGAAGAGGGATCATGAGAGCAAAGATTTCATGACTGAGGATTTGAGCTGGTACCATGCCTGCAGTGTGGTGAGCTAAGGGAGTGTAATGAGATAAGAGCAAAGGTAAGAAGGAGCCACAACTTCCAGGAGCTGTAATACAGTTCAAACCTTCTACTGAGACCCAGCTACAACCCAGGCATTTTTTTGCAGAAAGTGGACCTCAATTGTATATCATATTAAATGCAAGTTTCCATTGTAATGAGGTTGAAGAAATAACCAGAATGAGCCTGTCCATGTGAGCCAGCTCCAGGATCCAACTCCACGTGGCCCTTGTTGCCTTGTGGTCAGCTGGTGACAATTGCCCTCAAACCTGTAGAGCACACTGAGAATGCTTCTAGTTCCTGTATCATTCCTGCAAAGGGTTCCAGAGACATCCCAGTGGCCTGGAGGGTTTTTGTTTGAAATGGTCCCAGAGGATTGAGCTAAGAGAATATGGGCACTTGAGACCCATTCATATCATGGAAGGAGGGTCATCTCCTGTCCAAAGCAGGCCTTGCCTTCTCTCCTCTCTCTGTCTCTTCAAAAGATACACACCTTGCCCAGGCTGGGCGCGAACTTGTGATTCTCCTGCCTCAGCCTCCCAGAGTGCTGGACCTCAGAGATTTTGAAAGCTAAGAAAGATTTTGTCAGGCTGGAAAAAGGGAGAGCATGTGTGTAGAGGGCATGGCAGGTGGAAAAGCCCAATGAAGAAAGTGGAGCAGTTCTTTTTTTGGCAAATATGGAGTAAATGCCTTCCAATTCTCTAGAGGGAAAAAGAAAGTAGGGACAGCAGTAGATATTGTAAGAACAAAATGGGGAAAAGAAAGAAAAGGAGAATGAGAAAAACAAGCGAATAGACAGTATAGTGATAGTTTCAAATATATCCGTTCTGAAAATAGTTTTATGTGTATTTTTATGCTTGTCATAGTCACCAGAAATCATGTTTTCAAAAACTATGAAAAAAAGAAAACTATATGAAGACTTTGGAAAAATACTTACCATACCATGTTAAGTGGAAATAAAAACAAGATATTAATCTGTAAAAAAAAAAAAAAAGATACACACCTTATTCCACACGTGCTTGGGAAAAAGGGCTAAACCAAGGGTGTGAGTGGTCACTGAGTGTCACTTCATATTGGACTCGTATTATCAGGGAATATGTTGTGGAAGGATTTTACTCTACATTTTATTATTAGAGTGGATGACATTGTAGCTTCAATTTTATACTTAATATATTTGATTGCAACTTTATTATAATATAGTCTGGTGTTTTAATTTGTACTTAATATATTTGATGGACAACTTTATTATAGTATAGTCTGATACTTTAATTTTGTCTGTGCCTATCTCCTTTGAGAAATAAGAACTCCCCAGAGGTAGCGGCTGGTTTTATTCAAATTTATACCCCTGATAGCAAAGGGGAAAAAGAAAATAATATTTATATTCATCTACTACAAGTAGTAGATGTCATAGTCAAGTAATAGTCAAATGTCTATAGACAAAATGAATTATCTTTACATTTTATTATTTCTGTTTTAAAGATGAGCAAAATGAGAATGAAAAACCTCAAGCCCCCTAGCCAGGAAAAAACAGTTGTATGACAGTAGAAAAATAGCAGCAACCGAGGTAACTCAGGAAAGCCCACTTATGTTCTATGCCCTCACACTCCTGAGCTGGTCACAGGCCAGGTAGCTGGGGCTTAATGGTGGCGGCCAGGATGTACATGAAAAGTGTCTTTGGTCACTTTAAAGAAGGAAAGTGTCATTAATGGCACATATTCACCTAAGCAAAGCAAGCATTCAAAACTATTGGCCACTGAATTTATTCTTAGGCTGTAAGGCCACAGTCAGCTATGGCTGGGGACCCCGGACAGCCCTGCTGAACCTGCAGAGGACTTTCCTGTCCATCCCAATCAGTCACTCCCTGCTGTTCTATTAGGTTTCCGTTTATAATTCTCTACCCTCCAGTGCCATTTTACTAAGTGAACTGTATCAGCACCATTGGAAAAATGCCTATGAAATAATATTTGAGCATTGGAGAGGGAAGCTAATGCAAACAGTTCCCTCTCAGAAGGGTATTATGTTTTTTTCTAAAAATAATACAGAGCTGCTCTTATGCAAAGAAGTCATTGCTGGGGGGTGCAGTGTGGACATGTAGCATTGGTGACATAATATTTGAAAAAATATTTTTGCCACATTATCATGTCATCATTATTCTATTTTTTGCTGTTCTTTTTCAACTTTACCGATAGATAGATGATAGATAGATAGATAGATAGATAGATAGATAGATAGATAGATTGAAAAAGAAGAACCGAAAAAAAAGGGAGAGGGAGAAGTTATCTCAAAGATAGTATGTCTGATACTCCAAGTCAATCAGAAATAATAGTGTTGCTAAACAAAGTAAAAATAGGGGAAATGCTATAAGATTTATGCTGTTTAAAAAATTACCTGCTATAGCACAGTTTGTGATAGCTAAAACCTGGAAGCAACCCAATTGCCCATCAACTGGAGACTGGATAAAGAAAATGTGGTTTGTTTGTTTTTTTTATAAAATGGAGTACTACTCAGCCATAAAAAATGATAAATTAGAGACATTTATAGCTAAATGGATGCACATTGAGGCCATACTCCTAAGTGAAATAAATAGGACACACATGTGTAAATACCAAATAGTTTCTCTGCTGTGAGAAACTGAAAGTGTAAATAAAGACTAAAAGGTATAATAGATAATATGAAATAGGAAGAAAAAGGGCAAAGGGGAAGGGGAAGTGGGAGGGGTAGGGGAAAGGAAAGAAGAGAATGGAATTAATATGGGAAAATGAAAAAAAATGGAAGCAAAGTCTTTGTAAATAGGGAGGGATGGAGAGGTTGAAGGGAGCGTAGGGGAACGGGGAAAAAATAAGAACCAAGAGAGATTATGTCAAGGTGCAAATTTCCAATGATGAATGTCACCATATTGTATACCTAAAATGTGCCAATAAATTAATTTTAAAAATTACCTGCTATTGAACATAGATGCTGAAATCAGAGATGAATAATCAATTTGCAGGTATTATGCTTAAATACTGCAATGTTATAGTGATTATTTTCCCCATTTTTTTAAGGAAGAAACTAAGACTGAAGTAGGCAGTATCTGGGCGGACAGCCAGCAGGGAGCAGAGCCTGGTTCAGGGTGAGCTTGGGATGAGCTTCCGGGGTCTGAGCCAGTCTGGTGAGCAGCCACATGATGATTTTGCCTCTTTACCTGCTGAGCCTCCAGTGCACCTAGCACTGGGTACACAGATATGAGCATTGACCCCTTAGAGCTTCTGTTTCATTAGTCTCCTCATGAGTATAAGGACATCAAACTTCTGTAATCTTTAAGTGGCTTTCATTGCAAATGGTTGTCTGAAGAGTAGCATGTAGTCAGCATTGAAACAGTAGAAAACGAAAGGAAGATTTTTTAAATTAAAAATAGTCCATCATTTTGCAAATCAAAAAATGCATTTATAGAAAGCACTTGTGTTAAATTAATACTATCTTAATTATCGTTGTCAGTCTACATTGTGAATTATAATATTTGCCTTACGATTTTTAATCTTAACTTTTGTGTCTCTGGTGTACATAACTGTTTATGACGGAGTTGCATGCTAAAAATGACAGTGCACCGGTTGCATGCAAAAGTTTAGAAATTCGGTTGCCCTTGTCCACATGAAGGCAAGTGCCACCACCTCAGGTGCGTGTGCCTGTCAGGGGTGAGAAAAGGGAGCCGCAGATGGCCTGCTCTCTTAGCAGAGCCCAGGCCGGGGCAAAGGCGGCAGCCACTCGGCCCTCCTTGCCAGTTCTTGTCATGTGGCTGTTTGGCTGACCAGATTAATCCCCTAGAATTTGTGTGCAAAATCTTCAGATTCTTAATGTTGGCCTCGACTTCAGTTTTTAACTATAACTGTCTGTGTGCTAAACAAAGCCACTCAGTGTACGGGGGCTGCCCCTTGCCAGAGGGGAGTCTGCCTGGGTCTGTCTGTACCAACTCCCCAAGGATAGATCTGACATGGGAACTTGAGCAGTTTTCTTTTCTTGCCTTAGGAGCTTGGGGAACTATTCCTTTTACAGTGTTCATTCCTGTGCTACTTTGTTGAGGATTGATTTTTCAACCTATCTGTTCCTTTGCGATGTTATTACGAAAGAGCCAGGAAGTAGGTAGTGTGCGTGGTCCTCGTGGCCATGGTGATGGCATGGGTGACAGAATCCTTAGCAAAAGGTTCCTGCAGCTCGAAATAGGAGTGGCCTAGAGTGTACACCAATGAAGAAAGGGCATGGCAGTCTCTGGGAGGTAATCTTGCTTTTCGTTGGCACTCTTGTGTTGACACAAGTCATTTAATAAACCATCAGTCTTTCCTCTTTTGCTTTTAATGATACTTTAGCCATTTGCATCCCATTCACCTGTGGACCTTGGTATGACCCCTGGCACAAATAATCTATGGACTTCTGTGATTGTGGCTTCTCTACTTCTTTCTGAAAGTGTTTTTGGCACAAACTAAGGGAAAATGGCAGAGGGAAACCGCTTATCAAAATTACTCAAGCAGAAAAGACACAGGTGAATAGAAATGTCACTTAACGAAGAGGGACCCCATGAAACATTACCAAAAGGAGTGAATTCCCACTGTGATATGTAACCAGTTCTTCTTGGAAGAACTTATTTCCTGCCACTAACCTTTTTTTTCATCCCCAATTTCTTAAATAAGTAGAATATTTGGCTACAAAGGGCAAAGCGTTCCGAGAAAGAGCTCATCTGTGGTTCTTCCCCCAAGGAGCAGTCTTACCTCAGCCTAACTTGCATAACGTTCCCAGGAAGAATTTGCACCCTAAACTCACCCCGAGGATATGAGGGCCAAGCCCGTGTGTCACACGTTCCATTTTGTCTGTACGCTGTGGCTGTTCGATGGGATCCCTGTTGGTGTCAGGACTCCAGTGGGAACAGTGTTGCACATCTAAAAAGACTGTCCTCGCTACTCCACGATCGACTTTGATTCTGAAGCCGGAACATTGTCTAGAGATCACAAGGAGCAAATTGGCTCCGGAAATTTGGTTCGCTGCAGGTTGGGGAGGCAAGCAATGGAAGCTCTCTGCTAAATGAGTAGCTTCCTGCACAGCAGACTCTGGATGTCTTCCCAGAAGTGCGGGAGCTTCTCAGTGTCACTGGCACTGTGTTTTTCCCCCAGAGGCATATTTGTCTCTTTGTCTCCTCTCTCAGCACGTTGTGAGGTCCTCAATGGAAAAGGCCATGGGTAGTTACTCATGATTTCACAGAAAGTGGAAAAAAGAAGTAACATTCATAGTCATGGAGCAGAGCGTTTGGCAAGAGAAAGACCTGGCCTTGCAGCTCAGTTCTACCATGCATTGTCTTTTGGCTTAGGGAAGTAAAATATACTCCCAAGCTTTCTAATTTGAGAAATGCAGAAAGTAAGTTGTACTTCTCAGCATTGCCATGGGAATTGAAACATAGTGCCAGAGTACTCCATTGAAAAAAAAAAATGCTCCTTCTTTATAATTTCAGCCTTTAGCAAATCTCTGGACACATATTATGTGATAAATGACTATATCTATAAAAGAGAAATATATATATATATATATATATATATATATATATATTGCTTTTAAATATATCTGGCGACTTGAAATTGCTGCTCTTTAAACTGCCGTTGAGGTGATTCACAGTGTATGTTATTATGTGTTTGTCCCACAAGCTAGGAAACCAGAAGCAAATCACTTTTCTCATTGGTCTTCAATTTTTCCCCATGTAAAAGGATGGCAATTGGCCTCAGAGTGTGCAAGTACGAGCTTAAATTCAATAGAAAAATGTTTATATGTCATTCACAGTGTTGGTCTAAGTGGTATTTTATAAGTGAATGAATAAATGAATGAATGAATAAGTAAATGGCAAGACATACATAGCTTTTAACTCGGTGAAAAAGGGGTCTTTACTAGGATTGTAGCACAGCATGGTGACATTTCCTAGAGCTACAATATAAGCTGCTCCCTTGGGCAGAACATGTGTTCTCCTTAGTTTGCCAGCACCCGGGCTACGTCACTCATTTAGATACCTGCTGGGACCCTGTAATCTTCAGTCTTGTGACCTTGAGTATGGAGCCTGTAAAAACCATATTCCTTTATTCCTCTATGGCACAATGATTTCAAAACACCTGGGCCTTAGTCACTCAGCCATCACCAGCGTTACAATGACTAACCCACACAGTGGAAAGCAGCTATTGTATCTCCACAGGCACTGACAAGGGCTCGGCAAACAGCCATAGGCAATGACATCTAATTCATTTCTAGTTGCTCCCCACCTCCGTCATCCTGTCAGAAGTCTGTCTTCTCTAAATTCCTAAGGTGTTTCCCAAGGTGTGTAGTTAAGTTTATCCAACAAGGACTAGTGCAGTGTGCATTTGCATTTGATTTTGTTAGTTGTTACGTGGTCCTAGCTCCAACAGTTGTGAGTCCCACATGCTCCTGTGGACTCATGAGCCCAGCTCTGGATCTGGATGCCTTTGGATCACAGCATCAGCCCTGCAAAGCCACTGTCTCCCAGGTACGCAATGGAGGCTGTAGTGCTGCCCCCAGCCAGTGCCTCCTTGGGAATCTTAAACTCTGGTGCTTCTGTTAAGTGTATGCTTAAGTTTTCCCTTCCAAACTCACAGAAGAGAAAAAAAGACACTTTTATTTTCTCTCTTTCAAAAACATAAATTGCAAAACTTTGTGAATTTGACAAATAAAGGCTTTTTTTTTTTCCAAAATAACTTTTCCATTATAATGGTGCTTGTCTAGCACGGTACAACATAAAAGGAATTTTTTCAGGGTAAAATTCCACAGTGACAGAAATATGGTAAATCTTTCAAAAGGACTGACTTAAACTCTTCATTTTTCATTGGTGGCTAAAGCCTCTTTGTTTTTTTTGTGGGGTGAACTGTCTTATTTATCATATCTGCATAAATACATCCACTATGAATAATGCAAGTTATTGGAATACGCTTCATAAAAAATGTGAGCCTGTCCTTAAAGGGACATCTTACAAGAATAAATGAAAAGCCAACTTGTGTTCCTCTTTTTAAATAGAAAGATAAGGGGCCAGGGATTTAACTCAGTTGTTCTGCTGCCTGGCTTGCAAGTGCAAGGTCCCAAGTTTGATTTCTGGTACCAAAAAAATAAATTAATAAATAGAAAGATAAAGCATCATTCAGAGTTGCTTCACTTGCATCTTCAGCAAGGATTCTGAAATGCATACATAATCTTGGAATTAAATGTAATAACATAAGCAGAAAAAGTAAAACATAACCTCTGTTATTTCTCAGTCATCATCAGGCCTGCAGTTTGCTGGTAGTTATAATGTGGTTTACTGAGAAGAAAAGTAGCCAGTGAAGTTTTGGAATCAGAAAAAAATAACTCTTTCTGGCTTGGTTTCCTTATCTATAAAGTAGGAATAAGAGCATTCTATTGTTTGAATTCACTTTAGATGAGCCATATTTTCCTATTTATGTCTAGCAATATCTTACTGTTTCTACTTTATGATTGTACAATTTTCCTCTGAAGTTTATCGTTATTGTACTAGGCAGCTATGCTGGCTGCAAACTCTAAATTCTGCCTCTATTGTGGCACCACTGGCTGAAATTTCTACTCAGTTCTTTCACCTGGAAACCTGTGGATAACAATGCATTATGTCAGCTGTATGTGCTCAGTGAGGATTATTCATGGGTTCTAATGAAAGAGAAGCCCCCTTCCTCCCAAGTGGGCATAAGTCTGTACGGTGTAACAGTTATTGGTATGAATTTGGAAGTCACATAGCCCTTGGTTTAAACCCTTACTCTAGCATTATCTGGGTGATTTACCATGGGTATATTATTAAAAAATCCATCCCTCCATTTTCTGTAAAAGTAGGGTAATTCACATTGTCTCAAAAACATTCTGAAGATCAAATAAAGTAGCAAGTATAAAGCACTTGTCAGAAGCCTGACACATATCAAATTACTAATAAATGGAAGTTCAAAAATTCTTTCGATTTGATGGAGAGAGAAATTATAGCAAGAAACAGAAAACACTAAAAGAAAATAGGTGTCAGAGTTAAATAGGTTGATAAAACCAGTAAGCACAAGAGGAGTTGAAAGAAAGGACACAGAGCTTCTTGGTAAAATTTGAAACTGCATTTGGGTTTAAAAAAAAATATTTCTCAGGAGTGAAACCTGAAATGAAATTGGTTATGGGATAAATGCATGCTTGAGGTAACTGCTCCATAGAGTTAAAATGTTTTGTGCTCATGATTTTTGATAGATAAAGGTACAGTGATCAAGAAAGTCAGATAACTATTCTTTGAATACCTGGTAGTAGAATTTTTAAAAAGGATCATTTTTAATTACTAGAGGATAAAGATACAATGTAAAATCACAGAATCATCAGAATTCAGGCTTGGAGTAAATATGATCTTGTTCAATGCTTTAAAAATGTTCAGTGGTTATAGTGGTAAAATTTCAACAGGCATACAGTATAGAAATGTAAAACTTGTTATTATCATTCAGGGTTTGATCAACTAGAATTTCGCTTGTGTGACTGTATGGAAATCTCATCTTCCGTAGAGTCATTGGTTGAAAATTGCTAAATTAGCTCAACTTTTGCATATTGTATAAATAAAAGAACTAATGTATTGAATTTGAAAGTAATTTATTCAAGCTTGTTTAGCTATCACGTGTGAGAACAGCTAGTATGATTTTAATTACATCTGAGGGAATAGTTCTGAGACGATCAGCTTGTAATGCTATGGGTCAGAGAGGGCCATGACTGAAAGCCCAGCCAACAGGTACTGCTGCACTCACTCAGGTCGGAGCAGATGAGGACCCGAGCCATGACGGTGGTGGCACAAATAGACAGTGATTGTGAAGCAGAACTGTATACCATGCCAGCGCAAGAATAGCCTGCGCACCTTCCTTCCTTCCCTTCCCTCTCACTTAGCAAATATTCATTAGTGCTAACTTCCAGGTTCTGTTCTGTCTTCATGCTCGGGTTCTAGTGAAGAGGGAAAAGAAAACAAAGATGTAAACATAAGGAATAAAGGATGTTAGATGGCAGTAAGATGAGAAAAATATTATAAGACAGGATAGGAAATATTTGGAGTAGGAGGAGCAAGAAGTGGTTATAATTTTATATATTGTGGGAACAGAAAAGGTCCGTGAGACAGTGTAACAGGAAAGGGCTAAGCAAGCTGAGAGATTACACCTTAGAGATATCCAAGAGAGCAGTTTGGGCACAAAGGACAGCACAGGCAAAGTCTAGAGAATGCTTCGTCTGCTTGAGGAATAGCTCGGAGGCCAGATTGGCTAGCCTGGGTTAAAAAAGGAAGAGCGGTTGGTGAATTCAAGAAGACAAGAGAGGGCAGAACAAGTGAAGCTTTGTAAGCTAGTATAAGAACTTTGAGCTTTATTTTACTGATTATGGTGGGTTAGAGTAAAGATGGAGAGTTGGGGAAGACCGAATGTGGTCCACAGAAAGATGTATTGCACTGTAATATGAATAAGGCTTGTCTCCACCTAAAGTCATGTTAAGCTTTGGTCCCCATGGAACCGTGTTGATTCAGGTTTGTCTTTGGCAGGTTATTATGTCCTGGAGGCTCCGCTCTCTTGAATGGGTTCATGTCACTCCTGAAAGAATGGGTTCGTTATTCTGAACCTAGCACTTTGTTTTGGTTTTTGTACCAGGTGACCTCTTTTTCACATGTGTCCACTGTCCCCTCTGCCTTTCTGTCAATGTGTATGGAAGGGCACATGGCTCTCACCAAAAGCCACACCAATAATTGCACCATACTTCCATCCCTCCAGAACTGTAATCTAAGTAAACCTCATTTCTTAATAAATTATCCAACCTCAGGCATTTTGCAGTTGTATTAGAAAATGAACTTTGATGTATGATATGTTAAACTTTGGGCAGAATGAGCTTGAAATGAAGACCCCGCTGAGGCTGAGCTTAGCTAATCTCAGCTAATAGTAAATGGATGTCTGAATTTATGTTAGAGATGAACTTTGGAATGTTAGTCAGGGGGCTTCCAGATGAAAGAAGAAAATTTTGAAATATTAATAGATTTTTTTTGAAAAAATTTGGATCTTTTCTTAGAGAATAGATAAACAACAAAATAGTTTTCAGAGGTAAAATTGGAAGGGCACAACCAGGAAGAGGCCAAATCTGTTGTACAAAGTCAGTATGGAAAGAGATTTAAGAAAGGTGCAGAACCACAGCACCAAAGCCAGGATACCATTATTAATAGCAGGTAATGCTTAGTTTAATGGACCCAAACTAGTTACTAATTAGGACTTACAGAGAAGAAACAGTAATAATGATGTAACTGTATATTTCAGGTAGCGATTCATTGACTTTACTGAACTTGTTCACACCTTATTGAAGCTTCTTTTGTGAGGCAAACAAAACATGTGTTACTTAAATTGCAATTTAGCTAATGAAGGATCTAAGTTATAAAGAGGTCATTTAAAACTTTTTGCAGTCTCTCACTTGGTTAGTAGTAAAGGAAGGCATAAGCCCAGAGCCTAGGTATCTCCTCTTGTAGGGAATAAAGGCTAGAAAGCAGCCTTAAGTGTGCTATCGCACAATCTTTTAAGTTTGGACTGTCTTAGAGTGGACACATAGCTCTTCAGTGGCCCAGTGGGGGTTATAGATTAGAGAGCAATAATATTCGAGGCCTAATGAACGTCTTCTTGGTTTTGTAGAGTAGCTTCACACTGATCTGACTCAATCCTTAAGATAACATTATGAGTCAGGTATTATTAACCTCATTTAAAACCCAAGGGGACTTAAGCTCAGAGAAAGATAAATAAGATTCTCATGCATATAGGAAGTTCCAGCATCAAGATCCACACCCAGGTGTATGTGACTACAAAGCTTTGTCTGGATGTACATTTTTGTCCTGACTTCTGACTCTAAGTTCACTACTTCCACTCCTGTAGCTGCCTACGTAATCCTAGCCTTCATCTCCTGCTCACCAGCTGAATGACTGTTAGAAGGCTTAAAGGACCTCTTCATTCCTTAACTTCTTCATTAGCCAGATTGGGTTTAAATAACACCTAGTTGTTTGCCTCTCAAACAAAGCTTCCATAAAGTGTGAACAAGTCCTGTGTTGGAACTGGACTGTTTCTTGTTTGCCCTTTTTTTGTAAGTATGAGTCTGTATGAATTCTAACCTGAATACAGTCTTTCCCCTCCATATGGAAAGGGGTTTATCACAGCAGTTAGGAAATCCTGGCTGTAACAATAAAGCAGCCCCAAACTGTGTAATGGCTCAATAACACAGAAATGTATTTCTTATATAACTCATCTGTGACAGTTTCAGGTCTGTGGAAGGCCTCTGATCTACTTAGTCATGCAGAGAGACAGGCAGATAGAGGCTCTAACATTTCCAATATGTGACTTCTAAGGGTTCCCCAAACACTGGCCTTCAAAAAGCAGAAGGAAATATCACCGAGGCTCATTATGAGCCATTTCTATGGGCCATACTGGAATTACATTATTTCTTGATTCGTAACTACAGCTCAGTTGCATAGCTTCAGCTACTTGCAATGGAAGTGCGCCCAAGACACACCCATGGGCATCCAGGGAGAAGAAAAGAGAGCTCATTTCTACTGCAGGGTCTACAAATGCTGTGCTCATTACAGTCCTAGCATTCAGCAAATGTCATACAAAAATCATGATTTTAGTATATTTGTAGCAATGTATGTTGCTAATCCCACTTATATTCATATGACTTTTTATGGAGGGAGAATTTAAGTTTTTAGGGGGTATATGTATGTATTCATAGATGCCTTTACTGAATGCTCTAGAATATTACAATTGCCTCAGAATCCCAATGAGCACCTTAAAAGATTTAGAAATTGTCTCTTAATCCTTATCAGTTACAACTTACAGAAAAAAAAAAAAAGACTTGGAGAGTTGAATAAACGGCATTATATAAATCACCCTTTCTTGATTCATCAGGAAGTAACATGATAGTTTAGTGACCATTGCAGGCTCAGGCTTAGCTAGTTTTGAATCCAAGTTCAGCTGTGTAACTCAAGCAATAATGTTAGCTTTTGTGTGGCTGATACTTGGTCACCAAGATGAATACTATGGGTTCTACTCTCAAGAATCCCCAGTATCTTTTGTTTCCTCTGTTGCATTTGCAGGTCTCTGCTGGATTACACTGAGATTTATAAAATCCTAGGACTTTCTATTAACAGAAAAAATAAATTTTTGCTTGTCTGTTTCCTTTGGGACAGCTGACACACTGGGAGGTGCAGCCAGGCTTTGTGATTGATCAGAGCTCCTTGGGCAAGAGAGCCAGGTTCTTTGGTGAACTCAACAAGAACCCTGTTCCCACAGCATCTGTCTTGTTTGTTTGCCAGTAGCAAGTGCTGACTGGGAGAAACAAATCTCTCAGGACAAAGGCAGCCACAATCCAGCATGGAGAGAAATCATCATTTATAATTTGCAAAGTCTCCAATGTGTTGCTGAAAAGCCTCCAGGTATTTTCTATATTTGGATGTGTGGTAGTTGCAGTTAATACTGTTACAACTACATAGAAGAAACAGCCAGTTTTATGAAGAGGGTGAACATGGGAAGGCCCCGCATGTGCAGTATGGTTTATGTGCAGTATGGTTGGTTTAAAATGAATTTTCTGCCTTTAGCGTAGACCTGGCACTGAGAACAGAAATGCATAGCCTTATTACCAGGTGCCAGTGTGTGATGAATCCTGCTTACTCCCAGTGAGTCCCTGGAATCTGCTCTGGGAGGTGCAGGTCCCAGACAAGGGACATATTCACTCCTTTCCTCATTTCCAGTGCACCTTGGGGGTTCTGTAGTGTTTCTGGGGAGGTTGTAGACACATAGCCACCTGGCTGTCTGCACTGGCTGTGAGAGACCCCTGTGCAACAGGGATCATGGAAATTCTTCTTAGTATCAGTATTTTTTAAAAGAAATATCTCTGAATTGAGAACTATTTGCACATCATTGGTCATGCCTGTATATCCTAGAAACTTCTCATTGAATTTAGGGCAGAGAATTTATGTATAAGATGAACAAGTAATTTATCCTCCCAATTAAGTTGGTTTTGAGAATGAAAGGGGAACATGTATAAACTTCCCTTGTCCTTGTCAAGCCAGGTATGATTGCTTTGGTTATTTGAGATGCTTTTGATTTTGTATCTCCTGGTTTTCCAAATACTAACTATGGCTACAATGTTATCTAAAGTATTGTTGGCAACGTAAAGGTGATGGAATCTGTGGGTATCACTTTTCTGACAGCTTTTTAATGCCACAGGTAGAATTTGTTGCTGCTCTGTTACCGAGAGTTATCTTTCAACCTCACATAGAGAAAATCAGTCTTCTTTCGATTTTCAAACTGATATGAAAATCAGTCTTCTGGTTGTGTATCTTGTTGCTTTGCATTTGGAAAGCACTGAGCTGGTTCTGTAAGGGAGGGTAAAGCTTTCTCTCTGTGAGCCACAGCCCCCGTTACATCTCCCTTAAGTCTTTGGTATTTCTCGTGATCCGAGATACATCTCACATAATCTATACCTGTAAAGTCGAGAAATGGCAGTATATGTAATTATAGGGGATTCATTTTCTGGGGATTTATAATAAATACACACACAAGCTGACTGCAATATATGAAGGTGCCCTAGATGATCTGGGTCCTGAGAACTGATGAGAGTTAGAGGCCTGTGGGATGTCCTGTGGGAAAGGACTGAACGCAGTGAAGGAGCAAGGTGACAACTGATGCTGAAAGGAAAAGCTGGGGTTGCACAGCACAAGCAGCTGTGCCTTTTCCCGGTCTACCTGGCTTTGAGAGCGTCAGGTTTCGGCTGAATCCACGTACTCACTCATTACATAACTCAGGAATGAGATCAGTAACTCAGGCAACAGAATGCTGTCAGTGCATTGCCTCTGAGGAGATGCCTGTAATACAGACCTGCTGAAAGATACCGAGTATCTGATTCAGTATATGTTATAGCCCAATGTAAATTAATTTTCAGCTCGTTTAGTCAATAGTTCAGGTATTTCCATGAGAAATAGTAGAAGATGTCCAGCTAGCACTGGCTGTAGTCTAAGAAATAATTTCATGAAGAAATCAATAAAAATTTCTGGTATAAGAAACAGCAGCTCTTCTTTCTGCAATGGAGTCAACCAAATTCTCCCCAGAAGCAAGAGTTTAGGCTGGAAAAATCTGCACCTCCAGGTATTCGTTGATCCTAAAGAACCAGATATCTACCAACTCTACATGATGACTATAAGAATTGTGTACCATGAACATAGACTAATGAAAAGTTTAAAAAGAACCAGATCATAGAGAACTGAACTAAAGGCCTTTCTTTCATTAGGAGTTAGTAAAAATGAGGAATTTTGATGGACTAGCATCTTTAATCAGCAGTTTTAAATGAATTAGAAGAGTAGTTCCCAAACTGTGTTCCCCAGGATACTAGCTTTGTGAAATAGTAAAGGTATTCTAAGAAAAAAAAAAAAGACTCACCAGTCAAATAAATTTGCAAAACAGTGGATATTATCATTCTTCTTTGAAAGCTTTGCAATCTGAAACTGCAATTTAGTAAAATCAGTAAAACACTACCTAACCCAGTTTCCTGAACTATTTGTTCATAAGTATCTTTGAAGAACACAAAGTAATATCTAAAATTACTAATTTTGAAACACTGAATCCAAGGAAAATCACACACACCTGATTGGAAAGCAGTGCCTAGTGTCTTCAGCTTGGCTATTGCTTATTGTGGTGGCAACACAAATTGGCAGGTAGGAGTGTCTTCCTAGCCCTCATCTCTCCCATTCATTGTCCAGTATGTGAGAAAACATCAGTGAATGAAGCTTCCCAATTGTTTGGACTTGGAGGGAAACTGGCATTCCACTCTTCTTGGAACTCATTTTAGTTAACTATTTCAATTGATATGTTGGCATGACCACGTTTTGGGTGTTCACATAAAGGTTAGTGTCAAAAGACATTAATGTCCCGTTGGGCTTGTGTTTTTCTCTGAGGCAGATATTGATGAATGTACAGAGGGCATCGTTGAGTGCCACAGCCATTCCCGCTGCGTTAACCTGCCAGGGTGGTACCACTGTGAGTGCAGAAGCGGTTTCCATGACGATGGGTCCTATTCACATTCCGGGGAGTCCTGTATTGGTAAGCAGCTTTCGGCCACACCCTCTGTCGCCCTGGGCCTTCGCAGGACCGGCATCCTTTCTTGGTCTGTCCGGCTGTGCTTGTTAAAATATGATCATTCACTGGTTAAATTCATTAATACTCAGATTTTCTCCAAGTTCTCTCTACAGTTTAGAGATGAGGTCAGGGATTACGTTGTGGGGAGTGTTAGAACTTTTGTACAGAAACTGGAGCAGTCAGAGGAACAAAACCTATGTGCTATGGGTGGCTAGTTCTTTCTGTGAAAACCATGGCGACTCACTGTCATCTCTGACAGTGTGAGAGGCAGCTGTGGAAAGAGGAAACAGTGCACGATGAAGAATTGGGAAGAAAGTTCAGCTTAAATCCCAGCTCTTGTACTTTACAAGTCCTTGTATTCTTAGATCCTTTGTCTGTGTGCATATAAAAATGGGGACAACCATACACATGTATTGTTAGGATTAAGTGGGCTGCTCTATGTTTAAAAATCATACGCTATGGGTTACAATCATGATGCGCTTGCGTTAACCTTGTTATTGTTACCATTGGCGCTGCCATTGTCTCCTGCACAGTCAGTGCTGATTCCAGTTCTGCCTGTGGCTCTATTAAAAGCTGAACATGGGGTGGGTATCAGATGGGGTTCTTCGCATTCCAAGACCTTACAACTTAGATGAAATGCAAACAACTGATCAAAAGCATCACTGTTTCCATGGGAACCTTAGCTGGTCCGATTCTTTCCTGTCATCTGGACTGAATTGAATTCCAAATGCTGGACACATCCAGAGGGGGAGCACCCTGACCCTGGGGGCAGAAGGGTCCTGGTGCTGGATTACAACGTGGGGATTTGATTTTGAAAATTTCTTTTCTGTGCTCATTGTGCATCTTTTTACTCTAAGGATGCTACTGAGAGCCTATGTTTTTCCAACATTTCCACCAGTGGTTTTCTAGAGTAGAGAGCAGGAACCACATAGCATGACTTGTCCACCACGGTCTTCACTACTGTTGTGTGGTGTGCAGTGTTACAAGCAGAAGCAGATGGCCTGGGACCAGACTTCTGGAGTCAAATTCCAGCTTGTGCACTTCTTCTAAGTAGCTTACCTTGGGGACATCCTTACCTAGTTTGTACTTCTTCTGTGTAATTTGTAAATAGAAATAATCTTTATATAGAATTAATCTGAGCATTGTGATAATTAATTGAATTAATAGCTGTAAAATATTCACTGATTGTTTGCTCTTATCTTCGATATCCATGCATATTCAGCGTACTTCCCCTACTCTGTCCCTATTTCTTTTCGGTGTTAAAGTAATGATTCACAACTTCCTGGAGACATTTGCATCTATGAGGGGGTCTTCAGATACTTTCTTTATATAGGTGTATCTGTGCCTGTGCTGCCAGTTAGGAACAGATGCAGATGAATAGTACTAGATCGAATGGCTGTGCAGATAGAGAGAATATAATATATGACATTAACTCTGAAGGCCAAAATAAAGTTTTAATTTTTATCAATTATATTTGACATCAAGAAAGGAGAGCCTTAGATTTTAAGTGCATAAAGCACCTTAGAGATCAGCTCCCTGGACCTATCATTTCACCTTCAGGGACTTTGCATATCCTCTGCCCCGGCTGGTAGGACATGGGGTTTGCTTTATGTCTTCATAGAAGAATCGCTCTCTGTTCTGCCAACTCTAGGCCTCTGAGCCTGGTGTAAGTTTCAATAGCTCCACTTACTGTAGTATCACACAGTTTCGTTGCTCTCTGACTAGACTTTGAGCCGGAAATGTACTTTTTCCTCTGTACTGCCAATGAGAGTATTCGGTGGTTGATATTCAGTGAACAAGAAAATGCAATCACATCCTGTCGACGGGTAAAGAAGCCCGGACTTAGAAATGATGGCACGTTGCTCAGAGCCCACACCTGGTTTGAGAAGATTAGGTCTCCAGCGTAGCTCAGGGGAGACCGCCCAGGGGCACGTGTTGTCCTGACATGATTGTCACCAGTGCCCATTGTTCTCAGAACCAGCACAGCTAGGAGGCCAGATGCTGCAGTGCCTCTGCCAAGCACCTGTCCCGGTGCTGGTTTCTCTGCCAGCCGAGTGGCATCATGGTGTGTGTGTGTGTGTGTGTGTGTGTGTGTGCACGCGCTTTCTGAGCCTGCTTTGTCCATGAATTGATCCCTACTCAGCACAGAAAAATCTCAGCAACCTGGACAGCTTAGCAAGGGAAAAGAATTGTTTTTATTAGAGGCATTTTAAATTTGCATAATAGTTCATTGGAATTCCTTGCATTAAAAAAATACAGAAATCTGATCCTCATGTTGTGTTTCCTTGGTCATGGAGAGCACTCTGCTGGGTCAGAGCACTTCCTGAACAAATGGTGTGTAGATTTCACCAGGCTGCTTTCACGCTGTGACTGTCCGATACCATCCTGTTGAATGTAAATAAACTTTCTCATTTCACACGGCCTTCAAGCTTTATGTGCATTGTCTCCACTGACTTTTTGGATTCATCTCCTAGATATTATCCTTTTGATTCTTTTCATGCCTTGAACATGACAAGGAGCGCCTCTCTGGTTCCAAGTTCAGGGCCTTTGCTTTTGCTGCTCTTCCTAAAACCTTCAACATCTGTCTTGTGGTTTGCACATCTTATTATTTAGGTCACATATCAAATATTACTTCTTCAGGGAGGTCCTCTCTCACTATTTTATCTTCCCCTGGCACTTCATTAAAATATAGTGTTTCTATATATTGTAGCATTTTTCAGTTCTCAAATATATTGTACATGAACACACATGTCATTTTCTCTTGCCACAAGCATACAAGTTTTTTTGAGGGCAAAGACCTTGTCCGTTTCTCAGCACTGCAGCTCTAGCCTTTAGAGTAATACAGATGAATAATAGACATTGCATGACCTATGTGAGATGATTGAAGGAACAGACATTCAAAACCATAGAGATCAGATTTATTCTCTATTTGGTTTAACTTAACATAAGGCATCACATATCACAAAACCAACCAACTATATTATTGAGAACAAATGTCATACCAACACTTATGAGGACTTCTGGGAATGTTATTATGAACAAGTTAAGGTATTTTCTCTTGAGGGATTTATGAGCTGAAATATTCTGAATCATACTAACTAACATAGCTTAGTGGCACTGAAAATTAGCACATCAAAATAAGCCCTAGATGGCATCGGCCACTAATGCTTACATTTAAAAGAAACAGCAACATCTAAAACAATCTTTTAGAAAGTGGTTTTGCAGCATGTATTGCAGCATGTATTCACCAGGCAGTAGTGTTATAATATAAATATGTGGCAGTCCAGACTTTTAGAAGAAAGCCTTGTGTCATTCCTTGCCATTTTGGCTCAGATGAGGGTAATAGGACCTGCTCCACGCAATTCATCAGTAACAGTACATGTGCAGCATTACCGATGGCATAAAGAATGGGGCTTTTGCAAGATTTATTATTTTATGAGCAAAACTGTTTATGATTGGTCCTTCTCTCCTAAAATACAAGGTGTGATTGAAAAATATGGTGAATGTTTAAATTTTTAAAATTATTACACTAAAGGATACATTGACAGTCACCTCCCAAACATACGCCCCGACTCTAAACGAACTTACCCTATTGTTTTGCCACTTTCTGGAGCAGCTCTGGAAGTTCTCTTTCCCGAGTGTCTTTGATTACTCTGTCTTGGCTATTGCATTGTCCTGAATCATTTCAAGCCATTTACCTTCCATGGTTGTTATGACTTTGGGAAGAGCCAGAACCTGCAGTTGGCCAGACCCAGTGAGTAAGGCAGATGAGAACACACCATCATCACCATCATGTGTTTACAACCTCCCTTTCCTTTGCATGGCATCATATTTCTATCACACCTCTTAACAACAAACACAAAAAAAGACTTCCAAAACTTCAAGAACAGTGTTCCAAGAGTATTTGAAGCAAGAGGAAGTATTTGGCAGGGGATTAATAGTACTGTGTCTTTCACTGTAGTAATTTTTTAAGATTTACGTATTGACCATATAGTTCAGTCATACATGATAGGTTATATGGTTAAAGGAATGACTTATTCTGGGTATTAGAATAGCAAACAGGATCACTATTCTTGAGAAGTTTATCTCTTTCTTTCCTTTTACCCCTCCTTCCCATCTCATTTGCTTGTGTAGCTTGATAAGGCTAAAATTTGCAAATTAGTACTTGCAGAAGAAGGTATGAAAGTGATCTATTGTTAAACTTTGTGTTTTGATACTGTAGTAGTAGAAGTCAGTAATACTCAGTTTTAATGTGGAAGTTGTGAACTATTGCTTTTTTATCTAGGCGTAGTGATCTGGACTATTTAGAAATGGGGAAAATTAACATAACTAGCAATGGCATAGGTAAAGAACATTACTTCACAGGTTTTAAAAATCATATTCAGACTTCCACCTAGGTCTTTCTGTAGCCATGATTTTGGTTCTGCATATGAATCTTTATCTTCCCAGTCCCTCTCATACTTCCTGTAGATATGCGAGCTGCTCTTTCTTCTGCTCTTCCCAACCCCAGTGCTCTCCTGCTCCTATCCCCTTTCCGTACTGTATGCTTTTCCTTTTCCCATTTTCTCTTGTCAAAATCCTGATGGAATGCCATTCCCTAAACCAGTGATGCTCAAAGTCTTTTACAGTGGATCCCAGGTAGCTTTTTTAAAAAATAAAGACCTACGATGAGACATTAATACCCGAGAGATTCAGAATTAGTTTCTTTGGTGTTGGACCTAAACTATGATCTTTTGTAAAGTCTGCAAGTGACTAGAAAGAATATTCAACCAATGTGCAGCACCTCTGGCCTACATCTTCTCTTATAACAAATATTATTATTTTAAAAACTACCCTCTTTCTTATGTGTCCCCAGAGCTATTTATGTGTAACTCTTATACAGAATTAACAGGATCACATTTGTGTTCCAAATTATTTCTTTATCCTTACAGTAAAATAGAGGTCTTTTGATATATTTTGTAGATTTATGCCATCATAGTAGTCACCCACTAATTTTATCATCACATAAAATTTTCACATCCCAATAAAACTCACCGTGCTGACCGAGATACAGCACCTGAAGACCCAGAGCTATTCTAAAAGGTTGTGGCATTCCTCAGCTTCTCATGGTTGCCCCCGTCACAGAACGTATTTGGGTGAGGCCGCTTCCCAGGTGCTGATGTGGTCTTCTGGTCGCTATGACTACACAGAGGTGTCAGGACAGCTGCTGCAACCAGTATCCCATGTAAGGACAAGTAACATGTTGCTCTTTACCATGAACATTTATTAATAGTAAAGTGTTAATTATCGTTAGCTGTTGTCAACAGGCAGGGTAACGATGCAAGAACAATAAAACAGCTAGGGAAGGTTCCACTGGAATCTCTTGGGAGGAAGATTTAAATTTGAATGAGATTCTAAGTCAGGGTAATTAAAATGGCCTGAGATTTTTGCTTCTGTTCTTAGTGACCACGACTAAGTTCTCACGGGAGTGGAGATAGAAGGAGCAGAACCTGTAGATGTTGGATGCTTCCTGGAGCAAACAGTACCAGTGTGATATAATGGAGAGCTTTAAGTACAAAGAAGCCTGGATTCACGTTTCATCTCTGCTACTTTCTAGCTGAGCAGCACTTGGCAAGATATTTAACCTCTCTTACTTTTCATAATGTACAATGAGTAAAATAAGTCTTGCAGTGGAATTTATATTGTGATAAAAATATTCTCATCTACAATTATCCTGGCAAGTACCAGATGAAAATTGTTAACACTTAATCTTCCCCTACCTCCATTCCATCACCTTCCAAATGAAGAGAGTAAGACTAATGCTAATAAGAGCCAGCATTTGTTGAGAGCTTACTTTTTGCTGGGTGCTGCTTTGAGCAATTTATATGAGTGCCAACTTTGTAGTTTTCTGTGGAGTAATAGTGAGGATTAATTAAGTTCACATAAGAAGAAAAATTTAATGCTTACATTTTAAATGTATAGTAAGTATTAGTCTTTATCATGAACTTGACACCAGTACACTGTACCAGGCACACCAGGAACTTTCATGTGATATCTCACTTAGTTTCATAAGCAGTATAGGAGGACAACCTTCTTACCATCGCCATTTCAAACACGGGAAGATAAGGGCCCAAGCATTAGCATAAATTAACTCTATTCCCATAGCCATCATTGGCACCACATGACACAATCCAGCTGTGTTTAATGCCGAAGCTTCTACTTAATATATTACCACTGTTACACTTCTTGGAGGGTTAAATCCAGAGGTGGAGTAGACATTTAACAGAGCAACTGGAGGCCAAGGAGAAAGGCCAAGAGAGAATGAGAGAAATGAATGTGGTCCAGATGGATGGTCATGATGGTGTGAATTAACTATGAGCCCTGGGACTCATTTTGCATACTCCAGGTAAGGATTGCATTTGGGGGCCACATCACCAGGTAACAGGCAGGATGGCAAGGTGATAGGTTCGTGGCAGTTAATCTGACAGCACCTCAGCCTTGATAATAATACCACGAGATGTCCAGTGATAGCATCTCCTTCTCAGGGTGTCTGGTGATGTGGATCCAGAGAAGAAAAAAGAAGGGATATGCAGAGGCTAGAGAGTAAGAAACGGAGGTAGATAGAATTTGAGCTAATGTTTAGTTTTTCATCCATCTATCAATCCCTTGTATCTTAAAAGTACATATATGAAATGTGTATATGCAATTGAATTATTAAAATAAAATGATTTTAAAAATAAGGATATATAAATAAATATTTTAACCAGGAGACGAAACAAAAATGTTTATGAATATCACAGCAGCCAGGTCAAAATTTATACCTATTATTCTAATTTCAAAGGAAGTGGCATACAAAATCCTCAAGACAGAAAATCTCTTGTTTTTCCTTCGTCTCATCCACAATGTCCCTCACCTTTCTTGATTATATATAGGGGGCTCTCGTTGGTTTCCTGAGTTATCTTTGTTGCCAAAGAGCTTTCTATTTGGTTTGCAGTAAATAATAAATTCTCTGACATTGGAGGGATTTCCAAAGCCAGATGGCACCAGGGCATGGAGTTACATCTAACCAGAGGCAGTGTGAAAAGTATGGAAACATAACTTTGTGAGTGAGAGGACTTAAGTGATATGGCACATCACTGCCAAATATCATTAATAGGTTCAGATGGAGAGAGAGAGACCACCTGGGTGTGGAATGGATATGGAAGAGAATACAATCCTGCGAACACAGAATGGAGTGGTTGAGAACATTTTCAAACATCTAATGGAAGCGATCTAGATCACACAGAAAAGTCATCTGCACACAATTGCAGCTGATAAGTTAGGAGGGGATTGGGTCCCATCATAGCCTCCAGAAGGTCACCTGCTGTCCTTCAAGTCCAGCCACCTCTCTGCAAACCTGGGCCTGTGCAGCATGGAGGGTGGATAGCAGATGTTCTGGAGGCCTTTGGGAAGCAGGTGTGCCTCCTCATTTCTGGGATGAATACTTCGCAGTGTGACCCTGGAACAGAGGGCATTGAATCCAAGTTTTATCCGTTTCCTTCCATCTACCTGGGCTGACAGAGAAGGCCTGTATGTTGTTTTCCAACTGAACCTCAAGATTAAAACTGGACATTTGTGGAGGTTATTCTCATAGGACCTCAAATTGGCAATGGCGACCACCTTGCAAGCCACCTTCAATCATGTTTAGGATATTCTCAGTGACAGCTTTTTCCCGCCTTAAACACCTTCATAACGGCAGCTGTGACTATACTAGGAGAAGAACAAACAACTTGGGACCCCACCTTGAAGCACAACACAGTGAATGGGGAGCCGGGGGTCTCAGTTCCACTTCAGGGACAGAGTGCACATACAACATAAATAGGAGAAAAATTAGAAAGCTACTTTTAAATACACTTCCAAGTGCTGCAGTGTCGATATAAATATTATAGGTATAAAAATAGCCTATGGTGCTTTTAGCATAAAGTTAGATGCTGTGTGGGAATAAGAAAGAATTCATCACTTAGAGATTTTAAAACACTAAGTTGAAAGCAAAATTCAACATACATGAAGCAACTAAAAGCCCTCTGATGTAGTTTATAATTAGTTGTAAGTTATATGCTCCACACTATAAAACATGTGGGTAATTAGGAAAGAAGAGGTTAGGCAAGGTCAGAAGAAAGTGCTAACTGACAGCATGTGGGCGTTTGGACATTAAGGATGAAAGGGTTTAGATACTTTGTAAGTCTAATAATAAAAAGGTACTAATAATATCAAAAATAATTCACTGTTTATCATGTTTAGGCAGTCTTCTAAGATCTTCATATTTCCTAACTCAGTTTTCCTTAGAGCAACTCTAGCAGGTAGCAATTTATTTACTGAACAAAGAGACTGAACACTTACTATGCATTCTAAAGTTTCCAAATTTATTTAGCCCGAGAACCCTCTTCTCTCCTCAGCATCTTGTGGATTTGGCACAATGCAGAATGCACTAATTGAGAAGTCAGGAATAAAAATAACCCACTCTAGGGACTGAATCCTTACTCACTCAGTGTCATCGCATGAGGATCTGCTTCTGAAGAGGTTTCTTTTGTATTTTTGTCACAAACTTTTATTGAGTACATTATTTGCTCATTAAATATCAGAATGTTTACTCTCGTAAGGAAAACATTTCAGTCTGTATCTATTTGTCTATTATTTTCTTTTTTAACGTGGTCATTAAAATGTAAATCTCTCAACCCAGTTGACTGGTATTCTTTTTACTTATTGAACGAGTAGCGGATTTGTTCCTAAGATAAATGGTCTTAGTCATAGTATTTATTTATTTTTTTGGTACCTGGGATCGAATTTATTTTTTTGGTGCCTTGTGCTTATGAGGCAGGCGCCAGCACCACTGAGCTAAATCCCCAGCCCGGCCATAGTATTTTTGACAGACATTTCTTGGCATGGATATTTTCTCTCCCTTCCATATTATCAAGCTAATCTCAGTCTTGAAAATATGACTTTGAAAAAGTTGCGCTCCGCTCTCCCGTAGTACCCTGAGCCTTCATCGTGTGGTGTCTGGGACCGGAGCGACTAGGAAGTAGTCTCTAAAAGCCAAGTGCAGTTTCTGAGTCCGGGGACCTAAACGGTAAGGTGTGTTCCGAATTTCCGAGGCTCTGGTGACTATGTTGTATTGCATGAATTCGCCCAGTGCGAGTCCCCAGAAAAGGAAGAGAGTCTGAGGCAGGAGCGGAGTCATATGAGAAACAGACGGTATTTTTTTTCCCAAAATGTGCTTTGCAGGGTGGTTATGGTTATGTTCCTCTTTGGGGCCTCCTTCTCCCTGCAAATGTGCCATTTTAGAAAACGCCTAACAGTAGACACACTTCGGATTTCTACATAAGATTTTAAGTTTATATCATGAAAATTTTTCTTTGTATGTTTTAAATGACTTCGTTGTAGTTTTCCTCCTGAATAGCTGGCTGTCTCTACTGAGTGACCCCACGATGAGCAGGGACATACCTAAGAAATAGTTTCTTAAACTCATTTTACTGACTGAACATAGTGTTTCATGTGTGGTAAGTGTACGGGAAGGATGACTCTCAATCCAGGACTGACGGACTCCCTCTCAGTTGAAAACATGTTAGAAATGCAGATTTTCCATTCTACTTCAGATCTACTGAAGCCTCAACCCTGGAGAAAGGAGCCTCCTTTGACTAACTCTGGGGCCCCCTCAGGTCTGAAAACTTGAGACTTGAAAGCCTTCAGAAGACTGAGCCCTCTGAGCTATGGGGATGATTGTGTCTGTGCGTATGCACCTGTGTCTTTTGGGCGAAGTACAGCTGTGTTTGGTTTTGTTTTGTTTCACTTTGTTTTATTTTTGCTCATGTTGTGTTCAAATGATGCTGATGTTTAGTAATGTAAGAACCATGACAAAAAGCACCAGAATTCAGCCTCGATATTTCCAGTCACCATTCTGATTTAACTTCTCAGTGTTTCTGCCTTGGAATTTATAATTCAGTCTCAGGGGAGATTCACCTGCTTCGCCTGCCTTCTTTTCTCCCTTTCTGAGCACTCCTCAGTGTTGAGTTCCACGTAGTCCTTGGTTTCCTGGCTCTTGAAGCTCAGTGTGAGCAATTGTCTCATTATAGACATTTCGGGCTTGAATGTGTTACAGTCAAAGATCATGCCTGGGCCACAGTTCAGAGATGAGCATCTGCAGCTTCTTTGAGATGAATATTGAACTGCTTGTTTGAGTCTGAGGTTACTCATGCTGCCGCGAGATAGTTACCTGTGGGTTTGTGTGCAGAACATCTTAAACAGTAGTTTTCAGATCAAATAAAGCACTGCGGTTTACATATTCAGGGAGCGTTTATTGAGTCAGGACTGCGTGAACCCCTGTGTTAAGTCTTTGGGATAGAGAAAGAAGTAAGATACACCCCTTCCAGGCTGGAGCGAGGAGAAGGAGGCGGGCAGGGACTGGGGAGCCTAGGGTGTGGGCCAGCTCAATACATAAGAAATACAGAGCAGAGGCTCTGGATAAGCAATTATTTCCTCTTGGGACGGGGGCATTTGGGATGACAGTGTATATGGGTCTCTTTTACAGAAAGTATATTTTCACTGAAACACTCAGAGGATCAGAAGAAATGTTTCCAACCAAAATATATGTTTAGGGAAATATTCCAGGCGGTGATGGCAGTCTGATTGGAGGCCGAGTTATAAAGGGGATCTAATTGAAGTAATGAGTAATGGTAAGATTTCCAGTGTAGACAAAGCACCTGATATATGGGTGTGGTATAGATGGGAATGATTGTAAAAGCCTGGAAATAGATGTGGAGGCCATATTATGAAGGGTATCATGTGCTAAGCTGAGGAGGTGACGGTTTTGAGTCCTATTTTTATGACTTTTTTGAGTCCTATTATTTTATGATATGTGTTTCTTGGTATTGTGGATGTATTTATTTTGTGTGAAAATTTGATACCTTTTTATAGAAGTGGTTATTTTAATAGAAAATATAGCTGTACCAATATAGCAGTACTTTCTAGAAACTCTCAGCTCCTCTGCCATGAGTCAGCGTGACTTTTTGCGCCTGGGCAGTTGGGCTGTTGCTTTTGCTTGTGCTTGGGTTGTCTTTCTTCTGAAAATTGTGAAGCCCACAGAATTAGCCAGATATTGAACACAGTCATTATCAAGCAGCTACTACGTGTCAGATTTTGTTCTAGAATTCTCACAGCAGTCATTTAAGTTTTGTATGATTTTTCCTTTTTTATTTTTTGTTTTTTTGAGACAGATTCTCACTGTGTAGTTCAGACTGGCCTTGAATTCACTATGTAGTCCAGGCTGGCCTCAAACTCATGGAGAGGCTCCTGCCTCAGCCTCCTGAGTGCTAGGATTATAAGCATGTGCCACCATGCCCAGCTGATTTTTCCATTTTATTTACAGAGAAACTGAGGAGCAGAGTGGTGCAGTTTCCCTGTTGACATGCACTGAATAACCATTTCTCAACTTGCAAGAATGACTTATTAAAAGTTTCTCAGGATACATATGAGTAAGATATGGATTGACATACAAGTTTCTTATTAATTCCTAGATTTATGCTGTCAGACAATTCAAAGTGGGTCATATTTTTTGCTTAAAACATTCCTAATATAATGAGTGTATGATCAGAATATTAATCTAGCTTCTCTTTAGAGAAAAGGAGGCAGGGAAGACACTAATTGCAATGGCAATAAAACTGGAGCAGCGTGAACAAGTGGCCTTATGAGACAAAGATGAAAATTCTACTGATCCAGTTTACTACAGTGTTTTTGATAGGTCCTTGACGTCATCGTTTAATCAGACCCTTTCCAGATGCTCAGTATCAGCCAGTCTTTGCAGCATTTGTGTATTGGCTGGAGTGTTGGAGATTCACATTAGGCCTTTACACAGTATCCCTGTATTGATTCCTACAGAGCTGGGAGCTGACCATTGTGTAATGAGATGGGACAAACCTGAGGGCAGAACACTTACATTCAGGTCCTGACCCAGAAACTTACTAGCTATATGGCCAGCCACAGGCAAATTTTTTACCCGGTTTTTTGTTCATCCTAATACTTCTTATATGAGGCAACATATAAGTATTGCTGAAAATACGCTGCTGCCTGCACAGGTATGCATGACTAGGAGAGGAATCTTGCTCTACTCAATGATTTGAGGGGAAAATGATATCCATTAAAGCGTTCCCAACTGAATTATAGACTAGAAGACAAAATTTTTAATAATATGAACAAATGAAACATCAAATATGTTTTATATTTAGGGTATTCCCCTTCCATACGTATAGGATTCTCAGAAGTGAGCGTCACTCTTTTCTCCCATGTGGGTAGAAATGCTTATGAGCCAAGGCCGTTAAAGGATCCTCAGCTTAGTTATAGGTCAAGTGAAGGTGATGCTAACATTGTAAGTTATTTCAGAATAAGGTCATGTTTTTACGAGGACTATGAAAACTCTGAAAAATATAGTGAAGGACTGCTTAGTAAACTATTGTTGGAATAGTGAAAAGAGAAACCTCTGCTTCGTGAAGATGAATTGACCCTAACTCAATATAAGTACAAGGCATGAACTGGATACCAAACCATCGGCAGGTGCTGGAGGAAGATACATTAAAGGAATTATCTCTCATTCACCTCTTCTTCTTAAAAATTAATCTCCAAAGGGCAGGATGTTTTTCCGTTTTATTTGCTGTTGCTACAGTCTGGCATATCAGATGTGCTCACTATATATATGTTGATAAATGAATTAATAAAGGGACTCTCAGAGCAATGATTTTTATTAATAATGAGGACAGTGGCCCCTCTCCACAACTTACCCTGAAGAACTTTGTGTGAATGCCAAGAATGTCTTTTATTTATTTTCTAGAAACCGGAGTGATGTTAAAGATACCCGCAGTATTAAAGATAAAGATAAAGTAGTATTAACAATAAACAAATCTGGACACTAGAGTGGTAAGAACAGATTTTAACTAGTAATAAACTAAGCAATAAGGACACAAAGAAGCCATGACATAAAGAAAACTCCACTTTAGTTTATGCAGAAGTGACCAGATGGTGAAAGAAACAGTGAGAGAGTAACAAGAGGGAATGGCAGGGATTTGAACACAGGAGAGAAGTAGAATTTACAGACAGCTGGAAGAATAGGGGTTTGGTCCCTGTGAAATCCCCCCCAACCCCAAGTTTAAGTGACATTAGACTCCTACTCCAATGTGGAAAATGAAAGACAGGCCCTGTATCCAGGTGTTGGCTAGAACAACAATAAATTCTTCTGGAAGCCTTGAGTTTTCCCCAAGAGGAGCTCAAAGGGTTTGGAGCAGGGCTAGGGATCCGAGGGGTGTGGTCTTGATTGATTAGAGATTATATTAGTGTTTGTCTCTTTCTTTCAGAGGGGTTTAGTGGACATGGTGGGTAATATTATTTGTTTGTGTCTGGCCTCAGGGGTCTGATTAGTTTTTGGTCATGAATAGAATCTGTCCGTGGCTTCCTTTCCTTCTTGAAACTAAATTTTAGCCTGCATGGTTTTACCCCCTCAGCATAACAAATACAGAAAGACAAATATCGAGTAAAGAGAACTTAGCTCTCAAAAGTCTAGAACAAAGTGGGCTCAAGTCTCCTACTCTGTTCTTCCTTTTCCCCTTCTCCCTACAAAAGCTTTCTAGGTCTTTCCAGACAATATCTTTCAAAATACAGGGCATTCTGACACATGTTTTTAAGAAATAGTTCATTAGAGTTCCACAGGGGCAACACTATGAAGAGAAGAAAAAGACTCAAAGAGATGAAATTGTCTAAGACCCAACCGTAAGGGACCAAGCCAAGATCGATTTATTAGTTTTTTCAGCAGGCCCTATTCTTCTTGGCCTAGTGGTCCAAAGTATTATCCTTTATCAAATGCTAAGGTAGAGAATTTGGAAGACTCTCACTGCCCCCTCAGAAGTTAGGGATTGCAATAAAGAATGATGGAAGATGGTAATAAAGAATAGCCACAAGTGACCTTTGGTTCTGATCTGTTGCAATCTGACTCTGTTGTTATTTACATTGATACTCGGTTTTAAAATTGCACCATGGCACTGTTTTCTGCCCTTTGCTTTCTGTATAAATTGCAGGACACTTCTTGCAGTAAATGCAACTTCTTTGTGTCTGAGACCTTTCATTGGCATCGAAGAAAGAAGCAATAATTTCTCATCTGACAACTTGCTTCAGAGAATGGTTTGTTAAAATGGGGAGTTAGTTTGGATTTTCACCCTGGCTGGTGGCCCCATGCATATTTGTCCCTAAGAATTACTTTGCTAAGGTTTCAAGTCAGACAGAAAAACCATCCTTCCTCTCTTTGGCACTTATTGAGCATACTCATTAAGGGAAGCGAGGAATGTTTTGATAAGTCTTTAATATCCTAGAAAACGCTCTAATTCTGAGACACCTATTCAGTGTCCTGTTTCTTTGCTTCTCTCATCTCTTCTGTCTCTACTCATCTTCTAACACTTGAGTGACAAGCTCAGGCCTACAAGAGTGAAAAGTAATCACATAAAGTTAGAAGTAGACTAGATCTTAGGGATCTTTTTATATAACTTGTATTTGTGTCAGGGAGAGAAAACAGATCACCTAAGGGCAAAGGTTTTTTTTAAAATCACAGCTCAAAAAAATTCAAATTTAACCAGTGTTCATGCATTTCTTAGTAGGCACCAAAAAAGGTGTTTGCAGACACAAAGGTAAATAAGACCAGAATCTTACCACAGCGAATGAGTAAGGAAGCTAGAAAAGAATGTTCAAAGCCAAGCATACAAGATAACATAAAGGAGATAAAATTAAGGTGAGAGGAGTAATTTGTTTTAGCAAAGAATGAAATTTTGTTAAAGAGACTAAACAATACAATGACTACAACATTCGAATGTGGTGTCCAGGTGTGACGACATGACTTTAGTAGACTACAGCTATAAAAGAATCCTCCCTCCCACTCATAAGCAGATATATAAAAACATAAAAGTAAGATTGTTGGCATCAATATTATAGCTTCTCTGTGTAGCAGAATTCTCTTTAGATAGCAGAAATTTCCATATACATTGATTTTCTATTTGTTCTCTCCACTGGTCGGAATCGTATTGATTTTAAACAGATTTAATCACTAGGTAGAGAAGTATGAATTGTTCACAGCAATTCACTTGGTAAATTTAGAAGGGCGCTTTGTCCTCATTCAGCTCTTAGTTTCCTACCTGAAAGGGGCTCTTTTCTCCATCTGCAGTAAAATACTTACATTTATACATTCTATAAGACAAACATAGCCAGTACCAAGCCAATTTCGTGGAGTATTATAAAATCATGTTCTTTCATAGTTTTTCACTTAATCTTAAAATCACATTTACAAATTATAGCTCAGAGAGAGTTTAGGGTGTTAACGTTTATGGATTTTGCTTGCCAGTGTACTAATCAAAACTGTATGAATTTGAGAAATCAAAATTCGATTGGAAATCCTTGGAAAGAGCAGAAGTGGATGTAAGGGCTAGCGATATAATAAGAGAACAGGACTGACTGGGGGTTCTGATTTGTATTATCCAAGAAAAATTATAGAAACAATAGGAGCAATGAGAGAAACAATGGCAGCTGATAATTTTTGAGGAATTTTTACTGGATAGCAATTAGGTGTTTATGCAACATAACAAATTATCCCATGGGAGCCAGGCGTGGTGGTGCATGCCTATAATCCCAGCACTTGGGAGGCTGAGGCAAGAAGATTGCCACAAATTTGAGGACAGCCTGGGCTACATAGTGAGTTGAAGACCAGCCTGGACTACACAGTGAAACCCTGTCTCAAACTAAAACAAATTATCCCATGGGGTATGAATTTTCTTTTCTTTTGCAGTTCTGACGTTTGAAGCCAGGACTTCGCACATGCTAGGCAGTTACTCCACCAGTGAGCTACATCACCAAATCATGGGTATATTTTTATCCACATTTTCTAAATGAGGAAACCAAAGCTCAGAGATGTTAGGTAAAATTTTCAAAGGCCCCAAATTAATACATTTCGGAGATAGGACTGAGGCACAGTTGACTCTTATATTCCAAATTCTTGGAGTCATCTGTTTGTTTGTTTGTTTGTTGTTTGCACTGAATGTCACCCATCTTCACACTTCCTCAGTCTGCAAAAAAATGGGTATGTAAGGCACACGAACCAGCATCCACAGCTGCTAGATTCCAAAGATTAAACTTTCATTGGCATGGTATTTATCCTTCCACTAAGGAGAGAGAAACAGACTAAGACGAGACCTTAGGAAATATTAATATTTAAAATGAGGCAAACCTTTAAGGTCCATACTTACAAAAAGATATCTGGCTCCTTCATCCAGTGCATCGCCATCTCTGAACAATAAGCATGGCAAGAGTAAATGCCCAATGAATATTTGGGGAAGGCGTTAATTGATACTGATTACTAGTGAGTGGATGAATGTATACAGATAAGAGGAAGAATAGAAAATTATGTCCCAGAAGAGTGGAGGAAAGTGTTCTTTGATCAAGATAAAGGCGCTATCTCCCTCAATACTTGTTAAGTGAGGGTGATGGTTTTGCAAACTGTGGTTGTGAGAAATTTTAGGCTAATGACAGGGTCACATGGAAACTTGCATTCATTCAAGAGAGAATGAAGATGAAGAAATGAAGATAGCTGCTAGTTGTAGACACCGGAAGGTGAGATCAGGATCCAGAGATCAGATGCAGAAATAATGAGTCCAAACAGCTCTTATTTTCCCCTTTATTTAAAGTGAGTCTCCCCAATGAAAGAGGGGGAGATTCATTACACTGTCAAACCTGTGTGCTCAACAATAAGATGAATGCCTAGGAAAGGGTGTGCTCCTGACTCAAGGATGCTTGCAACATGGAAAAGAAACGTAAGAGTCAACGTGGAAGGACTTTGGAAGCTCTTTCCTATGAGATACACAACAACATTCCAAATAGTCAAAGCTACCACTAGCTTCTCCATCGCTCTGCCTTTTCAAGCTGATTGCCCCATGTTCTGTTAAACTGAGATGATCTGAACCCCTCAGCATGCTGGTAGATCTCTCCTGATGTGGCAACCTCATTCTTAATATTTTGTGCTCTAAAAGGAACATGCCACCTAAGTGCATATGACCAGTACTCAGCAGAGCATGGCTACAGACCCTTGTGATAGTCCTGAAACTTACTTTGCATCTTAATATTTTATGAGATTTTTATTTTGTGAGTCATATTAGGCCTTCTATTCTTCCACTTATTTATTATATGTATTTTGTTGATGTGCTTCGTGTATACTTTTCCGCACAACTTTCCCTCTGCCACTATAAAAGAAGCAATTCTACTTTAATTATTGTCTATCACTAATAAACCCTCAAGCTCTGTTCTCGTTTCTGAGCCCCTAATGTCTGGTAATGATTTCCAAGTCAGCACACACACAGCTGGATATTCAAACCCTAGGTTAAATTTTGTTTTCTGACACATCACCTGCTTTGAGTTTGAACGTTTTAGGCTGCTATGCTGCGGAAGTTGCTTAGGAAAGAGCAATAGAGTGTAATGAGAAAGTTCACGTCTTTGACCTAACTGCTTCAGACCCTTGGGAAAAGAATACTCCCTTGATCTGTGAAATCAACCTGTACAACTTTCAGATCCCGAGGCAGGAGCCATTATAGTTGTTAAGCTATTAAAACTTCTGCAGAGCTGTTTTCCTAGAAGGATAAGGAAATTATCTGGGGCTAAATTGGGATTGGTTTGATTGCCTCTGATAAAAACATCTCTGAATTATATTTTCTTATGTGGTCAAATAACCTAAGAACCTCAAATCAAAGAAGAAAGAAGATTGACTAGCACAACTAGACTTTTTAAAAAGCAAAACTGAGTACAATAATAACAGCTTTCAGAAACTGTGAAAACGTCAATGCAAATTAGTTCTCATATGCAAGCTTAGGCATGGAATCTTATTGAAAAAAGTTTCATTCAAGCAGAGAGCATTTAAATAATGAATTTATAAGGAGAAACACAAGGATATCACAGAGTGTCGTTATTTACAATAAGAAAAAACAAGCACACTGTAATGATTATGCATTTGAGGATGGAACACTTCGCCTGATTTCTGTTTCATTGCCTCTTTGTCATTGGGAGGCCTGTCTGATGATTTGGGTAAATCTCATGAGTGAGGATCTTTGTGTTTGCTCAGCAAAGAACAACAGTTGCAGTATGTAAATGGGGTACCTCTTCCTTTCGGATGCCTTGGGATATGTTTAATAGATTAAGTTGGCTTTGTCAGAGGAAACAGGTCTGTATTACCAAGAATATGAGTAATGTCGGTTTCCATAATTGCTAACATCTGGCTTTCCATAAATCTGTTAAATTGCATGGAGGCAGAATTAGATTTCTGTGTCATAAGTAAAGCAATCACATGGAACTCTGTAGGCAATATGGTCCTATATTCAGCTGTGAAATCTTTTCATTCTGGAGAGGTGAAAGCAACCCCTGCTTTTGCACCATTTTCATTGTGTACAAGAGACATGTTTGCCTTTATGGTCAGGTTTTCTTGATTTGTAAAAGGAAAACACTGCCAAACTATTTGCAACTTTGTAACTGCAAAATATCCAAGTATTATAACAGCATATTGCTCTCGGGAACTAATTACCAGGTTAGAGATGACTTTAGAGGACACCGTAAGTCACAGATCCTTTTGTAACCACTCTTAGTGGATGGGTCTTCTTTTGCCCTTGTCCTGCAGCATTTGACAGGAAAATAAAATGCTTTGCAGTTGGGGGGGGGCGGGAAGCAGGGGTGCTTTCTTATTTCAGTCTGGTTCCTAGTTTGCTGCATGAATTCTACTGTGAACCAGACTCAAGGACTTTTGCAGATGAGAACTCAATAACAGAATGTTTTCTATGCAGGGCAAGGCTACAGTTATGTCTTGCTCTTACTGAACACTCTAAAGACCAAATTTTAACAAAGTGGGCTTTTTAATAGTATTAGTCTGAATTTTCTGGATTTAGGTAAGTTAAATTAAATACATACATTGAACATCCACAGCCTTCCTGCTATATTTGGCATTGGCAAGAGGAAGAGAAATAAAATTTAGTCTGCGCCCTCAGTGAAATCACTGTCCATGAAGAGGAATATATTAAACATTTAACTTCCTGGAGGTGAGCGAAAGAATAAAATGTGTACGGAGCACAGAGGAAGCAAACTCAGTGCTGATTACCCTGCCCGATGGGAAATTCTGGTGCTGGACTGGGATTTTTAAGACTGCATAGAAGTACAGGTGGCAGAGTAAGGGACAGGCTGACCGTACCAATCAATTAGCCTATAGCTGATCTCATTCCATAGAGGTTAATAATAGAGTAGTCCCATAGTAAGAAAAACCTGAGGTACAAACATGGGAACCAACATAGGCATGTACATTATACCTACCTACGCATATACATATGCCTGTGTGTATTTTTACATTAACAAGTTAAAAGTATATATTAGGGTGTAGAACATGATATTTTGTGATGCATACATCATGTAATGGCTAAGCCAAGTTAATTAACACATGCATTACCTTATACACATTTTTGTGGTGGGAACACAAAAGGCTTTTAGCATTTTTCAAGAATATAATAATATATTGTTAAC
Source organism: Heterocephalus glaber (assembly GCF_000247695.1). The sequence goes on from NW_004624766.1 coordinate 12,714,662, forward strand.
TATAGACATCATAGTGTACAGTAGACCTTCGCCTATCTGACAGTTTGTATTTATTGCTTTCCAATAAAAAGTGAAGGAACAGAAGGTAACAATTGAAGTGTTAAATAGGGATTTACATTATGATGAAGGCTTGAGCCTTCTAGTAGGCGGATCCCAGTAATACTGGCAAGTGGTAAATACGGGAGTGACACAGACAGATTTGAGTTTCAAGCACTTCCATCCTCTGAAAGATATTGACAGCAGTGGTTTCCATGTGGCTGAACAGGACCCAGAGGTCTATGTCTTTGTACCTCGGTTAAATCAAGCCCTGGTGGTGGTAAACCGGAACACTGTCATTTTTTAAGGCTCTGCATATAGTTTGGTTGTGCGCAGCTATAAATTACACATCATAATGAGAAGTGGCTGGAAGCAAGGAGACCAGACTGGAGGCTGTGACAATAGTCTCACTGTGATGAAGGTGAAGATATGGATCCACAGGGTTTAAGGAAACGTGGGCTCTATTATTTTATTTTATGTTATATCTATTTTATTATTTTTATTTTATTTTATATCTATAGCTACCTATCTATTGTCTAGTTACCTATCATATCCTCCTATATTTATGACAATAGGTTATAACTATGATGAGAAAAATATGTTACTGAATATTTGTAATACATCACTTTCAGAAAAACTAAGGAGTGGTAGTAATGCAAATGTGGCCATTCAGTGTTGAGCTAAGGTGGTATAAACCTAAATATGAAGCCACCGTCTACCAGCTGTCATTACTGTGGAAGTTCAGAAAATGTGAGTGATAGTATTGAATTGGCACCATGTTGAGAGATGCTTAATTGAGAAGGCAGAACTTGAATTTTGTCTTACATGTTTACATTAATCTAATGAAGAAACAGACATAGATGGAGTCCTTGTTCTATTATCTATATTGTAATTTTCAGAAGACCATAGATTGAGCAACATGTTCATGTAGATGATAAAGACGATTTACAGAGGCTAAGGAATGTGTCCAACAGCACATAATTGTGAGGTGTAAAATGGTAGGCATCCCGTTAAAGGGAAGAGCGTGGTTTCAACCTGGTTCCCCTGACTCTTTCATTCAATACTAAATTTTCTTGACAAGAATTAGAGGAAGAAGAATGCGAGGAGAGAGGATTCGTGGAGCACTGTGTGCTCAAAGGTGCTGAGAGCAATCTGAGCATGACCCTGAAGAGAAAGTGTGAGCCAGACTGTGGTTGACCTGAAAGCCAGGCGTGATAATTGGGGATCATTTGAGCAATTTTCAAGAGGAATCAGTGTTCCTTAACCCAATGGCTTGACTGAGGCTATGATTGTGGGCCGAAAACAACGACAGCAAAATAAATCTTGGAAGGAATTACCATTATAAATTTTGCTTGAATTGCTCAATATCTTCCACTTTGTATCACTGCTGTGAATTAAAGTTCATGCTAATACAGTGCGTGCAGTCGGGAAGGAATTGACCATCCAGTTCTCATTATTTTCAAGTCATCTGTGCTTCAAAATTTTAACACATTTTGGGTAATTATATTGTATCATATTGTTTTCAGAATTTCAACTAAAATACTAAAAGTGATCTACCAGGGGGTGATGGACAAATATAGTGAATGTTCAGTTTTAAAAATTAATACAATGAAATACACATTGTCATTAATCTCCCTCAAAATACCAACCACACTTCAAATGCACCTATCCCAAAGCAATGTGTCTTCTAAACTAATGATTTCTTAAAATGTAATCACTCTTTGTATGCAAGGTCGTGACCTTGAAAGGGAATGCCGTGTCTAGATGGTAAATGGTTAAAAGTAGATAAAACCACAGAACATTCTTATGCTAAAAAAAGACTTACGACATGGAGTTGGCGCAAGACACTGGAAAGAACTCTAGTACATCAGTCAGAAAGCTGAAAACACAATCCCTACTCCCTAAGGTGCTGTCTGTGTGACCAGTCAGCACCTCAGTTTCCTCTTTTGTAAAAGGAGAATAAATATTTCAGTCTTATGGTTGTATACCCTAACTCATAAAAATAACATAAAAGCTATACATGTCCATAAAACTATATACATGTGTGTATGTAAATATATAAAATTGTATCAGTGAAACTGATGTTATCCTTTTAGAATTGCTCGGTGCACTGTAGAGAATATGCTCTTTGTGATTTTTAAAAATTTGTTTGTGTTATCCGTAACCAAATGGTTACAAACTTATGTACATTTTTAAGATTAGTTTTAGGATGTAGATAAGTTATTATTCTGATATTTTATTTTCCCACAGAAATCAAGCCTACCAAAAAGTAGCCTACTAATGGTTGTTTATATATACTCCTGTGTTCAGCCTATCAGCTTCAGGGCGATATAGTGTCTTACAGGTTAATTTCAACACTTATAACATCTAGTGTGCAAGGAATCTTATGCATAGCATGCTTTTGGTAAAAATTTGAGCTCATTTATTATCTGAAGGATGCTTGTACCCCTGGCAGCAGATTATTCAGGAGGAACAGAAGACTCTGATAGCCAAATTACAGATACCTTCAAATGGCTTAAAAATGTTACAAAGTTGAAAGACCCTAGTAGATTCTTTTTGAGGAGTCTCACAAATAGTACCAGTGAGTAGACATTACCAGGTCGTTTATTTTATCTCAAGTTTAAAAGGGCATTTCTTTTTAACAGTCATTCAAAGGTAGAATCGGCTGCCTCGTGAGGTAATGGGTTTTCTTCTGGGAAAGAGAGCAATCCAGGCTAAACAGGCAGGTGTTTAGAGTGTTCTTCAGGTCACTCAAACTTTGCCTGTCAGCATGAGTTGGCTGAATCTGTATTTTCCTTTACCTGGCTGTCAATGAAAACAGTATAACATATATACATCTTTCGTCAGCATCCCTACCAGACTCTACGGAAGCTCTGATATTATTTTTGTGTGGTGCCAGTATGCTACTGGCCATACAGGTGGAAGGAATTTGATTAGACAGGTCAGCTACCAAGAATTACTCCCACTTATTTCAGCCCTGGATTCAAGACCCAGGGGGAAACCTTATGGGGTCAAGGTTGCCTAATTGCCCACTTGTTCCTACACACACATTTTCTAAGAAACCTCAGTGTCCACGGTTAATGAATCGGCATTGTTTATGGTAACTGGAGGAACTAGCACTTAATGATGTCCCAAAAGCCATTCACAGCTCCTACTGGATGTTGTAGTAACTGGAGTCAGGCAGCTCTGGGGTTGATTTTCAGGATAACCACCTGCTATTTAACTCTAGTGGCTTCTGCTCCATTATTTACAAAATAGGAATAAGAGCTGATCCTCCCACACAAAACTGCTTTGCAGAGTAAAGGAAATAATGCATGGGAGAGCCTGGCGGAGTAGCTACACTGGGCACAAGGTCAATGTCTAATAATGTTACTCAGTGTTATTGCAAATGATTGTTATTTTGTGAGTTCCCTTGGCTGGATCCTAAAGCCCTGTGCTTTATTTATTGCAGACATTGATGAATGTGCCTTAAGAACTCACACCTGTTGGAATGACTCTGCCTGCATCAATTTGGCAGGGGGCTTTGACTGCCTCTGCCCCTCTGGGCCCTCCTGTTCTGGTGACTGTCCCCACGAGGGAGGACTGAAGCACAACGGACAGGTGTGGACCCTGAAAGAAGACAGGTGTTCTGTCTGTTCCTGCAAGGTGAGGCTGATGTGGTGCAGGGCACTTTGTAACTACACTTTCTCTCCTCCCTTTACTTTTCTGCCTTCCACTTCCTCCCCCTGAGTGGTTGACTCACGGGTCCCCTGTAGTTCCTGAAAAGCTCCTGCTCTCTTCTACACTGCAGTGAATGATGAAGCTGCATGGCAGGAAATGTGCTTCGAATGGAGTGTGCTCTTAGTGAAAAGTGAGTGTGGAGTTGACAGGAGACTGCAGGATGGGGAAGCAGGGCAGAGAATGAAGTGCTGTTCTGCCCACTGAGAACCTCCAGCGCCTTTAAGGTTGGCTGGGGGAGAGCTTTAATAAGCCCTCAGCCTACACTTACATAAACTTGCCCATTAAAACTATGCTTTTCCTAAAATGATTACCTGCACAAACTTGCTCACTTTTGGGTGGTATCTTCTAGGAAAGTGAGGCTCAAAGTCTTGCTTCCAGTGGTCAGACAGGTAGAATTCTATTCTGAGTGAATGGCACTGATAATATGAGGTCTCTTTATCACTGGTGTCTTTTACATTCTCAGGCCTGGGCCAATCTTACATTAAATTGCTTGCAAGTGAGTTTAATGCTTACGAAAATAAAATTCTGTCACCATGTGCTTTTATTTTATGCTTTGGAAAATGGGTCTATTAAAGTGTTTGATTTCCTTGTGCTTTAGTTCTTCTTTTGTTGATCCTTCCCATTTATTTTTCTTTGTTATTGCTTTGCTGTAGCTCTTTCCTAGAATTTCTATGTCTGTTGGAATGAGACTATTTAATCTTGGGCTTTATGGACATGAAAACCAAGAGAAATTATTTGCTCACAAGCCTCTTAGCGAGGCAGGTCTCCTGATAAATTCTTAGTGTGCTCTTTAGAAGCAGACTAGAATAAGCCTTTAAAATCATAAAACTCATCTACCCTGCTTTCAAGTCTGCCATACCCCAAGAGACCTGGAGGGGCCTGTTTAGGAGCACTGTACTGCCAGATGTGTATGGTATAGCACCTATATTTTCCCCTTATGCTTAAACCAAGTTCCAAGCACCCAAATTTAGGTTATTTCTTCCACTTATTGATTATCTGCTGTTTCAGGCACCCTGTAATTTAAAAACTGCACTAAATTCATTCTTACAGCAAACTTTGTAAAATGCAAAGCCCCAGTCTGTAAGCAGCAAGTAACTTGCCCTAAATACTGGAGATACATGTGTCTGTATGGGCCCGGGGTATTCATACAGCACACAAGGACTTTAAGCTCATTTGTTGCAAAGTTCGTAGTTTTCCATATTGTCACATGCCCTGCAAACTCTACAGAAGATACCTATTGGTATCCTTAAAACCAGGTAGACAATCTGTCAATCCAGCTTGCTTGATCAAGCCAGCTCAAGCTCTCTGAAGTATGTTAATACCAGGGAGACATTTCCTTAAAAACATTTTAAGATATTGACAGTAACATTCAGTCATCTGGTATTGACTCAAAGGACAACAGTTTTTTAAGAGAAAGCAAATCCTACCACCGCACTGCGATTTCCGGTGAGAATCAGCTGCTGTACCTTCAGCAGCAGCCAGAGCCAGAAGGGCAGCAGGAGGACCCGGCAGAGGGCTGAGCGTGGACTGTTGAGAGGAGGCCAGAAGGTTTTGAGCACAGAAGGAATTGCTGGGTAGGTTTGGGGCCAGTATGGTGGCCATGGACAGGATTGAGCAGACCATGGATCTGGTGAAGAATCATCTGATGTCCGCTGTGAGAGAGGAGGTAGAGATCTCCAAGGAGCAGATCCGGCCAGTGGAGAAGAACTCCAGCTGGAGCATGAGAACACCCTCCTGAAGACCCTAGAGAGCCCTTAGCAGGAGAATCTGCAGTCCAGGCTGAGCCCTGAGGAGCCAGCTCCTGAGTCCCCACATGTGCTGAGGCTGCTGATGGCTCTGTAGTACAAGTGGCTCCATCCCCAAGGTGGGCAGAGCCACCAAACTTGTTCAACCTAGTTCCTATCAGTTTTCTTTTGGGTCCCCAGGCACCATCTCCTTTGGAGAACTTTAGATCTAGCAGAGCTGGTGCTAAGACATGCTCCAAGACACAGCCACCTGGGTCCAGTCCATCGACAGACCCCTGACGAAGAGCAGGTCACTGGAGGCTGAATTACAGGAGTCTTAGTAACCCCATGCTGGTGAGCCTCTAGTGCCACTGTGGTCTGGGGGCTTCCACAGCTTGGACAACTTAGCTGCTACTGGCAAAGGACAAAGGACAAAGGTGGTTTGAAATGTGACAGTTTGCTCCAGGAAGTGTAAGGGTCCTGGTTTTCATTTCCATGGCCATCTTCAACAACTTCACTGGACAATGACCATCCCTGTGAAGGAGTCACCTGTGTTTTAAGCAGAGGCAACTTCTCCTTTCTCTCCTGCCTCTCCAAAGCAGGGGTCACAGAGGAGAGATTGATCCAAGTTGGCCTTCTGTTGGCTAATGTGGCATAATGCATGGCTTTGTGCACAGCCTAGTGTGAGATTACAGTTTGGGAAGGATCACCTACAAAGGTCAGCTTGATTAGTGGCAGAAGATCAGCTTGGATTTTGCACTGTCACTTAAAACTTTAAAATAGCCCGAAGGCCCATCAGCTGGAGACTGGGTAAAGAAGATGTGGGTTTCTATAAAATGCAGTACTACTGAGCCATAAAGAATGAGAAACTAGAGACATTTATAGCTAAATAGATGCATATTGAGGCCATACTCTTAAGTGAAATAAATAGGACACACATGTGTAAATACCGAATAGCTTCTCTAGTGTGAGAAACTGAAAGTGTGAATAAGGATTAAAATGATTGAAACAAATAATTGGTAAATTGAAATAGGAAAAGGTCCAAAGGTGTAGGGGTGGTGGGAGGGAAAGGGGAAAGGAAAGAATGGAAAGGAAAAATTATGAGGAAAGAAAAAAAAATGGAAACAAAATCTATGTAAATAGGGCAGGGTGGAGGGGTGAAGGGCGCACAGGGAATGGGGAAAAAATAAGAACCAAGATACATTATGTACAGGCACAAGCACCCAATGATAAATGGAAATGTATTGTATACCTAAAATCTATCACTAAAAGAATTTTTTTAAAAAACTTAAAAAAAAATTGTGGAGAATTTTCAGAGGAATGGCAGACTTGCAACCTACTGTGGATGAGAGATAGACAAGTGAATGAAAAGTTTTGAACCCACGGGGCCTGGGCATGTGGCCAGAGAGCTTGTCTCTGATGAGGCTGTAACAGTGAACACTTTCCACTTTCTGACACCTGATCCTGATATGCATCTCCAGGATGTGGGCTTTCATTTTTCTTTATTTTTATTTTTATTAGTACATGTTTGATGTAAAGAATGCTTGCATTCATTATGGGAATTGTGTACATGTATGCAAGAAGAATTATATTAAATTTTCCAATGTGGCTTGAAATTTCAATAAACTTTGAATTTTTTTTCAAAATGGAGAGAGAGAGAGGGAGAGAGAGAGGGAGACCGAGACCTGCTGGAATAGTGGAGAAGGGTTAATGAAAGAGGTTTTGTGTTCCACTAGCAAAATAGGGATGCATTCTTCGCTGAATTTTTTAAGAAGGTATTATCTCCCAAAACTTTTGAGGATGATCACAGCCTGAATCCAAATCCTTTTTAACATTTCCAGGTCACCAGTCCCTCGAATAGGCAAGGGACTTTAGTGGAGTATTGACTAGTGTGAGACTAAACTTCTTTTGCAAGCTTTTATTTAAGTCCATGATAAAGCAGGGGACCAAGCAATCATTCCAACTCCCAGGGCTTAATTAATGAACTATGTTAATAAGCCAAGCATTCTGAGTTATCTATTTTGACTCCTAAAGCACTTCCAACGTCTTATGAAAATGAGACTGAGATTACCACAGGAGGGGAGCAATTCGTGCAATCTTATTCCATCAAGAAGATGAACCCTCACCTCCTCCTTTTCCGAACCAAAGTCTAGGCATAGCCCTGTACATAAATCTTGTGGTCAATGTTTTGTTTTTCAATTGAATTCATTGCTCACTTAGAGGAGAATTTCCCAGAGGTTGTGAGGATGAGGAGGACCTGGTTTTAGATCCTGAATTAAGGACTCTGAATCAGTTCTGGAAATCATCCTCAGAAAAAAAAACCTTGTGATCTTCTTGTTTGTTTTTTTGTCATTTGCATTTGAAAGCATCCTATTCCAATTTCATAAGAAGTATCTGCAGTACTTAAGGATCCAAATGGATGGTTAGAATGATATCATCTTACAAGCAATAAAATCAAGGTTAGGATATGAATTATTTTCAGTCATATCCTTGATGTTTTAATGTCACATAAAATGAGAGCATACAAAAGCAGAATCACATAAGCCAATAGATGATCCAGGCTCACCGCTGAGAGAAACAGAGTCAAAGCTGTTCTAAAAGGCCAGTCTCTCCTCGGGAGTCAGTACGCTGGTTATGCTGGTAGTGTTTCATGTCAAATGAAAGAAGGGGCTAGAAGCATGTCCACAGATGCATAGGGTTCAGTGTGAAGGCTGGCCAGTGCAGGTGGATTTGAGCTTTTCTTTACAGTGTAAGCTTTTCCTGCAGAGTAATAAGGCTTTGTGCAACTTTAGACTGCTTAGTTGTTAAGGCAAAGAACAACGGTTGGACTATTTAGAACCCGTATCTTTCAGCATTGTCTGGAGTATAGAAACACAGGTTAAAAAAAGAAGTCACTACTCTGCATGGCTCTTAAATCTTGGTTATATCCTAAATATTTTTCATAAACACAAATGTGTGACTCTTATGTTCATAAATGTGTCCAGGCCTCAAGAAGACGTTTATTTTCTACATGTGTTACAAAGGAAGGTAGAGGAGTCCTATTGGTTCCTATTATGCATCCTATTATTGGTTCCTAGAAAATGTGCACTTTAGAAGGAGTAGTTTTGTTTCTCTTGGAAGTCATGGAGAAGGAGAAGGAAAGAGTTTTTGTTAGTCCCCTGTCACACTGTGGTCATGAGTGATTTGCTGTGGGAACATGGACAAAGGAAGTATGTCCTGAAAGCTGCAGAAGGGAATAGAGAATGGCTTCCCAGAGAAAATGACCCTTGAATGAGGAATTTAGCCAAATAAGGGATGTGGTGAAAGTGAATCCCAAACAGAAGGAACTGCAAAAGCATAAGAATATATCTGGTGTTGGAAATACAAAGTCAGTGATGTGATTAGAATATTAGGAGTTAGTGGAGTGTGGGAAGGAAATAGTCAGTGATGAGTCTATGGAGAAAATCTGGGCATAGAGCTGGCATGGAGTCCAGACTTCATCCTGTGTGCTGCACGGATCCTGACAGACTACGTTTGAGGTCGGCGAGCCCCTGTCAAGGCCTGTCAGCATGACAGATGGCCTAAGGAGAGGGAAGCTAACTGGAGAGAATCACCCAGGCTGAGGTGAAGGTGGGGGAAGAGTAGGAATGAGAACCTGTAAGAGGATAGAGGTAAGGTTACAGGAGGGAAAACACAGAAGTGAGATGATGACTCATGATGCCAAAGACTGAGCTTCCATACATCGTTCCTGTTCTGTGGGCAAAGCAGAAGCAGCAGGGTGTCTTGAGCCTTAGCTGCTTATTTTACTGGGTAAACAGAGTTCAGCTGTCACCACAAGGGACAGATGCAGAGCTTGTGGGCAGCCTTCTGCATACTTGCTGTTAGCTTCAGTTACACGTCCACCTGTACTTCTAATGGCACCACATCAGAGACTTGATATTTGTAGTGTCACTTCCTGCAGGGTAGCTAGCGTGGTCAACCACAGTCCAAAAATATTAAATTGAAAATTGCAGCAATAATTCACAAATGTGACATTCCTTGCTGTTCTGAGTGGGCAGGTGGAATCTCTGCTCCACTCAGCCTTGGACATGAATCATTCCCTTGCTTGGTGTAGGCATCGTCAATCACATGGTAGCTATCATGATTATCACATGGATTGCTGTGGCGTTGTAGTGCTTGCATTCAGGCAACACTTCTGTCACATCATGTGTTGGCTTTTGGGCTAAGACCAAGTGTAGTAGCAAGTGACACTTTGGTTGTAATCTAAGACTACGTCCCCAGGCCAGTGTCACTTACCTCACTCATCTCATCATGCAGGCCGGGCGTCATTTGCAGAATCACAAGTATGTGGATAAGGACAGTAAAATAACATGAGAGCAAGAGAGCCACATTCATCCATCTTTATTCCAGTGTATTGTTATAACTGTCCTACTATTAGCTATTGTTATTCATCTCTTTTTGTGCCCAGTTTACAGGTTAAACTTTGTCATAGGTACATACGTAGAGAAAAAATAAAGCAAGACATGTATGATTCAGCAGTATTCATTGTGGCAAACACCTACTGGGGTCTGGGAGTGTATGGGACTACTGTCCTGTCATCAGAAAGAGGAAAATCTAATGGAAGGAAGAGAACAATCAGGCTAGATTTCATTCTTAGGCCTTTCCTCCCATTTTGTAAAGTAAATAACATTTGCCTGAAATAAACGCTAGGTTTAAGTAGTAACAGACCTTGAATTTTCTGGGGATTACAGGAGTATGGAGAGCAGGACCGCAAATAACTGATCACCTGCCATATTTTAATAAAGCCTTAAACTGTGGAGATGACAGAGAGTGACAAGGGAACAGCAAAATGGAGAGGTGCCGGGCGTGAGGTTGTCTAGAAGGACGGCCCCTTGCCCTGGCTTCTGATGAACTTTAGCTCAGAAACTGAGGGGGGCCATCCCAAGGCCACCTAAAGGACCCAATGTCTCTTTCTGGAAAGGAGAGAGAGTCCTGATCTGCATGGAGCTGCCACTACAAGGGCCTTGCCATTGTAAGTGTGGCAGTCCCTTCGGGTGAGCAGACCAGGCGTGGACCAGTCTGTGCCTGAGGCCAACGTGAAGCAATTAGTTATCCAGATTCCTATGATGTGCTCCTAAAAGTGGTTGCTTTGTTCCCCACACACAACCAGCATCATTACCAGTACCTTCTTTACACCGTCTCTGCTAGCCCGAGTTGGCTGCACAAGCCTAAGATTGCGTTTCTTTCTTTGATAGATAAATACGGCCACAGGTTTATTTCAGCCCTGAAAACTTGTGGGGTCCAGACAGGGCACGAGATGTCATTTCTGTTTCCCTGACTCAACTTTCTGGTTCCAACCCTGCCTTTTATTGCAAGAAATTGTTACAGTGTGCTAATCCCCCAGTTGGCTGGGTTGTGTTGTTTCTCCATCCTCGGTTCTATAACTCTCGCTTGCTCAAGGCTCACCTGGAAGGCTTTTGACATTTTGATCAATGACTTCACCCCCAGTTCAGGAGGTATAGGGTGGGGTCTAAGAATCTCCATTTCTGCCTAGTTCCCAAGAGACACCATCAAGTCCCAGAATTCTGCTAGTGTAGTGCAAAAGTACCTATAGATGAATAGTTTCTCGAGGGTGAGAAACTGAAAGTGTAAATAAGGACTAAATGGTATAATGGATAATGTGTAATAGGAAGAAAAGGGCCAAAGGGGAAGGGGAGGGGTAGGGGAAAAGAAAGAAGGGAATGGAATTAATATGAGAAAAAGAAAATATGGAAACAAAGTCTTTGTAGATAGGGAGGGGTGGAGGGGTTGAAGGGAGGGCGGGGGAAGGGGGAAGAAATAAGAACCAAGATGGATTATGTAAAGGGGTACATTTCCAATGATGAATGTAACTGTACTATATACCTTAAATGTACCAATAAAATTAATTTTTTAAAAAGTACCCATAGATGTTATTTTGTATAATAGAATCTGTTTTCCAACAAAACTTTATTTATAGAAGCAGACAACAGGTCAAATCTAGACTTTCTAGTTTATGTTTTTATTCAATTTACATAAATAAATTTACCAAAGTCCATTTTCTTGGTTTGAAAGTTTCAGAACTCAGTAGCAGAAAAAAATAATTTGATATTATAAAATTTGGAGTAAATGTGTCAATGGGTTGACTATTTGGTAATAAAATGTGTAATTCACAGTATAAAGCCTATAATTTTCTGTGACATAATAAGAATAAATTCATTTTAGAATTTTCTAATAAAGCCTATATCCCACTTGTTAAAATTCAGAAACAAATTAATATTGTAATACTTATTAATTGATCACAGTTTATCTTGTAATGATAAAACCACATAAAAACATTTAGCTTCTGAGGCAGAAGGGTAGTCCAGTTTGTCTTTGGCATTTAAGTGATGTTTGTTCTGTTTGTCCTACCAGGGATGGGGGTCAAACTCTGGAGAAGCCTCAACAATCTGTGACAAGAATGATCACGCATCATTCATGGCCTCCATTCTCTCTAACTTTTGTGTCAACTGTGATTGAGCTGAGGTTTTATAATCACAGTCTTTCTTGTTGAATTAATGGATTCACCTGTGATACTCTCATTATTAAAAATAATTCTCTTGATACTTACCCTGCAATTCAAAGCCAAAGTGAATACAGCCACTGTTCTGAGCCATGTTAGAAACTAAGAGGGTCCTATCTGGCGTTTTACCTAATTGAAGAGATGGGAAATTCCTTTGCTTTGTACTCACCCTGAAGCCTATCCATTTGTTCTCATTCATCCTTTTAATCAACCTGTAAGAAGAAACCAGACATTCTGATTGTGTCTGACTGCTAGAAGTGCATTCACCTCTTCTGAGTGAATTCATCCACACTTTTGATGCTGCTCATGGACTTGGTCTCCGTGGTTCCTGAGGCTTAGTCCGTCTATACTTGGGGCGAGTAATATAGTGGAAAAGCTGGGCTGATAAATGCTCTCAGGTTGTAGCTGTCACTGCTTTTCTTAGCTTCTGTTGGTTCAGAGTAAAGGTCCAGGTGCTCATCTGGGGTTGTGTCCCACAAAATATATTCATAAATGAAAATAATGGTATGAACTGTAAAACAAGCCTATTGTTGGAAAATTCCTAGGGTCTGGACAATTCTTAGTCCAGGATAGCTGAATTCTCTTACTCAGTTCACCTGATATCTCACCCCCCACCCCCCGCCACCGCACATGCACACACAAGTCATCGTGAAACATGATGATTTCCTATCTTTATGTATGGTAGAGCCAGTGCACCAATTTGAAGGAAAGCTTTTCTCTGTCTACTAACTTATCACATGTATAGCTAGCATTTCCTTTACATTTTCTATAAAGAATGTAAAGCTTTTAAAAGTTCCCACTTTAGCTGACACTGCATTTATCTCAGCAAGCTCTGATGCAGCATTGATATGGATGAAGTAAAGGAAGACCCTGAGGGTAGGTCCATCCTGTGTTCAATGTCACTAAGCTGTGAAGGAGGGCAGTCTATGGTGGGTGACAGAGAGAGCATTTAGAAAACACTGTGGCAGACAGAAAAGATGAGATGGACCTAACAAGGTGAAATGCAACAGGGATAAACATCAAGTAATATATTCATTCGCTGCCCCTAAACTACCAACTGCACAAAATGGGATGACACTTAATGAGGCTTTAGTCTTCATTAAGCTCAGTATAAGTCAACGCTGTGACATAACCAAAGTCAGAAAGTAAATATTGAAATCAGGCTGCAGGAGAAAAAGTACAGCACTTAAAGTGGCATGAATCCCAGTTCACTGTGCTGCTGCAGACACATTTAGTTCTCTCCCAGCTGCCTTATTTGAGAAATGAAGGTGAAGATTTCCCAGATTATCAGAATTAAATGCGATAATACATATAAAGAAATTAGCATGATCTGTGATGCAGAATAAGTGTGCAATTTGTGGTAGATAATGATGATAACAATGTTGATAGAAAATGCTCAGAACTATTGAAAGAGAAAGAAGCTATGACAGAAAAAGGAAAAATATTGGGTATCAGTCAAGAAATTGGAAACATTTAACCCAGAGGTGTGACAACTGGGTGAATACATCATAACTCCTATAAGAACTGAAGAGTTGGAATATGGTAGAAGGTATTGAGAGGTCTATGATTAACAAGGGGATTAACCAAGAAAAATGGAGAGATAATAAAACACCCAGTATTTAAAAATGCACCCAGAAGCATATTTTAAATGCCTCCCAGAGAGGTAAATTCTTTAAGACTGTAGAGTTAAGCATAGGCTTGATGACTTTTAATGTTGTTGCTACAGAGAAGATTGGTTATGTGTCTTCTAAGGCGTTCCCCAGGCCTGAGATTTTTAGTTTTGTAAATATTTATCGAAATAGTTATAACCCTAAATGGCGACCACAGGCCTTACATTGCATTTAACGTCCTTCATTCTCTGAGGTGGAAAGTGCTATGCGACACAGTCATTATAACAGACATGCTGAAAAATGTTCGGTCTTAATGCTTAAGTGCTGTTGACCTTCATTGCTTTATATCTGTGAGTCCTCAGGGCCAGGACTCTAGAAGTTGTATTGTGTCTGCAATTTGGTGAGCTGCTTTGGGAGGGGAGGTAGCACCTGCTTACGATTTCTTCTGGTGAACAGCCTTGAGGCTGAAATGTCGAAGAAAAACTTTTAAAACTACAGGATCTGGTCACAATGCTCGGAGTTCCTGGCACATGTGTGCTCTTGGATAAGTCATTTATCCTTTCTGGCCCTGTTAACTCTTCTGGAAAAGGGGCACAATCAGATGTCCTTCGAATGTTGAGATAGGAATCAAATTAGATGACCGCATATGAACCCATTAAGTGGTGTTGTTATAACCTAGGAAAATGTAGTAGCACGATTCTGCGCTCAAATAGAACATTTTATCTACCCAGGTTAGCTACAATTCTTACTCAGAAGTACGATTTTTAAGGAAATACTGAAAACATTTTCAAGGAACCTCTTGATTTCTTTGTGTAACTTCAAGCGTGTACATTCTGGGTGACGAGGCACTCGGGGAAAGGGGGGCTGTGTTCCCAGGAAGGGGCCAACAGGCATCTGTTGTGAGCCAAACCGGAGGTGGCCAGGTGACGCCTGAGACTCTGAGAAATCTGTTCTATGTGCGCCGCATTTACATGGTTTGGTTCTCACAACCCGGCTGTGCCATGGTTTCTCTATTGATGATGCTTCCTTAATCTCATTCCTAAACAGGATGGGAAGATATTCTGTCGCCGGACAGCTTGCGACTGCCTGAATCCAAGTGCGGACCTTTTTTGTTGCCCAGAGTGTGACACCAGGGTCACAAGTCAGTGTTTAGATCAAAATGGACACAAACTCTATCGAAGTGGCGACAACTGGACCCACAGCTGCCAGCAGTGTCGGTGTCTGGTATGCCAGCTTCCTGCGGATGTGTTGTCCCTTTGCTTTGCAAGAGGGTATAGGCTCATTTGCCTGTGGGCTCCGGACCCCAGCTGTTTGTAACACTGTGCAGACACTTGTGGGCCTGTGGCTAACCAAGGGCCATATGTTCTGCCTAAAGAAATTCAGATGTATGAAAATCCTAAACACATTAATGGCATAGGTTTGGCTTAAACAGTGTTAGTTTACAGCTGTTACTTTTTAGATTAAAAAATCCTACAAGACATTGCTTTTAAGGCTTTGCCAGGTACTTATAGTTCTTAGAGAGCCAAATCCCTTGTATATAGTGATATAATCATTAAAGATTTCAGTGCAAGAGGTAACAACACATAGTAGATACCAGAGATTGAGGATCCTGTTTCTTCCATGTGTGTGATTTCCTCAGGCAAGCCCCAGCACTTTACTTGCTCACTCTTTCCTGCAAATGTACACAGGTGCACATGTATACACACTATTTTATGAAGCTGTTAGAAAGAATAGAGAGTGTATGTGGAGGACAAATATAGTACTTGACACAAAGAGGGAAGTTAGTGCACAGTTGCTGCTATAGTTTGCATTTCCTACCATGAAAAATCTGTTTCAGATGCTGAATGTTCATATAGGAAAAAATGAAGGTTGTTTTCGATATCAACACAGAGATACTAATGTACAATTACATTTGAGATATTCCAGAGAAAAGACTTAATTGCTGAGCCCGGTTCATTCCATTTCAAATTATTTCACACCAAAAACAGAGTAGGGGAGAGGGGGAGGAAGGGCAGGAAGAAAGAAAGGTTTCTATGGGTGAGAAGACTTTTAGGATATCTTATCATAGTAAATACTGTTTTCCATTAATGAAGAGGTCACAAATATGGAGCATTCCATCTGAATAAACTCATAATGGAAACTTAGCTGAGTGTTTAACTTTTATTGAAATAAATTATTGAATTTATGTGTACTGTACAAAAACAAATTCAGAGAAATCATCTTCTGAATTTCAGTCAGACTTTCTAAGATCTCTAGGAGAATATTCAGTTGGTCTTAATAACTTAGGTTCTTCTCAATTCTCCTTAACACCAAGGACTATAACTCAGAAATTAGAATACAGCCTTTTCCTTCTAATTCCCATCCAAGAACCAATATATCCAGCCAGGCACAGTGGTCCACACCTATCATTCTAGTAGTCTGGGAGCCTGGGGCAACAATGCGAGCCCAGCCTGGGAGACTTAGTGGAATTTTTAAAAGGGCTGAGGACCTACCTTAGTACAAAAGCCCTGGGTTTATTCTCCAGGACCAAAATAATTATCCAGTAGAAATATATCATTGATTTTCATACCAATCTGGAAAACTACATTTCTTTTACAGGAAGTCACTCCTGAGGGAAGCAGATGAATTGATACTAATCTTGCATATTAAAGTTTTCATAGATAGAATTTCAAAAGTGTATCTTTCCTTCCCAGACTCCAAGGTGAATAATTTTTGGAAGAACAGATATGATAAACACTAACTTAAAATTACTTGAGAATAATATGGGCCATATTTAATAAATATTCATCAAGAGTTTGCCTATGCCAGACTTAGACTATATAAATATAATAGTGAACAAGATAGACACCAACTATCCCTGTAAGAGCCCATTGTCTTTCAACACTGACTGAAGAGCTCATGTGGCTCCCTATACATAGTAATGAGTGTCTTGACAGCAGAACAGGCTGCATGGAGAAATAGTCCTACCCTAGGGAGATCAGTGGAGCCATAGGTGCCAGGTGCTGAGGCACGCAGGAGCTCCATTGGAACTGTAAAGCAGAGATGTCACTAGTTACACATCACACTCAACAACTATTTTGAAATATTGTTTTCTGAGAATGCCTAACTTTAAATCTGATACTAGTAGTTTATGAAGTTGTTGAAATTATTATATTGCTTTGGGTTCCACTTTTGAACTCAAGAAAAATTAACATCTCCTTATATACTACAAGAGATCTTACCATCTATTTATTTATTTACTTTATTAGCATATATTGACCAAAACTGTGCTAAATATCAGAAAACCAGCCCAAGCCTTGAAACTTAATGTGCCTTTGTATTGATAATTATAATCTGATCATGATGAGAAAACTACAGGCTGTGTTTGGCCCACAGAGAGGCTGACCTAACTACAGAGAGAATGAGTTGTACCCATAACGGTGCCAACTAGGGACATTTAATGAGACCGTGAGGGGAAGTTCTGTGTGCCCTTACCCTTCCGGACTCAGGAACGCCTTGCACAGGAATGATGATGCATCTTTTTCTGCTTGCTTTCTGCAGGAAGGAGAGGTAGATTGCTGGCCACTCACCTGCCCCAGTTTGAGCTGCGAGTACACAGCTCTCTTGGAAGGGGACTGTTGTCCCCGCTGTATCAGTGACCCCTGCCTGGCTGATAACATCACCTATGACATCAGAAAAACTTGTCTGGACAGCTCTGGCATTTCAAGGCTGAGCGGAGCACTGTGGACAATGGCTGGATCTCCCTGCACAACCTGTAAATGCAAGGTAATTGGGTGTCCTGAGGATAGTCAGCCCCTGAACAATTGCTGGACCACATTCCAAGGGTTCCCTCCTGATGCTTCTGAGCACACAGGTTCCACAGGGCGCAGTGGAAACAGGCAGGCACTTACTTCTAGTGGGAGGTTAATAGGTCTCAATGCATCATAGCTTCACCTTGTGTGAAAGGAAATTCCAAATGAACATGGGACAAACGCCCCCCCCACCTTTAAATGGCAGAATTTTAACAATTGACTAATTTGATTTAAGATATTTTTACCTGAAAATTAGAAAAAAAAAATGAAAGGAAGAAAGAGAAAAGATCTACCACCTTTCATCTGAGAAATGTTACTAAGGTTTTCCATGAAACTATCAAAGGTAAAAAGAAAGAGGGTTTGGTGAAGTTGTTTGCTTTGTTGCATTATGAGAGTGCCCAATATGGGGCCCACTGCACTCGCTACGGCATTTGATTGTGATTATTTCCTGGCTTTTTTGGAGGAATTCCCATAAAATGTCCTCATATATCTTTAAGATTATAAAAGTGACTTGACTCCTTCTGACGCATGAAAACCTGTGATTCTAACCAATTTAGAGCTAGGATGAGTTCATGTCAAAATCTCTAGCAAAATATCTGTTTAAGATTCCTATGATTATGCAAGCTAAAAATATTTGTCTACTTGGTCCCAGCAAATCCTAGCTCAGCTTCAGACATCCATGGAGGGTGCCCAACTTGCTTTTCAATGCTGGTATTAATGTTGATTGTTTTCTCTTTCCTAAGATGCAGGCCCAACAGAAAAAGAATAGTATCAGATATCATATAGCAAAAACTCACGGTGCCATCTATGCCTTTACCCACAGAACACGAAGTGACCAGGAGGCATGGACATGCGTGTTATTTAGTATTAATTTTTGATGTCTGGCTTATAATTCATTATAGGGAATCTGAAGTCATATTTCTTTATTATATAAAATTGACCTTAATGAATTTGCAGGAATGTATGTATCAAAGTATGCACAGTCTCCTCCCTAGCCATAATGTGAGATATTATATTTATCCCTAACATGCATGCCTTTTTGGAACCATCTTGAATTTGCCTTCATATTCTTGTCATACTTCTGATTAGCTTTTATGAGTGGCAAATTATCTCTTTCAGATGTTTATTTTTTGAAAGAACCTCATTAGGAGTAAATTCAATGTAGACGTGGTAAGAAAAGTTGGATTGCTGGGGAGATATCCCAGACCTTCACTGATTGCTCAGCAATCAATGAATAGCAATCATACATAGAATAGAAAAGAACTTCGAGGCTCTGTCAGTGTTTTTTCCATTCTACTCCCTCTCTATCATTTTCTTAGCAATTTCTTTTGTGGTCCTTTCTTGTTTCAAAATGCAGAAGGTCATCTTGAATATCAAGATGGCAGACTGCCCGCTGACTTACGTTCTGCATCTCAGTTGGCTGACTCTGTGTCCTTGTTGTACAGAATGGGAGAGTCTGCTGTTCTGTGGATTTGGAGTGTCTTCAGAATAACTGAAGTATTTATAATGGACTCATCACAGGAGAAAAATGGACAAACGGCCATCCAATATGATGAAGAATAGGAGCTGATTTTTTTTATCATAGATGATTACCAAAGTCTCCATCTGAGGAAGGTGTTTTGGGGGTTGCCTTCGGGACCGATCACTTTGCTCATTCCTGATAACCTAGTCTAGGTGACCTACAGTGCAATGCATTTGAGTCTATGGTTGTTAAAAGAAGTTTCTCGTGTTGTAAATCATGTTTCCCTTTCCAGATCATCTGCACATACATCTAAATAATCTCATGGTAAATGCTGATGCACTTTTTGGTTTGTGTACTAATGTCAATAGAGACTCAGCACCATTTACTTATTATTTATTTATTTTTCTTAATTTCTGGATCAGATTCTGAAAATAAAATTGCTTGTTGTGATTTTGTCCCATCCACTGAATATTAGTATTGAGATTCTTGTGAAATGGATTGAAGAAAAATACATATGTAGGATCCAATCACAGCAAACTTATACTTGTAACCATTGAACATAGATGGACACTGGCTTGGGAAAGGCGTACTGAAGGCAATTATGATACCTTAAAGGGGGAAAGGACACAAACAAATAAATTTTGAAAAAGGGCTCTCCCCTTCCTCTTGAAAAATAAAATATAAAAGAAAAACAAATCTTAACCCACCATTTAGAAACAGCAGTGCTTAAAGCCCTTCTCAGCTACAAAAGCAAAATTATCTTTACATTAATTTTATATAGTATTCAGTAACAAAGCACTTTAATAGTTATGAATAAAGTTATCATCATCATCATCATAATAGAGGTGAATAATATGATTTATCCTATCATAAAAAAAACATGAATTAAGGAGTCTGGTAAACCAAAAGTTTTAAAGCTACTTGATTTATAATGCATCAGGATCAGTAACCAAGGCTTCTACTTCTTGTCCCATGCTATTTTCCACTAACCCACATTGCTTTCCATATGAATGAAGAGGACTCAGAAAATCTATTTGTATGCTCGGCAGTTACTCAGAAGAGTGAATAATTCTACTTGAGCCACTGAAATATTTTAAAAAGTTGGCAGGTATCAAGTTATTCAAAATGAATAAAATGTGTAAATGGAATTTTATCTGAGCTGAGAATTCAACCTTTTCTTTCAGATAAGTCACAAGTTATTGTGAATCAAGTTCACGGATTTCCACTCACTCCCCCAACATCAAAAACCACCTAATTGGTTATATCAGGCATGCTAAAAACTATACTTAAAATTTAATTAGAACTTTTATTTTAAAATTATAAATCTAGTCATTGACATTGCTATTTATTGATATTTGTCCAATGGAGGTGATAATTAAAACCTTGTTGTAAAAATGGAGTTCAGTACATGAAATCAATTTCACGTGATGAATTGTTATAACAGCAGTTGAAATACTACCCTTGACAAAGACTGATGTAATATGGTAAATTAGAGTGCATGTCTGTTGTAATTCTTTAAATGAAACTTTGGAGTGAAGAATTTTTAAATTACTCTTTTGAAAATACTGATAACTAGTCATTTGAAAAGAAACCTTTCACTTTTTTGTTGAAACTAGGCACATTTACAAAAATTATTTGTGATTGCATATGTCTGGGATTGGGGAACTATGGCCCCATGAGTCAACTCCAGCTCTTTCCCTGTTTGAATGGAATAGAAAGGCTTATTCATCTGCTGACTGCCCACA
Source organism: Heterocephalus glaber (assembly GCF_000247695.1). The sequence goes on from NW_004624766.1 coordinate 12,735,309, forward strand.
GTTACAGAGACAGAATGGCAGGGTATCACAGTTTCCACGGATAACACGTGGCTTACAAATAACACCCATAACACGTGTTATCCATCTTGCTTTCTAATGAAAAAGTTTGCCCACCTCTGGTACAGATGAATGCTGAATACGATGTGTATTTTGGAAATGTCCCCACATCTTTTCCCAAGGAACTTTCAAAACTCAATAGTTTGGAGTTTGTGTATGTACGCACATTACCCTCATGCCATAAGCATTGAAGGCTCATTGTAAAATATCCTTATTTTACAAATGCAATCATAACCGATACTTTCTTCTTTTCATTTGAGCTGATGGAGTATATTTAATCTGGGCTAACTTGATGGTATAACCTTATTGTATTTAGTTGCACAATTAAAATAACTGGCAGCTCCTATTAATAAGGATATGCTTTCTCTAAAATAATGGATGGCATTTACGTATTATTCAGTATTATTGAGTCAGGTGTGGTGGATCACTTGAGATGTAAGGTGCTGTGCTAAGCTCTCCTGGGGAAATAAAAAGAGTAATGAAACAAAACTTTGTTTGTTCTTGATTTTGGTACTAAGGATTGAACCCAGGATTTCCTTGCTAAGTTACATCTTCCTTGCTCCTTTTTTATTTTGAAGAAGGATCTCATTAAGTTGCCAGGCTGCTCTGAACTTGTAATCCTCCTGTTCCAGCCTCCCAGGGTGCTGAGATTACAGGCATGTGCCACAATGTCTGGTTCAGAGCCTTATTTCAGCAATCACCGTTATTTGGACTTTTAGGAGATACTAACAATCTTTGAACTCATTCAGGGGAGTCTACTGAAATATTACAGCATCTGAGATATCTCCTCTAACCAGAAATTCTCTGAAAGAGTTAATTATTCAAAATCTGGGAATTGGGAGTGTAGCCTGGTGGTAGAGCACTTGCCTACTAAGTACAAAACCCTGGGTTCAATCATCAGTACGTCAAAACAATCAAACAAAAACATTGATAAATCGATAGAATGTGTTTAGCTACCATGCTATAATTGGAAGTGTAAAATGAGTGTCCATTTAAAGACCCAGAGCAGTGTTTGACAAATCTATCCCCTTGAGACTACAACCATTGGCAGCCCTACCACAACTGTAAAGATAGTGACATACGTTGGCAAGAAACAGTAAAAAATACATAAGGGATTGTAGCTCTCCTCGCGTTATTTCTAGTGTGAGCCAGTTGTGAGTCGGGGTGGGGGGGTGGGATTTAGCTCAGTGGCACCTTGCCTGGCTTGCAAGCGCAAGGTCCTGAGTTTGATCCCCAGTACCAAAAAAAGGGGGGGGGGGATGTTCTATATATTAACTAGATACATATCTATTAAACACAAAGTTTCCTTCATCTAGGTCACATAGTCATATATATAATATGTGTGTGTTTATAATATATTTTTGTTATATATAAGTTGCATATGAATATATACAATATGTGTGTAACTTGCAATGCATATGTATTATATACATTCATATGCAACATATATTTTTTTCCCTGGAGCTTCACCTCCTCTGAATTTTATAGGTCTATGTTTATGTCACTGTTATGCACTTTTAATATATATTTTTCTTACGTTATTGTTACAACAGACTGTGAGTTACACTGTAAACTAAATCTGTGCATGTTTTTCATCTGCTAGCACACAGCATAGTGCCTTGCATACAGCAGGTTTTCAATTATTTTCTTTAAATATTGAGTTTGTTTTTTTCATAACAAAAAAAATTAATGAGGTACTGGAAAAAATCCACTCTGGTTTTCAAATGTTCTTAATAAGACCTGTTTTAAAAAGCAAAATGTATTCAATGCTCCAATACAAAAATTGGATAAAAGCAGACTTTCTGTGATTGCAGTAGGGTTAAGACAGCGGGAACCCCTCACACACCCCAGCACAACCTACAGCTCTCAGCCCAGCACAGTTTGAAAGCTATCGACCTAACTCTTCACCTTTACTTTCACAAATGAGGAAATCAGCACGCAGAGTGACTAGCTTGCCCGGAATTCACAGCTAATTAATCATAGACCTAGAACTACGATCCAACCCTGTTCCATTCTGCCACTGCTTCTAATGTGTGTCCACATTTCAATTTCAAGTGCGCTTTCCTACCCATTATGAATGGATGACATTAAAGACAATCGTGTACGCAATGTGGTATCTGTTATTATCTCTGTGTTCCCTGTCCCTCCTGATTGTGACTTATGAAAATTCTAACAGTGGTTCTGTGAAACATTCAGATTGTAAGACCAGAAAGCATGTGGAAACCCACAATAGAAATGAGCCATTTACTCAATGTCCCAATACCGGGCTTTACAGGAAAGTGACAGGGAAAATGAAGCAGTTTACCAAATCAACTACTTACTATTCACACACACACACACACACACACACACACACACCCCTCAGAATACATGAAATGTGGCATTGGGAAGCAATCCTATACCTCCAGCCTGTCTTCTGATTTCATTCATTTATTCACCACTTACTCTTCATTAATTCACTGACCACGTGGCAGGTTATCCAAATACTGTATGGAAATAAACGAGACAAAATTGTGTAGCCCATGTATTACAGGAAGACTAGAAAATGGTTGTTTGAAGATTATAACTATATTAGCACAAGAAATAAAATATGCAAAGTGGTAAATTAGAAAGGAATTGAAGAAACTCACGAGACGGGGTGGTGCGATCCGATCCAGGAGAATCTCTAGGAGACGCTGACAGACGAGGTGAGACAGAGCAGGAGGAGAAGCCCTGTGTGTGGCGCTTTGGGGAAACCTTTCCAGGTGAAGGAGGAAGTGCAAAAAACCGCACAGCAGAAAAGAGGTGGGGGGGTTGAAGGCGAGGGTTGGGGCCAAAGGGGCTGGTGACGTGAGGCTGGGGAGGTGTCAGAGGAGCCGAACTGGCTGTCTTGTCAAGGCCGCAGTCACACTTCCATTCTGAGGTCCGTGGGAAGGTTTGGAAGGATTAACCACTGATTTCCTTTCACTTTTTCCACCTCTCGCATATGTATGCATTTTTCAAGTTTGTTCACTGAATCCGTATTTAGTTACGATTGCAAAGGCAGGAAAGCCTGTCGTACCCAGGAAGGATATGAGAGAAAACAACACTGTCTTTTCCGTTAGAAATTCCAGCTCTCCAGGGGGTGAATCAGGGATGAAATGGTCTGTCCAGATATAAGTTCAAGAAACACATCAAACAACGGGAGGTTTAAGCATTTTTTGCCTCTTTCCTACCCTAACTTAATTTCCTAGTTCTTGCCCACTGGAATCATAATCAGTTCTGTGATTTATAACAGTGTTCACTTTGTATTACAGCTTTAATATAGAGGAAGACAAAATCCCGATTCATTTAGGGACAGATGCATCGGGTCCGTGCTGACAGGAACCGTAGAGTATCGTAGCCTGGTCTCCACGTTAGCAGCCACCATATAAAGCAACACGCTGGATAAAAATTATTTAAGTTACTAGAAAAATGATACTTACATAACTTACAGAAATTTTCCAATATCTGAAGGCGTTAATTTTTAAAATAAAAATAATTTATTATTGAGAAAGAAAACAGTATTTTAGGAACTGAGAAGGCTAATATCAGAAATGCCAAACACATGAAAATGCGAATTTACCTAGAGAAAGTAGCCATCGACACACCAATCGCATGTAATAAAAGATGTTCCACTGTCACAGGAATGTTTATACACTTTCAGAGTATTTTGGCGCTGTTGTTTTAAGGATGCAAAAAACCAAATGAAGGTCAGTGTGAGGTGTGGAACTGGTTCTTTTAGGAGCAAGATAAAGATATTAATTATAAAAAATATCAAATATTGGGCCGGGGATTTAGCTGGGTGGTTCTGGCACCTGACTCACAAGCTCAAGGTCCCCAGTACCAAAAAAAATCAAACACTAACTTCAGCACCTCAGGAAACTTGAAGACATTTTGATGAAAGTAGAACAAAAATCTAGGTAACTACCTCCTTGATTTTTGCGCACAGCGAACCTTCAATCCTATTTGTTTTTTGGTACTGGGGACCGAACTTGGGTCCTTGCGCTTGCGAGGGAGGCAACGGAAACCACTGAGCTAAATCCCCGACTCTACCTTCAATCATATTTGTATACAGAGCAGAGAGCATTCTGGGTAGACAAGGCACTCCCAGGAAAGAATTTTTTCTAGGTAATTTTATGTATGAGATTTGAAAATGATATTGAATGAATGGGTCACTAAACTAGAAAATTAGAGTTACGAGGATTTGAACGGATTTTAAAATATCAAAACATCAACTGTCATATGGGACAATAAACTGAAAGCGAGGTGGAAGAAATGAAAACTGCCATGACAAATACAGTGCATACCTCAAAGATCTCGGTGGATTGTCAGCCACTTACTGCCCACTGAGAAAGTGGGCCTGGTGTTCCCCATCTCTTCCATTTTTACAAAGGAAGCCTTAAATTTGGATTTTAATGTGTGAAATGATGAGTTCAGTTTTGCACCCAAGTTTAAAAGGTTAAAGTCACACAGACCATGTCTGTGGACAATGTAACCCGTAGGATCCATTTTTCACAGGTTGCTTTAGAGCCACGCGAAACCCTGTAAGTTATCTAACACTTCTTCAAATTTTACAGGCCTTCCTCTGACTTCTGAGAGCTACCCTGGAATTTTTCTTTCACTTTAATCATACTGCATTTGCACCAATTCCCCAGAGTTTCCTGAATATGTCTGTTCCCAGAGTGGGAAAGTTGATCTTCCCGTTCAGTGGTTCACTTCTACTGGAATGAGAACAGCAGATTCCTAAGTGAGTGGAACATCCACACACTACCTGTTAGAAAGCAAGAGGGCCGGGGATTTAGCTTAGCGGTTTCTCTGCCTGCTGCGCAAGCTCAAGAACCTGAGTTTGATCCCCGATCCAAAAAAAAAAAAGCCAGCTCAGTCACCATCATATGGCGTCTCCATTTCTGAAACAAATGGTATGTTTGGCAAAAAGGACTTGTTCAGAAGGTTTAAGGTTGAACCCACTTCTCAAACAATAAACATGGGTTAATTCACTTGGGTGCTTAGTGGAAGTGCAAGATCCTTCCTGCTCCACCCACACTTTGAGTCACAAAGCAAAACACAAAACAAAGCAGGCCAAGGAAGCCCAGATAGCAGGAAACAACAGAGAGCATGGAGAGCTCTAGCCGGCTGGCAGGGGCCAGACATCTGTCTCCCTGTGAAGAAAGAGAGACACAGAAAACCCTGCCACCAGTAATAACAGTGTCTCAGAAGTTGCAGTCCATCTGAGAAAGGACCTGTTTCCCTTCTTTTACTCAGAAGATTAAAAAAGTCAAAAATAAACCTAGCTAAAGTAAACCTAAAGTTATTGTAATTGGAGAAAGTTAAAAAGTAATCCTTCAGTTCTTTGAAGAGTATTAGAATTAAAATTATTCTTGTGTATTTGTTTTCTGTGGGTGTTGTGATGAATTAGCATGCATCTGGTCTCTAAAGCCAATAAAAATGTACTGTCTCACAATTCTTAGATTGAGAACTCTGAAGTGGATTTGTCAGAGGACAGGGCTCCATCCAGAGGCTGTTAGCCACCACTGTCCCCCCCACCCCTCCAGCTTCAGATGACCCTGGTTGGTCATCCTTCGCTTGCAGCTTTGTCACTCCAAACTCTGCCACTGGGGTTGCATTGTCTTTTCTTATATGTTGGCTCTTTTAAGCATATTTGTCATTGTATTTAGGGCAAAATCTGGAATTACTACTCATCTCAAGATTTTTAACTTAATTCTGGCCACAAAGATAGGTTTGTTTTATTGTTTTCTAAAAGAACATAATATTTACTGATTCTGGGGTTTAGAATGTGGAAATAGGTTTTAGGGGGGCCACCATGCAGCTGATTATACCTGGACTCATAGGGGAATCTGAAAGAAATTTATTATGTGAAACTCATTTGATCACTGTTGTAGACAAATGGCCATGCCATTTTTTGCCCTATATAGGGAAGAAGCCCTCCTATCTAAAGTGTACAAAAGACTTGTAGACAAGAATGTCTACATTTTAGAATTTATATTTTGTCCACAGAAAACTGAGTTTGAAGCCTTAAAGAAATAAAGTCCTGGATGGAGTGAAAGAAAGAACTGTAGAAATCAAGATGCTCCTGAAGAGACCATCGCCACTTCAGTCCGTAGACCTCACTAGTCAACAGCATGTGGTACCTGTTCACAGTATACCAGTGACGCAGTGCAGAAATGTAGCAGAAAGTCGAGCTCAGTGCTCCTCTGAAAACAAACATACAAACAAACAGGCAATTGACTATGCAACAGAAATCTAGTCAATCAATATCTACCTGGAATTTCAATAGGACCCATAAACCTTCTTGACTTTCCCTCTGAGAGTCAAATTCAGGTTTTCCTTATTCTTGCCAGTATTCCATATAAAGATTGTGTGTTGTAGGTACCAACCTTTGTCCACAAAGAAAAGAACAGATGCTTCCAGAGTACCTGTTGGCATTGTGTCATCGATTATCATCACTTGTTTGTGTAATTAAGTTCATTAACTTACAACAGCTATAGTTTTTCACATAGATTTCCTTATTCCTCCCTTCATTTCCATGCAGAGATAGTTTTCAAAGACCCCATCTAGAAGAAATGTGGTCATTTTGTGCTTGGGAAGTAGACTATAAGCTAACAACTTCACTTTGATTAGCAAATCAATATTCAATGGGCATCTCACCCAGTCTTTGTCTTCTTGGAGCCCGTGCAAGAGGATTAATAAAGAACTAATCTACAACCTTGTGGGAACTCTGAGAAGCAGTACACAAATGGTGTTCCATTTCATGCCACAATATACCTCACAGTCAGAGGTAATACTTTATATTTTACTAGAAAATGAGGAAATGATCTTGCTTGTAACACACAGCTGTGAGCAAAGGTTTTGTGATTCTAAAGCTAAAGCCATATGGAGTAGCCAGGACAGATTTAGGATGGAAGAGCTGGCATTGTCTCCCAATCAAAAGTCCTTCCTAGAGATAAGAAGACAGAAATGGAAAATGAGGTCACAAAAGAGCATGGGCATTTTGAGTAGGGGAGCATGAGTGAGGGTCAGAGCAGGTTTTTACGTCAGGCTGAGTGGTTTGGCTGAGTGGGCCACACGGGGTCTGAGATTCACTCTAGTTCTCGCAGGACTGCCATTTTTGCTGTAATTTTCCATGGGACGGTGCTGTGTTGCACTTGATGAACTAGTACGTGCCTAGCACAAGCATGGCTACAAGGGTACTCTGGCCCAGTGATTCAGTAGCTGTTAATTTTCACTTTCACATTCTGGGTGAAGTGGGTAATTACGTTCAGCTGTCTGCAACCATCCCCCCCTGCTGCTTTCTCCCAGATCTGTGAGTCTTCATTTGTTCTCATGAGCAGGGTTACACTGCGAGCTGTGAAAAGCATTCAGCTGTCCAGGGCTTGGCAGAAGCTTGTTCATCATCTGCCTGTCTTCTGTGGACCTAGATGGTTCAATCACATGGCTTTTCCGTGGGCATATTTATCTTTCTAGTCACTTTACATAGCAATCTTAGAAAATATGAGGAATCACTCGCACTCCACAATGGGAAAAACTACTAAAAATGTCCACTGCTTGGAACAGGAAAAAATGATATATCGTGAAAAAGACAAAATTTAAGGATGTAGCTGAGGAACTAAGACCAAGAAAAGTGGTCTGACTGGCCTTTATGAGCAGCCCACATGGTCCACAATGGCAAAATGAGAAATGGCCTGAGGTAGCTCCAAAGCTAATGGGACTAGTCTGTATTTGGCTCAAGTGCTGGAGCAAAAACCAAAAAAAAAAAAAAAAGAAAAAAAAAAAGTGGAGTTTGTGATACATGTTCTGAGAGCCTCTACAGACCACCTGTACACATCTTGCTCAAAAAATGCCCCCCGTGTAAATAAACCAACTGCCTACAGTTCATCCTTATTCTCTCATCCATTTATAAGAACATCTATGAAAGGCATTACATGGTTATTTTACAAGATGCCAGTTTGGGGCAATGTTATTTGGAAACACAGGAATGAATGGAGCACTGGTCAGAAAACAATGCTACAAGCATTCAAAAGAGAGGGAAAACACCTCCAGATGAGGAGATATAAATACATACCACTACACAGACTTAAAAAGAATTGCTGGAAAAAAATCAACTCAAGTGTCAGTGTTCATTTTGCTAACAGTTTGAATAGAGGAAGACTGAAAAGTCTCTAAGAAGCAAAATATGATCAACAACTGATCATCCTGTCAGAGGGTGGAAGTGCAGCCGAGTCCCTGAGGCTCAGAAAGCACTATTGGGTTACAGCCCGCAGGTTTATGGGAACTGGAGTGTCAGAATAACAAAGAAGTGAATGACATCACTTCAGATTTGGCTACCTGCTGGTGCTGGGTTAGAAGTCTTACAAAGGTTTCAAGGAAGAGGTATGTAGTAGGGGTTGGATCATGGAGGATGATATCAGGGAAAATAAGTTTGATGCCGCAAGAAGCATGAATAAAGCCACCTGCACCATGCAGATTGGAGAGCAAATGGGGAATGAACGAGAACAAACAACCCAGAGGACATGTGATGAAGTGGAAGGAACACAAATCTTAGAGCCAGACAGACCTGAGTTCGAATCCCAGTTCTATTACCTCTTAGTTGGGTTAACTGTCAACCAGTTACAGTACTAACCTATCTAAATGTCAGTGTCCTTGTTTATAAAAGTCAGAGTGTAAGATGACATAACTGGTGGATCTCTTACAGGATTAAAGGATATTTTAGGAAGTACATAAGCTTATTGATATTCAATAAATAGTAGTTATTATCCACAGGTCTTCTTTAGTGCTTTTTCTCATATTGACCCTTCTGTTGCCCTTCCCTTTTGCCTCATTCCCCATGGCGTCTATGTAAATACTGGCTGGGGATTGGACCATTGTTTTTCAGATTTCCAGGCATCTTAGCAATAGGGAGGAGCCATCAAGCAAAAAATACAAGGCTTATTCTTTATTTCCCCTCTCTCCAAGGAGGCAAATGAGCAAATTCAATATATTAAATAGGTTCTTTGAGGAGGGAAACAATTCTAAAAGGATGAAGAACAGGTTGCATTTTGTAACTGTTCAGTACTTGAATTCTGCTGTCAGGTGGTGTGGATGATAAAGAGGTATATTATGGGTACACGGTTACAAGCAAGTAGGTAATGGTTGGAAATGATTACCTACTGGTTGTCAGATCAAAACACAATGGCAAAGATTAGTTGGGTAATTTGGAATCACTTCATCTGATAAATATTAGGCTGCCGAAAAGTCTGGGTATGTTTTCCCCAGAAAAGCCTGCAAGGGAAGAAACATTTTACATTGAGAGGCATGTGCTGAGTACTCCATCCCTCTGCAAAGCTAAGAAATGGAGAGAAATTCTAAATAACAAAGTGCACTTAGGTGTGACTTTTAAAATATTAGGAAACGAAACAAACTTTTCAAAGGATAGGAAGACTCAGTAGATTGGCTCAGATTTCCCTACCCAAATGGCTTCAACAGCTCTATATTTGATTCCTACTCTGGCCCTGTGTTCAGGATCATAAGCAGAGCCAAGTGGTCATTTCTGGAGTTGTCCAATCAGGCGAAATCAGCTAGTGTTTAGCGAGTGCCCATGGGAATACTAAAAGTCAATGTGCAGGTTTTCAGAATGAAGCCTTGCTTAAAGAGGTCTCAATGACCCATGGAAACAGGTGAATCCTGAAATACGCGACACAGATTCTACTGCTCATTGTCTTACAGCAGCAGTCAACAAAAGCTTATTTCTTTCCATTCCAAGGAAGGGTGGCTTATCAAGGATACAATTACATAAAGCCTAGGCATTATCTTATTATTTTTAGAGTGGAAACAACTCACATAATATTAAAACAGCAGGCATGAGATACTGCAATTATCCTTTCCGGATACAATTACCTAGATAATTTAGAACAAAACCTATTTAGAACAACAAAAAATGCTTAAATTATTTATATTATAGAAGGCGGATATAGATTAAACCTCTGGGGCTAAATTCTTTAGAAATTTGAACTACTTTAAGGATAAAAGTAATTATCATGTCCCCCATTGTATGTCAATCAAAGAATAAAAAGAATGAAGTAATACTGGCCCTTGTCCTTGACTAGCTTAACATTTATAAGGGTTTATAGATCATAAATTTTAAAAGAATCCTGAAAATTATAACAGAAATCACCAAAAAAATGCTAAATGAGTGAAAGGGAAAAGGATGTCATCTAAGCTTTTCAGGTAAAACTTGTCAGGGAGGGCCTAGGAAGATGGAATAGAAATGGAAACATCTACAGCAGTGATGGTGAAACTTTCAGAGACTGAATGCCAAACTGCAACCCAAAACCCACTTATTTATTGCAAAGTGTTCAATTAAACCTGAACACTGAGGTTTTAGTTTAGAAAAGAAGAACTCATACATTAATGTCTTTTATTTTAAAAGAAAAATGCAATAACACATATGCCACAGGTTCACCACCCCTGATCTATAGGAAGACTACAGTAAACAGTGCTCCAGAAGCTGGGTTGGTAGCAGTGAATTTAGGGAGGAATGACATAAAATGGCATCTGTAGTGGTTTCATCCCTATAGAGCAGCAAAACTGCAAAATAGGGGTGGGAAGAACAGGGAACAGTAATTTGAAAAGGGGTAATGAGCAGGTACGGTACTTTCATAACCTGACATTAGAGTTAAAGATAAGAAAACACATTCCACTGTTGGACTCCAACTAAAATCCTAGTGCAAAGGGGACTTCTAGACAGGGAGCACTGACACAGAAGTGTTAAGAAAGATTTCAGGGCTGAGGGTGTAGGCTGGTAGTGGATTGCTTGCCTAGCATAGTGTGTATGAGGCCCTAGATTTGAGCCCTAGTGCTCAAGAACTCTGGAATTTTGTCTGAAGTCTTCTGGAATAAAGGACCCAAGACATCTACAGAGTGGTAAGTCAAACACATTTGGATAAAAAAGCAACATTTTTTAGAGGGCAGAGAATGGGTGAGCCCTGATCAAATGCTGACCAAGAGCCTTTCTGGTTATAGTCTATGACCACACATTCTTCCTCTCTTGGTCTCTGTCCTTAGGTCCTGGTTACTCTTGGCTTATGCAGATGTAAGGGCTCTGACAGAACAGTGACAGTGACAGGGAAATTAAGAACTGAGAAATAGAGAAAAATTAGAGCAAAAGTTTAAATACACAGGGAAGGTGTGAGAAGATTGGATGAAGTATACTCTCTGGTCTCCCTTCAAAGGATAAAGAAAAAACGAGTGAACATAAGACCTAATGGTTCTAAGATTGTTCTGTGGTTAGAGACTGCATTCATTTATCCTGCCTTTAATGTGTCTGTGTTAGGCATTCAGTTGATACTTTTCCACATGTTTCTATTCATTCACATCATTATTTCATTTACTGATCTATTACTAATCCATTACTCTATCCATGCATCTGTTTAAAGGATCTTAAGAAGATAACTTTCACATCTATTTATAGCTTAAATAACCCCTGAAAATGAACACAAAAATCCTAAGTGCCACCAACATGCTTAAAAAAAGTAGAGGGTTTATTACAACTGATATTTATTAATGACTTGCTATAAACCAGGAATTGCTGATAATATCCTTAATGTTCACAATAGGCCTATGACAATGATACCTTTTTAACTCAGTTTTCCTCATAAGGAAATTGAAGCAGAAAAGGGTGATGTAATTTGCCTAAGTTCCTAAGAGGCAGGGCTGATTTGGAGTTAGCCTCCAACCGGCCAACACTAGAAAACAATTTTCAATGTTTCTTCTGTTTGCCTGGCCTGTTTTTCTACTTGTTACCCAACCTATTGCTTTTTATTCTGATCACTGAATGTTGCAGCCTGGGTCCACTGAGGAGAAAAAAATAAAAACAACTTTAGATTGTTCACAGAGAGGGAATTTCATGTGGGGATTAGTTCCACATCTTAATGCTAAATAGAGGAAGCCCCCAAATCAGAGATTATTGGCAGCCAGAAGCCCTGAGAGGAACAACTAGAAGGAAGTGTACCAAAACACAGAAACCAGAGAATGGGCCAAAGAGGTGGAAGGTAGAAGAGAAGTGAGAGGTGACCCACTGGGATAGTAATCACAAAGAACAAGTAGCCATTGAGAAGCTGACTCATGGGAAAGACAGAGCTGTCATCCAGGGCCTCTTCAAGGGAGCAGATAAGAATTTGTATCCTCCTCATACTTCTAGTGTTCCAGTGGTTGCCTTCTTTAATCCAACCTGCTCAGAAGCTTGACCACAGGTATTGCACATGAATAGGAAGCCAGGCATCTAGTTTTGGACTTATGCTTAGTGATAGGATCCAGATATGTGTATTCTTGAAAGTGACAGTCATCTCTTCCTTGGATGGCAGTTGGTACATGTGGCACTGAGGTAAGCTAGGGAGTGATAAGGAAAGTGGTACCTCTATAGCCTGAACGTTTGTAACTATTCATGTATTGAAATCTTAAACCAAAGTATTAGGAAGTGCAGCATTGGAAGAAGTTATTAGGTCATGAGAGAAAAGCTTTCATAAATTGGATTAACAAGTGTATAAAACTGAACCAGGAGAGCTAGTTTGCTCCTTTTCCATGGGAACTCACAGCAAAAGCTTGCTGTCTGTGAAGCAGAGTCTTTATCAGATAATGAATATCTCAAGGCCACGAGCTTAGACTTCTCAGGTTCCATAGTTATGAAAAATAAAATTCTGACTTTCATAAGGCACCCAGTTTATGGTATTTTGTATTAGCAAACCTAATGGACTAAAATAACACCTTTGTTGAAACTTAATGACCTAAAGAAGGCAGATTTCATTTTGGATAGTACAGCTAGAAATTCTAAGTCCAGAACTGCTTTATATATCATTTCCTTTTGCTGTAATAACTCCTAAAATACACTCACAAAGAGCAGCTTTATTCATTATAGAACTGATTTATGTTTTTAATAAACATAAACATTGCAACCCATGCAACACTTTAGATAAGCATATGTTAAATAGGATAAATATGGCAATGAGTGAGAATTAGATGCACTTGTTCTTAGAGGATTAATGTTTAGTGAAATGTCAATAAGTTTGTTATCTTTTCACGAGTTTCTCAGTATTTAAGAGAGCTGAACTGCTCACAGCCCAGAGGAAGGGGCTTCTGAGCTACCATCCCACTGCTCCTGGCCCAGAGGAAGAGGGTTCCAGGCCACCATCCCTCCTGCCAGTCCCAGCCCAGAGGAAGGGGCTTCTGGGCCACTGTTCATCCCCCTGCTCCTGCCCCAGAGGTAGGGGCTTCTGAGCCGCTGTTCATCCCACCACTCTGGGCCCAGAGGAAGGGGTTTCTGGACCACTATCTGTCCTGCCATTCCTGGCCCAGAGGAAGGGTCTTCTGAGCCACTGTCCCACCTCTTTCAGTGCAGAGGAGGTGAGCCATGTGGGCACCAACAGCACCCTGCCTCCAGGTAGAAATGAGAAGACATGTAAATAAATCTCAAAATCAGACTTCCAGATCACCTACAGCAACCCCAAAGGGAAATGAGATAGAAAACTCTGATACTCAACCACCTGGACATCCTGAACTGTCAAAAAAAAGAGGATCTGGAAAAAATGAAATCAGAAATAATTTCTCACATAACAGCAGAGATTGTGCTCATAGTGCAAGACATGATTAATAAATCTAGAGAGGAGCTGAGGAACATGATGGAATCCTAACATAAGAAACAAATGAAATCCACAAAACAAATGCAAATAGATTTCCAGGACATGAAAAACTCCATTGAAAGTCTACACAGCAGAATGAGCCAATGTGAGGACAGAATTTCAGATATAG
>NW_004624766.1:12753882-12765339 GCF_000247695.1 Heterocephalus glaber
GGGCTAGGGATGGGGAAAAAATAAGAACCAAGATGCATCATGTGAAGGTACAAGTTCCCAATGAGAAATGTAAATGTGTTGTATACCTACAATGTACCAATAAAAGAATTTAAGTAAAAAAAAAAAAAAGAGAGAGCTGAGGATGCCTAAGATAAGACCGAATAAAGGGGACCCTTTCCCTCCAGAAAAGTTTGTTATGTGGCTACTTTCATACTTTTGATCATCACTGACAGTGATTCTGTTATAAAATGTCTTAACTTTGAAAAGTACATTAGGTAGCCTTCCTACCACGCTTTCTCAATAGTATTTCATTACCCTGGACCATGACCTAATGTTGTCTTTTCTCATCTTACTTTCAATACCTTCAATTCTCCCTTATAGATCACCCTGTCTTTAATGATGATGAGCCCATGAAGGTCTTTTCCAATCCATTTGGTCAAAAGCTTCTATAAGAATTGTATACTTATTTAAGGCTATAGCTATTTCTGAAAACAACTTAGAGCTCAAACTTGAGCAGTAATTTGTTCTGTTGAGTCTCTATTACATCCCCAGGAAGGGTTTTTCCCCATCCAAATTTTTCTGGGGAATTGCTATGACTCTACATTTCCCTTAGACTGTCTAGACAGCTGGAGGATAGTTGGTATAACTGAGTAATGGAATGAGGAAAAGCTTACACAGTAAACTGGATGAATTTCTGAAACCAGAATCTATTTTACCTTCCCCCCTTGGTTTTCTCAGTCTGATTTTCTTTTTATGGAAGCCAGTAGTTTCTGTCATTGTGCAAGTCTTGCTTAAAGAGATACTAAGATATTTTAGTACTGATAATGCTTATCAGTTGTAACTATACTATAGGTAGCCCTAAAATATGGACATATCTGTTTTCTGCCTAAGTTTGAAACAGTTGAGAGATAACAAAGAAACCAAGCAGCCATTGTTTATAGATTGCAGTTAGATTATACAGATAGAGCTCTTTGGAGGATGTCACATGGGTGTGAATTAACAGTGGAACTCATAAAATTGATACCCAGAGTTAAACAGATTTAGCAACCCCATATTGGGCAACAGAAGGGCTTCTCCCACAGATGTAGAGCCCATCCCTGTGAAATTTAATGCACTGAAGAACAGGATTGAACATACATTTTCCACTTAAAAGAGGAAGTAAATGGCAGATTTGCATGCACCAGCTTCTTTTCTCAACTGACTAATAATATAAACAATTTTTTTCTCTCTTGGGTAGTAGCGGGGAAATTGACAAAGATAGCAAGATACCTCTGCACAAAAATTATACAGGTGGCATTGCCAAGCAATACCCAAAGATGGATTTTTCAATATATAATGATGAATGAATTGATCTTTGTAGGTAAAAAGTGAAATTGATAAACTTTCTTACTTCATACACAAAACAGATTCCAATTTATCAAAGCACAAATATGAGAATATCTTCATAACTGGAGAAGACGTGTTCTGAAAGCACAAAGTCGGTGGAAAAGGAAACGAACACATTCGGCCGTACTATAATTAAACTTTCCTCCAGTGTAAGTTACTATAAGTGTGTGAAAAAGCAAGCCAGACTTGCTATATGTTTAAGAATAGAATATGTTAAGGTAAAGAAAGAAACCAGTATGGAACACTATGGAAATCAGAATGGAAATTCCTCAACAAATTAAAATAGAAATTGCATACAACCTACCTATTCTCTTTCAGAGAATCCTCCCTCCTGAAAGTGTTAAAGCTACCACATTACAGTGACACACACACACCCACATTTATAGCAATAGCTAGATCTCAGAAGTGGCCTGTATGTCCATAAGCATATGAATGAATAAACAAAATGAGGTATTTATATACAGTGGAGCACTACTCTGTCATAAAGAAGGATAAATCTGAGTCACTTGTAGGAAAATGGATGCACCTTGAGATCATGATATTAAGTGAAACAAATCAAACATACAGCTTAAATAATGCATAGTTTATTTTATATGAGAAGCCCTGAATATTCTAAATTATATCCTAAATAAATACCGTAATAGTAAATATATAAAAACCCTGAATGAAAGAGCAAAATTAAACATAGACAATAGGAAATGGGGAGATAGATCTTTTACAAATGGGAAGAAAAGCAAGATGGGGGGCAGGAGGAGGAGAAGAGAAGGATACATAAGAAGGAATTAAATTAAGATGTGCTATGTACATATCCAACTCTCTGGGATGAATGTAATCAGTATGTACTTCAAAAATGTACTGATAAAATTTAAAATAAAAAAGAAAGACCACATTTAAATGATAATACAAAGAAAAGAAATAATAGAAAAAAGAGAACAGGAAAAGAAAACTATAAAAATCCACTTGGCGTTTTCCTGTAGGGTTGGAAATCTGTATGGTCTAGGACCCAGAAAATTCAGAGCTAGGCAACTGCCCCAGAGAAACATGTGCTTATGTGGAGGAGGGACCTGAACAGGTACATGTGTCACCACATTGCTCAAACCAGCTTCAAGTGGGAAATGCAATGCAAGTCCAACACAACAAGAGTGGATTCCAACCATAGTGTGTTCAGGTAAAGCACAATTTCCTACATCAACAAAAAGGAACAAACACAGATGCACATAACATAGTTATTTGTAAGAAGATAAATTTGAGCAAAAGAAGACACAAAGTAAAACATACAGAATGATTCCATCTATACATAAATTTCATAATCTGTAAAATAAAATTACTGTGTGCACTTAACTAAATAACCTTAAAATCAAGATCATGTGTCCATAACATGAGGGAAAGGTGAGACCAGGAACTGACACAGGTGAAGTGAGAGCCCAGCCCGTGCGTGGCTTGGAGTACTCTAGCGTTGACTGGGTAGAGGTTGTAGGGCTGCTAATCCTGCAATCATTGAACTCCATTTTTATATCCTGGCCTTCTCAGTGCGTACATCCTTTCACATTCTATTTTTTTGTTAGTACATGCTTCCAGTACATGATGATTACATTCCTTGCCTGGAAGTGGCACGTGTACATAACACGCCACAATTCTTTCTCCATCCCCTTTCCCTCCTCTCTCTTCCCTCTATCTCTTGATTCCTTTCCCATTTGAGAAAGACCTCTCTCCCCTCTTCCCATTATCTAGATTTAGTTTTGCTCTTTACTTATATTATGTGTTTCTCAGGTAAAAGAAACCATTGATATTTAAGCTTGTGTGTCTGACTTATTTCACTTAACACTGTGATTTTGAAGTGAGTCCATTTTCTTAAGAATAACTCAAATTTATCACTTTTTATGGCAGAGTAGCACTCCATTGGGTATAAATACCACGTTTTTTAAATCCACTTCTCTTGATGGACATATAGGCTGCTTCCAAGATTTAGCTATGTTAAATTGTGCTTCTATAAACACTGGTGTGCATGTGTCACTGTAATATGATAGCTTTGTGTTAATTGAAGTTATGTCTCATCCTCTCCCAAAATGTAGGAAAAGATGCAGCCATGCTGTTGAAATAATAAAAATCTATAAGGGACCAAGTTGAAAGAACAACTCCTTGGTTCCGATTGAGTATTATACAAACTTAAAGGCAGCATGTTGATTATTTTGTGATGTCACATCAAAGTCACCACTGAATCTTAACCATGTCTGAGTCCAATGTCTATGAATTGAGCAGCTTGCTCCTTTTCTCCCTGTTTACCCAGTGCCTCTCATACCTTTTCATCCAAAAAGGCTACAGGACACACATCTTGCTTAGTATTGTTAGTGTGGAAAGTAAATAAATACTCTGATTCCTTGACTTCCAAGATTAAAAGCCTTGAGTAATTTATTTGTAAATCAGAAAATATTTTTTAAAAATCCTACATGATCACACACAAAAAGAGTTTTCCCCCTTTCCTGCTCCATGCTTAAGCAAAGATAGTTTCCCGAGCTGGGGTTAGAGCAGTTGGGTATGAAGTGCCTGGGTCTCCCCAGTCCTGCTCTGAACTCCAGCAGTCAGACACTACCAATGTCCCATGTGTCACACTAACGTGACAGCATCGCAAAAGACATGGTTCTAAGGAACGGTAGAGATCATATCCAGGTTACCGCTATGCATCCACCTACAGCTCCGAAGTGACACAACATATCAACCAATGGTTCCCTTCCCTCGGTAAGGGAGTTCAGGAGCAGCTGAGATAGCCATACACAAGAGGGGAACCCAAAAGAGAAAGTAGAACTTCAGAAGAAATAGCAAAGTTTTCCTTCTTTGTGTATTGCCTGCCTGAAGGGAAAACACTTTGGACAAGCTGGGGAAATAGAAACTGCAAAAGATGCTACCAGAAAACAGAAATAAATAAGATTAGAATTGACATCATCTTTAAACAGCTTCTTATAGAGCCCTGGAGGAAAAATGGTGAAGATTGGGCTTTGGGAGCAAAGAGTGACAGATTTAAAAATATGAATTGACTAAGAAAATTGTATTTCAGCTAATCTACTTGGAAGTCACTATTTGCCATTTTCTATATCAGGCACGTGGAGGTTTGAAATCAGCAGTTAATCTGAGTAAGATATATATTACTGAAGCTTGAGATCATTAAAAGTTTTAACCTGCAGAGCATCCAAAAATTTTAATCTCTGTTTTCAGGATTTTGTACTTCATTTCAATGATTTCTCTGGAAGCAGTGTTCATGGATTGTGGTAAAATGTCTAACCAAGGCTTTCTAAATAAAACCAATGTTTACTTGAGTAATCTTACTTCCAAAAAAGCTGTGTTAGATGGACTCAGCAATTTGAAATTTAGACAAAGTCCCTCTCTTTGTTGATATGTTTACAGTACCTTGTAATTTTAGCAGCTCCTATGACAAAGAAATTCCCCAGTCCTTAAACCATTTAAATTTTGGAGAAAGATAATTAAGGAGTAATTTTCCTATGGTGATGTGGGTGGACTTGTCAAATGAATCAGCTGCTAGAAAGGCAGTAAATGTTGTGTCCAGGCTGAGATGGGTTACAATAATGGAAGCAGATGGTTTACCAAGTTGGGGAATGAGAACTGATTATTGATTTGCTATCCTTGTAAGGATTTCAGTGGAGAGTGATAATGGATCATACCACTTGTAACAGAGTAAATAGCCATTTTTATATTACTTGCTTTCTTGCAAATTGGCTACTACCAGTGAGAGTAAAATATATGGCTGTTTCATATCTCAAAGCACTGAACAAATGGCACTAGGAAAATGCAATGAACCACAGTAGAACATTTCCTGATATTTATAACTTGAGCTTGGGCTGAAATCTCTGCATTAAAAAGTTCACAATTCTTTCTGTTTATGTTCCACAGTCCTTTGAGTATCACTTTCTCAATTTTCAGCTGCCACAAAGATTTTGGAAAAATGCGTAATTGTTTCTTCCCCCTTTCACAACACTGAAGTACTCTAGTGCTCATATTGATATGTCATTTCCATAAGAAAATATAAGCTATTTTCTGGATTTGCATTTCTTCAACGGGAAAAAATTTATCAAGACACAAGAATGTAACTTCAGAATGATTTTTGATTCAAGTGGTGGTAGTTTTGGAGTAAAACCTGGGTTTTCACTTTGTCTTTCTTGTTTAATCATAGCTTTCCCCACTGTTCCTTCCATGCAGCTGGTGTTCAGGAGGAGCTACCTGGAGGAATTCAACTCTGAGTCTCTCTTCCTATCTCACTTTTCTCTTTCTGCTTTAGGTTCTCTGACTGTACATATATTTTGGTGCTGATTCTCTTTGTAAGCTGGGTGATTTCGTGTAGCACCGAATTGCACAGTTTATTTGAGCCAAGACAAACAGGTGTTTGTAGGGAATAGGAAAAGGGGACAATACTAAAATTCCTGCAGTGAGTCCTGGTCTCCTGTGAGCCAGGACAGCACAAGGCAAATTAAAGAATAAAGACAGGAAATGAGACAGAGAAGAAGCTGGGTTCTGGGCCTGATCAATTCTGCTCTGGGCAGCAAAGAAGCTTGCCACTATTTAGTGGATTCATAGGGAATAAAAGATGACTCAGAGAGTGGTGGTAATCCTAAATTGACAAGGATCTCATGCCAATGAGGATCTCAGGTCAATGAGAAACTTATGTTGATCAGGACAGTAAGATGAGCAAAGACATTCTTCAACAGTAGATGGGATGAGTTAAACTGACAAGGAATTTGTCCCTCCCTAGGCAAAACCCTTTTCTTACTATTCAGTTCTCAAGGACCCAGGATGTCTTCAGCTGGTGTAATCTTGCCCTTGAGTGTCACAGTATCACAGAACCATTGAGGTCTCAGCTGTGACCAGACGCAAAAATGGAGTTATGTTTCAGCATGTCATAGCCAGCCTGCAGGCAAGAAGACTAGGTCTAATCATAATTTAATTGTGAAATGATTTTTCCCCAGAGTTATGTAGAATAGCTCCCAACAGGTGTTTCTATGGTTGACATCTGCAACAAAAACAGCTAGAAAGCTTATTTTTGGATTTTGAATATAATTTAGCCTCTAAGTAGGAGAATGAATTTCTATCCAGAAATTAATCTATTCCCCAGTTATAGAAGATGTATCACTACACAGAATAGGGTTTTCAAACCTGGCTGTATCAACCACGAAATCTATTTATATCCTCCCACAGAGAATATGTGGAATTGGAAAGACACAACAATATACCTTTCCTCCTGGGCATAGGAAAACGAATACAGAAATTCCTTGTTTAATGACCAACGGGTTTAATGACTGTTTAGGCCTACTAATGAGTCACACTGTTTAGACTTATGACCAACAGCTTGGAGTTACAACCATTTTTTTTCTTGTACAGTTCTGTACATCTTGTTTATAGAGACTCAATGTCCTTTTTGTACAGTGTACCTCGTTTATACACTACTGTAATATTTGCTGACTGTACTGTATAGTACAGTACTGTAGTTTTATGTTCTGTTATCCATTATAGTACTGCATGTAAGAGCTATACAAATAAAAGCAGTCATCAAGTTGGAGTTTCCTTTGACCATTTCTTTGCTCTGAAAATGGTAACGTACATACTGTATGCAATTTCTCATTTAGTGACCAATTCATTTAACAAACTAGTTGTAGGAACTTAACTCAGTCATTAAACGTGGAATGGTGTAGTACCTATCGCATGCTTCTTTCTATGACATATAAAATTATCTTCTATTTATTTGAAATTTCACAGCTACTAGAGCATTTTCAAATGTGCATACCATCTCATCAGTACTTTGAAATTACATGGTATCTTTTCAAACCTAAGAACATAGAGCATATTACCAAGGGAATACATTGTTTAGTAGTTTAGAGATTGCTTATCTTATTGTCCAATATATTTTAGTATGATCAGATTTTTATTTGTGCATAAATTTGCCATGAATGGATGGTTAAGAAAGGAACAAACATCTCAAGCAAAATTGAAGTAAAGAAATCCACTGGACATTTAGGTTCATTCCAATGTATTGCTTTCACAGTTTTCTCTCTCCTTTCCTGTCTTCTGTCTCCTCTCTATTTATTTATTTATTTATCTTTGGTACCAGGGATTGAACTTGGGACCTTGTGCTTGCAAGGCAGATGTTGGAACCACTGAGTGAAATCCCTGGCCTTGTCTCCTCTCTTTTACCTCCTTCCCTCCCTCTGGACTCTCTCCTTGATCTATCTCTTGTCTTTCTCTCTCTCTCTCTTTCCCTCTCTCTCTCATTTTCATGCAATGATCGATTACTCTTTCTCTGAAATGTTTTACTTTATCTTGAATTTCTCAGCTTGCTTATGATGGAACAGTATTTTTTATTCAAAGTTTATTTCAATATTTTTCTCACTTTGCCTTGTCATGCCAGTTATGACATGTCTTTAGCCAGAATTCACCAGTGTCATTAGCCATTCAGCTATGCTTTTACAATAAAATCCAAACTATTTTATAAATGTATCAGTATAGTTATACTGACTGGTCTTATGAAAGTACATGTTTTTATAGCTAAGTGATTCTTAACCAGAGGTGATTTGTTCTGTTTACTTCCTTGATCAGTATATGTTTGTGATACACAATCATTATATTCCCTTTGAGGAATTGATGCATATCACATTTTGATCATTTTTATTCCCCCTTCCTCCCATGTCCTCCCCTCTCCTCCCTTCCCTAGATCCCTTGTCCATCTCCACAAAGTCTCCCTCCCAGTTTCTTGCCATCTTTCTTTTATTCTCCTCTTCAAATTATATTTTGGATCTCTCATATTAGAGAAAGCTTCTGTGTCTGATTTATTTACTTTATTATCATGGTCCCAAGACACATGCATTTTCCTATAAATCATTCAACTGTATCCTTTAAGTAGTACTACATTGTGTATATATACCAAATTGTCTGTATCTTGCCTTGTGTATATATACCACATTGTCTGTATCTTGTGTTGTTGATGGGCATAGAAGACACTTCCATAATTTAGCTATTGTGAGCTGTGCTGTTACCGCAGATGACTTGTCTGCCTCAGTGGACATTTGGCAATGACTGCAGAGATTTCTGGTTAACAATCTGGAGCCTGGGGGATTACCACCAACACTTAGCAAGTACAGGCCAAGGATGTTGCTAAATACCCAAGACAGGGACCCCCAACAATAAATTATCCAAGACTAAGAAACTTCTACCCCATAGTGCTGTCAGTCATGCCCTTACTCCTACTTATACAGATTTTACTGGTTTTCTACCTAAATCAATTAAAGAATATGATATTCTGAAAACAACCATAAGTCACCATTAAAATTTGCCATTAAAACTTAGTGTGTTAATCATCTTTGTTGCTAGTATTTACTAAAATAGATTAAATATTGTAACATAAAGGCTCAAGAAATTTCGAGGATGAAATCACAGAAAATGTTCTCACATCATAGTGTAATTAAACTAGAAATTAAATAACAGCAAGATAAATGAATTCAAAAGTTTAACATTAAAGGAATAATGTTTTTAAATTACCAATAGATAAAATAAGAAATGACAAATATTATAAAATATTTGGAAAGAACAATAATGAAAATATGACATATTTATATAAAGCATTACTTATTGGGAAAATTATAGTTTTAAAAATATATGTTGGAAAAGAAGAACAAATGAAGAAAATCAATAAACATTAATCACAAGTCAAAATATAGGTGTATAGTCCTAAATACAATATGACATATGAAATCCCAAGATATATAAAAATGCTAATACTTAATAATTAACAGAGGATATTTCAAGAATATAAGATTAGCTTAACATTTAGAAATAGCATAATTCAGTACGTTAACATAAAATGGGGCAAAACATAAGATCAACTCAATATACAAAAATACTTTGAACATACGAGTCAATACATGTTTATAATTTTAAAATAACAACTCAGTACATTTGAACTTGATGGAAAGTTCTTTAGTCTGACAATGAATAGCTATAAAAATACCTACAGCTAATATCACTGTGAATGGAGAAAATAATGTATATTTTCCTCTTGAGTTTGGGAACAAACCAGAAACGTGCATTCTTACGCAGTTAGTCACTTCTAACACACTGGAGTTCACAGGGCAATATATAAGTTTTTGTTTCTTTGTTTTTTGGCATTTTCTTTCTTTCTATAAAGTTACTTTTTAGCTATTTTTAAGACAAGCTGTATGGAATAAGTAAAACTGACAGAAATAGATCATTTGTTTTCAAACTCAATGAATTCTAAACAATCAAACATTTATAAATGGATTACATGTAAATATTTTTCTTAATTTTAATATTAGAAAATTCTTCAGCACTTAAAACTGAAAGGAGGTGAATGTGCTGGCTTAAAATATTTTATTTCATATTCCTAATGCTTCACGAATACATTTAAAGTGTCCCTAAATTCCTTGGTGCTATGCATTTGCTCAGATAATAGAGAAACACTGAAGAACTAATCATATAAATGGATGAAAAGGAGCAAAGACTGTGGTAATGGTGAGAGAGCAGGTAGGTCCCATTGTTTCCATTATTCCAGCTATTGAGCTAGCAAAGCACAAACAAAAGACAAAAAATGTTCTAGGTTGGGAACCACTGAAAAAATCCATTGATTGTGTTGTGGTTTTTCTCTTGTTTAATCTAATTTCTGTGAGATATGTAAGAAACTTGTAATGTTGCCCCAGTAGAAACCAAAACGCTGGAAATTAAGGAAATTGTTAGAATCTCACAAGCAACTGGGATTCAAGAGATAACACATTGCCTATGCCTTGGGAATTATTCAATCTGGATTTAAATCCTGTTTTCAGTGTTTTGTTAGACCAATGATGAGCAATTTCCTTTTCCTCATAAGAAAACTGTGTAGAGATGCTGGCCATTTTGGTTTAGTTACACCTCATTCTAACGACCCAGAAACAGTACCTTTGAAAAAGGTATTGGTATTCCGTGCTTGGGGTCATAGATGAGAATCCAATGACTAACATTTCCAAAAATGGATGTCTAAAGGGGCCACTAGAGGGCACCCTACAGCAGTGTTACATCAACGAAGGGGACCGGAAGCGTGCAGCCCAAGCATCAGCAGCATGCTTTTTTTTGTAGATCATTCTGCAAATGATAATGAAGCTAAATGTAATTTGCAATATCATAATATACCAGCCATGTTTATTAAATGAAATTCAAGAATACAATACTGCCCATCAGGGGGACGTCATCCCATGAAATTCCCTACTACCATTGGTACTGTATTGTCCAGCAGTCAGATATACATTTACACATATCCTCTGAGGGTATTCTATGGATCGTGTGCATTAACTCTACATAGGCAACACATGAACTATATTTTTTAAAAAAGAGACGACTTTTATGGCCACTATACTTAGTGTCTGGTTCTCAGAATTCATTGGAGTAAAAGAATCCAAGAATATTGAGGCAGGTCCGGCAACGTGGTGAAAAGCTACACAAGGAAGTTGAGGTAGTTGTTTAATCTGAATCATCTAGAATTCTCAATCAGAGGTGAAGATTATTGCTCTGTTGTTTTCCATAGAAGCAGACAGTAGTGGAGTCAATGTTTTAGTCACAGGGATTAAAAACGGACACATCCCATGTGCCAACCTTAAAATGCTAATGAACAAACAAAACTGTAAACCCAGAATTCTATATTCAAGTATTTACACTGTAAATTTTCAGGGAAATTAAATCTTTTACACAATATTTGCAGCTATTTTGTAGGTTGGGGTTCTGTGTGTGCACCTCTGTGTGTGTGTGTGTGTGTGTGTGTTCTTTAGATTAAAGGCAAGTAAAACCAAGTGGTAACTGAGCTCTACAGAAAAGTGTGTAGTTAAAGATAAATGAAGAATTCACACATATAATACATATAATAAAAGTACATATAATAATTTATGTAAATGTACATAGAATATTGGTCTGGGAGACTGGGATGTAGCGGCATGTGTGTGTGTGTGTGTGTGTGTGTGTGTGTGTGTGTGTACTTTAAATATGTAGGCATTAAACTACAACCTGGAAACTTGGTTATAGAAAATAAATAGA
>NW_004624766.1:12765439-12815736 GCF_000247695.1 Heterocephalus glaber
ATTTATCAAAAATTTTAAGTGGATTGAAATAAAGAAAAAATTAAATTGGATATAATTATCAGAAAAATAAGTGAAACTCTCTTCAAAGATAGGAAAATTAAGGAACATACCTCTAAAAATTCACACTTCCTAAAAGTTACAAAAGACATTGAATATATCTTGTCTTGAATTGTAATGAAAATAAAGATATAAAAATATGTAAGATGGTGGAGGAGGCACAAATAGAACACAGAACACTTATTGGTATGATATGATTGAAAGGATCGCCGAAGAAGGGGACACACACGGGCGTCAAGCAGCAAGTCTTTATTGGGGACGGCAGTCTGCAGCCTGCCAGGACTGACTCACAGGAGGGAGATCAGCCCCAGTATGGGCTGAACTGGAGGCTTATATGGGACTTTGCAGGTGGGAGAGCACTAGTCCATCGGTGGGGGGTGGGTAATTGGGGCTGGGTGTGCAGCAACAGGTTTCGGTCGAGGGGATGGAGCGATCATTTTCGGGAAGCCCCTATCTTACTGGACCATCTGACCACAAAACCGGTGGGGCGGAAAGACCTTAACTAGGCAGAGAGTCACTAACAAAGGGAGGTCAGGCCTTAGTTATGTGGAAGCTCCCTGTTCCCCATGGACGCTGGAGTGGGGCAGGGGGAAAGGAGAGGAGGGGGCTTGCTCTGTGGGGGCTCTGAAGCGCCTAACAATTATAATGTTATGGGTTGATGTTGTTATAAGTTTGTTTAAACTCATGGACTGCACAACACCAAGAAACAACACTTACTGTAATTTATGGACTTTTGATGACAGATGTGTTAATGTAGGTACAACAGCTGTAACAAAGGTACCACTCTGGAGAGGGATTTTAATAATAGCAGGGTCTATGTGTGTGTGTGTGTGTGTGTGTGTGTGTGTGTGAGGGGGTGGTACATGGGATATCTATATATCTGCTGCTCAGTTATACCATAAACCTAAAACTGACTAAAAATTAGTCTAACCAAATAAGTCTGTAAGATGAAGTTAAAGCAATACTTAAAAGCATTCTTTAGAAGGTAATCTGTAGCTCTAAAGAATGCTTATAATAGAAAATAAGAAAAATTTAAAATGAATGTCTTATTTGACCTTCAGGAGTTAGCAACAAATAACTAACATAAACTCAAACCAAGGTGATTTTAGATGTGTAGACATAACCACAAAAGTTAATATATTGGGCCAGGGATTTAGCTCAGTGGTTCCACCACCGGCCTCGCAAGTGCAAGGTCCCGAGTTTGATCCCCAGTACCAAAAAAAGAAAAAACAATGTTAACAATATTAAGAATTCAGACAAAAACATAGAAAAAAAAATCACTGTGATTTGGGATATATGCAAAGATTTTATAAACAGGACTCAAACATATCTATAAACAGGACTTCACATTTGAAATGGCTGATAAAACACTATTTCTTTAAAATAAAAATATGTATGTTCTTAAAAGGCACTGTTTAGAAAATGAGTAAGCAAGTAGAGTTAAGGAGAAAATAATAAACAATACAGGGATTACCTCTACTAACAATGAATAACTTCTTGTAATTTGCCAATAAGAAGACAAATAGCCCAATAAAAATGGGAAAAATGCCTAAAGGTTTCCCTTCCAGAGAAAGGTACATGGATGCTCATTAAGAAAATGAAAAAGTGCTCAGTATCATTGGTCATCAATAAATGAATTTAAAACTACAATGAAATAACAATTCACAGAAAAGAAGCAGGAAACGAGGTGATGACAAGCATGAGAGTAGCTGAAACTTCCACATGTCATTGGTGGGAGTATAAAAGTATACAACTTCTTTAGTAATCAGTCCAACAGTTTTTCAGAAAGGTGAGCGCAAACTTATCAACTAGTTGTTCATGTTCTGGATACGTTTTGAGAGGAATAACACAGACACACACACGAAGAGTTGGACGAGAATATTTATAGCATTTTTCCTCACAATAGACAAAAGGGGCTGGGGAGGAGGAGAAACACAAATGTGTAGTAACAAGCTATGGGTAGAAAATATTTTTATTTACAAAAACTGAACATTACATAATAGAATTTTACTAGTGTTAAATAGAATCACCTAAATGAACCTTAAGAACCTGATATTAAGCAAAATAAGCCAGATACAAAGAAGTCCCTGCTATTTGTGCCATTAATCATGATGTGTCAGTTTGGGTAAGAAACTGCTGGCATGTTACAAAAGCACAGCTGTGGGTGTGTCTGTGGAGTGTGTCAGAGATAACTGGTGTGTAGGACAGCAACTGATGGGGAAAGACACTCTGATGGAGGTGACATCAACCAATAAATTTGTAGCCTGATGGAATAAAAAGGAAAAAAGGAAGAAGTCAGAGTGCCTTTGAAAAGCTCCATTCTGCTTGACCAAGTGCATCTTTTGATGCTGCCATCACCTGTTGAAATCAGACTCCAGTTTCTTCATCTTTCAATGCGGACTCACACTCCTGACTCTCCAAGGAGATTCCAGGCCTTCAGCCTAGGACCAGTGCTATATCCTTGTTCTGTGGCTTCCGATTTCTCAGACTGAGCCACTAGTGGATGCTTTGGCTGTCCAGCAGGGGCCACTGAGGACATGCCCACCTCAGATCCTGTAAGCCCACCTAAAAATCGCCTTACTTAACTACACAGGTAACTTATATAGACATAATTGTGTGTCTATAATTCTCTAGAAAACCCTAACCAATGCACTATTGTCCCATTTATATGAAGTTCTAGAAGAGTCCAAACTAATACAAGGGAAAACAATCAGTAAATGAGCTACAGATGGAGGGCTGGATAGAGAATTGGCAGTGTCTCTCTCCTGTGAAGGGGCTGTTGGATACTTCGATAAATCTAGACTTACAGTGGTGTGCTGACAGCATGATTCTTAGAGAGAGAAAGCCCTGATCTTTAGCATTTGTACATTTTAATTTGGCATTAATATTTCCACTATATCTAATTTTAAGTTTAATTTTAAACATGCAATGGTTTAATAGCTGGCTTAGAGCAATTTTGAATATTTAATATTTGGTCTTTACAAGCTGGTTCTAGCAAACCACCAAATACAGGTGACTACAACTGCCACAGCTCATCAAACTCTGAAGATCTGAACATTTCCCAGGGTACAAATTATACCTTAGTAAAAATAAGAACAAGAAAATAAGAACTGGGTGGCTCTATAAGACAGTCTAGCTATGTACACTCCTCTCTGCATACTGCACTTACAATTTAGATTCTTCTTGCATTGTTTTGTACTAACCCTTCAAATATAGAGGCTTCATCTTCCCTATGAAAATTGATTATCATACTCTGTATTTTGCACCCAAATGGGTTAGATGGGAACAGCAGGAGCTAGCTACTTTCATTCTAATTCAGAGGACCATTAATCAGCAGAAAAATCTGTAATTCTTGTTGGTAGAGTCTACTTGCTTAACTAATCACATGCCTCTCTTAAGAATTTGGAATTGGCTACACTCAGAGACTGAGACACTATTTGTCTGCTGCAATTTAATCTCTGATATAGATGTTGATCAAAGTATTCACTGAAGACCATGGAAAGCTGAAGAAGACAGTTGACAGACTGAGCATGATGGAACAAAAGCCAAAAGAAAAAGAGAATCACAGTCAGTTGCAGTTTGTGTGGCACATAGTTGTTGGTAATCATAGATAGTGTTTATTTGCTATGGCTTCATTCCAAATTTTGTTATATCTAATGATATTCAATCATTAATATATCACAAACACGTGGAAAGCTTGGTTTCTCAAGGTTCAGGCCAGGAAAACAGAGACGTTATAGGTATTAAAGAACTGAAGCATTTATTATACGCATTAGACCTTATATAAATGTGGGCCGAGGTTGAAAAGTGAAAGTATGGAATGGCAGAAGCAGAGAAAATCAAAGAGCTCATCACTAACCTGTCAGGCATAGCTCTGGAACAGACCAAGAAATCAGAGCTTGCAAGAAAATGCAAGAAGTCAAGCAGATCTGGCCACTGAGGTAGGGCTGGGAAGGGCCAGGGAGTGAGGGACTGTGCTTGTGTATTTATTGCTCTGTGAGTACCTAGCCTAGCATCTGGTCATAGGATTCATGCCACTATTGATCATGAGGCCCAGCAACTATTCTAATGAGTGAGGGCAGCACGGAGAATACAGAGCACTGAACCCTGCCAGGTGCCTCCTCACTCATCCATCATCACAGCTGATGATGACAATCTCCTCAAAGCAATGCATTTGGCTCCAATTCTAATCTGGATCCATGCACTGCATGGGGCTTGGGGAAACCTAGATCTTAGCTTTAGCCATGTACAAAGGTGAATTTGAGATGTTAACTTCACTGGGCTCGGGAATATGTGGAAGTCCAAGTGTAAGTGTGAGGGGTGTTTCCACAGAGGATTGGTGCATCATGGGTCTGAGTGAACTAGGAGGGGAAGATCCTCCCTCGGTGTGGGCAGGCACTATCCAAGCAGCCTGGAGCCCAAGGAGAGCAAATACAAAGCACAGATTGGCATCTCCTGAGAGAGCTGGGGCTACACATTTTTTCACGTCATTTTGGGGGGTGGTTTCTTCTTAAAGACATTGAAAAGGTAAGCTGGTTATTATGTGCATCTGGTCCCACCCTGTCTATCCCCACCCCCATCCTGATTGAAACTTCTCCCTGGACGACCCCTGCAAACCCTCTAAGGTCTTGCTTCAGTCTTGGAGCAATGTCTCAGCATTTGTGCCGAGAGAGATTTCAGGGCGGTTATCTCTGATTTCCCCAGTACTTTAAAGAAGCTGTATTTCTAATCTGTGGCATGAAGACCTTCTGCTTACCCTGTTAGATTAAACCACAGAGCTCCTTATCAGCTCAGAGCTGGGAGAAGCTCACAAATTGAATATGGACTTTACCTGTGAGTAGCATGAAAAATCAGCGGAAACTAGTGCCTCCTTGCAAGCCACATTCATTGTTGTTCCAGGTGTTTCTCTAACCATGGTGAACACCAGGCATTCAGAATGCAATTATGCTCCCTTTAAATCAATAATTCAGCAACTTCTCAGCTTTAAGAGCTCATAGAGGAAAGTCATTTATACTGAACTCTTTATTGCGCATAAAAATAATTAAACAACAAAGGGAAATGGATGGGATATTGAATCATCACACAGCCGAAGACTTTTAGCAGCCCAGGCAATTTTTCCCTAAAATCTTGGTAAGGTCTTAAGAAAAATAATCCCTAAGACACGTATCCACACTGTGCGCAGTATCTTTTCACATTGCATGTGCCTACTCTATCACATGGAGCAGGGTAGATGGCACTGAGGTCCCAAAAAGGCTGTGGACATTTTGGTCAGTGAGAACTGAATTCCTGGCTCCATATTTCTTTTGAGGGTAGCTATAGGGATAATCTGATTTATGCTTTGCTTTGGAAAACCATTGCCTACCTCGGAATTTTTTCTTCCTTTTTTAAACAGATGTAAAAAAACGAGTTTATATTTTAACAAAAAGAAAGGTAAATAGTGTCTTTGCCTCCTGCCTTTTCCTTCCTGCTCTAGTAAGCTCACAGAGAGACCAGCTCTGTGAACCAACCCTTGGCTTATGCTAATTTATGGTGCCACAGAATTTTCTGAGGAATTTCTCTAAATGTTCTTTTGCAGCTAAGTTCCTCAAGCCAAAGTCAATCCATGCTTAGCATAGTAAGGGCTCCTCTAGCTAGATTCATGCATGATAATACTAAATGCAAACCAAAGACAGAGCAAATGCCCAGCATGGGGGTACTGCCTGTAATCCCAGATGTCTGAGAGGCAGAGGCAGGAGCATCACAAGTTCAAACCCAGCCTGGGTGACTTAGAGTCCTTG
The DNA here is from genome assembly GCF_000247695.1 of Heterocephalus glaber. The sequence goes on from NW_004624766.1 coordinate 12,771,274, forward strand.
TGAGACTTCGTCTCAGAATTTTAAAAAGTAAAAAGGGCTAGGAATGTAACTCAGTATGAAGGCCTTGGCTTAATCCCGTTTACCACACTCACACAAAAATAGCACAGTACGCTAATCACAATATGCCTAGGTGTGAGCATGCAAAAATTGCTGTTGATTGGGACTGAAATGTCCACTAGTCACTATGTCTCTTGAGGAGAAATGGGCACCAAATCTCCAATGACAATGAAGAATCTCTTGCTCCTGAGACAAAATACCTGACACTCAAAGTGAAAGGAGGAAAGGTTTATTTAGTTCCCAGTTTGTAAAAGTTTCAATCTATAATCGGCTGGTTCTAAGACAGGGCAGCACACAGCACAGGGGCAACTGATCATAGTAGACTGAAGGCAGCAAAGCAACAAGGGAGGACAAGCCTCTTTCTGTCCCTTATCCTGTATGCAGGCTACCGGGATTAGGGCAGTGCCAAGCAAATCAGTGTAATCCCATCATCACTCACTCTAGATTCCGCCACCTCTGAAAAAGTCCCATTTTCCGATTAGCAGTCAGTGCAAGCACTCTATCTAATGATCTGATGGGCCCCAGAATGACAGCGGCTCCGGAGAGTGAGGGAAAGGCTGTCTGTGGACCTGGGGCTCTGGCCACATCTTATTCATTATCTGGATGCCCTGGTTGCCATGGTACTAAAAGAAAGCAGAGTGTAAGCAAAATTCTCTTTGAGAATCACAAGCATTCAAGGGGATGAGCCATTCGTAGCTCTGAAGCCTCATTGGCTGGCAGAAGCATAAAGAGGCGGTAATCATGGAGTTTGGGGCACGATGTGAGGAGTGCAGCCGAGGGAGTGAAGGGCTACATAGAAACCTGCCATCTGTGGCACTGGCTTTTCCTGCATCACAGTCCCGGGGGCCCTTGTTGAGTCTCTTTCGCTCCTCTCCATGCTCTCTCTCTCCATTATGATGCTGGGCTTGGAATCTTGACCCTGCATATGCACTCGCTACTTTCTGTTTGATTTCGACATTATTCTTCTGCCTCCCATTCTTGTGATCTCTCTCATTACTGTTCCTGCAGCTATAGTTGATGTCATCTGAGCCATCGAGTTTGGTTTGAAGGTTTTCTGGCACTCAGGAAAATAGCCGAAGTGAGTCCTCTCTAAGACAGTCACACCAGCCACCTGGCCTTAACATCACCCAGGGGCCTGGGCTCCAGACCACAGACTCTGCTGGTGTCCACAGCTATCAGCACCAGCCAGGAAACAGTCCTATGAGAAGGGGGGAGAGTTTCACTAAAAGAGCCATTTTCACTAAAATGACCAGTGTGATGTCTATCTCCCCTCACAGATATCGAAATTAGCTCACAAACCACATCCTTCAAAACCAGATTCGTTGATTAATGTGGGATGCCCTTGAGTTTCCATGCAGAGCTAAGATCCTTGCTAATGGGTAGTGGGATGCTAATATTGCATAGGGTCGGGGGGGGAGTGGGACCACAGTTAATCAAAGTGTTACCAGTGCTAAATGGTGATGATGCACCTGCTCAATATTTCTGCCTCCTGCTGTCAATAGAGGTCAGTTGAGTGGGTGGAGGGGTTCCTGGCTAGAAAATCATAACTACTTCTGGCTCCCTTCAGCCACTAAATTAAGATGCAAACTCTTTCTCTTGACCTTTACTTTTCATGGTATCTGGTCCCTTTCCAGAGTCCTGTTTACTTTCCATGATTAAGAACCTCCAGCAGTTTTCATTTTGACTCTCATAGGTGGAAACTGCACACCAAAGAGAGACTTTTGCTTTATCAGTTCACAGGAGTTGGAATATTGTTCACCTGATCTTTGTATGTCTGGTTTTTCTTATGATTTAGGACGTAGTTCAAATGCATTTTACTGGAAAGTCCTCCCCAACTGGAAAAGCACTGTGCGTATCTTTGAAAGGTGGTCAGCACTTTGATACTCAAGTGTCACTCAGATTAACAGAGAAAAAAGTAACAATAGTCCTATTTCAAATGGGTTATATTTCAGGGAACATATGATTGTACATCTTGTTTAAATAATCAAAACTTAGCCACTGTCTTCCACTTTATTTATTTGTTTATTTATTATCTTTTCAAATAGAGACATATTAGGAAACAAAGAACTAATAGCCAGTATGAAGCCAACCATGTCTCTAAAATCTTTACCGACTGTTTCTACTGATTTTTACACATTATTCCCAAACAGAATGGTGTCCATTAGTAAAGCTTATTGCTTATAATAATGTGTAGAATAAACTGGTTATAATTCTATAAGAATTGCACAATTTCAAAAGTAAGTTGAAAAATTAAACAATACATAAAGAAATATAGAAATAACTAGTCATTTGAGTAAAGTTGAAAGGGATCTTTAAAATGGTACTTAACAAAAAGTATATGGAATTAACGATCTCTATGGATTATAAGACAGATATGGAAAATGAATTTGTGATGATGGATGTCCTTTGAATGTCAGTATGAGAAGAAATCTGCTCACTACTAGATTCATGTTAAGAAGATAGAAGATGGGACTTTAAGTTAAAATATCTCCTTGCCTCTTGGCCTGGCAGCTCCTGACACCTCCGGAAGCCCTTGGTGCTCCCCAGAAGTCCTTGGCAGCCCCTGGAGATGTTTATCACACATCAAATGTCACAGTGGTTGAGAGCACTTGGAATCCTGCAATTGACACAGCTGGAGGAAGTTGGGAGCAACCAAGGCAGGGGGAAACACGGAAAAGCTGGCAATTAGAAAAGGAAAACACAGCTTTCTTGGCAGGTACTGTTCAGATGATACATGGTAAGAGATTCCCTGCTCATTCATAAGCCCAACTGTGCAACCAGGCAGCTTCGTACTCTGCCAAAAAGCTAGAATGGAATTCAGGGTGAGAATTTCTTTCCTCGATCATGGAAGAATTTGAGGGCATAAGATGGTAGTTTGCTTTGCCTGCAACTCCTGCTGTGTAAGGAGGCATAACTCAGAGACATGTTACATAAACACAGATGTTAGAACTGCCTGGAATGCAATGTTACTTTTTTTAACTTTGGGAATGTAGATGATTTGGTGATGTGTGTTAAAATTCCCATAGATTCACACTGAAAAATGCTGGCCTCACGGCACCACTGGCTACACCCTAGCACTGCACACTCACTTCCTTTTTGTACTTTATAATAAAATTATCAAAAAGCAACCCGTTGCTCTCCATATTGGCTATTTTGCTTGGAAACCTGGTGATAAGCCAGTTATTTCTTCACATTACTATGGAACAGATTTTAACCAGTCTCCATTCCAGATTGTCTGCTTAAATGGGATTAGGATCAGATTAAAACATTCACTTCTGAAAGAAAATTCCCCTGAGTAAAAACAGACAGCAGATTGACTAAGTGTTCATAAAGTAGGAGAGATTCATATCTCTATTGGGCTCATTTTTCAATTACAATAGTGTATCCTATTAACATGCAAAAGTGTTTTCAAAGGCATGGAGGAAGACTTTGATGATCTCTTGTAGATTGCCTCGCTCTCATGTTTTCTTTTTGTTCTAGGAAGCTAGTAGACTTGACTACTCCAAGGGTCTAGAGACGTGAAATTTATAGACGCGTAAGTTATACAAATTTCTTTCTGAGACTGGAGGATGAATCATCTCATTCATTTGAAAAAAAACTATTGTCAAATCTGATTTTTTTAGCTCATAACCCAAATAATAGAAATATTAGGTGAACACTACAACATTCTCATTTAAATTTGGTAATCATGACAGGATTCCTCCTGCACAGAGAGACTCCTTATGTCCAGAGGCAGCACCAAAGCACAAAACAAGTTTCTTCTCAAGAAATGAGTAGTGAGGAAACTGGTGGACCAATAAATAGCTGCAGATCTTGCTTCCGATGGAGAGCTCTTTCCCATTCATAAAGCACTTTCATGAACATCTTACCAACTGAACTGTGTAGGAGGATTTTGATGTATCGTTTCCATTTGTCAATTATTAATCACTTCCAAAAGGCAAAGTAAGTGGCCTAAGTTCACAGAGCTACTGACAAACCCAAAACTAAGATCCATCATTTCTGACAACGATTCCAGTTCTCTCTGAAAAATCAGTTCACTTCTCTAAGTCCAAACCTTCTGAACCTTCTCTCTTGGAGAAAAATCATTGAAGACACTAAAGACAGAGATAAGCAGAAACTATGTTATAGTGCCATTTACCTACTATCCCATTATCCTGTTATGTTGTGTAGAACTTTGTAAGAAATATATGCATATTATTTGTCTCCAGTTGCTCACCTCTCATTATTTATCAAAGCCAGTTTCCAAAATGGCCCCTCATGATTGCTACATCCCTCTGTGTAGTCTTCATGTCCTCTTCTGCTTTATACCGTTGCTACTCTGTGAGACGCATAGCAAATGTTGAAAGTGATGTTGTGACAATTCTGAGATCGGATTAGAAATGGCATGTTTCATAATGGGCATCAGTGTTTCTTCTTTCTCTCTGATTGCTCCCACCAACAGACACCAGCTGCCACATTGTGAGAACACTCAGGTGGCATTGGGAAAGCTTCTCACACAGTGAGGAACTGAAGATGCAGCTCAGTAGTCAGCAAAGGACTACAACCTTCCGATGGCCATGAAGTAATCACAGCCTCAAATTCCCCTCTGAAAATCTTCAGAGGGCTGCAATCTCAGCCAATACTTGATTTACATCCACCTGCAGAGGACCTGAACAGAAACATATAGTTAAACTCCAAAACTGTATAAAATAATAAATCCAATTTTGAAGATTCCAGGTTTTAAGGTATGCAGGAATAGCTAGCTAAAGCAATCAGTGTCTTCTGTCTTGATATGAGTGGTGATCACTTCTCTTCAGCATATTTGAGACAACTGATCACTCTTTACTTAAAACACTTTCATTCCTTCGAATTTCAGCGCATCACGGTCTTCTAGCTTTTCTTCTGTCTCATTTGTCTGCTCGTATTCTTCATTGCTGTAACCTCCTATCCTCACCCTATAAATGTGAGAGTGTTAAGCTGTCGACTTTCACCCTCAATCTCTTTGGTCCACACTTCATTCACAGATGACACCATTCAGCTTCATGGTTTGACATCATCTCGGTGCCATCGATGTCTAAATTCCATCTTCTTAGCCCTGTTCTCACTGAATGATACGTGCACCCACAACCACAATGTCTCTAGTAGTTACCTGATGTTTAGACTCAATATGCTTAGGGTAAAAATATTTCTTTCCTTGCATTTCTTCCAGAATCTGGAGTTTCTTTGGTTACCGTTACCAGCACTAGCCCAGCTGGTCAGGTTACAAACGTAGGAGAGATCAGACTCTTTCCCTCCAGGGCTCATAAGCAGAAGGTGACTTGAACAGGATCTCTGGGACACCTGCCAGACATGCAGACTCACTTAACCAGAGTCCAGGTGCTGATAAAACTTCTGGTTGATTCTTCAGCACAGCTGCATGTAGGGAGCACTAACCTAGCAGACAGAACTTCACCAGCATATGCAATTGTGTTCTACAGATGCCCTTAAATTTCCCTATAAAATAAACAATTTGTGCTTGTTTAATATGTATGCCAAAATCTGTATAAAATGCAATTCTGGTTTTCAAAAGTTTCTACCCTAAAAGTATATTGAGCTGTATGTAACACGGCTTTCATCCTCCACCAGCGAATTCATGGAACCCATGGACATTCTCTCTCTTACCTCTCTGCTTCTTAGCCCACTAACTAACGTCCATTGGAATTGATATTCTATTCCACCCAAGAAATGTTCTGCTTGATAGGTTTCTCAATTATTATTGTTTGGAGCCAGGATTTAAAATCATTTCTTCACTCATCTATTTATTTAAAAAAATGTTTACAATTCTGCATAGAACTTACTCTGTGTAAGATTCTTTTCTATGTTTTGGGGCTAATGCAATGTGAGTCAAACTTTTCCTATTGCAGAATATTCCCTTTTATAGCTGTGCTAATGCCCAGCATGATCACAACACTGTGGCCTCACCTTAAGCCAGGAGAAACTGGGGTTATAATCACTCACTGCACTGCTGGTGACCCTGCAGGCCTTAGGAGACAGCAGGCAGCGATAACCTGGGTGACATCGGAAGCTAACATTCTCATGTCCTGTCTAGGTAGAGAGGATGACATCATCCGCTCCTCCTTCCCACTGAGCCCAATCAAGCACCGTGTGACTTTCCATATCCTCTTCCTTCTGAGATTCTGCAGCTGGTGCTAATACTTCACATTCAGTTGGAATAAAACATTAATGAACCAAGTCTCACAAACTGTGGTTTTGCTTTTTGCTTTTGGTTTTTTTTTCTTCCTCAAACAATATGCCTGTCTCAGGATTGTTGTTGAGTTCGAATAATATATTTCAAAGTCTTCTTTGTTACGAAATGTTTTCCCACTTACTTCTGCTTCATTGCTTATGATTATTGAAGATTTTACTGCAGCATTTCTCCAAGAGGCTTATTTTGAATTCCTACCCCAGACCTCTGCTATTTGTGTAGCATCTTATATTTGTTTATTACGTAAAATTGAAACCATCTATATGTCTGTGTCTTTCTTTGATTAGACCTTGAATGGATCAAAGGCAAGCTCCCATTCGTTCACTATTGAAGCTATGGCTGTAGTTCACTTTCTAGATCGCAGAAGGGATTCGGTGAGTATTTAATGGCCTAAGCCAGACAGCAATTATGTAAGCTGAAATAAGAAAGTTCTCGTGGAGGTATATAGATGAATGATCCTGGATTCTGAAAGTACAATTCCACTTCTCTTTGGTGTCAGCATGGTTAATGAAGGTCAAGGAGGGCTGTGACCTGCAGGTATCGGGTAAGAGAGACTCCAGATGAGAAGGCAAAGGTTTGACACCTTGGAGATGGCCTGCAGTGTGGAGAGGTGTCTCTGAGGCTGCTGTATCTTCTGCTTTTATTTTTTAAAAAAGAATTTCACAGTGTATGAATATTTCAAAATATCACATTGGATATGGTAAGTATATCATTTTAATCTGTCAATTATGCTTCAATAAAGCTAGGGAGAAGTCCATAGATATACATTATATGTAAAGTTAATCCATTTTTCAATGCTTTCTAAAATGCCATGTAGAACAAACTAGCAAGAGCTTTCTAGAATGTATAGGCACAGGTTTTTAAAAGGGTATTTGTTTTCTCTTTCTTTTTCTTTTCTGGAGTGTCTCCCTATGTACTTCAGGCTGGCCTCACACTCACAGCAATCCTCCTGCCTCAGCCTCTCGAGTGCTGGGATTACAGACATGTGACACCACACTTGGCTTAAAATGCATTTTCCTTTAAGTAAATTAAACACTATCATAGAAAAATCTAAAAACCCACAGTGCAAAGAAAGAAGTAGAACACATTCATAATTATACTACAAAATCTGTATACACCTACATATCATATATACAGAGTCTACCAAAAATGTATACATCGGGAAAAGAAAAACTTGTGTATATATTTTAATGCTGCCTGTAGTGAGGCATCATGACATTAATACAAGTCACCTTTGGCCTCCACAATTACAAGAAGTGCTCAAACTGGTGGCCATGATCTTGCAGACATTTATTAGTACTGCCAACTGCTGAAGTGTGGATACATTTTTGACTGTCTCTGTATGTGTGTGTGTGTGTGTGTGTGTGTGTGTGTGTGTGTGTATTTTACTCAGTATATAAAGTAAAAGAAATTTCAGTTGTTAGATAATTTTATTTTCCCTTCAAAAATTCAGACATAGACAGCAATTTCTTGACTTTCAATATTTATGTATTCAATGAATATTTACCGAACACTTTGAATGTACCAGGAACATAATAAAACATCCCATTTTCATTAATTCCTTATTCTTGGACGTATAAATTATTTCATGCTTTTGTTATTATAAATGCTAAAATTATGAAATTGCTTTGCATATTGCATTGTGGTACGTTTTAGTTTTAAAAACTCCATCAGTCTCTGTTTAGAGCTAGGCAGGGTCTTTGGTGGTTGTTGTTTCAGTTTTGCACCTTGTTGGAGATCAAACCTGGAGCAAGTACGGCTCCGCTGAGCTACGTCCCTGGCCGCAGCTCAGATAGCTTCACAAAAACGGGAAGAGAGATACTTGAGTAGGGTCTTCTTAAGTTGTAAAATTTTACCATCTTCCTTAATAAAACAATTCTGACAGTTGCTTTGGGGAAACACCACAGGATCCTTTTATAGAAAATTCACACCGAAGTACAATCTTCCATGCTTTTTCACTAAGAGCAATAATGACCTCGGATGTGAAAGTCAGGGAGCTTTCTGATGTAAATGCAGTCCAGAGCAAGAGGTGGAGGAATCTGCCACCTGACTCACCTCCGCGTGGCCCCTTTGAACCCTCGGTTCCCTGAAGATTTCACATCTCTGCCCTAGTCCAAAGGATTGTAGCAAAGAAGGGGAGGAGATGAAACCTTCCTAATGACTATTTGAAAAGGACTGTACTAGACACTTTAAAAACACAATGACTTTAGCTCAGTGGTACTGCCACCTGCCTCCCAAGCGCAAGGTCCTGAGTTTGATCCCCAGTCCTCCCCGCCAAAAAATTCACAATGACTATTCATAACAGGCATTCAATAAGTTTTGCTCTTTTGTGGATCTATTTATTATGCTCAATTGAACTCAAGGTTTTTATTAGCTCTTCTGTTGATCAAAGTTGATTAGAGATTGCTACTCATTTAGGTTATAAAGACAACTAATCAGATGTGTTACGAATCACAGAGGCCACCCACTCAGTGTGTGATTCTTCCAGTCTTCCATGTCTGAAACTTGCTCTTCTACATCACCTGCAGGCAGGTGAAGCTTCTTTCTCCTCCCCACATCTGATGATACCTGTGTTCATGGTCATCCCATTCTCAAGACAGCTCTTACCCGAGCCTGGAGTTTCTTTCTTTTTCTTTTAAAACATTTTTTTTATTAGTACATGTTCAGAATTCACACAGTTTACAATCATTTTGGGGAGTGTGAATAAATATTTCTTTCTTTTTTTCATACTGGGAATCAAACTCGGGTCCTTGTGCTTGTTCAGCAGGCAGTGAAACCACTGAGCTAAATCCCCAGCCCCCTAAATATTTCTTAAATAAGGATTTGTTGGGTTAGGAGCTCTCTGGTCTTGGGAAACTAACATCTTACTGCCTCAGTTCCCTGAGATATTTATTATCTGTACATTTCTACTAAGTTCTTTTGAGGTTTAGCATCCTGAAGCTTACAGTACATGTGAGAAAATTGACTGAGACTTGCTCATACTCACCAGCTAAATAGTGGCTGAGCTGGCAACTGACCCACAAAGTTCAAATCTAAAAACAGCTCACATTTGTTTAGCATCATCTCTTCGGTCAATGTCATTTGTGTGACAGTGGCACTGGGCAACATGAAGGAGGGTGGGATGCTTCAGGATACTGCATATTTGCACTGTTGGAGTAAGAGCAGAGATGCTGGAGGACATCAGGCTGATTACAGCGCCTCAAGGACTCATCAGTACTTTCAGAGTCTCTGGTCCAAACCCACATTTATTTAATGTTTGAATTCCCAAGAAACGAGCTCTATAAACGTGGCTCTATAATCTGCATTTAAGACCCGTTGGGGTGATTCCCTGGGCCCCGACTGACACTGACACTCATGTTCACATTCTGCTATCTTGGCAGTGGCTGCTCTCCAGGTGTTCTAAGAAGTGGGTCTGTGGGAACGCAACTCTCAAGGCACCACATTCTCCCACTGAGTGTAACAAGGACATCTCCATCACTACGCAGGCGAATGACCCACTTTGCCAAGGTCTCTGTGGGCCATGGAACAAAGCCATCCTGAGGTTGGATATTCTTTTTACTGAAGCATGGAGCTCAACAACTTCCTGAGTGGTAGGATGCAGTTTTCTGCAGCAGGCACTTGCCCAGATTTAATAATGGTCACTGGCCAAAATTTAGCTAAGAGGGCCTCAAAGGATCTTTGGTCTCAGTTGTCAGAGGAGCAAGAGCAGTGACCAATGAGCCTTCCCTCATTTCCTAGAGCCCCTTGTGTGACCCCTCCAAAGGAACAGAAGTTCCCCTTTGAACTGAAAGATGTCTGTGAATAATCTATGGGCACTCCCAGGCCCCATTGGTGTGTTTGGCCATGGAATCCACTAAGGTCCCCCAGAACCTGAAGGGGAAGGGCCACACAGATGCCTTGGGGTGATATTCGGTGACTTCTTTCTCACTGCACGGATCTGTCAAGGTGTAGAGGTGATGGTCACTTAGGACACAGGGATACCTGAGAGCAACAAGAAAGCTTTTATTCACTTAGCATGACAGTGTAGACAAAAGCCACGGGAAAAGTTGCTGGCTCCCGTGTTCCCCAGGTCAGATGGCATGGAGCACAGGAGTGTCTGTGTGTGTGTGTGTGTGTGTGTGTGTGTGTGTGCGCACGTGCATCTCATTACCCTGGGCACCAAACAAGAGGCCTCTGCCTTTATGGGACACAAGGGAATCATAAGAGCACAGATAAAGGGCTAGGAGTCATACTGCGTCAGAGTGGAGAAAAATGCTTCTGTTGAGGCCCCTGACTGGAAGCCATAGACGAAGGATGTAGAGGACAAAGAGGCCCCTACAGAGGCACCCAGACTAGGAAGGCAGGTGTTTATCTGAGCACAGCTGGGCTGGGGCTGGGGCTAAGTCCTTGACTGCAAGTCCTTACAGAAATCTGCAGAGCCCAGGGTGTGTGTTGTGGTGTCTGATGTCAGAAGGGTCCTCCCCTCAAGAGGACTGCCTGCACAGCCTGGTAATCATCTGTGGTCAGCCCTGAAGAACTGAACATCAGATTTTGGCCTGGAGCTGCACTCTTCAAAAGTAATATGAATAGTTCCAGATGAATGAAGAGGCAAAAACAGAAAGAGGAAGGTGAATTAATTCTTGCAAATGCAAATCTGGAGAAATTGAAGTCCAACTCCTACTCTGTAACTGATTTCCTCTAATCAACACAAACTGCGGTGTATAATTACCATTAATCTATTTTTTCTTTTATTACTATGGAAAGAAAATTTCTATTTCCTCTCTAGTACTCTACCAGCGCTCTCAATACTTTACTTCTGACACCAGATGTGTGAATTTTTTCCCCCAGACCAACTGATTCTCCACTCGTGGGTGGATGCTCAGTGTTTTAAACTTTAACTATCTGGCATGAAAATCAAGTCCCACAAGTTGAGACTCAGTCTCAGTAGACTGAGCCCACTTTGGATGCCAATTGTAAGTTCGCAAAGTCTGTTGTACTTCAGACTAATAAGCTATAAAATGGAAGTCCTCATGACTCTTCACTAAGGTTAATAATTTGCAACACTAACTCAAGAATCCAAGAACAGTTTGCTTATCAGTTTATTAGGAGCAGCCAGATGGAAAAACTGCACAGGGCAGGCTGTGGGTAAGGGCATAGAGCTTCCCTTAGGTGCTCTCTCCATGAGCAACTCCAATCTTCCAAGCCAGAGGCCCTTGGAACCCTGTCACTGTGCTGCTGTTATTTGTTCTGTCCAGGCTTCATCATGTAGGCACCACTGCGCCATGCTTCAGTGCCTCTCCCACTCCTTGGCCAATGGGAACTAGAAAGTTCCAACCCTCACAACCATGTGTTTGCTTCTCCTGGCAAGCAGCCCGCACATTGTCTTTATCTAGAAGCTTTCTAAGAGTCACTACATTAATATAACATGGCCTGTTCTAGAGGTTATTAAGAATCACAAAACCTGTTCCTTTCATCTTTGTCACTCTTATCAGTTAGGAGATTCCAAAAGATTTTGGAGTTCTGTGCCGGAAATGGAAACAAAGACCAAATATATGTATTTCTGCCAATAATTCATGTTTCATAGTAATTGTGCATGGAACAATGAGTAGCCAAGTAAAACTAGAATTAGCACTAAAAATGAGGACCCAGGTACTCTAAGACCAGACTGAAAAAAATCCAATGCAAATGAGACAAACACCAGCCAGGCTACTATAACTGCCTTATAAAGACCTTTTAGATCATTGCCATCATTGATTCCTAAGGAATATGGCTACTGACCCTAATGCACTTCGCTCTTCTGTCAGAAAATTTAAAATATGGATTTGAGGGATGTTGTACCAGTAGCACAGAGAAGCTGGCCAGCTCTTTTTCTTCCTGTGGTGATGCCCAGGTCCTGTGCCCAACATTCTAGGTAGAGGACACATGCACGATTACAAATTCAACAGAGAAGGGGCTTGGCCCAGGAAGAGTGGAAGAGATAGCTTACACTTGACTGAGATTTGAGTCCTGACACCTCTGTTTTTAATTTTAAAAGCACTGTGTAATGTGGTGTATAGAAGTACTGTAAGTTGTTTTTCCTTTCGTAGATTGCTTCTAACTCATTTGCCACTGGTCTCCGCACCCCAGGAGGATAGAAATAACTTTATTTCTGCTGCCTCAGGTTTTCTTCCTATAAGTAGTTGAAGAAAAATGGGAAAAATGTGTTTTATTTTCTTTATGGAGCTATCATAGGATTTGTAGCCATGTAACCAAAGAAATAAGTGACAAGAAGTTGGGGATACAAAACATCTGCAACCAAATGAAGGTTCTCAGGGGAGACTTGAGAATGAGTGTGACTGTGAAGATAAGAAATGATGGAAGAATTCCAACTCCCAACTTGACTTGGTGCAGCTCTGTTCTTCATTCTCATCAATTATTTATATGAGGAAGATCTACATTAAAATTAATCACGCAATTCTGAATTGCTTTTTTACATTAATAATGAAACAACTGCACCAGATGCAAACAGACACCAATAAAAGAATATGAAATAATGGTTAACAGGCAAAGGGAAAATGCCTATATAAGTGAAACCCCAAGAGGCTAATTAGGGTACCATTGTAAGGGTTGTGGTACATGACCCAGATCAGAAGCCTTTCCCTGCTAGAAAATGTTGGTATCTGTTTCATCTGCAATTCCTCTATTTAGAGCTCCACACAGACTTAATTCTAACCCTCGAGGACCAGAGACTTTGATGACAATTTGCACCATAGCAAATGGTCTAATTAGAATTTGGGGAGGATGCATGTACAAGACAACTTGTACATGCCTGGAAACCCAGCATGGCAAATACATCCTCTCCGAAGGAATGCTTCTCCTTTCTACCTCTTATTTCCACACAGTATGGGATTCAAGTATCCTTGTGTATCTCACACATGCAGTCCTCCTTGGCCATCTCTGTCCTTTTAAAAAGTTTTGACAACACATTATTTTTCTAGTCACTTTACAGCATTTGGTTTTGTGGCAACATAAAATCCTTTCTGCTACTGAACTCATATTTTTCTGTTTCATCTGAGGATCTATTTGATGTGGGCTCTCCCTTCAAGCTTTTCTCCATATTGAAGCAGGTTTCCTGCCATCTTTTTGGGGCTATATATTAAAGAATTTCTGTAGTCCTGAAAAAGAGATTCAGAATATTGGGGTACATAGTAATACAGATAGTCTGTTTGACAAGAATTTAAGAACTTGGGGGCCAGGGATTTAGCTCAGTGGTTCTGCCACCTGCCCTGCAAGCACAAGGACCGGAGTTCAATCCCCAGTACCCTAAAAAAGAAGAACTTGGAAGATTACGTTTTAAGAGACAGCCAGGATGACATGTCAGGAAATGAATAGAATTTCATACAAGAAGACTAAAGTCTACTTTAGTCTCTTCCCACTTGGGAAGTTTGGGTATGTAAATTTAATTGCGCTGGTGTTTAGTTTCCTCCTCTGTATATGGGGACAAGAGCCTGCGGGTCCAATCTCATAAGATTTTCTCAATAGCTAAGCACCAAGCTTTTGTATATTATAAAAAGCCACACATAAGTAGCTGTTTGGCATAGGGAGTAAGGACATGGGTGCTGGTCTACACTACTTGTATTTGAATGCTGGATCTACCATTGCCTAGTACAACATTAACTACACAGTGGCTTGACTTCCTAGTCTGTAAAATAGGAACGACAATAGGCACTCATAAGAATATCAGGGGAAATAAATGATGGTGCATGTGTATAGCACCTAGGACAGTTTCAGTAAATAAGTGTGTAAGGATTAAGCTGGGCTGTCAACTTGACTGACCTCACCTAGGGAATTAGTGAAGCACACTTTTTGGTGTTTCTGGAAGGGGCCTAGTGGCATAATTTTGGGGAATATATCTCAGTTTCCATCCACTCTGGCACTGTTCCTCTGCTCTGCAACCTGGCCACCATGAACTGAGCAGCTTTGCTCTACTATGCCATTTGGCTATGATTTTTCTGCCTTGAAGCCAATCAGACATGAACTGAACCCCCTGAAACCATTAGCTAAAATAAACTTCTCCTGCTTTAATTTATATATGTCAGGTATTTTGCCATAGTGATGAAAAAGTGACTAATAAAAATAACCAAGTAAGTGTTGATTTTTATGCTTTAGAAAATAATGAAGAGCATGTTTATATATCTTTTAAGGCAGTTGCTAGCACAGGGTAAGATCTCAGTAGGTGCTACCACTACTATTCTACCAGTGTTAAAATATAGGTTAAGAGTACAGCCTGTTAACACAGACTTGTGTTTCTGTGTCCTCCCCACTGGTGAGAAGAGTCATAAAATGTTTTTATTTTCTCTAGTAAATATTTTCTTCAACTATTGGAAAACATTGTGCAATAGAACCTGTTACTATGTTTAAGTACATAATCATTTGCATGATGTTATAAATCATGTAAATTCTATCATACTATCATCAGAAAACTAAAAATGCCTTTAAAAACATTGTGGTTTTAAATTGAGAAAGAAAATGTTTTATCCAAATTTTTATATACTTCTTTTTAATCACCAACCAAATGTTTAGTGATGAAATCCCACAAAAGTTGAGGAAAAAAGTTTGTATTGACACCTTTACGAAATCCTTTGACAAAGGTGAATGCTTCTACATTTTACAGAAAATACTGATGACTGTCAGATGAATCCTCAGCCCAGGAGAAAGGGGACTTTTACATTCTGTTTTGCTGAAACAGCTCTGTTTTCACATTTATGTGTTGGAGGTAGTTAACCAGGATAATCCACAAATGAGTACAGCACGCCATGATCCAATCAGCTTCCAAAAGCTTCAACTCTGAACACATGAGGTTTTAGGGTAGGGACAGTGTAGATCTAAATCATAACAAAGGCTAAAGATGCTATAAATCCTTCTCTTTTGAGGTTCCTGCAAATTGCATCCTAATCTATCCAAATTTAGAGTTTGGAGTTTAGGTACAGAACTCTTGCAATTATTCCTTGAATGATGATACCAACAACCACAGCAGTTAACATTTAGAAGAACGTAAGTCAGATCTAAAAGTGCATCTCTCAAGCAATGTTGCCTGGTGCAACTTGCTTCATTGGAAAAGTTGCAGGGCTTATGCCCAGTGGCAGCTGAGAGGGTCCATTCTCTCCCTCCATGCAGAGCTGCTGTCGGGAAGATCTGAGGAAGGGGAATGAATCAAGGACACTGAGGGAAGATGTTATGGTAACGGAGCAACTGGAGACTCTGGTTCTGTAGGCCATTGCCTTGGAACGAGGGCACAGTGTACAGTGGCCAACCCTGCAGCACAGGGGCAGCTACTGAACCAAGCCAAAGTCTGGGAGCGAGAAGGTGAGACCATCCAAGACAGTTGTATCCAATTTGATTTTCGATTCCATTTTACACATTCTATAGGCCTCATGTAAAGCAAATCCAGTGCCAAGATGACTACAAAGCAGTCTCAAGAATTCAGAAAAGTTGTTGAATATATCCTTTGGCTTTCAAGAAACCACTGGTTTAAGTCTAGATGTCCCCCAAAGCATCATGTGCTCACAGGTCTTTTTCAGAGGTGGATGGATCTAGAGTGTGTGATGCTGGGATTAAGGGCGTGTGGTTGCTAAACCAGTGCACTGAATGGTTTGGCACCGCCCTAATCCTGGTAGTCTGGATAAAAGAAAAGGGACAGAAAGACTCTGTGAATGTTCCCTTGTTGCTTTTCTGCCCTGTGGGGGCCATGAACTGTTTCTCCTCTGGGATGCTCCTCTGCTGTGTGCCACTCTGCCTTGGAGCTGGCCTATTATGGACTGAAACCTCTACAAAACTCTTAACTTGTGGGAGAAATCAGCAGCAAAGACACTAACTAAGAAACTAAATAGTAGAAACAAAGAATTTAAGTCAGTTTCTGGATTGTGTGTTCTAGGAGTGAAAAGTAAGAGATAGTTCTGTAGAAATGTAGAAAAAGAGAAGGTACAGGTAGATTTATGAAGAGATTGAATTAAATGTAGAAGTTGGGAATTAAATGTAGAAGCTGAGGGAGTAAAAACAATTACCACCACAACAACGTTTATGCTTGATGAAGTCCAAAATTAAGAATTAAATTTGTTTACAAGGACTATCATGAAGACACTGCCTGGCATACACTTGCTTTTCTGACTCCAAAAGTTTGATTTTTCTGCACTTTCTCACACCTTATTCTTATGACTGTGACCTTTTTTAAGTTCATTAATATGTTGAAGACTGAATTCTTCCTTAAGAGACCCTTGTCTCTCTTTCTTGTGTGTTGCCATCTTCCCCATTACAATGAGTGAGAATCTAATGCTCAAAGCTGTGTGGGCCAAAACATTTGGTCTTCCTCAAAGCTTCTCTTACTCTCTGCTCCTTCCATCTGGCATTCTCTTTGTTTCACCTGGAAAATGTTTCTAGAACTGGACAGTGCACCTGAGTCTCCTCACAGAGTCTCTTGTGAGTCACCGCCAGAATTGTTGCAAAAGCCTCCTAACTGGTCTTCCTGTTTCTATCTTAATTTACTTGCAGTCTGTTTACCATACAACAGTCGGAATGAACCTCTTACAACCTAAGTCTGCTACTTGGCTGCTGCAAGCCCTTCAACGGGTCACCATTTCACTTAGAGTAGCAGCCAACCCTTTAACACTTGTGCTTAAGTTGTATGTAATGTGTTTCCTCTTTAACTCTCAGGTCTCTCCTCCTACTGTTCCCCCCCTCCAGGCCCTGCTTGATGGAGTCCAGAGACACTGGCCTCTTGCTTATCCCAGGATGCTTCAGACACATTCCTACACAAAGCCCTTGCATAGGCTGATCTGTCTGCCTGAATTTCTCTTTCGCTCTCCTCTTTGGAATATTTGTTTAAGTGTCAGCACCTGAGGGAGGCTTTCCTTGACTGTGTAAAATCACATCCCATTCACTGTAGCATTCTTATTCCTCTTTCCTGTGCTATCTTTCTTCCACAGCATTTGTCATGTCCAGTATGCAAGATAATTTATTTATTTAGTTTTATTTTTTCTTGTACCCATGCTGGAATGTCACTACACTATCTTCAAAGTTTAGAAAAGGGGCTGATACGTAGCAGCTGCTGTGTAAATAACAAATGATGAATTACATTTTGGTTACTCGGGGGTCTGTCTACTATTGCATGAGCTTCTAAAAGCACGGAACATTCTATTGATTTTTGTTTCTTTATCATTATCACTCATCACTAATATCTCTCACTTGGGCCTTAATAATATTTGGGGCACAAATGAAGATGAGAATGCTTAGTTCCCTTTATGAAGTTGCTGCATAGAAAGATTTCATTTGGATATGACTGATCATGAAGATGATGGGTGGGACAAAAGGGAGGGAACAAGCATCTGTTTGTAGGGAGAGAGACCATGGGCAGGGAGAGATGAGGCCCCTCCCCACCCCGCCCCGGCCCCCGCCACTGCGGGAGGAGTTCAGAGAGCTGGCAGAACAGGCTTAACCACCCCTGAAAAGCTGACAGTCTGCAGCTGCACCTCCTTTGCATGCTGTACCCTGAAAAGCTTGGTTTCCTAAGATCAAAAGGAAAAAACATTGGGCCTAAGATGTAAAAGGCCCCTGAAAAGACCCTTCCCTGTTGTCCCTAGTAATGAGCTAAATTAGTCATTGACCAATCAAGTTAGGGGCACCCTCAGCCCAGAGCCAAGATAGGCCCCAACTACTATAAAACCAGCATCCTGAGCCCCCCTTCAACGGTGGCTCCGTTTCAGGCACCCTGCCTGTCTCTCTGAGAGAAGGCAGCTGTACTCTTGCATGCTTGCTGAATAAAAGTACAACTCTGCTTCTGTGCTTTCAGTCTCTATCTGATTCTTCCACGACCTTCTGCGCCGTCCTGAGAGTCAGGCCGGGACTTCAGGGACTCTCCATCTGTCTCCGCCCATGACATGTTGAAGATTTGTTGTCTGGCTTGTAGCTATTTTAAAAATAATCTGTAGAGATAGGAATTATTTATGCCTAGGAAACAGCCAATTCAGCTCAATAGCAGAAGGTACAGATACCTTACGGACAGTCACTTGTCACTTATCTTCGTGGCAGAGACCTTAGACCTCCCAGGATGCCACCTCATGCCCCTGCAAACTGAAGCTTACTGAGGTTTGGAGCAGGCTATTTCCAAAGACATAATATCTGCAATTTTGCCTTCATGTTCAAGATGGTCATTTCTTGCCCTTTCTTTGTAGATTTTATCTCTTTAGTGAAGGAAGTTGATTGAAGGTACAGTCAAATTTTAAATTTCACTAGTATTTCAGTTCTCAAACACTTATTAGTCTTTTCTGCTTCTGTGAGGATTTCACGTTCATTCTCATTAGGAATCCTTCTTTGATTATTTGTGTATTTTGTTGTTTATGATTAAACTAAATCAATAACTTTATTTAATTTGCCAAGGCTTATGGGATCTGGTAGCACACCAGATGCATGCAATTAAGTTGATGCCACAGGACATCCCAATCAGCAGCACGCAGGCTTCAGGCTGCTCCTCAGCATTTCTCTTTGCTTTCTACAAGTTTACATCTGGCAGTTGCTTTGCGGGAAACCTCACCCAGCAAAATGAGGTCATTTTTTCCCCCCAACCCCAAATCATCATTGACGTTTTCTGCATCCGTTCACCTATTAAGAAATGGAACACTTATTAGTTCTGAACTAGAGATCACTTTAGTTTGCTTTTCAAATATGATATAAACATTAAGCCCTTTTTCCCCAGCATACCCTGCTCAGATGTGGCAATCAGAGTTAAGAAAGGAAGCTCTGAGCCATCGCATCTACATGTATGAAAATTACTCACGGTGTTATGCAAGGCAGGTAGAGAAGCACCAGGCAGGATGGCTCTTGATCATGATGGAGGCTGTTACAAAGAAAAAAGGGAGAGGAAAGGTGCTATTAATTACCCAGGAAGCAGCTGAGATCTAATCAGAGCATCTCTATGGAAAAAAGTAATTAGAATTAAATAGATAATCTGTACTATCAATGATTGGAGAAACGGAGAAAATTTCAATTTAATTTTACAAGATGACCAAGGAATCAGAAGTATTATGAGGAAGCACCTCATTAATGACATGAATAAAGACCATCTAACTTTATAAATATCTGTTTGCATAGATTTAGTGGAAGACAAAAAAGTGCTTGATTTCCTTTTTTTATTGGCGACTTACTTTGTGCACATCAGAAGCAGTTTTCTAGAAAGTGCTCAGAGTGTTTGGGTCAGCAGTGGTCAAAGGATCATCAGGAAGTAAATTATCTGAGAGGCTTGGAAGGTGAGCCAGCATGAAGATAGCAGAACTCAAATTGACGCAAAGTTTATAGGAAAGTTGAGAAGTTAAGATATGAGACAGAAAGCTTTGTATCTATAAAGTACATTGAGATTGTACAAGAACTGGGAAAGAAGAAAAAAAAGTAAGGACAGATTAAAATAACAAATGCATCAAAACAAAAAACATGTTTCATAGCTGTCATTATGCCAAATACTTATATTTATTAAATTTTATTTAATAGGAATTAGTGATTGACCAATTCATTACTGAGGAAATCAGGAATTAGAGAAGCTAAATAATTTGTCTAAATGCCATATATCTATTTAATAGTTTTCTCTCTCTCTCTCTCTCTCTCTCTCTCTCTCTCTCTCTCCCTCTCTCTCTCTCTCTGCTGAGGATAAACCTACTGCCTTGTGCATACTAGGCAATCACCCTACTACTGAGCTAAATCTCCAGCCCAAATTTGTTTCTTATAAAAGCACATGCACTTTTCTAAGCATTTTAACTATTTTTCAAGCCAGAGGATCTTGAGAAATTTCTGTGAATTACATTTAGGTGATCATGATTTGTATTACTTTGTGAATGGGTATTCTGAGATTAGGGTGGTAAATTTGGTGGTTAATAAATGGGACAGAATAAAATTCAAACTGTGTGGATTTTTATTCAATTTCTCCAAAAACTTATTAAGGGAATTTAAAGGAATGTCATTTTCTGTTTATAGACCTCCATTTTGTCAGATTTATTATAATGGGATTGAAATTATTTGTCTATATGGATGCTTTTTGGATAAATGTTTCATGATTCTTCCATGTACATGTCTAAGATTTATGTCTCCAAGATCTAATTCCAGATTATTGAAGTTTAAAAGATCACAAAAGGTTCTAGTGGTTTGGCTTAAGCACTAATATTTATGGTGACATTTATTTAATTTATGATTTATAGGGCCATACAGTTGTGCCCAAGTTTTTCTGGGAACATGTACTTCCATTTGTCTTGGGCATATTTCTAAGAGTAGATTTGCTCTAATATTTATATATTAATCCCTTGAACTAAATAATAAGTTGAGCTTTGTTACTATTTTCACACTATAGGGGAGCGAACTGAACACTTAAAAGTAAGTAGATTTCCCAGTATCACGACTTAACCCAAAATGAATCACAGATCTCAATTTATTACATAGTACTATAAAATTCTCAGGAAAAGCATAGCTTTCATACTTTATGACCCCAGAATAAGTCATGGCATTATATATAAGCAAAATCACAATCAACAAAAGAATTAGACAAATGTCATACTAAGATAAAGAGCTTCTATGCTTCAGAGCACACCATTAATAAAGAGAAGAGACCATTTAGAGAGCAGATGAAATTGTTCATTTTAAAACATGTCAAATAAAAGACTCGGATCTAGAATATATAAAAACTATTATAACTCAAGAATTAACAGATAAAAACCAATTAAAATGAGCAAAATACTTGAATACACATTCCTCAAGAGAAGCTACATACATTGCTGTGTATAAAATATTCTCAGCATCATTAGTGTCAGAAAAGTACAAATCCAAGCCACAATCAGATGCCCCTTCATAGCTAATAGGATAGTTGGATTAAAAAGTCAAATATTAAGTATTTTTGAAGGTATGAAGAAATTATAACCTTAATATATTGCTCGTGAAATGTCAAACAAAGCTTTGACAAACATTCTGGCCATTTTGCAAATGGTAATAAAGTTACTATGCAACCGAGCAAATCTATTCTTAGAAATATACCCAAGACAAATGAAATACATCTCCAGGCAAAAACTTGGGCACAAATGTTTATGGTAGCATTAATTATAACAGCTCCAAAGAAAAAACCACCCAAATGTCTGTCAACTGAGGCATGGATAAATCAAATATAATATTTTCATATGTTAAAATATTATTCAGCAACAAACATGAGTTGAAGCAGTGACATATGCTACAGCATAAGTAACCTGTGAAAATACTACACTGAGCAAAATAAGCCACTCACAGAGGATGTCAAATTGTATGATTTAATTTCCATGAAATGGGTAGAGTAGACAATTTATAGCAATGAAATATAGCCTAGGAGTTTGCCCAGATTTTGCTGTGATGGGCTATTCGTGGGTGATAATAATTAGCTGGAGGCTATTTTAGAGCTAATGAAAGTTTTCTGAGAGCATTACATGATACCCCATAAATATGTGTGATGTTTATGTTTTTATGTATCAGTTAAAAAAGTAACTTCAAATTAAGAAATGTTCTGAAGTTAGTTATCATGATGGATGTGGAATTCTGTGAATATACTACAAGGCATTGAATTATAGACTTTAAATGAATATGTTAAAGAGCTATTTAAAAATAGTAAGTCTAAGTCATTGGACACAAATAGTAGTGCTCTACAAATTTCATCATTGTTGGTTAATTTTTTTCCATTGAGACAAAATGTCTGCTCAGCTACTGTTGTGTGCAGAGCCACAGCCTCTGATTCTACTTCTATCTTCATTTCTCAAAGATGATTTCTGTTTTGCCTAAAGAATTCAGAAAAAAAAAAAGAAGAAGAAAAATTGAAAGTATATGCTTTGGAGTAGCAAATGTATCTAGAAAAAGTAGGCATTTCCAGTAATAAAACCTCTGTATTAGAAGGCTTTTCAAGAGTGGTATTATTTATCCATTTTATTGTATTTCCTACCGAATCATTGTCAGGACTTAACTTTAATCCCTGTTGCCAACTGTCCATCTGCAGGCTTCTTTACCTCCTCCAACCTTCCTTTCTATTTCTGAATATTTTGTGTAGTTCTTCCATACACTGAGCAAAATCTTTTTCTCAGTAAGTTGAAACTTTAACTCCTCTGTTTTTATCCATTAAGACCAACAGTCTGATTTCTTTTTTCATATGATTATCCTTCACTGATTTGCAAGTACCTATCTTTCCTGGAAGCACAGATGGAAGATGGAAGAACGCAGAATTTTGATCCAGATCGCTGACTACGGGGCCGTGGGCAAATTACTTTACATCTTCAAGTTTCACTTTTACATGACAAAAATACCATCTATTTTGCAGAATTCTTCATCACATGTGAAGGGTAACTTTTAAAAATGCCTAGCAGAAGGTAGGTGTTCTAAGACATTAGTTCCATTCTCTACTCTGTCATCTGCGTTTACATTTTTCTAGCAAACTTTTCAGTTACTCCAATGATCTGTAGAGTAAAAAGACTGTAAGGAAAATGTGTAAATGATGCTTGGCCTGTAAACACTGGCCCAAAGAAGGAGTGAGCAGAGGAAATTCCTCTGACCTCAGTGATTTAGGGAGCCTTCTTTGTAGGGGATTTGTGTTATTATTCTGTTGGCCACGTAGCCTGGCCACATCTCTATCGCTCTTCTGATTATCCGTATGAAATTTCAACTTGGCCAAAGAGCTGTAACTCATTCATGTGGTTCAGAGAGAGAGACAGCTTCTCTGTGAATCCCTGCCAGACTTGCTGATGGTCTCCTAATCGATGCCATTCTAGCTACATAGCTCCTTCTCCCTTACATGCAGTAAAGTTGACTCGGACAGCAATTATACCTATTTTAAAGAATTAAGGCTGGGACCAGCAAAAGTGCTGGGTCCAAATGATGCCGTTTGACTGCCCTCCTAAAAAAAGAAACATGAGTGGAATGAATAAGCCCTTGCTTAGTGAATCAGGAAAAATTAACTTCTCACTCTGGCTATGCCACTAAGTGAATATGGAATCCTAAGAAACTTGCTATTTCCATAGGGCAAAACGAATAATTACACAAAGATGACTTATCATATAGAATTTTAAATGAAACTATCTTAAAACTTCAAATCTTTCACATCTTTCCACCTCCATCTCTATCTATTGTGTTTTGGGAGAGGGTGGCACTGTAAGTCACACATCTGCAGAGTCACTGCTGCTCTTGCTGTTCAGGATTTCCTTGTCCCAGACTGATCACTGATCAGCCTACCCAAGCTTCCTGCCAGAACAGAACTTAGCCACCTGCAGAGCCCCTGGGTAACTGTCAAAGTCCCAGAGTGTGGCTGGGAACACCTGCGTGTCTAATAGCTTCTCGGGGGGTCTGGATCCTCAAAATGAGTTCACAATAGGGATCAGATTTTATTTGCCTTTTCGACTCTCATCCACTCACCAGTTCAGAGTGGGATTGTCTGGAGGCTCCACGGCATGTGATATCACAGCAGATTCACTGCAGACCTAGACCTGAGAATCTTATTGGTGTCTTCCAGTAAGTCACACATTAAAAGACATTTGCAAACATGTACAATGTGCCATTAATTTTCTTTTTGTCATGTATATTTGTTTTGGAAAATACATATTGTTAAAAACAAATTATTGTTTATTTTAATTTGAAAACAGTTATTATTTTAAATGCATGAATAAATGTTTAAGATTTTTGTTTTAATAATTTGATACAATAAATATCAATATATATAATCCATATTAACCATATTAAACTCAACTTTTATAGTTTTCAAAAATGTTTAAGACATTAAAGGAATTTACTGACCAAAATAAAGAGAGAGAGAGAGAGAGAGAGAGAGAGAGAGAGAGAGAACTGCTGTTCTAAGGCAATTAGTGCCCTGGTCTTCTGTTAGGGCTGGAAGTCAGCAGCCACTACAGTGGACCCTCAAGTTACGACTGGCCTGACATATGAAAAACTTGGATTAATTAGATTAATGGAAGATTCATCTGCCTCCTGTTATCTATAGTGTGTACCCAGGTAAAAAACATCCAGATCTCAGCTGTGTTGACTTAGTTATAACCAGGCCTCAGGAACTGATCGAATTCGTAAGTCAAGGGTCTACTGTAGTTTGCTCTAAAACCACAAGGGCTGCAGCTATTTCTTGGGCCTGGGAAATAATCAACACTTACTTCAGGCTCACTCTATCCATACCTACTGCCCCCAAATGCAATGGGCAGTAGATATACCCTTTATCTGCTACAGCTACTGTTTCCCTGAGTTCCCAGTGGAAACCTATTCCAAGCATCGGGTTTACTGCATAGTCATCATGTATATTCAGTGGAGATCAATGGTTAAACATTTTTGTTAAAAATCATGCATCCAAACATAAAAATGGGTGAATTGAAAAATGTAAAGAATGTTACTCCTCTATTTGTGTTCTAGAATTTTAGACTTTTCTGGTCTTCTATACTAAGTGATTGGGAAGAGTCATTGGCCACATAAAAGTGTAAGATTGCAAGCTTCTTTGAGAAAGTTATCATTGCCTCATATCCCAGGCATGGTTGGTTGGTTTTATTGCTAAGGAGAGGAAAGGGAGAGTTTCTTGGAAAACATTACACTATTTGTTGCAATGGCAACCTCTAATCTGTTGATGCTTGGTAACATTCAAGTGGTCATGAAACCCACAAATAGGATAGTCTGGTGTGGCCCTGTGACTTGTCAACAGCAAAGAGGATGTGAGCAGAGCTTGATGTTTCAGCCCTCATGCTTTCCTCTTCTGCTGCTCTAGGAGTTCCAGGCCAAAGGTGACAAATGACATGTAATCCACCCCAGCTGAGAACAAGTCAGTGGTGAGATTTCTGTGAGGACACTTGAGATCCACCAGCTCCTAACCACTCCTCAAGCAGATCGCAGAAGCACGAGCAAGCCCAGATATGACCCTTGGAGTTGAAAGTCAAATAATTGGCTGTTGTTTTAAGCTTCCAAGTTTTACTTGGTGGATTATGAAGTGGTAAATATTTGGTAACAGAAATTGTAATTTTAGTACTTACAAAAATCCTTGTGAAAACTTTCATAAAGGTTTAATCTGTCACATTACCTGGATTCTATTAAAAGCCAAGAGGAGGAAATAAAATCTGCCAAAGTTTCTCTCTTAATTTGTGTTACTCAGAACCTCCAAGTTGGTGATATAAATGTGGCAAAGCCAGATGGTTAAAGACAGAGTCTGGAGTAGATGAGTTTTGTTGGTTTTAACATGTTGCTCATCCTGAACTTCAGTTTTCTTCAGTGGCTAAGTTGAAAGATGGAAACTTTTGTTTCTCCCAAAAAAGGGAAACAAAAAAGTCTGAAATTCTTTGTAGCACTATAATAAATAATCATACATAAAAATATGGTTCAATAATATAAAGATAAATGGCTTATATAAGAAATCAAGCTGAAAACAGAATCAAAGCAGTCACTGCCAAATGCCGCTGTTAGGAGTGAGTTGGCAGCAGAGACGTGAGCTCGAGATGCAGCTGGAGGAACCAGCAACAGCACCTGACAGGGTCTTCGGTGGGAGAGTTTGAGAAGGGTCAGGTGCAGCTGGCAGATGTGGCTGGGTACCCAGAGCCGTGCACATAATTAGTGACAGCTGTCTCACTCCGGGCCTGACAGAGACTCTTTAGATTTGTCTACGTTCCTGTGCTTGGCTTAGAATAGAAAGGAATCAGAACCATAGCATACATTCATGGATGTGGGACCCTCTTCAAGACATGATTTACGAAAGCAGTAATACAAGCTTTCACCTTTGAGAAATGTGAGAATGAAATCAGCTAAACCTGCTTCCTCCATTTGCCACACTACAACCTATTTATATAAAGAAAAGACAACTCTTTCCGGGGCCCTGTTATGCTTGCCAAGGGCCATATCCATTTTGCCTTCCTAGATCTCTTCTTCCATAACACATATTAAAATGTACACATTATGTTGGAACTGGTATTAAAAACAAATGGAATGTTTCACTTCAAACGTTACTGCTTTTTCTTATTTTAAAATAAATTAAAACATTTTTGTTGAACCCTGGCCCACAGGGTTTCTGGTCTCAGGCACTAAGCCTGCCAAGCCAAGTAGAAGCGGATACTCTGGACTTGGCTCCATAGGGTTGCTGCAATCTCCCTTTCAGGAATTCTGGCCCAATCACATATTCATGTACACACGGCTGAGTAGCACTAAAAATACCCCAGCTCAGTCTTACCAGTTATCTTCTTCTTTTACTGTTTACTCTTTTTTCATAAATATTGTGCCAGTGAGAATAATTCATCATTCCATGTGGGCTCTTACTCACCATTTCTCTTACCCTACAGCTTGCCATATGTCCCTAGAAGGTGTGTCGCTCTTTTCTGTAAGCCAGGGGATACTAGAAGTCAAGTTGGAGAAAAGAAAACTATGTCTATGTGTAGTATAAATGTGAAAATTTCAACCAAATTGAATTTTTCCTATTAATCTCCAATATAAATTAACAAACTAAAATCAACTGGAAAATGGAATATTTGAGCACACGTACAAAATATTTTAAAGTTTATCAAAAAATTGTTTCTAAAACCCTTCTGGGATCAGAGTTCTTTTTTACGAAGTCTTTAAAACTTGTAAGTGATACCTAATTCCTCTGCTCTGTAGATTTATTTTTTTTCCAAAAAAATACAAGAGGTAGAAAGTCACTGAGTTCATTTCATAAGGCTAGCGTGGATGATTTCTAAAAATTATAAAAATGAAGCACAAAAAATTCTGGATCAAAAGGACTAATGAGTATTCAAAATAAAGTAGTAGTGGATCAATTCATGGTTCATCAAGAGAATAATGCACCAAAAAAATGTAGGTCTCACTACTGAATTGCAAACGTCACTTCTTATTTTATAATGTAAATCATGTAAGTAGGTTGAATATATAGACATCCCTCTTACTATAAATAATTTCATAACTTTGAACTGTTATTCTGATTGAAAATAATCAGAAATATAAAAATTATTCTAAAATATTCTGATTGTAAGAACAATCTGAAAAAAACACATCAAAGTAATAAGAAATACATCCAAGGCATAACCACTAGAAAACAAAGATAAAACTTGTACCATTATTGTATAAAATATTTTATACATATAAAATTATTCATCATGTACACAAAACATATAAAGAAAAATACATGCTTTGTTCACACAATACAGCATAAGTAAGAAAACTATTCATATTAGTGGAGTCTTTTTCTGATGTAATTTTTGTTTTTGAGCAACTTTCCTTCACCTGGGGTAGAAGCTATCCTGAATTTTGTATTTTTATTATGTTGGTATATGACTAAACAATATCCTGGATGTATTCTAGTTTTATAAAAATTGTAGTACACTGTATATTTTTTTGCAATGAGCTTTTTAATTCAATATTATCCTTAGAGTCTCCATGTTGATAATTGTACCTAATTATCTTAACACTTTCACAATTATGTGCCATTGCATTATTTGACTCATTCACAGTATTTGTTCCCTTCTGTAGATGGATGTTTGAGGTTACTTGCATGTGTAGTTTGTTTGATGGCTTTGCTATGAACATTCTTGTGTAAATCTCTAATACAGGTTATGCAAGTATCTCTGATCATACACAGTGCTGTCAGATAAAATTTTCTAACATGATGAAATATTATGTAAACGTGAACCATGTAAGAAAAGTTAGGGTAATTATATTTATTATGATTACAGGTTTTCTGGAATTTTTTCTCTTTTTTTTCTGGAAGTATGATTGGATTTTAAGCCTTTTTATTTGATCCTCTTTGTCTTAAACTCTAATGTTCAGTTTCTACTTTTAAGTTACTCTTTGAGTTGCCTTTTCTATGATTATTTACCCCCTTATTTTGCTGTCTTCTAGATTACTAATAATTTTCCTTTCTTCATTTCATTCATGCCTTTCTCTATTACTGCATTTCTTTCTTAAATTAGTTACCCTCAAAATTTTACAGTGTCTCAAATTAGTCAGTATAATTTTATACTTACAAACAATAAAGTAATTTAAGAATTCTTTATCTGTAATATCCTCATGCCAACCTCACACTTTTTTCCTTTGGTATTTTTAACCTTGTCAGTAATTAGCATAACTTCACAAATAAACATTAGTTTGGTAGAGTTCCATTAACCTAACGAAGGAAACAAAATTCTATTATTATTTCTGCAGATTGTTAGTAGAACTGTAATGTTCTATTAGTGAGTGTCAGAGAAAAGTCTTTTTCATGTATCTGACTTGTCATTCAAGTGCAATATAGCTGAATATCCTTGTAAAACCTGAAATGACATTCATTGAAACTTACTTCAGTTGACCTCTGAGAATTCAGAAAGTGTCATATTAGAAATTACAATGCAAATTATAATGAATCATTAGGAAATCTTCAGGATGAAGATTTTCTGGGAAATAAAGGCACATTTTGATTGGCGTCATATGCAAAACCATTCCAGTGTTTATTAAATTTCGTTGGTTTCCATGGTAATGTAGTTATTTGCAAAGCTTCAATAAGAATCTTTCTTTGTTTCTCCCAAAATCGAATTGGATAAACCAAACTTGTAACCATAGCCACGGCAGAAATGTCACATTTGGGAGTGCAGGGCATTTAATTAGAAAGGGCAAGCTTGCCATTCCTTCTTACATGGAGAGAAAATGCCCACAAATCCCAGCCAGAAATCTGTGCAGTACCTATTCTGTGCTTTGAGCTAAACTAGGTGAGGAACATAAGTTTTGGGCAGATAATAAACTTATTAAAACTTTGGGAACCCCAAAAGCAGGGTCCATCTCTTCAGTTAGAAATTTTATAGCTGAAATCTCTTAGAAGCAAATTGAATTCTCATTGCTTCTCAGCCACTACCTCCTCAAATAGGCAAACAGACCAGAGTAGTTTGATTCTAGCTGGATGAACATGATCAAATATGATGCTAAAGGTTTTTCCAAGCCTTCAGATGGAAGTCACTTCTCATTAGTTCTGTTAAATATGCAATGAGGGCTCTTTTTTGTATTAATCAATGTGGTTGTAGTCTCTGTGTAAATACAGTGCACAAAGTAGAAGACAGCATGAAGTTGATGGCAATCAGAACACTGTGGGACAGAATTATTTGCTGAAGTCTGTACCTTAGGTATGGAGATAAACATGGCAGGGACAGTGAGTGGGACCAGCACAGCCTGAAACTCTATACACTAACATTTTCCTGAGAACAGCCTACGCCAGTCTGAAGGAGCTAAGATACTTTCTCTGGGCTATTCACAGAAACAATTGCCACAAGTGGAAGATGAACCCTGAGCAGTGATACCTAACCCTAGGAGATCTTGAATCCTTTGCTATCCTTGTTTGTTTGTTCATCTTTAGCAACCCCCCTGATTCAGCCCTGTCTTGGGCTTACCCCTGGCACTTTTGCACTCCATGGCATTCTGAAATGTATGAGGTAGGCAAGGACAAACTGACTTATATTCTTTTTCTCTGCTTTTGAGGTATTTTTGGGAAATGAACAGTGTAGATGTACTTTTGTGCAACTGAGATAGAAATAACAGCAAAGGCAAGTCCTTGCTAGGCACTGTTCCCAACATTTTTCATAAATCCTGTCATTTGTGACAAGACAGAGGAACCTGCAAGACATTCTACTAAGTAAAGTAAGCCAGGCACAAAGAGGCAAATATCTCATTATCTTGCTTACAGCTAGACTAAGAGGAAGTCTCACCCACAGAAGCAGAGAGTGGATGGCGGTGGTGGCCAGGGGCAATGAGGACCTGTTGGTCCACGTAGTCATGGTTTCAATGAGACAGGATGCATAGTCCTGCAGTCTATCATACAGCATGGGCTGAGAGCTAATGTGTTGTATATATGGAATTTTCTAAGAGGACGGAGCTTAAACCTTCTCAACCCTCACACACATGGCTACACACACACAGCAGTGTCTGTCTGAGATAATGGGCATGCTAAGCACTTTAATTGTGATAATCCTTTCATGATGACCTGCATGTATCAAAATATCATCTTGAACACCGTAACTATATACCATTTTGCCAATTGTACTGCAATAAACCTGGGGGGAAAACAGGACCAGCAATATTTGTCAAACAAAACCCTTTTTTTGAAAATTACATACACTTGATTCCCCAACCACTGAATGATTTCAAAGGCAAATATAACCTAGCATTAATAAAATTTCAAAATCAGGGGCCTGATGTCATATTTGTGATTTTATATTCATTCTACTAAAGGATACTTTCCAAACTATATAAGCCTCAGGTCCCCAATACCTAGATGTACTTTGGAGTGTAAGGAGACCCGCAGACCCAAGGTCCTGAAGGCAGGAATGGTGGCAGAGCTGGGATTCAATCCCAGATGGTTCTCAGAGAAAATCTTTTATGTTTATCTTGTATGGCCCAAGACAGCTATGAAGGTGTGACAGTGTGTCCATGCCTAGGACTCCACAGTCATTATGCTTTAAGTTGTTTACTTCATTTAAGCCTTAATTTAGTCTCAATCATTTAGTCTTATTTTTTAAAAAATATTATTTGTCTTATGAATTTACTGCCAATTCAATTTTAATACTAAACATCTGTGTGATTATTATGGCAAATCAAGAAATACTCTTATTACCTCATTTTTCAGTTGCGGAGTCTGTGTGATGTTAAGTAGTTTTTCTCAAAATAAT
The DNA here is from genome assembly GCF_000247695.1 of Heterocephalus glaber. The sequence continues at coordinate 12,802,195 of NW_004624766.1, forward strand.
GGCCATTATATATCTAGGAAACGGAGAACATATGATTTACATGTAGGGGAATCTGATTGTAAAGCTCATACTGCTACTCAATTCATACAGATTCCTGCATACATTCATCACAGATACAGGTGATTACATACAAGCTTAGGTGAAGCTAACTCCAAAGCTCATCTTACTACTCAATGCCGGCCAAATTTATGATCTCAGAATTAAATTTACTACTGTCTTTATTAATGGTTAACTTTCCAGTTATTGGCTACTCTTACGTGCTAAACACCATCTATTGTAATTGTCACAGCAGCCTATCAAGATTCTTGTGACCAAGATTCAGTCCAGTTAGTGAGATTTATAGGAGTTCAGGAACATGTCTCTTCTTCCAGAGTTACTGTGTGACAGAGCCAGGATTCCCAAGGAGATGTAAATCTGCACTCCAGGTTTCCACCTCATCATGTGGAACTGGGAACAAGGGCATTTTACGGGCCATTTAGAGAAGACTAATTTCTCCCCACACATTTCCCTGTATATGAGCCACACGAGGATCTTCTGTTGTGGGAAGTTCATTTTATTTTCTGAACATTGACCCCAAAAGATTTCTGGCATCTTCTAAAAAGAAAAGCTACCCCTAACTGTATTGAAGTCTTTGAGGACCAATTTCTAAATAGCGGTTCCGTAAAGGTTCCGAGTATTCTCAGCATGGCTGGAGGCGAGGTAGGGGTTCACAGTGTGCAAATACGAAATCATGGTACCTGCATCCACGATTCCATGTTGTTGTCCAAAAGGACCTAGTATGGAATTTGCATCTCAATGGGACTATTATATTGAGTATAATCTGTCACTGGAAAGAACAGAAGGCTTTTCTTTGTCCTTAAGTGTGGCTTGAATTGATTTTTCTAAATGACTCCAAAGTGTGTACTGTCATTCTGCAATCCACCCTAAGTGTTCGTTCTTTCTTTCTTTCTTTCTTTCTTTCTTTCTTTCTTTCTTTCTTTCTTTCTTCCTTCTTTCTTTCTTTCTTTCCTTCTTTCTTTCTTAACAGTATGAAAAATTTATTGGAAGAAAGAAAGCTTCTGCCTAAAAGAGACAGAAGGGGGACTGGAAAGTGGGTTACCTGCTCACCCCACTCTTCAAAGATGTTTTATACAGCAAAGCCATGTGGTGAGGCAGGTACGAAGTGGGACAAAGCTATAAGACCCAATGGAAATTTACAAGGTGGGCATGAGGTGGGACAAAACCATGACCAACCAATTGGATTACAAGTACAGTCACCCAGGTAATATTGATTAAATGGGGATCAAATGGGGGAGCAAGTCAAGTAGCAAGCATACCAGGATTTTCAGTAAGGGTGGGTCAGGGATATTTGCTGGAGAGGCTGGGTTAAGACTGTGGCCCCCCACCCAGGTGATTGATACCTGTTTAGAATATCAGTCACTACTGTTCATCTTACATGGGTGTGCTAATTTCTCTCCTTTTACAATGCTGGCCTTCAGTGAATGTGTCTTCACTCTCCTCCATGTTGGCTCCTTGTGGGCTGGCCCTGTCTAACTGCCTACAAGATATCTAATTAACTTACCTATCTGCAATATTCCCCCCTCTGAAGAAGTACCCCTAACTGCTATGAGGGGGCAAAGGGCGAAGACCGTTCTGGCTACTTCCAGCTGAAGAGGGTCATAGTTGTGATCAGCAGTTAGAGTTACTCTACAGAGTCTGTCTAAAGGCCTTCGATAGGCACCAGGCATTGTCACCTTGGTAGCCCTATAGCTTTGAGTCTGGAAGAGATAAAAGCCAAGGAAACAGTTAAATATATGGGCTAAATAATAAGGTCATCAGGACTGATATGAATATAGCCAACAAAGGTTTCCACTGGGAGAAACTAGTAATAGCCTCCCACAAAGAGGATAAGGAGAAGGTCCAGGGGACTCCAGAATCTAACATAGAAGTCATATTATATAGTTTAGCAGTTATGAACTTTTTACAAGGTTAATCTGGTGGATCTTGGTAAAAGAAGTCTAGCACATGTGTCATCGGTTCCATTTGTATGACTGCTTGGAGTCTGGCAGCCTCTAGGCAAGAATAAACAAAACTTTTAAGAAATTAGAGCATGTATAATCTAAGCATGAGCACACTAGAATGGAAAGGCAGCTTAGGGAGAAAGTCACATTTAGATACTGTAATAGTGATTGTAACCTGCTGACTCTTAGATTCTTTCATTGATAGAGGTTAAATATAAGTTTGATACTTTGTCATAAATCTCTCTGGTTTTAGCTGTAAGAAGATAAGAGACAATTTGAAGAACAAATCTCCTTAAGAAGTTTATAACTCTAGCTGAGCTCTTATAGATTTTACCATAGTTTTTTCCTAATGATCCATAACTGTGGTCAGCTACTGATGTAGCTAGGAACTGCCAGAAGGGGTCAGTGATTGGAGCCCCTTTTTATATCTACCTTTATTACTATGGCACTATTTTATACCTCTTTTGGTTATTCTTTTCTGCTGGGTGTTTAAGACCAAGTTAAAGTGAGACCTGTGTCAATCAGTATGAACCTCTTGCTGTCTATCAAGGTCAGTTAAGTCTCCTCATGCCTTACATTGGAACTATGCATAGAGCCTCTCAGCTCCTCTGTCAGTGTCATCTGTCAGGATGGGTCATGGCCTTGCTCAACCATGTTGCTTTCCGTGAAATCATGGGAGATTTTTCCTTCTTGGTGACCCTCCTTTGGCACACGGTACATCTGGCTTCTGGTGTCTATCAATTTCCCTGCTCAGGAGGTTGAGTGACTTACCAAAGATGTAAAATCCTGTAGAAAAGGTTCCTTTGTGTTCTGGATCTTTGTTGACCTTGAGGGGCCAGGGCCAAAATGTTGGCTGTCCTGATAGCCCAGTTACCTTTCTAGTTTTGGTCTCCATATTTTAGTTGTTGAACACCCAGAAGAGAAGATCAGTGACACAAGTATTTCAGAAGGAGCAGTGAGCTTAACTATTATAATAGTTAAATCATCAGGCACTTTTGAAGTATAAAGCACAGTTAGAGGGCTGTTATTTCTTATCAACCATGGTTATTTTAGTAGTTGAATCCCTGAAGAATGTTAACAGAGGACAGTTATATATTATAGAGAAACTTAAGATGAAGAATACACATAGCATTTTAGGATGTATTTTAGCATGACAATCATGATGACATTTTCTTTGTAACACTTACATGTCCATCTTAGTACAGAATAGTCTTTCAGTCAAATGCCTCCCCATCTGATCACAAGGCATTAAATGACACAAAGAAAACTCTTATTTGTTATCCTTTAGTAGGATGCCATCTAAAGAGAACATACATATTGGCCTGTAAGTGTACCTTAGGAGTTCATAATGTCTGGCCTCTAATTTTAGTGTGTGACATTGTTTCAACTGTTTGGTGACTGTCACTTCCCTAAGTGTGGTGACACAACATACATCACATACGTTTTTTAAAAAAAACTATTATTTGACTGGTTTTCTCATGCTGGCTTGACATGTACCTCTTATCACAAGTAGCTGGAGTGCAAGAGAAAGCAGATACCTGAGTCAAAAAACATCATTACCATAAACAATATCCTAGAAGACTTGGACATCTGGAAGGCATGAATATATATACCATGAAATAACAATGAGAATCAGTTACATGAAATCCTTTGTCCTTTAATTTTGTTTTGTACCAAGAACATTTTAAATAAAACTTTATTGTTTTCCCACAGAAAACTTAGACCATGACCAACTATACATATCACAATGATATGTTTAGCAATGTATTTCCCATGAGGCTATGGAAATTATTGGGGCCCCCTTTGTGAACAAAAGCTGGAATAAATTATTTTCCAGGCAGCTGCTCCTTTATTTACCAAGGGGAGCCCTGTCCTGTAGTTTTCCTAAGCCCAAGAGTCTTTAACTATCTTAAGAAATTTTCAGATGACCTGTGAGAGCCAGATAATAACAATTAACGCATTATTTTTGACCAATGAAAGATTCCTGAGATATTATATATTCTCAACAATATGTACTGTATTTGTAAAACCAGTTGGCATTATTTGGATAATCTGGGAAACTGGGAGAATCATGTCTTTAATTATATTTATCTATAAGCCAACTTGAGTTACAGACAAAAATCTTTAAAAACCCAAAATACCAAAAGAAAAAAAGATCAAGCATAACAGCTGTACTTGTTATAACAAACAGACAGACAGACACATAAGACAACTTGTTTATAGACCAGAGTGCACTTTTATAATTTTTAGGTTTATAACTATAAAAAAGACTAGTCAGAACTGTGTAGATCAATTAACAGAGACCTCTTGCAATAAGAATCAATAGGAATAAAAATCTTCTACATCTGTGAAAGCAAAAATGGTTTTAAGATGGGCCCTCAGCTGATGGTTTATCTGACTGGAATACCCAGCTACACAGGCTTCTCATGGTGCTTTGATAGCCACAGTTGTTTCCTCTAAATGGACAGACCATTAAAGGTGATTTTAATTATCTCCAGTGAGGTCCTCTCAGGCCAGGTTTGCCTGTAGAAGAGACTAGGTGACTCTCTTTGGAGCTAAATATGAATTCCAAGCAGTGAGAGAAGAAGGCCTGCCAAGGCTCCAACCTGCTGTGCTGCAGATGGCTACCTTTGACAGTATTTTCCATTTTGAAAAGAAACAAAGGGAAAGAAGGCATCCTCCATCCATCAGTCTTGTTCTGTACCCAATCTAAGGTGCCCCTTAGGCTTTATCTCATCCAGTGCCAGTGGCAGCAGACTAGAGGTGCAAGAAAGAGGCCAGAGCTCGGTTAGCTGTTCTTATCATTTTCTAATTTTGTCTGAGGGCTGAAAGACAGATAAATCTGAACTAAAACTTTTACATTTATTTGAGAGTTTCAGAATTAAACCCAGACCAGTTTTCTATATGGCCCAGAGATAAGTGAAGGTCAGCTTTACTCTAGAAGGATTCCAGGGAGGGGAAACTCATCATTCTGGAAGCTTTGTCTTGAAATCCAACAGCCACAGAGGAGGGAAATGCCTTGAATCAAACTGCATTATTTCTCAGGGGCAGGGCAGTGGAGAAGGGACAGAAGGGTGACTTTAAGTATGACACAGGAACTAAATCTTAACCCTCTCAGGTATAGAAGGACAATTAAGATCAGGAGCTTTTCCAGAGTGGATCTGTAATCCTTACCAAAACATGTCTCTAGAAACAAAAGCTATGATTGACTCCAACTGCATTGCCAAGCAGAAAATCAAACCAATAATCAAAGAACCTGAATGGCAGCTTTATGCCCCTTGAAAGAGAATAAAAGTGTTCTAACCATATTGTTTAGGGCTTACCCTTTTAATGAATTACTCTGGATCTATAATATCTAATTTATGATTTAAATACCCTACAGGCTGTTGAGCTTCTGGAATGCAATGCAGTCTGGGAACCAGGTTCCCAGGTTAAAATATGAGTGTCTGTCTTTTGGGTTTCTCTATAAGCTGATAGAGCCATCACACAATCTCACCATATCCTGCTACCTGAAGGTCACAAAAACCTGTAATTTCTAAGAATCTCCTTAGCTGTTTTAGAGTCTTGGGCTGTGGAAAGAAAAGTACTGGTTTAATTCTTTCTTCACCCAGTGTTTAGGTTCCCTGAGATACAATAATCCCTAAATATTTTACCTCAAGGCTACAAAGTTGTGCCTTAGATCTAGAAACATTATTGCCCCCTCTCTGTTAGAAAATTCAGCAGAGCACAAATGTCTTGGCTAGAAAGCTCTTCTGAGGGGGCACATAACACTGTACTATCTAAATATTGCAAGACTGTGATTTGGGAAAAACTATAGTATTTCCTTTTATCGAAGGAAGGGATGTCCTCATATTTTTCCTGATAAATAGTTGACAGTTTAAAATGATTGAAGGGCTTAGTTCTCATCTTTCTTAGACCTTCAAGAATACATGCCTGAAAATGTCTTCTATTTAATCTCCTATCTGATTGGCAGGCCAGTGGGGGTCTTGTATAGGGACTGCTTGTGTTCCAGTAGGAACCAGTTGTTCCCCTGGCTGCCTGTCTTTTGAGCTTCCATAATTAAGATAACATTTGTCTCTACATGTAGTAGCACCTTGTAATACTGCTTGTCTCTCATTAGAAATCAATGTTTGATTTAAGAGCAACATTCCATCTTTCTAATCTAGTCCATAGGTCTGAATAAGTCCTCTAAAGACCTCAATGTGCATATCAGGATCATCTGAAAACTTTCTTAGGTTTCATTTGATCTGTCTTAGATCACTGAGAGAAAAAGACACATGAACACAGGTAGTCTCATATTTGCCATTTACTTCCTTCAAGGGATGTTGTCTTTGAGGGACCTGAACAACTTAGCTAAGGATGGATATAGCCTCATGGAGATTAATTATGGCTGGCCTAGAAATTTCAACCTCAGCACCTGGTGGTCAAGGCTAAAAGTTGTCTTGGAAACTTGGTTCTCAGATTCTAAAGGGCGAGGAGTAGCCTCAGGCTTAGAGGTACTGAATGTCTTAAGAGTGAGGTGTCTCTCATTTTTCTATGGCCCACATTTACATTTGAACATAAGCAAGAATTACTTCTTAATGTAAAGAAAATCTCAACATAAGATGATTTTGAGCATTTCCTCTCTTTTACAGTGTAATTCTAATTGTGAGATAGCATCATAGTACTTTCCTCTGTCTACTTGGTTTTAGGAGGTAGGCACACCATGTGCAGGTATAGAGAAATAATACATTCCAAAGGAGTATGAGGTTCAGATATGGAGTTCCTAATCTGAAAAAAGAGAAGCAAATATGGCATCCCATAAGTCTCTGCTTGATTCCTTTGTCCCCCTAGGATGTCCTCCAAGGTTTATACCACTCCAGGGTGAGTAGCTACTGTTGGAGAGAGACCCAGAAAATAAAACCAGACTGGACTATCTACCCTCTACCAGCGCTCAATCTTATCTTCTTCAGGGAACTCATATCCTTACTCCAGTAGGTACTCTCAAACTGCAAGTTACAATTGACTTCAGCCATAACAATCATGTTTAGAAAAGGAAGTATTGCTAGCAAACCGAGAGATTTAAACCATTGCTATCTAATTCCTTGAAAGAGAGAGAGGAAAATAAGTCAACACTCAAATTAGGGCATTTTTCCTGCAAAAGAGATCACCTCCAGAGATGGTAGGTAAGTCAGAGATTCTGCCCTGGGCCCTAGGGCAGAGAAAGCTCTGAGAAATTTCTGTTGTCTGTCCAGTTGTTTAGGCAACTTTTATTAGCAAGACAAGGCTACTTCTTTAAGGCCAATTCTTTTTTTTTTTTTTTTTTTGTATTAAATTCTTTTATTGGTACATTGTAGGTATACAACACAATTACATTTCTCATTGGGAATTGTACCTTTACATGATGCATCTTCGTTCTTATTCTTTCCCCATTCCTAGCCCTCCCTTCACCCCCTCCACCCTTCCCTATTTACAAAGACTTTATTTCCATTTTTTCCATTTCTCATCATTTTTTCCTTTCCCTTCTTTCCTTTCCCCTGTGCCTCCCACTACCCCTACCCCTTTGGACCTTTTCTTCCTATTTCACATGACCTATTATACATTTAGTCCTTATTTACACTTTCAGTTTCTCACACCAGAGAAACCATTCGGTATTTAATTTAAGGCCCATTCTAAATTCCCTAAGTATTTGAAACTCCTAGGTCCTCCTAGCAAAGACAGTCTACATAGTCAAGGTGCTCTTATCGACTTTCTAAGCACTCAAGAATGAAGAGAAAGGCTGACCAAAACAGTCCCATATTCTAGTCAGCATGGAAAACACAAATGCAAGTCACCGATTGCTATTTTCCCCAGTGTAAGACAAAACAGTTCTTGCAAGTTGCTTTAGTCTGACTTTCTGGAAGGAGGAGCGGTCTGACTACAAGGGATTCTCAAATGAACTCCCAACAAGTTGGAGAAAAGTTTAAGGGGAATTTCTAACTCTCTAGCAGAGAGAAAAAGTCCAAATAAAGCTAAATCTGGTTAAACATCCAAAAATCACCATATAGCACTCTATAAGTCCACAACCTATCAGCAAAAGTAGTTTTTCTACACACATAAACGATGAAAACCATGCCCGGGGGAGAAAAGGTTCAGGTAGCTTTTAATCTATCAAAGATTTGGTTTTTTAAATCATTTGTTTAGAGGTCTGTCTTATTAGTAGTAGAGAAAGCAGTCCAAACCTGTAGCTCAACTCTTAATGGAGGCTTAAGAAAGGGCTCTGAATGCATCGTTTCAGATCACTCTGAGCCAGAGGATATCTGATGATCACTGACAGAGTTCCCCTTTTGACTCACTGAGGAGTCCAGATAGGGACATGATGTGGAGATCTTCTGCTGATTACCTGGATGGCTCTCAGGAGCTAGTTTCTTCTGAGGGGCCTTTGAGTATATGCCAGAGAGTAGCCCTGGCCATGACCCTTCAGTTGTTACCTCAGTTTCCTCTAGTTCCATGCAATCAGAGATCTGTCTCCAAAAGGAGCCCAATTGCCTGTCTGATCAACATTCCACCCGCCATTGGCATCAATGGGAGTGGGGATTCACCTGAGGGCAGCTGGAGAGACCTGTCCTCTGCTTTGAGAGTGGCAGCTGCCCTGAAGGCAGTTACTAGCTGGCAGAGTAACCACTGTTTGGCATTCTATAAGGGATAGATAAAAGCTCGAACTGTGTTTATCTGAGACCATTTCATAAGAGAGCCACTTTACATTTTTAAGCAACTAAGTCCAAATGCAACACATACAAAACAAGGATAAAATGTAATTTTAACAAAAGACAGTGCATAAGAAAGACAAGAAATTTGCAAACATTTAAAACACACAGCTTAAAATTAAGACACTTCTGAAACAAAATCCAAAACAAAGGCCAGAATCTAAGAAACAAAAACCAGAATCTAAGAAACAAATGTCCAGAGCCTATGAAACAAGTTACAATCTATGAAGCAGAAAGACCAAAGTTAGAACCTACGAAAGCAAACTCTTACCTTCCAGTAATCTCGATGGAAGACCTCCAAAATGATATAGGGGGAAGAGATGTAACCCCCAAACCTGCTAGATATCCAAAACACCAGTTCATGTTCTCTAAAATCAAAGAATGAATTCTAGGAACAACAGAAGCTAAGAGTAGGAAAAATTTGTTGGGAGAAAGGAAGCTTCTGCCTAAGAGACAGAAGGGGGACCGGAAAGTGGGTTATCCCTGACCCTAGGTGTTTTAAAATGAAAGTACTATCAAATCACTTGGCAGAAGGAGGTCTCCTGATGCCCAGAAAGGCCAGTTTATATTCAGTTGGCATCCTGGCAGGCAGCATGATTGATATCATTCAGATTTGAGACCCAAAGTGATAAATAGTTACATGTGGCCAAATGCCACACTTGAGGGCCAGCAGCCCCCTGGTGAATTATTGTTTTGTTTTTGTCCCTAGTTCTGACAGATTGAAAACTTCATTTTCATAAATTAATCAGTGATGGTGTTTTGCATTTCTGATTTGTTACCTTTCTCAAAAGCCCTTCCATTGCAGTTTATAATGCTGAGTGGCAGAATTTCAAGCTGCCCAAAGAGATATAAAACAGTTGTAAAATCAAAAGGCTTTCTGTTTGTTATCACCACAAATATATATGGGATTCTCTAAAAGCTTTATTCCAAGCATATTTTAAAATGGCTTTATTATATAGTGAGTAGATATGAAAAAATATTTTAAAGTATGTAAATTAAAAGAAGCAATAGCAAAAGAATTGCATGTGCCAGCTTCCCATTTTAAGGAAAATATGGATAAAGAAAACATTTCCTTTGAAGCTTCCTGTCTGCTCCTTCCAGATTTCATTCTAATTCCTTCCCCCATCAGAAGTAAGTGCTATACTTAGTTTTGGGTTTAAACAATGCAATCCTTAAATATTTTCCTATCATGGATAAATGGAATCATAGTGTGAAGATTTTTTGTGACTTATTTATTTTCTTCTGTACCTTATGCTGTCAGTTGAAGTTTAAGTGTTCCCTAAACATCCATGTGATAAACATTTGGTTTTAACTTATTCTTAAAGTTTTTTATACATCTAAACAATAAATTAATTTAAGAATACTTTAATATCCCCATTCTATCTTCCTTTGGTTTTTTTAGCCTCAAGTTTGTATTTAATATAACTTCACATGGGCCGGGGATTTAGCTCAGTGGTTTCACTGCCTGCTGCGCAAGCGCAAGGACCCGAGTTTGATCCCTGGTACCAAAAAAAAAAAATCCAATATAACTTCACAAATAAGCATTAGTTTTGTAGTAGCATTGGAGACCTCTTAATTCCTCATACATGTTGCAACTGGTGGTTTTTTCTCAGCTTCAGAGTGCTTTGGAATGACTGTGTAGGTCTGAGGTTTTGCTGTTAGAAGAAAACTTATGGAACACTCCAGAGAATTCCTTAATACTCCATTCAACACAAAAATGCTACAATATTCACTCTGTCAAGTAGAACACAGTTAAAAATGATGCTGATCATCAATAGCTTTCATTGAGCACATACATGTTATTTTAAAATTATTCTGCATATAGCTTCCTTGTATCACACAAGAACTCTATACAGACAGACACACTTATAGTTCCATTTTATGGATGAAAAAATTGAGATACAGAGAAGGATGGTTAATTCTTTGAAATTACACAGTTAGTATGCAGCTCAGCCTGGGTTTGAACCCAGCCAGTATGATTCTGAGGATCTTTAGCGCCAAACAGAGTGAGAAAAACACAGAGAGTGGACTTCAAACAGAAAACCCCTGCTACAAATCATCACTGTCTTCCTAATGTCAGGGAGATGTAGCCAAGATCCATGTGAGGGCTGCTTCTCACACAGTTGCACTGTAAATCACTCCTAAAAACAATCCAGATTATTTATAATATAAATTTAGTACCATACTCTATTTGTGAGAACTTAAATTTTTGACACAGAAATTTGAAAAAAAATATTTAGACGTTTCTCTGTACTCTTCACCTAGTTCCTCCAGTGGTTCCACCTTGTATCACAATAGTGCAGTTTCGAACCAAGTATTTGACCTTAGTGCGATCCACTGACCATCGTCGGATCCCACCAGTTTTACTTGCAGTTGTGTTTGTGTGTTCACATGTGTGTATATATGTATGTATTTGAGTATGTAGTTCTGTGCTATTTCATCCCAGGTGAATGAGAACTGTCACCACCATGAGCTATCATGAACTATCATCACCACAATTATGATAAAGAATTGTTCTATCACCAAAGTCTCCCTTTGTATTCACACCTTCCACTTTATCCTTATCTACATTGAACAATAAACATTTAAAACATGCCTATGCACTCAGACCCAGTGGTTTGCCAAACTAAAGCTTAAAACATGAAAATCAGGGGAGGTACAAAAATGGCAGCTAAGGTCACCACTGACTCCAGGGACTGGTTATGATGTCTGTAGGCCTTTGGAATAGAACTGGGGTCTGTATGCTTGATTTTTCAGAAAAATAACTGAAGGACACTTTCTTGTGGCTCAGATATTTATCGTTCAATGGAGTTCACAGAGATAGCAAATGACTTTTAGTTTCCTTGTATTCTTCACATGTATGCAGAGCCAGGAAACATAAAGGCAATTTGGAATACAGGAGACTGCAAGATGGGACTTCTCATTCATTCTCTTACATAATTGTAGATTTCGAGGCTACTGTGGTGAAATAGGAAAAAACCACTCTGAGAATGGTCAGGGGTGGCTGCACCCTGCTCCATCTGGCTTGCCCCACCCAGTTGCATCCAGGAGACTGTGAGGACCCCCCCCACCCCCACCCCGGGCATGTCCACCAGCTGGCAGTTTAGCCGTGCAGTCATCTGCAACAATAGGGCCCCCTCCCCCACCCCTGGGCTCTTGGCTGTGCAGCTACCTGGTTCCACACTACAGAGGCACAGGGGGACATAAAGTCCCGAGTTGCAGAAGTGAACAACAGAGAGAGGGCCTCTCTTAGGCTCCCTGATGAAAACTGAAGCCCACTTGAAAAGTAAAGAGAATCTCTGCAATAAAGGCACACCAGACCACTGTGCTTTGTAAGTTGGAGGGATCATCACCTTCCATTGGAATCTGGACTACCTGCAGGGAAAGGCAGCTGGAACCTGCAATAGAACCTTGCACAGTTCAACCCTACAGGAGGACAGGGAGCTCGACTTGGGACTTGCAGCCAGAAATCTGCCTGGATCTCACGGGTCTGTGACTGGGTTACTGAGACTCACTGACTTATAACTGCACATGGCTGTCCACGTTGTCTATTGTGACAACAGGGGGTGTCATTTTTATCTTTTATTTGAAGGAGGACCTTTATTTTTATCTTTTATTTGATATTTTCAAAATTACCACTATTTCTTTTGTTCTTATTTTTGATTTTTTTCTTCTTTTTGTATTCTTTTAAAATTTTTATTTTTCTCTTTTTTCTTTTTCTTTTTTCTTTCTCTCTCCTTCACTCCCTTCCCGTTCCACATTGATCTTCATTCTCCCTTTATGTGTTCTTGTTCTGGCCCTAATTCATATTTCTTCTTTGCTTTTCTTTTCTTCACTCTCCTTTTCTCACCTGTGCCCTCTGGCCTCAGTGCTAACCTTCACCTATCCCTCTACCTACCTATTCCTCCCTCCCCAACTCCTTCTAACTCCCCATCATGAAGGGAGTTGCTATATTGAAGAGTTTATTCACTATAAAGATATGTTGGGTTGGTCCTCAATTTTGATCTAATTCACACAGTTAAAGGTGATAGATTAGTAACTATCACAAATTGTCATTTTCTAAAATGTACTTGATGCTATGGTGTTGCTGATTGTATCATGTGGGCTAAGGTGTTGTGATTGATCTAATCAGTTGTTCTTCCTGGTATAATGAAAATGAGATAGCCTCAAAGTCATTAGAGACTCAAAACCTAAAGACCAGCTATATCTGGAAGACACCTCTGAGAAGCAATCATTCCATAAGGGTTCTAATGACAAGCAACAAAGATACTTATAGTAAGCAATTTTGAAGCATCAACCCAGGAATTAAACCAAGGACAGCATCAAAAACAAAAATGAGAAGACATTTAAGCAAGGCACAAACTCAGACTTCCACCCCACCAAGGGTAAATTCTGAGGGAAACAAGGTGGAAAAGTCTGATAATCAACCACCTGGATACCCTGAACTAATAGTACAGGAAGTAACAAAACAGATGAATGAGGCTGTAGAAAAATTCAAAGCAGAAATAATCTCCCAGATAACTAGAGAAATGGTGAGCAGATTAAGGGAATCTGAAGAGAGAATATCAGATATAGAAGACAGGATTGCTGTTAAGGACCATGAAAATAGAGATTTCTTAAAAATAGTAAGGGAACACAAGAAATCAATCCAGCAGCTGGTAGATGATGCAAAGAAGAATAACATAAGACTGATAGGAGTCCATGAAAAAACAGGAGAAAGTACAATTGACATAAAAAACTGTTCACAGAAGTAAGAGTAGAAAACTTCCCAGACAGAGGTGGAGAATTGGACATACAGATAAGTGAGGGATATAGAA
>NW_004624766.1:12817106-12878146 GCF_000247695.1 Heterocephalus glaber
AGTCAATGCCCATATTAGGAAAATAGAGAGAGAACTCAAATAAATAACCTAATGCAGAACCTCAAGCTCCTAGAAAAAAAAGAGCATAACAAACCCAAAGCTCATACAAGAGAGGAAATTATAAAGATCAGAGCAGAAATCCATGTAATCGAGACTAAGAGAACGATACAAAAAATCAATGAATCAAAGAGTTGGTTTTTCAAAACAATAAATAAAATCGATAAACCCTTAGCCAACCTTATCAAAAAAAGGAAAGAAAAGGCTCAAATCCAGGCAATTAAGAACAAAAAAGTTGATGTCACAACAGATTCAGCAGAAATTCAGACCATCATCAATACCTACTTTGAGAACCTGTACTCTAATAAAATGGAAAACATGGAAGAAATGGACAAATTCCCAGATACATACAAATTACCAAAGTTAAATGAAGAAGATATAGAAATTCTAAACACCCCGATTACAATGAGTGAAATTGAAAACATAATTAAAAATTTACCAACAAAGAAAAGTCCAGGTCCTGATGGCTTCACTGCTGAATTCTACAAGACATTTAGAGAATAATTATTGCCGTTACTCTTTAAGCTCTTGAAGGAAATTGAAAGGGAAGCAAGGCTTCCAAATTCATTTCTGGAAAGAATTTTTACTTTGATTCCAAAATCAGGGAAAGACTCAACCCAAAAAGAGAACTACAGGCCAATCTCCCTAATGAACATAGATGTAAAAATCCTCAACAAGATACTGGCAAACAGAATACAAAGGGTCATCAAGAAGTTCATACACACTGACCAAGTCAGATTTACCCCAGGGTGCAAGGATGGTTCAACATTCATAAATCAATAAATGTAATATACTATAGTAACAGAGTCAAGGATAAAACTCATATGATCATCTCAATAGATGCAGAAAAGTCATTTGACAAAATCCAACTCCCATTCATGGATAAAAACCCTACAGAAAATTGGAATAGAAGGTCTTTATCTCAACATGATTAAGACCATCTATGAAAAACCAACAGCCAGCATCATATTAAATGGTCAAAAACTGAAAACTTTCACACTAAAATCAGGAACAAGACAAGGATGCCCACTATCACCACTCCTGTTCAATATAGTTCTGGAAACATTAGCCACAGCAATTAGAAAAGAGAAAGAAATAGAATGAATAAAGATAGGAAAGGAAGAAGTTAAACTGTTTTTATTTGCTGATGATATGATACTTTACATAGAAGACCCAAAATACTCTGCCAAAAGACTTCTAGATTTAATTGACAGTTCAGTAGTGTAGCTGGATACAAGGTCAACACTCAAAAAACAATAGCCTTTTCATATACAAATAATAGACTCACTGAGAAAGAAATTAGGGAAACAATTCCTTTTGCAATAGCATCCAAAAAATGAAATATCTAGGAATCAATCTAACAATGGAAGCAAAAGATCTTTACACTGAAAACTACAATGTTCTGAAAAAGGAGATTGAAGAGGATATAAGAAAATGGAAAGACATCCCTTGTTCCTGGGTAGAAAGAGCCAATATAGTGAAAATGGCCATACTTCCCAAACTGCTATATAGATTTAATGCAATGCCGATTGAAATTCCAACAATATATTTCACAGAACTAGAGAAATCAGTCCAAAAATTCATTTGGAACCAGAAGAGACCTAGAATAGCAAAATCAATTCTAGGCAACAGAGACATGGCTGGAGGTATTACAATCTCCAACTTGAAACTATACTACAAAGCTACTGTGAAATAAACAGCATGGTACTAGCAAAGAAACAGACCCAAGGATGAGTGGAATAGATTAGAAGATGCAGAAACAAATCCAGACATACTCAGCCACCTCATCTTTGGCAAAGGAGCCAACCACGCTCATTGGAGGAAAGATAGCCTCTTTAATAAATGGTGTTGAAAAAACTGGATTTCAACCTGCCAAAGATTAAAACTAGACCCATACCTATCACCATGCACTAAACTAAGGTCAAAGTGGATTAAAATTCTAAATATTAAGACAGAAACATTAAATTTGCTGGAAGATGTTAGGTAGAACTCTTGAAGTCATTGGCATAGGAAAAGACTTTATGAAGAAAACCTCAGTAGCACAGGAACTAGCAGAAAGAATCAACAACTGGGATCTCATCTTATTAAAAAGCTTCTGCACTGCAAGAGAAACTACCAACAGAGCTAAGAGACAGCCTACAATGTGGGAAAAAATTTTCAGCAGCTGCACCTTAGACAAAGGACTACTATCTAGAATATATAATGAACTGAAAAAAATCAGACCTCCCAAATTCAAAGACCCGATTAAAAAATGGGCATCTGAAATGAACAGACATTTCTCAGACAAAGAAGTAAATGCAGCAAATAAATATATTAAAAAATGTTCAACATCACTGATCATACAAGAGATGTAGATGAAAACAACACTGAGATTCCACCTCACTCCAGAAAGAATGGCTACTATTAAGAAATCATCTAATAACAAATCCTGGTGGAGGTGTGGGGAGAAAGGAACTCTTCTCCATTTCTGTTTGGAGTGCAGGCTGGTGCAGTTATTGTGGAAATCAGTATGGAGATACCTCAAAGAACTAGGCTTAGAGGTCCCATTTGACCCAGCTGTTCCCCTGCTGGGTATCTTACCCCCAAAATTAGAAGAATCATACCACAGCACTATATGTGCACCCATGTTTATGGTGACAGTTTGTAATAGCTAAAGCTTGGAAATAGCCCAAGTGTGCATCACCTGGAAAATGGATAAAGAAGATGTGGGTTTGTTTGTTTTTTTTAAAATAAAATGGAGTACTACTTGGCCATAAAGAATGAGAAACTAGAGTCATTTATAGCTAAATGGATGCATATTGAGGCCATACTCTAAAGTGAAATAAATAGGACACACGTGTGTAAATACTGAATAGTTTCTCTAGTGTGAGAAACTGAAAGTGTAATTAAGGATTTAAATGATTAAAATTAATAATTGACAATTTGAAATACGAAGAAAAGGTTCAAATGGATAGGGGTGGCAGGAGGGGAAGGGGAGAGATCAGAGTTACAGGCTGGAATCTGGAAAGAAACCATATATAGATTGTGCTTAAAACTATAGGAAGAGATGTAGATAGAGACTAGGCTGGAGCTCATCAGTGGGTTGGGAAGTAGAGTCACTGAGATCAAAGGAGAGAAGGGTGTGTTTCCAGAAGAAGCACATACAGCTATGTACAGTGCACAGTACTCGATAGTGTGATAAATGACTGTCACTGTTTTAGGTACTTATCGTAACATGCTGTGCTTTTCATCCTTTAGAGCATAATCCTACTTAAATAGAAGAGTTTACTGTAAAACAGTGTGCAGCTATGTCAGTGGTAGCCTCATGTATCTTGAGTTTAACTGTGTATTTGGATAACATCAAGGGGCCATCACAGATGATTGATGTATACCTTCTCAGTTTGCACTTAGAAGTTGGCAGTCTGTGTGGTACTTTGTGGTACACATGGATGAATTTGCCTAATAACATATTTCTCAGATTATATTTCCATCATGTGTTATATGAGTATGTTGAAATTTAAATTAAAAAAAATTTGGCCTATGTGGAATCTACTAGCTAATTAGAATTTTTTCCACACCACTATTTGTTCAATAATAATTTTGAAAATTTTTGTAAAACAAATCACATCTTCTGATGTCTTGTTAATGTTTGAGATGCTTTTTAAAAATTATATGGAAAAATGTTTAAGTACTTTTTGCTTTTGCTTTGGTTGAGTTCTACTATATTTGAATATTATTATAGTTTTTTTTCCCTTGCATTGTTTTTCTTTGAATAATTTTAATTTTTGTATATGTGTGTTTAGTGAATGATCATAAAGTTATACATTAAAAAAAAAAAAAAAAAAAAACCACTCTGAATTATGGTAGAAAGAAGTATCCATTCTAGACAAATCCCTACAATGGTAATATTAGGCCTTGGATAAATCTTTTGATATTTTAAATATTTATTTTTCTGCAAGAGCATATAATGCTCATCTGCCTGCTTTTGTTTTTCATATTATTGAGATGAGTAAAATGAGACAATTAAAATATGTATGGTTGGCCAAGTGAGATATACAGATATAGACATAGACACAAACACATAGACACAGGCATAGGTATAGGCATAAGCAGAGACATATATACAGACATGGTGTGGATATACGCAAAACACATGTATACACACGTACACATGTGATTTGCCAACTGGTGTGTAGATATAGTAAATATAAGATGCGTGAAGATATATCTATATCTATGAGTGTATGTGTATACCTGTGTATTTTCAAGTGGTAATTATATTATTTGATAGCAATAATCATTAATATGGAATATTAGCACAGCTACTATTGTCATTTTTCAAGAAAAGGAAGATATATATTGGAAGATTTTCTGCTCCTCACAGCAGAGAAACTGAAAAGCAATTATTAGCTGAAAATTGGTGTATTGTGAACACTTAAGATATGTGGTGATGACAAGAGCCATTTCCCTCTGAGAGTGTGTGGGACAGAAAAAATTCATAGCATTTTAAGTCAGAAAAGAACTGAGTCTGGAAACTTTGAATTCCAGCTGCCTCATTTAACAGATAATTAAATCATGATGCAGAGAAAAGTGACCTAGCCAAATTGCTGATGGGTACCAGACTCTAATAAATGAGGGAAAAGAGAAAGACTAATGGGAGCATAAAATACGATCAAATCAGTTCAGATAGAGAAGGACGACACCCAAATACAAGGACTGTTTGTTCAAGGCTTTAATAGATAGATATCGAGAGGTATAGGTTGGAAGCAGGACACTCCATTTCAACAAACCTGGGGAACTAAGGTCCCAAGGCAGGTAGGTGCTTACAGAATGTGCCCCTAAATTCTACTTTTGGTCCATGTGCTTTCCTGGAGAAGAGGCGGACTGGCTCCTGCTTGAGAGTGATGAATATGTTGAAGAGTTCAGTTTTCTAAGGGGAAATAGTCTCACTGACTTCTCTTGTCAGTGGAGACTCCTACTCATTTAGGTCCAGAAAGGGCTTCCTAAAGTTTGCTGTGCTGTAGAGTCATCGAGAGAAAAACAGATACTGTGATGGCTGCCCCCAACTCTCAGGCGTTCTGATTTAATTGCTATGGGGCACAATCTAGGCAGGGAGGTGTTTTTAAAGTTCCCTAGAAGTTTCTACTTTGCAGCAAATTTGGGAACCATTATGTAATAAACCAATTATGGCAGGGTGATTTTAAAAAGCTACTAGTTGCCTAAGAGCAGTAGCATGAACTTTCCATTAATTCCCTGGCATGGATTAACACATTAACTAATTTAATGAAGCAGGGAAAGATGGGACACTAAACGTCAAGTTTTGATTGTTGACAGGCTAACACAAAACTCTGAAAATCAGAAAAAATTTCTACTGTGTGGTTTTACTCTCTCCGGTCATCCTTTCCCTCTCTTCCCCTCCTTCCCCTTTTCTCTTCCTTCTAACCCAAGAGACAGTAAACCAGGGAAAATCTAAGAGAAAAAATTGCAGAACCACATGATTCTATTCTGCAATTTTCAAAAATAACACAGAAAGTAGTTTTACATACACAATTTGGTTCCAACTCTACAGTGAAGATGGTTTCACTCCACCATTAACCTACACAATTTAAGCAACTTACTCCAAGGAGAACTTTTGGGATGGTCATGGACCATTAAGCCTTTTGATTTAAGTCCTGCTCTTTTTTCTCTTTGTAAACATCGTTTACAGCATAAACTAAATAAAATACAAATGTTATCTTCAAGGTACCAATCTTCCTTTCTATACTTCACTCCAACTTATCTGGAGTTATCTGATATCAACTGTGCAGAAAAGTAAATGTTCTGGTTAAGAAATCCTGAGCTACTGTAATCTACAAGTATTTTACAGTGGGCTATGTGCAATGGTTCTGAGTAAAAATTTTGAGTAGATATTTTGTCCTAGATGGATGTAATAATAGGTAGTAGAATATGTATAGGGAAGCAAACATTAGTATTAGTGGAAATAGGAGCGTGAATAATTGGATCCTTGTTCTACAACTGGATAAGGGATTGGTAGTCACTAGAAAAAAAATCCAAAGTAAATATATGTTTTGCAACAGTGGATATAGCACTGAGGAAAAATTTAGTAATACTAGTCTTATAACAAGGTGATTTTTCTTCATATCTCCAATTATGTCCTAGGAAATGAACGTTACTTCCATTACTGCAGAAAGACAGACATTTCAACCCTCCAATGAAGAGAAATGAATTGTCCCCAATCTGGATTTGAATCTCAGCACATCTGGAATCTGTTAAGTTGTTAGGACTTTTACCATTGGAATGCAAGAAACGTCACCAATATTTATCTTCCAACTCTTTTTAATTAAGAAATTACTTTTTTGTAATAGCTAAAACTTGGAAACAGCCCAATTACCCATCAACTGGACACTGGATAAAGAAGATGTGTTTTTTTTTTTTTTTTGGTAAAATGGAGTACTACTCAGCCATAAAGAATGAGAAACTAGAGACATTTATAGCTAAATGGATGCACATTGAGGCCATAATCTTAAGTGAAATAAATAGGACACACACGTGTAAATACCGAACAGTTTCTCTGGTGTGAGAAACTAAAAGTGTAAATAAGGATGAAAATGTATAATTGATATTGTGCAATAGGAAGGAAAGGTCTAAAGGAGTAGGGGTAGTGGGAGGAATAGGGGAAAGGAAAGAAGGGAAAAGAAAAAATAAGAGAAAAGGAAAAAATGGAAACAAAGCCTTTGTAAATAGGGAAGGGTGGAGGGGGTGAAGGAGGGCAAGGGAATGGGGAAGAAATAAGAACCAAGATAGATACATCATGTAAAGGTAGAAGACTCCAATGATGAATGTAACTATTGCATACCTAAAATGTACCAATAAACTAATGAAAAAAAAAAAAGAAATTACTTTTTAAAAAGGCAGAGGGTGAAAATCTAAACTAAGTGTCATTGCTCAAGGATGTAGTGGGAAGTCTTGAAACTTCTCCTGAAACTGTGTCCTGGGAGAGTGTTTCAGGATCTATGGACTGGGAGGAAACATAGAAAGATCAAAGACTTTTGAGATCATCAGACATAAGTGTAATTGTAACCCTGTTCATTTCTCTCTGTGTGCTCTTTGGTGTACTTCTTAATTTCTCAGAGCCACTATTTATTTATCTTTAGGAAATAGAACCTGTACCAGAGGTCTCAAAGATTTTTGCTCACTAGACTGAGTATTTTGACACACTCTATAGCCTCACCTTGCAAGGTCAAATGAACAGAAAAGCAAAATTCTATTCTCCATGTCACCTGGAAGCTAGGATACAAGCATATGCCTGAGCTTCTGGCAGAAAAGCACACCCACCTAGGATTTTTCTTCTGAGATGAATTACAGGAGAAAACATATTGGGTGCAGGTCAAAGGAGGTGGCACCTCCTCCACCCCGGTAGTGTGGTTATTGGAACTTGAGTTTATTTCTCCAGCTCTTCCATTCATTATTTGAATTGATAATATCAGTTAATAGATTTATTCCTCTTTAAACCTGATGGAATGAATTCTATCACTTGCTACTAAAAACAATAACAATTTCAAAATAATTCATAATACCCAAAAGTGCTTCACCAATGGTTCCTCTCTTGCTTCTATCACTGGAGCTAAATTGAGTCAACCAACATTTCCATCTGCTTCCCGCATGCCTTCATTCACATCTTCCTCTGGTGTTTCTCAGTCACTCTATGTATTGTCTTCTTTGTCTTCCTTGAACCAACGAGAAGAAAAAAAGAGAAAAAAAGAAAAAACTAGATGGGAGAAAGCCTATTGAAGAGTCCATGTTACTGACTCCTTGTTTCATTGCAGGTTTCTAAAAATAGCTAATGTATTGGAAAAGAAAATGGATCACAAGACACAGAGAGACCCTTAATAAAATGAGTGAGGGTCTCTAAGGGTAAATAAGAGAGGCCATTCAAAGGAGAGGTCTGCGGTGGGGATGGGAAGGGTCCCCTCAGGATCAGAGCATGCCATGAGAGTGCCAAGGATGTCAAGCACATGTGTGCTGCTTCTTTTGGACACACTTGCAGGTCACAGTGCAGTATTCCCACTAGGAAATGGCAGACCTGAAGTACAACTTACAATAATTTGTGACTTAGCTGTAGGAAATCGATAATGCAAAGCCTAGGGCCTCCCTGTCCAAACTCTATTTTTCCCAGTATTATTCTGTGGTCTTCTAACCTATTTTACTGTCACCAGTGTTAACGTTTAATTCATTATCTATTATTTGGAAGTAATGCGTAAAGACTGCAATAACATTCTGTGAAATATTCACTTTCCTGAATCTTGACAAGTATGTACACACCATAACTCACAGCTCAAGCAAGATATAGAATATTTCCATCACCCCAGAAGGTTCCCTCATGTCCTTTTCCAATGGCCTCGCCCAAATGGTATTCACTGTTCTTATTGCCAGTAGCAAAAAAACAAAAAACCCCCAAAAAACCCAAAATACTTTCCCCTATTCCAAAACTTTACATGTATCAAATTATAGAGAAAAAATCCATCTGTTTGAATTCCTTTTCTCAATATATTTTGAAGACATATTAAAGTTTTTATGTGTATGACATTTGTCCCAATTTGTCCATTTTAGCACCACTGTGTGGCATTGTAAGGACATATCATGGATTTTTTGGAAGTGCTGGAGATCTAACCCACCACCTCACACATGCTATGAAAGTGCTGTACAACTAAGCTACATCCCCAGCCCTATGCAATTATTTTTCAATTGTTTTGTTACTTGTATCTGGATTCCCAAGTTTTGACTCTATTTATGGGCTGTTCCTAACCTACAATGATTCCACCGAATGATTTTTAACTTTACAATGCCTTGAAAATGGTACACATTTAGTAGCAATCATACCTCAAGTTTGAATTTTGGTCCATTCCCAGGATAGTGCAAGGTGTGAGATTCTCTCATAATGTGCTACCGCTTCTGGGTACTCACAAATGGCAGCTTCCAGTCAGCCATGCGTCAGGATGGTAAACTACCCATCCAGTATTCCACGTTGCCAAAATTTTGTGGATACAGTACTGTGTTTTGTGTTTTTGTATCCCATCCTGTCTATAAAACACTCATCTTTTTATATGAGACATTTGACACTTTATTACAAGACAGGTTTTGTGTTAGATAATTTGGCCTAAGGATTGGCAAATGAATTGTTCTGAGCACATTTAAGATAGGATGGGCAAACTTCGAATTCAGTAGGTGAGGTGTATTAAATGGATGTTGGCAGGATATTTTCAATTGATAATGGTTTTATGTTAGGATGCAAACTTGTTATATGTTGAGGAGTATCTGTGTTATCTGACTGTAGATCAAATGTTTTTTCTGTGCATGTTTCATAATTTTTCTTTATTAAATAACTCTGGAGAGTGAGGAATAACTTTTTTTGTTTTATTCATATCAAAGAAACTGTTAGCCTTTGTGTTGTGGTGCTGGGAGTGAGAGGCAGCTCATTCTGTTTTGTCCTACAGTCCTGGTTAGCTGTGCTGGCCCACCATTTTAGTCACATAGAGTACACCTGTGATTAGCTCAAGACCTACCTCCAGGGCTGCCATGACAGCAATGCCCATTCCACCTTGTCAAGGAAGGATGAAGACAGGCCTTCAGTGTCACAAAGTTTTGCTTGCTTTGAATTCAGTTCTTGGAGGAAGTCTGATCTTGAAAACTATAAGACTATGCTACAGTATCTGATTTCTTTCTGGTATCCTCTGCCTTTTCGTAGCTACTTCCTCTGGAAAATTTTGTGGGGTATGTATGTTTGTCAGAATGAGTTATTTGATATTTGAATTTGGGCTTCTTTCAGGGCCTGGACCATCCCAGTGCCCCACCATGACTACTACTTGGTCAGTGTTTGGAGTGCCGATTCATCTGCCAAACTGCCCAGCAGACTGACTTGTCCTCAGTACGGATGGTGACCCACTTCCAGCATGTACAGGGAAGGGTAGATTATCATGAGAATCTAGTTCATCATATGTCTTTAAGTCTATGATTCTTCATTAAGGCCATAGAAGAGAATGATTTTCACTTTATTATAACTTCATTTTCCCCCTTATTTTCTACCCTGTGGTGTGCAGTAGATCTTCTTAATGTATTTATTTTGCATCTCTGAAACTTTGTACCCTTTCACCAACAGCTCCTCATTTCTTTTCCCCATGGATTGCACTATATGTGAAATGATTTTATATTTGTCATACTAGTGAGATCCTGCAGTGTTTATGTTTACATGCTTGAATTATTTCACTCAGCATCATGTCCTTCAAGTTTATGAAGACTGACACAAATGGCAGGATATTGTGCTTTTATAAAACTTAATAATATTATAGTCTAAGTATATATCATGCTTTAAAAAAATTAATTTGGTCATGATGAACACCATAGATTGGCTATTATGAGTAACTGCAATGAACATGGCAGTGTAGATATCCTTTTGAGATCCTGGTTTCAGTTTCTTTGTACACTTTGCCTATAGATTTTGATTGTCTACCTGACTGGATTAGGAAACTCCTGGAATGATTATTGGACCGTGAGGGCACTAACCTCATCAGTACATTTAAACCATTGGTAATTTCATAGCTGAATGGGCTGTTAGGAGGTGGGGTCTGGTTGGAAGAACTGACTAATGGGAGCATGGGCTGGGAATTCTATCTGCTCCTTGGACTCCTCCTTTCTGGCTCTTTTCAAGCTTTCTGCAACCTGGGTGTCTTAAATTCAGCAGCTTTCCTTCACCACGCCCTTCTGCCATCAAGTCCCTGCCTTGGAGCCAGGTGAGAATGGATTGTAACCTGTGGAGCCATGAGCCCAAATAAACCTCTCCTCCTTTGTGTTGTGTGGGCCAAGTATTTTATCCAAACAACAGAAAGCTGACTAATACAGACTATGACAGTTATACAGACTATATACAGTTGTAACAGCTTTCCTGTTGCTGAGGCAAAATACCTAGCAGGCTGACCTTAAAGGAAAGGTTTGTTTTGGCTCATAGTTCAGTCCAGAATTGGCTGCCTTTGAGGCAGAAACACTGTAGTAGAAGGGCAGAGTGGAGGAAAATGGCTCAAGACAAAACACCCAGGTTGCAGAGAGGACAGAGGAGCTAGGGACAAGAATACAGCTTTCCTTGACTTGGCCCCATCACCAGTCATAACTGGGCCCCTCTCCAAATGCAAGAAACTTGGGGGCATTTTTGATCTAAACCATAACATTCTGTCCCTGGCCCCCAAAAGGATCATGTCCACTTCATTATACAAAATGCATTTAGTCCATCTCTAAGAGTTGCCAATTACAGGGAAGTGAAAATGATATTCTTCTAAGGCATTAATGAAGAATGGTGGACTTAAAGACATAACTCATGCTTTAGCCTGCATATGGCTGTCTCGAACACATAAATGGCACATGAAGGGCATAACAAAAGAAAGCTGTTTAACCCAAGGCAACCAGGAGGCAGAAGGAGGAGGGAGAGATTCACAGACAAGAATACGTTCCTTCAAGGTTGTACTCCACCGACTGTCCTCTTCTGAGAGGGCCACACCGCCACACACAGTAGACTCATGGGGAACATTTTAGATCTAACCATAGCTCAGATATATACCTGAGGTGGAATTATTGTATCAAATCATATTTCTGTTTTTAATTTTTAAAGGAAACTATGTTGTTTTCCATAGTGCTGGTTCAATTCAAATTCCCACCAACTGCATGTAAGGGTTCCATTTTCTCCATCTCCCCAACAAAACTTGAATATTTTTCTTTCTTTTACTATAATAGCCATCACAATAGATATGTGGTGCTATCTCACTGTATTTTTGTGTGTATTTCCCTGATGACTAGGAATGTTGATTACCTTTTCATATACCCATTGACTATTTGCATATATTGTTTGGAGAAAAGTGTATTAGAGTGCTTTGTTTATGTTCCTATGAATCATTTTATTTGGCATTGAATTGACTGAGTTTTATTTTTATTTGGGATATTAAACCTTTATCATATATATGCTCAGAATATTTTTCTCCTATTCTGTATGTTGCCTATTCATTTGAATTTGTTAGTAGCTTGCTAAACAATATTTTTTGCAAAACTTTTTTCTTTGATGTAATCTTACTTGTGCATGTTTGGTAGTTTTCTAATCCATGTCATCTGCACACAGGGGTAACTTTACTTTGTCTTTTCCAATTCATGGATCTTTTTCTTTTTCTTACCTAATTTCTCTTGTTGCCACCTCTAAATCTTAGATAAACTTGTGCTCTGTGGCACGTTGTCTCTGTAATTCAAACACATCCTTTTAGGACTCAGCTAATCCATTGCTTCAGTAGTGTCTTTTCTATGTGGATCACTTATTTCAGAAAACTCCAACAATATTTATAATTAGCAACCATTAATCAACCTTATGGTATTCTTTTCTTGTGCTATATCATTGCACTTTATTTCTTTTTAATAGGTCCAATCCTCCTTTTTAAATGGAGATATTCTCTCACGATTTTGCAGAATTTCTTGAAGTTTTAAGGTAAGTAGGTACTTAGAGAGAAAGTCATAATGAAAGGACACCAGGCCTGTAGGTTGCTTGTGTAAATAATGTTTAATAGGAACACTATCATCCATAAGCAGTTACATATTGTCCACCACTGTTTTTCTTCTCCAGTAGCCTGCTAGCATGATTGCAACCCTCACCTTTTGGCCCAGA
Organism: Heterocephalus glaber; assembly: GCF_000247695.1. The sequence continues at coordinate 12,829,834 of NW_004624766.1, forward strand.
AACCCTAAATTATTGAAAATCTTGACATTTACCCCCCAAATCTTGCCTATCTCTGTGGTAATAGACAATCTTAAAATTAGGTAGAAATAGATAGGCTGTCAAGTTCTGCCAATTTACCAGTCAGATCTATATTCACAGTCAGGCCACCCCATCTCTAGTCTTACAATATTCTCTAAAATTAGTGAGCAATAAGCTAATACATCTAAAACACTTACTATATTACCAAAGCTCAGAAAGGTAATGGTGCTCTTGCTGCTACCTTACCAATTGTTTCCTTCTTAGCAGATTGGACTGAGTGCTTTAAATGTCAGTCTCATTGAATTTATCAGAAGGCCCTAAGTGGTAGACGTTTTTGTTTTCTACCTATGTTAGAAAAAAAAATACCTTACTTGTGGTCGCAAAACAAGAAAAAGAATTAGGATTTAAAAGCAAGTAGACTAGGAGGGATGAAGCCGGTTGTGGTAGGAGTGCTGCATTTAAATATAGCCAAATCCTTTCACAAAACAGAAGTAGGGTAGTGAGGATAAGTGAGCTTAATGGGTGATGTCTTGGGGTATCATGTTGCAGGTTGCATTCTTCAGAAACTCACGTGGAGATGGAGTTGGCTGAACGATGTTCAGTAGGAATCCACACTTGTGAAAGGAAACAGAAGGAAACAGACTGGACAGAGGGAGAAATGGGTATGTAATACACTGCAGACAAACCTGGGTCTGCGGCTCAGAGCTGATGGTGGTGGAGAGTAACAGCAATCACCAGACTCGTGCTGTCCTAGGAAAGGTATGAATTTGGACGTGTGACTCTATGAAGCTGAGAAGGAGGTGCCAACAGGTGGAGGATGGATACCAATGGTAGTCCTTGAAGCTTGCAGGAAGTTTTTATGTAAGGAGAAATCTGAATGGTACACCCCGTGTTTCCAAAACTCTACCCTTTGCAATACTCTGATCTGTTTCTTCCTATACATTTGGGGATCTGGCTCCTCCAGGACTCCTGTGAGATTCTCCTTTAAGGAAAACTGAGATGTGGAAGTCTAGTAAAAGAAACTAGAGCCCTTGTCTCTGCAGTAGTTCTCAAGACCACAACTAATGTTCCCCATTTTCTCTTTCTCTATCATCTGTGGTGGTTGCACCTCACTGTCAACTACCAACTCTCCTGGCTGTGGGAACTTATCCTTTTTCTCAAGTGGTTTAAACCTCTTGGCACCACGCACTTTTCAGGCTGGGGGTACTGTGTTTTTGAAATTGTGATCAGAATTGGACAAAAGAATGTCAAGAGGCAACCAAGTGAATTACCCGAGTTCTCCATGTATGGAGTTTGTTCATTATGTAGAAACATCCCGACCTTTTCTGGTGACCTAGGTCAGTCATTTCTGCCAAAATTAGGACTATTCTTCAGGCCTGCTTCCCTCTGAACAGAAGGGGACCAAAGAAGCCAACCAGAATTTATAGCTTGCAAGTCTACCTGACTCTTGTGTTACCTTTTATGGTGATCAAGAACTAAATCCAGAGAGACTAGAATTGCAAAGATGAACTCCTAATGCTCTGCTAAACAAAGCAAGGCACCCAAATATACAAAGAAATCATGCCAAAACAATCTGGCTGCTTCTTTTTGATGCGTTGCTATGATATATATTCTTATTATGATGTCCTTTCCTAAATTTCCATTCTGTTTAATTCGTGATAAAATCTAAAATAGAAACTTGGAGAATTAGTTAGTGGCTGATGCAGGCATAAAAAAAATGACTTTAAGAATACATAGAAATTAGATGTGTAAGGAGATTTTGATATCACTGGGAAAGTATACGACTTTTGGTAAGAATGGACAAATATGAAGCTCCAGATAGTATGGAACTTTTATTATCTTCTTCTGAGTCGAATTTCCTTTAATTTCTATTAGTACATGTTCACCCGTGTAATGTTCACACTGATCTTAGGGAGGAGGCACATGTATTTAACACATCCTGATCCTTTTTATTCCCCTTCTCCCTTCTTCTCTTCTCTCTCCAACTCTGGATGCCCTTTCGCCATTTATTTTAGTTCATGTTTGCAATGCATGGTGATTACATTTGTTGTGGGTAGTTGGTATCTGTACAGGACACATCTTAATGCTTTTTATACCCCCTTCTCTGCCTGTCGCTCCCCCACCCTCCGTGTCTTGGCCCCCTTCTTATTTGCAAATGAATTAAACCACAAAACATACACTTGGAAGACATTACACCAAGATTGAAATCAGAGATAAGTTCATGTGGACACAAGAAATTACCAAAGGCTGTTTTAATGAAACATTAAAGAAGTACACTGGGGGCAGATCCATGCCCCCCATCCCGAGGGAGGGATGTGTCAGAGAAATACGTGGTAGAAGGTCACAGCAGATCTCGCGAGACATCCCTACACAGAGAAGTGTGGGGTCAGTGAAAGCTGGCTTTGATGCGCCTGTACCTCATCCGTGGCTTAGATTTCATCCTCCCTGGGTTTACAGCGGCACTAGAATGCTGCCAGTGTCATGGGATAACACTTGAGTTTTGCTTCTGGTTCAAACGCCACACGAAGCGAAGAGTGAGGCCAAATGTTAGGGCACTCTTTGGGAACTGTTAAGTCTGCTTTATTCCCGTAGCTGCTGGTTCTCTGCATTAATAATTGACTCAACATCCCCTTTTGATCTGAGTCCAGTAGGTGAAAGACTTTAGCAGGCTCCTACATGAGAAATAAATTCCACTTTTTCTTCAGTGTAAGCCACTACAAGGCGAAGAGAGAACTGTAAAGATCAACAGGGAGGAATTCCAGGAACATGAAAAGAGTGCAGTTTAAAGAGTTTTGTGTGAAGCTTCAAAGAACTGCTTCACTGGAATAAACTTATTTCCTGGAATTAAAAAGTTATGAAAATTTTAAAGCCAAGACATTTGGGAAATATTGGATGCATTTTAGAAGACACTGCTAACTGCATATACTGCCGTGTAGGTAGGTATAGAATTGTTTTCACACCATTGTGGATGATGCAGTCCCTGGGCCTTCCAGTTAGAGTGCATAAGAAAAATTTGAAATGTAATTAACTTTTTCTTAGATGTATTGATTCTTTATCTTAAAGGAATAAAGATGGAACCAGGCTATATCAAGAAACATGCTTTTCTCTGCTCTTACTATTCATTTCTAACATAATACAAATTTACACACTGAGCCAGAAGACTCTTCCAGTGAAATGAAGAATTTTTAAAAAATTAACTGTTAATCTCAGAGTTACAGAATATACCAGAAGTATTCTGAAAAGTATCACAAACATTAAAAAAAAATCACAAACAATAATATTGTACTTAAAACTACTATAGGATTTAAGACACAAAGTAAATTAGGAAACAAATATGAATCAGACAAAATATCTTTTTTTCTATAAAAACTGTTTAAGTAACAAAATCATTATTACTTGTAGGAGACTTAATTACTTTCTTATAAAACGCAGTAAAACCAACAAGGAGGAAAATTACAAGATTATTCAGTTTCACAATAGAAATAAAATATACATCTAAAAAACATAAACAAAAGCAAAAAGGTTACTGCATGCCAGCAATAGAGTTAAAAGATATAATAATAATAATCCTAACTATAGCACTGAAGAATCCAAATAATCGTAATGTGAAACATGAAAGAATTGTATGTTGAAAGTTACTAAGATGCATAGTGATATATAAAAGAGAACCAGTCACCCCAGGAAAGAGCTAGGTGTTAAAATTTTGAATCCTTTTCAAGTTAATTTTTAAATTTATTTATGCTTGTCAGTTAAGTTCCTGAGAAATGGTGTGGGTTAAATATTTTATTTTACAAAAATCAAGTTCACTTAACTATAGTACTTGAAACTATTTTGTCCTTGGTTTATCTTATGGGCATAAGAAACAACTTTTTTCAGATGCTCAAACTTAAAAATAATTGACGTTTTACAAAAGAAGACTTGTAATTAGACGGTTACCCACCAGATTTTAAAATATGCCATTTTTAGAAGGTATGCAATCAAAAGTGTAATATTGGTAAAAGAATGCTGAATAAATCACTTGATACCAAAGAGAAAGACACTCCATGTTTTTATGTATTAAGTTACCTAAAACTTTTATAAATCACTTGGGGAACCTCAGAAGTGAATTTTTAATGCTATCTTTTAAAAATATAACAGCAAAAATTTCAAATGGTTTTAAGGAGTAGTTCTCAAATTGTGGTCCCTTCCACTGTAGAAGTCTTAGAGACTTGCTTGTGAGTCCCTGAGCTTAAACTATTGTAATGATGGAAGTTCGTTGAAGCAATAATGGGAAAAACATCTGACACACCAACTGTACTAGTAGTCTGTGTTCTCACTGCCTTGTACCCATTCGGGAGAAAGAAAAAATCAGGTTTGCCTAAGGATGCTCCTGATAGAGTCACAAAATTATCAACCTCATTTGTTGTTGATCTTTTAACCAAACTTTAATTTTCTGTATGACAAAAATGAAAACCAGGCATAAAACATTTGGCCCTTTGTGAAAATAAATGCTTTTATAGAAAAATGTACGTATAACTGAGAGTGGGTCTAGACCCCTCAACATAAAACACTGTTTTTACCTGAAAAAACAACTGAGAAAGTCGGATAATGAACAAAATGAGGCTCTCACATCAAAGGTAATAGTTTGCTATGTATTTTTGGCACTAATGAAATATGAGCTTTCAAGTAAAAATTAGTATTTTGGAAAAACTTTATCCACTACTCTGAGCTTTACAGTTTCCAAATACTTAAGTATTAGTAATAATAATAGTCAATGTGATTTTTTAATATTATACAGTTAACTATGTCAAAACCAGGAAGGCCTACATAATTTGGTGACCAATATTTTCCAAATGAGTAATGGGTTATGTTCCCAAATCATGCATGAGTGAAGTATCCATTTAAAGTGCAAGAAAGACTAATAGATTTTAATATATCAGAGAATGAAAAGTTAATTGGCATAGTTTCTGTTTCCACAGTGCAATCGATATTTAAGAAACTGGTTTGTGAAGTTTTACTATAGAAACAAATGAAAATATCCAATTATTTCTGAAAGGGGAATAAATATGTTCTATACTTTTCTAACTACATATGTTTCTGAGAACAGATATTTTCCATACTTTAAGCAAGACAACCTAAAGTGATAGATTTATTGCAGAAGACCAAATATCCAGCTGTTTTCTACTAAATTAGATTTTTACTTGGAAAAATTATAGAGCAATGCTACTCCTCTCAATAACTTTTTAAAACATACATTTATTTTCTTAAAATATAAAATATATTTGGGCCAGGGATTTAGCTCAGTGTTTTTGCCACCTGCTGCAAAAGTGCAAGGACCCGAGTTCAATCCCTGGTACCAAAAAAATTCGAAAAAGAAAAAGAAAAATATAAAATATATTTATTCAAACATGTGTTATGAAGCAATAATTTGAAAATAACTTAATAACAAATATTTCTAAAATAGCTTTAATGTCATTACAGTACACATGATAAGGAATAATTCATAAAAACAAAAGCTCTCTGAAGTCCTCAGTAACTTCTCAACATAAAGTGATTCTAACAAACTGTATGAGAATAACTAGTTCAAATTAATCGATTATAAGACTAAAATGGTGAAGTGCTTGAAAACACTAGTAATTATTGATCTTCTCTCTGTAAGAGGGACCCTATGTGCGGAAGCACAGTGGAAAACTACCAGTGGGATTGCCCCATCAGCTTCACAGTGGCACAGCGTAATGCCTGTGCAAGAGAAAACACATTTACAAATTTGGATTCACACGCAAGAGCAGAGAAGAAGCATTTCTATGATAGGCCAACATGTTAGCTAAGATTTTGTACATATCAATTAAACATAATAAAAATGTCTGCTGACAGTACTAAGGTAGGCAACGAGTAACTCAGAGAAGTAGAAATAAGATCAAATCACTAGACATAATCACAATTTCATACCCACACAATTTTGCTTGTAAGAAATGCCATACACCTGAGACACATTTGCTGTTTGCCTAATAAATCTGTATTTTAAAAGATAATACTTTTAATTAAATATGTATATATATATTAGCTTAAAATGTACTCTCTGAATGACTTATGAGAATAGTGATGGAGTCTTTTTGAAAGTAAATTTCTAAATAGCATAAGTTTCTTACTTCTGCAAGTTATTCCATTTACACAGAATCATAAGCAAATATTCCTAAGTTTGGCAAGTATTTAGCCATAAATATATTTACTATGACATAATATGCAATAGATAAATCTGATAATTAGCCAAATAACAGGAGATATAAAAATTCCACACTCATTAAAATTATGTTGTAAAAATTTAAAATCAATTTGTAGGAGGAACATGGATGTTATACAGTGGTACTTTATATTTGGTATTATTTGATTCAAGGAGGTGTAATTAGTACCAAATCTGATGAGTATACAAAATTTGTATTAGTATACATTTGTCATACATGATAATTACATTCACTGTGGGGATTGGTAAATATAGGAATCATATTTCTGTCATTTTTACTGTCCCTTTACCCTCTGCCTTCCCCTCTTTCTTTCCTCAACTGTCTTTCCCATCTCCATAGAGATTATTTCCCTGCTACCTACCCTCTGCCTTTTATTTTGCTTTTTAAACTGTTTTATTTGGTATTTCTCATGTTAGAGAAGTCATGTGATATTTAACCTCCCGTGTCTGATTTATTTCACTGAGTATGGTACTAGGGTCTCAAGACCCACCCACTTTCCAACAAATGCCTCAAGTTTATCCTTCTTTATAGTTGAGTAGTACTTCATTGAGTATACTGTATTTTCTTTATCCATTCAAGTGATAGTAGGCATCTAGTCTGTTTCCATAATTTAGCTGTTGTGAATTGTATAAACATGGGTATGCATGTATCACTGCAATATGATGACTTTTAACTATTTTGCGAAGATAAACAAAGTATAGCTAGATCAAATGAAATTTCAATTTTAGTTTTTTTGAGGAATCTTCATACTGATTTCCATAGTGTTTATATTGTTTACATTTCTCTGAACAATGTAGAAGCATTCTTTTTTCTCCACATCCTTACTGGTATTTATTGTTTTTTAAGGTCATGGACAATAAGCATTCTTATTGGAGTATGATGGAATCTATGTTGTTTTTATTTGCATTTCTTGAATACACAAAGGTGCTGAACATTTTTCCATGTACTTACTGACCACGTGTACTTGCTTTTCTGTGTCTATTCATTTCAATTGCCTACTTTTGATTGGGTCTTTTATATTTTTGAGTCTAATATTTTTGAATTCTTTACATATTCTAGATATTAATCGTTGGTCTTGGAAGTAGCTAGCAATTACTTTCCCTGTTCTGCCAGTTATCTCTTCATTCTGTTGATTTTTCCTTGGCTGTTCAGAAGCTATTTTATTTGATGTAATTCTATTTGTTGATTCTTGGTATTTTATCCAAGTTGGAGTTCTGTTTAGAAAGTCCTTGCCTATGCCTATGTCTTCAAGAATTTTGCCAATTTTTTTCCCAGCAGATTCAATGTTTCAGTTCTTATGTCTAGGTCTTTGATCCATTTAGATTTAATTTTCACACAGAGCAAAAAATATGAATCTAGATTCATTTTCCTGCCCATAAATAATTCAGTTTTCCCTACACCATTTGTTAAAGAGGCTGTCTTCTCTCCAGTGTATGTTATTAGTGCTGTTGTAAAAAATAAATAAATAAAATCACTGAAGGTGCCTGAATTTTTCCGCATCCTCTCTATTCCTTCAGTCAAAATGTCTGGTTCTGTGCCAGTACCATGTTGCATTTATCATTGATACTTTGCACCTTAACTTGAAATTCAGAATTTTAGTGCTTCTCACTTTGCTCTTTTTGCTCAAGATTGCTTTGGTGATTCTGGGTCTCTTCTGGTTCCATGTAAATTTTATGATCGATTATTCTACTTCTGTGAAGAATGCTCATGATATTTTCATGGAAATTGCATTAAATCAATATGCAATTTTTGGTATATGGCCATTTTAACAATATTGGTTCTGCCTATCCAAGAACTTTCAAACTATAGTGGACTATAGTTTTCATTAGAGAGGTTTTTCTTTTCCTGGCTCAGGGTAATTCAAGGATGTGTAACTTTTGAAGCTATTATGAATGGATTCTTTTCCTGATTTCTTTCTTGGTGGGTCTGTTGGTGGACAGGAATGCTATTGATTTTGTGTGTTGGGTTTTTCCCGTCTCTTTGCTGACTTTGTTTACTACTAAGAGTCTTGTGGTGGAGTGTTGATGACATTCGAGGTAAAGGACAGTGTAATCTGCAAATGAGGACAGTTTGACTTTTTTTCCTATTCAAACCTCGTTTCTTTCTTTCTCTTGCCTGATTGCTCTGCCTAGAATTTTGAGTATTATATTGAACAGGAGTGGTGAGGGTCGACATCCTTTTCTTACTCCTGATTTTAGAAGAAAATATTTCATTTTTTATCCATTTAACGTAATGCCGGCAGTAAATGTGTCTTAATGGGTTTGTCAACGTGAGAGAAGGTCCTCTTTATCTATTTTCTTCACTTCTTTTTTTAAATCATGAATGGATGTTGGATTTTGTCAAATGGCTTTTTGGGGCATCTATTGAGATGATTGTATGATTTTGTCCCTGCTTCTGTTTATGTGATGCATTATGTTCTTTGATTTACATATATTGATCCATCTCACATCTTTGGTTATGATGTATGATCTTTTAATGATTTGTTGTGTTCTGTTCACAAATATCTTGTTGAGGAACTTGGCAACTGTTTATGAAGGAATTTTCTTTTTTGGTTGGGTGCTTGTCTGCTTTTGGTGTCAAGGTAATCCTTCAACAAATGAATTCAGCAGTGGTTCTTCCCCTCGATGCTATGGAAGAGGTTGAGGAGTATTGCCACTCGTTCTTCCCTGATGTTCTGATAATATTCAGTGGTGAATCTATCAGATTTGGGGCTTTTCTTAGTTGGTAGGGTTTTTATACTGCTGCTATTTCACTGCTTATTATTTATGTGTTCAGCATTTTCATATCTCCTTTGCTCACTTTTGGTAATTCATGTGTCTAGGAATTGATCCATTCTTCTAAATTTTCCAGCTTATTGGAATATAAATTTTCACAGTAGTTTCTATAATCAGTGGTATCCAATTGTGACTACTAGTTTTCATTTCTATTTGTATTCATAGATTTTTTTTTCCCCTCGTTTTGCTAAGTTTGGCTGAAGAGTTATCAATCTGGTTTACCTTTCCAAAAAAAGTCTGATTCATTCTTTGTATTTTTTTAAGTCTCAATTTCAATAATTTCTGCTCTTACATTTATAATTTCTTTTCTTTTATAAGTTTTGGATTTAAATTGCTCAACAACAAAAATAGAACCTTGGACATTCAAAAGCTAAGAAAAAAACTTTAAAAATGTAATCTACACTAGGATACAGTAAGTCATTTCTGAAAATTAATCACACACAAAAATTAAATCAGTGATAAAAAGTGAAATATTACTTGGGTAGGAAAAACAGTTTAAATGACTGCTGTAGGACATGTTTAAAGCTTTATCAAGAGGGAAACTTATGTCATCAAAAGCATGTTATGAAAATAATAAAAAGAAAGTTTCATATCAATAATCAAAGTTCTCACCTAAGAAACCTAGAGAGAAAAAGAGCAAAACAAAAATATAAAAACAACAGGGATAAGAGTAGAATCAATGAAATTCAAAACAAAAAGGAAGAAAATAAATGAAATAAAAGCAGTTAATTTCAAAGAATGTAATAGAATTGACAAAAGTCCTGCAAGACTGACAAAAAGGAGAGAGAAGAAATACCAATGTAAGTATTGAAGTGGGTGTTATCCCTATAAATCCTACAGCAATATAAAAAATATAATGAGGGGCCGGGGATTTAGCTAAGTGGTTTTGCTGCCTGCTATGCAAGCTTAAGGACCCGAGTTTGATCCCCGGTACCAAAAATAAATAAATAAAATAATAAATAAATAAATAAATAAAATAATAATGAGCCAAGAAGGTGATAAGTGTGATAATTTAGGTGAAATTGAAAAAAATCTTTAGAAGCATATATTGCCATACCTGAAAATAATGAAGAGTATTTGAGTAGATATGTAACTATTAATGAAATTGTATTTGTAATTTTTAACATCCTAAAAAGCAAATCTCTAGGTTCAGATGGTTAAGCTGGAGCAATCTACCAAACTTTAAAAGAAATAGCACAAATTTTGCACCTTTCCTAGATTCAAGAAGAAAAAAGAAACATTTCCTGTTATATTTTATGAAACTGTTACTACACTGACACAAAAACAAAGACATTACCAAAAAAAAAGTACAGAACAATATTTCTCACAAATACAATGTTCAAACTATGAAAATATTAGCAAATAGAAATTAATAATATAGAAAGGAAATACATACTGTAAGGCTGGTTATATATTTGGAAATCCATTCATGCCATTCACCATATAATAGGAAATTAGCGAGGTAAATTAGAAATATTCATGACCATATTGACCAATGCAAAAGAAGCCTTGACAAAACTTTTTACCCATTCATAACTTTTTCCCATTCATCATTTTTAAAATCTTCAAAATTAGGAGTAGTGTGAATATCTTCAAACTGATAATTAAAACCATAGCTATCAGGTACTAAATGATGAAAGACTAATACTGAGTGATTTTTCTTCAGGACATTAAAAATACAAGGATGCCCCTTCTAACCACTATTATTTTATAAATTGCTGGAAATCCTCCACAGTGCAAAAGGTCAATAAAAATGGGGGCACGCATTTCAAAGAGCAGGAGATACACTGTCTCTTTGTTAATTAGAAGATTATCTACTTATAAAATCACAAGAATTCTCAAAAACCTAGAACTAATTAGTAAACCCTTCAATGCCCATGGATATAAGCCAAATAGCTAAAGGCAATTGTATTTTTGTATACATGAAATCAATATATGGGCACTTATATAATCAATATAAGGGCAATTATATTAAAAATATAATTGTTCAAAAAGAGTAAAATTCTTAGGTCTAAAACTAGTTAAACACACAATATAGTGATGCTGCAAACTACAAACTGTTAATTAGAGAAATTACAGAAGGTCTAAATAAATTAAGAAATATACTATTTTCCATATACTGAAAGAATCAACATAGTAAAGATAGAATGTCACCCCAAATTAATATACAGGTATATATTAACTCCAGTCAAAATCCCAGAAATATTACCAATGTACACAAGACTGTATCAAAATTGCAAATCAATAAACTAAAAGAGCAAAATACTGTCTAATTTTGTAAAAGATTAAAGTGGAACATACCATAAATCATTACATAGCTATGGTAGTCAAGATTGTGATATTGTATGGCTACAACAAATCAGACTTGGATGTGGCATGGATGTTAGAATTATCAGACCAGACATTTATGATCAATATGCTAACAGTTCTAGTAGATAAAGCAGAAAGCACACAAGAACAGTGTAGATTAGAAAACAATCATACAATTATATCAATACATGCACAAAAACATTTTGGCAAAATCTGACATCATGCTTGGTAAAAACATTTAGCAAGCTAGGAAAAGAAAGGCACTTTACCAACTTGATAACCAACACATACGGTAGCCTACAGCTGACCTCATACTTAATGGTGAGAATCTAGACGGTTTCCTATTATCATCAGAAAGCAGAAAAGATAGTTCCCTCTTACCATGCTTTTCAACATCCTAGCTAATGCAAGCATACATAAAAAGGAAACAGAGTTGTAATGGTCAGAAAAAAGAAAATGTCTTTGTTTTCACATGACAGATTGCGTATGTAACAAATCCAAAAGAATCAACAAATGAATTCCTAGAACTAATAATCACCTAAAGAATGCAAGAAAAAGGATTAATATATAATACTGCGGCCGAGCCTGAAGATGGTCCTTCTTCTCCTCCCTCCTCCCTTTCTCCTCCATACACTAGATAGTCAACACTCTGACTAAGATTGTACACCCTGGATGGCACAGCCCTGGGAGATGTTTACATTATGTATCTTTCTTCCTTGTTCCCTTCCTGCGCATGCCCCGATCATGCTATGTTCAGCCTAGGCCACATGGGCCACGCGGCACTAGTCACCCTGCCTTATCCTCCTGTTTGACCTTCACTATAAATAAAGATTGTGCTGGACCCCAGGCGGCCATTAGCTCTCAACAGGCTATGTTTCCACCTGGTCCCAGCTTTCAAGCATAATCTTGGTATGTATCTTTCTTTCTTCTTGTTTTTTAATTTTCTTCATCTCCCACCACTCTCCCTAGCTTCAGACCCTGGGCTGTGCGGGTCTCGGCAATATAAAAGTCAATTTCTTGTATACTACCAATGAACAAATGCCATTTTAAGTTAAAAACATAATACTATTTACATTTGTACTGTAGAAATAAAATAATAGGCATAAATCTAATGATATATGAACGTAAACTCTAAATGAAGAAAATTACAAAATTTTAAAGAAAGAAATCTAAGAAGTAAACCAATGGAGACATATTCCATAGAATAAAAAGGAAGAATCAGGGGGCGGGGATTTAGCTCAGTGGTTCCACCGCCTGCCTCGCAAGCGCAAGGACCCGAGTTCGATCCCCCGGTATCAAAAAAACAAAAAACAAACAAAAAAAGGAAGAATCAGTTGTCAAGATGTCTGTTTTTCCCAACATCATCTATAAATTTAATGCAATCGAAGTAAAAATCTCAGCAAGTTATCTTGAGGATATTGATATGTGTATTTTAAATTTTATATAAAGGAGCAAAAGATATAGGCCAACCGACAGTGTTAAAAACATTGAAAGAGTGAGAGTACTGTCAATACCAAAATTAAAGATTTACCTATAAAACTACAGTAATCAAGTAAGTATAATATTGACGAATAGACAAATAGATCAATGTTAAATAAGAGAGACCTAGAAATAGAACCACATAAATAAAGTCCATTGACATTTTACAAAGGAGAAAGGCAGTTTACAAGGGAACAAGGATAGATGATAGCTCTTTAAATGAATGGTGCTAGGATAACTGGACATGAGGAGGAGAAGAAGAAGAAAGAAGGAGAGAAGGAGGGAGAGAGAAAGAGAGGAAGGGGAGGGAAAGGGAGAAGAAGGAGAGGAGGAGGGAAGAGAAGGGGGGGAGGAGCAGAGATGGAGGAGAAGGAAAATGAAAAGGGGGAACAGAGGAGAGAGAGAAGGAAGAGGAGGAAGTGGAAGAAGAATCTTAACACAGACCATACACTGTACAGAAAGACTAACTCAGAATGAATCATGGATCTAAATGTAAAATGCAAAACTGCAAAACTCATATAAGATAAAATATGAGAAAATTTATGTGGCTTTCTGAATGTTAATAACTTTTAATATATATACCATGTCACAATCCATAGAAACTATTAGATAATTGGGACTGCATAAAGATTAAAAACGTATGTTCTGCAACTACAGTCAACAGAGTAAGATAAGCTATATACTTGGAATAAAGTATTTTCTAAGTCATATCTCATAATTATCCAAAATAATTTTACAAATAATTCATAAAACCCAACAATAAGATGGTCAGTTGTTTTAAGAAATGGGCAACCGACCTGAAGAGATTCCTCATCAAAGAAGATTTATAGATCACAACCATACGGCAAGTTGGTCAAACTGATATGGCTTAAATTAATTCAACAGTAAGATATCTGTATACACTTATTAGAACGGCCAGAATCCAAAACCCAACAACAAAGGCGAGAAACAATAGGAACTTCCTTTCATTGCCAGTGAGGACACAGAATTGTGTATTTATTTTGGAAGACAGTTACACAGCTAGTAAAACTAAACATTCTCTAATTGGATGATGCAGCAGTTATACTTCTTGGAGTTTTCTCAGAGGAGTTGAAAACATTTGTCTACTCAATAGCATTGTACATGAATGTTTATAGCATTTTTATTCCTAACTGTCAAAACTAGGAAGTAGGCAAATTTCCTTCTGTAGGTGAACTATGAACAAACTGTTGTGCATTTTAGATGGTAGAATATTATTCAGCACTAAAAGGAAATGAGACAAAATCATGAAAAGACATGAAGAAAATGTAAATAAAAATATATGATTTTCTGGAAAAGTCAGAAATATGGAGAGTGTAAAATGATCAGTGCTTTCCCCCTGTAGGGGCCAGAAATTGATGAAGAGATGAAGAACAAAGGACTTTTTAGGGCAAGAAAACTACTTTATAGAGCACTGTAGTGGTGGATACATGCAGAAGGTTATGCTGGGCTGGGGGGTGAGGTCTATGGAAAATGCCTGTATTTTGTGCTTAATTTTTCTGTGAACTTAAAACTTCTTTAAAAAAATAAAGTCTATTAATATGAATTAAAACTTACAAAAGTAAAATTCAAAAGCATAATAAAATGTGTATAAATAAAATTATCTTAATAGAAAGAATGAATGAAAAATTATTCTTAAATACATACAATGATTTCTTCTGAATTTAAGGGAATGTGGATATTTTGTCTTTACAACTGTAAGTACTTTTTAGATTATTTGAAAGGAGTATCTGTGATAAGAACTAGAAAACAAAATATTTGTAAAGTAAGTCGAACATAATCTCTAATTAAAAAGCACTATATGTTGAATAAAAATAATATTTTGTATCATTTATTTTCACAAAACTTCTATAAAGTAGGGAATATTATTACCACCCCTGTATAAATGACAAAACTGATGCATAAAAGTTAAGAAACTTTTCAAAGGCCACATTTTAATCTATACTAATATCAGTAATCAGATCAAGGCCTCTATCTTCAATTCTGTATTCTCTACCACCGTAAGCTTAGTTGATCAAACTGTGCCTTCCGACTCTTTCCTGCTCTTTGTATATCTGATCAGATCATCCGATCTAAGTCTGTTTTTGTTTGTTCATTTTCTATAACATAAAACATATTCTTGCTTAAGGGGATGAGAGTATAGACATTTGCATTTTCTCACTAATATAGGCACAGATGATGGGAGAAAGAGTCAATAAAAAGTTAACATGCCTAAATCAGCAAAAAGTAAACTGTGCTTCAATGGAACAGGACAGAGATGGAAAGGTTAACCTGCTTGTGGTTCACATGGTGGTGAAGGCTGCATTTTACAGCTTCTTGTTGATACAATAGTCCTTACCATTGAACTTTTGTCTCATTATGATTCCCAATTTACAAAATATGCCAACTTTTCCATTCATCAGCATGAATTAACACTCATCTATCATCATTTAAAGACTGAATAGTTACTGACTAATGCCATTAGCCTGACTATCTCTTACTGACTAATCTTAATTACTGCAGGAAAATGAGGCTATACCCTTATTAGAGCAAAGTCAATTAGAACATATTTAAAAATCCAGAAGAAATTAATAGTTGCTAGTATATTGAAACTGATTTCATCTACCTGAGATATATTTTGAAGCAGTGGTTTCCAATATTCTTGGCACCAGGGGTCTGCTGCTGAGGAAATTATGCAAGAATTACCATTTTCCATGGATGAGATGGAGTTTGTGTGATGGTTTCAGGATAATTCAAGTGCACTAAATCTATTGTGTGGTTTATTTCTCATATTATTTTGTAATATATGATCAAACAATTGCACAGGTCACCATAATGCAGAATCACTGGAGCCTTGGGCCTGTTTTCCTGTAGCTAGACAGTACCATCTGGGGGTGATGAGAGGCAGTGACAATGACGTATCTCATGTCCAGTCTACTCTGTCATCTCCTTTTGGTTGCTGTCACTGAAAAAGCAAAACAAAACAAAACAAAAAAACCAGCTTCACAAAGATAGGATTTTGAAAATGGAAGTGGGCTTTTCAGTGCTTTTGATCTCAGAATACTCTGCCATGACATTCATCCAGAATATATGGAGATTTGAAATTGTCCATGACATACTTTCCTTTTGGTACCAGGGATCAAACTCGGGACTTGGCGCTTGCGAGGCAGGCAGTGGAACCACTGAGCTAAATCCCTGGCCCTCTCAAATGTACTTTTAAGGTCAGCATCATTGGCAATCCGAAGCACTCAAAACTGGTAGCACTGATAATGTCAGTTCACCTGGCTTGTTCACAAATGGAACATGGATCCCTTTCCCATTTGGGGGTGTTTGGCGATGCAAGTGATGGGGAGTGACTGTAAAGACAGGAAGTTCCCTGGTTTTCCTACTTGAAACTTCCTGCCGTGAGGCAGCTTACAAAGAGGATATGGATCAGTGCCCATCTGTGGCCCTGGAGTCAGGAGACCCTGTTGTAAAGAATCATAACAAGTGATATTTTAACCTTCTGTAATCAGATATCAACATAAACTAATGAGAAGTAAAAGAAAAAGTTTAAAATAAGTAATCTACCATTTCTTTCAATAAGAGATTACAAAAACAATGGGCTTATAGTACAACAGAAGTAATTGCCAATATTCACTGAAATGCTGCAAATCCTGAGAATCAAAGCAGCTTGCAAGTTGAGCACTCTTGGGTTTTGAACATCAGATAGAAAATAGTTCATTCCTTTTCAATTACTAAAGAATTGCAGAATGGTACTCCATTATGTATAAATACTACATTTTCTTTCTCCATTCATCTATTGATGGGCATATAGACCAATTCCAAGATTTAGCTATTATAAATTGTTCTGCTACAGACATGGGTATGCATGTATCACTGTACTATGATGACATTAACTCTTTCAGGAAGGTACTTAGGGGAGGAATAGCTGGGTCAAATGGAATTTCTATTTTTAGTTTTTGAGGAATCTCCATACTGATTTCCATAGTTGTTGTATTAGTTTGCATTCCCACCAACAGTGTAGAAGCCCCCCACTCCAGAAAAGAAGATAAACGAGACATTGGTGGGTAAATGGATGCACCTTGAGACCATAATGTTGAGTGAAATAAATCAGATGCATGAGCTTAAATGTCACACAGTTTCTCTTATATGAGAAACCCAAAATATAAATAAGAAATAGGAAGAACTCTTTCAAGTGGGAAGGGGAACAAGACATGGAAGGGAGGCAGGGGGAACAGAAGGAAAGGGGATTAAAAAAAAAGAATTGAAAACAATGAAAATAGAGCTTTTGCAAATGAGAAGGAGTCTAAGTTGGAAGAAGCAGAGAGGGATATGAAGATCAGGGAACAAAACGAGAGCTGAGATGAGTGTGTGCCTGTACCAAATGCCCACAATAAAGGTCATCATTATGTAGTAAAAACATGTACTGATAAAGAGGAGTGATATCTCTGACCTGTTATTTAACATAAATATTTTCCTTTAATTTTTTCTTATTTATATTTTCTAACACTTCCACTGAGGTACAATTGACAGAAAGTAATAGCAAATATATAAAGTGCCTGACTTGATGAATTCGACATGCATAGTCACACATAACTTCATTAATACAATCAAGATAATAACTAACACATCATTCTCCAAAATTTTCTCCTGCCCTTTGGAGTTTATTCCTCTGGCTCTATCTTCCTTCCTCCTCATTCCTGGGCGTACACTGATCTTTCTGTCACTATTCACTACTTTGTATTTGCTACTATTTTATTTAAATGCAATAATACAGTGTCCATTATTTTGAGCATTTTTCACGCAGTATGATTAGGGTCTATGTTTTGGCATATATCAGTAGTTTTGACACTGAATAATATTTCTTCCTATCAATTTATTACAATTTGTTTACCCATTTACATCTTAGTGGACATTTGAATTGTTTCCCGTGTTTGGCTATTACTAATAAAAGCTGTTATAGGTATTTATATGTGCCTTTTATTTTTTTACAGGTAAACAACCAAAAGTGGAATGGCTGGGTTATGTTTAAACTTACAAGAAATTATCAAACTGGTGTTCACTGTTTTTCTAAGAACTGCCCACAAGTTCTCCCATGTGAACAGGAGGACATTCTGGGCCCAGCATTCCTTACTAGTACTAATGTTATACAATGCATAGTTCACAGAATTAAGACTCTAAATTAATTCCACAGTCTTTACTGTCCTGCTGCAGTTTAATTTAGTATGAAAATCGCTAGAGGTGAGAGAACACATTTAATTAAATGTTGTATGAAGTTAGTGGATGTACACAAAAGCATCACCCAAGGGGTATGGATTTTTATAATGAGCTTCTTTCCTTGACTTTCCCTGACTTCCGACCCTGTTTGAACTTCTGCTCTGAAAGGCCATATTGCTGTGTTCTTCTACATGCAATTTTACAATCGGTTTTCTTGTAGGAGCCAAGTTGGTCCCACTGCTGTTAGCACAACGGGGTACGTCCTTAGGAGGTTTCAAATCTCCCTGTGACCCTGCACTGCCAGAACAAATCTTGACTGCCATAATGAGGCTCAGCACCCAGCCTCTGATGTCAAAGTGAAGCTATTTCTGAAGACTTGAAGCACAGTCAGGAGAAAAGCCTATTGTGTGCAGTATCGTCAGTGAAAAGATAAATATAACCCCTAACTCACGCAGTGAGCTTGCATTTACTAAAGGAATTAACTGACATGCAGCAAACCAGGCTACATTTTCATCGATGACTGCAGACAAACGAGGGAATGCATGGAGGATGTTTTCATGATGAAATTTATTCCTTTAAGGAACAAACATTCTCTCCCTATCCTTACATCGATGAATGTATTTTTAAAGAATTTACTGTGACTGTGAAGGTTAAAATTTCTTATATATTTCCTATATGTATTATCCTAAAATAGTGTGAGTTAATTTTAGGGAAAGTGAATTCATTTCCTTTCCTCTATCCCACCATGACCTCAATGTGCAATTGTAGCGTATTACAGTGCTGCATATAGACTCTCTCTTGCTGTTTGGTAGTTTATCCCATTCCTGACTTGCTATGGGAAGATGGACTGTCTGTAATCTTTACTAGATATTTTCCAATTATAACTTAATCTTCATTGTAGAACTCAAAGCAGTACCTCTTCAAACTTGTGTGTCAATGTGTGAGGGACTAGAAATAAACATGGAGTAACTGGTGAGAATATCCAGCTGTTCTCCAGGGTTAAGCTTCTTAAAATGGTCAAGGGAATTGGCAGAGAGCCATTTGAACTGAGTCTCTTGTCCTAGTGGTATTTTGGACAATTTCCCCAAACTCCTGTGTGTACCAGTTCTCACTGTAAAGACATTTGTTTTACGATGGAGTTTTCCTTCAGTATTAATTCTCTCTGAATCGCAACTGAATTAATTTTTTGTCCTTTTGGGGAATTATATTTATTTACTATTTTGAAATGTTGTCCTTTGTAATTGTAGGCAGCTTAATCTAGGAAGGAGTTTATTAAAAACTATGGGCAACAAAGGACACATGGGAACACTACAGAATGGTGTTGGGATATGGAACAGTAGCTGGGAAACACAGCTAAAATCAAGTGACCAAAACAACAGTTAAGACTCACTATGGACTCACTACCAGTCTTCTCACTGTCACACCACAGTGCTACATGTCTATCTCTACCTCGTTTTCATGGGCAGTGACAGGCAGAAGCCTCTAACTCCGTACCCAGCCTCAGACCATCCCCAACCCCAGAAGCAGGGCATAGGACTTCCTGCCCTTTCTGCCAACGTCCACAGTAGGAAGAGCTCCTGCACTGTGCCTTTCTGGATTTCACCAGAAGATAAAAGGTGTTTGGATATGGGATATGTAAAAAATGAGGGAAAATGTCACTGAGGAAGAAAAATACAGTAATAGTGGTAGAGCCAAGTTTGGGAAGTAGGGATCTGGCTCAGAAATCACATTCATAAACACAGGAACACATTCCTCTCTTGGTAGTGAGTTCCCTCTCTCTAAAACTAATCACACGAAGACTTGGAAAATGTTTGGTGTTCAAACATTAAATGAGTAGAAATAACTGGAGTAATGTTTCTAAACATGAGCCTGTTGTATCAGACCTCACAAATAAAATTCAGATTCTGAAGTCTGCATTTAACAATCTGTGATTCCATAGATTTGGAGTGTTGGTCCTTAGTCTATATTTTTAAATAAAGCTTTTTCCAGTTCATTTTGATAGTATGTTAATATTTGTGAATAATAAGAGTATAAAACTCATAGTTTTTTGTAACCCTAACTGTCTGTGTTCCTAGTACTTGTCCTGGCCCTCTGTTCATGGTATATGTCTCTTCCCAAGCCAGCTGAGCATTTTATGAGAAAGAAGTATTATTTATAAAGTACGCAAACAGCAAAAGAAAGAGACTTTTCATGGAAGCAGAAAGGAGAGGCCAAGTTGAAAGAGACTATTAGTATTTATATATACATACAATGTGATCTTTTAAAAAATATTGTTTTAATTGTACAGATCTGTGGGGCAAAGTGTGATAACTCCAAGTGGGTATGCAGTGAGTAGGATCAATTCAGGGTAGTTAACATTTCTGTCTTTCTGGCCATGCTGTGTAGTATCTCACAGCTGACCTCAAGTTGGCCAACCTGACCGGAGTTGCACAGCTCTTGAGTTACACACCTGGGATTTGAATTCCTTTCACAGCCTGTGGTCTTTCTGTCACACCAGTGACTCAGTGTTGACCAAGCATCAGAATCTCCTGGGAGGCCTGCTAAAACAGACGACCGGGTCCACTTCCAGAGGTCCTCACTCAGTGAGTATGGAGTGCGGCCTGAGAACTTGCATTTCCATCACAGTTTCAGTTATTACTGATGCTGCTGACCCAGGGACCACAGCTTGAAAACCATTGTGTAACTGGGCCATTTGGGAAGGATATAAGGACTGCTATCAAATGTTCCTGTAGCCAAAAGGGTTCTTAAGACAATTCACACCAAAAGTTTGTAAACTCATGACACCTAATATGCTTAAAATTAATTTAATTTTTAACTTAGATGCCAATATCATATATCTAGAGATTTAAGATAAAAAACATTTTTTTTTCAGAAAAAGATCAGAAGATCTGGCCCGACAAAAATCAATGGAAGCTGAGTAGTAGCTTCTTATATTAGATAACGTATAAACCTTCTGGCATTTGAAATATTCATATTACAACCTTGTTAAATTATTAATAATATTATAGATAACACTTCTTGAAATATTAAGCTCAATATTAAGCCAGTTTTGGTATTTGTGAGTAATTTGCTTAAATTCATTCCTTAAAAAGCTTTGAGAAATATACTAATCAGTGTAAGATAGGCTGATGGAACAAGTGGAATAAATAACCTATCATGGTTCAGAAACAATGCAATAGTTTATTCCCAAGCTCATGCTTGTAAGATATGAATTTATAAGCTATACTACCTCACAAATTAAAAAATCAACACTTACTGGGCACTTCACAAATATCAACTCCTTTAACATTCATATCAACAGTATAAGAAATTATACATATTTCCAGGGCCGGGGATTTAGCTCAGTGGTTTTGCCACCTTCCTCGCAAGTGCAAGGACCTGAGTTCTATCCCCAGTACTAAAAAAAGAAAAGAAATTATACATATTTCCATTTTACACAAGCAGAAACTAAGATAGAAAGAAATTGAGTTAACTTGACCAAGTTCAATGGGTAGTAAGTAGAACAGATAGATTCCTGCATCCTAGGTGGCTAATGACAGTGGAGCCCATACTCTTAGGTTTCATCTTCTGCTGTTGTTTTACTGCATAGGACTTTTATATTTGTAATTCGGATCTTATTTTGCAGACAAGGAAACTGAGTATTTCATTGGTAAATTCTTTGGCAAAATCACAGATTGAGTTAGCAGTAGATACCACATTAACGTTCATGAGTTCTGTTTCCAACAATGATGTCCAGTGGGACTTCTGGTTTACTATCACTGAAATACAAATGGCAAATGGACTACATAAATATTAATGAGATTCCACTCATTGTTTTCATCTAAAGGTGACCACAAGAGGCCACTTCAGGAATTCTCCCTATTTGCATATTAAAAGGTTTCATTGAGAGCTTTTAAAAACCATAATATTGAACCCCTATCATAGGCCAACTAAGTCTCAGACTTTGAAGGAAATGAGACCCATGATTTTCTGAGTATCCCAGAGGATTTTTATTTGCAGACAGAATTTAAGGAATACTGGATGAAACCATCAGGATAGACAGATATGATAGAATCCTGATAATTAGACATTGATGTTACCTGTCTCTGGAGGTCCTATGGGTTTCTGTGAAGAAATTTGGTTCTATACTCAATGCCAATTGCATCTGTATAACCAAATGCAGTAATTGCTTGTTACTGATGTGTGTCCATGAATAATTGAAAAGTCTTGTTTAGCTCTTGCTTCCAATTAATTCTGTGACTAAATGGACTGGGGCTCCTCCTGTATGAAATTAAAAGACATACTTGGCTTTTTGGGTTAATTTCCATGTTTATTATTCATGTCCCCTGTCCCCATGTAATCTGGCATTCTTTCTGCTGCTCATATGTGATTGACCTGTGTAGCAGCATTGCAGACCTCCTTGCTCCTCATGACAACTCTGATTGGTCATTGTCACTTCAATAAGGGGGAAAATAAGACATTTTTCACACACAAATTCAACTAGACTAGTAACTCCAAATTCTATGTTAAATTGTACAGAAATACAGAGGTAAAATAATGAGACATGTAATCAATGCTTTGGCAACTATATTATAATTTAAATAAGCATTTAAAGAGTACTTTCTTTTTCTTATGTAATATTTCCCACACTACCATAGCTATCATTTTTCAGGCCTGCCCTTCTTTTGAGAATTTGGGCTCTGTAAGAGCTGAAACATTGTCTTTCATCTTCTTGACCATGTGCCTAAGACTTGGCATATTTTAGGTCTTAAATAAACATTTTCTGAACTATAAATAAATAATTAAAAGAATCTGAGCTAGACTTTAAAGGACAGAAAGAAAAATGAGACATGATTTCTGTCATTGAAGAGCTGACAAAGTAAGAAATAGGTACATGCTCAAAAGTTGCAAGTTAGTATCATGTGGTCTATAATAAAGGCAGTTATAAAGAAGCTAAGAATTCTTGCATACTAGAAATCTATAGATCAAATTTTCCCCCAAGATAGGAACAGACAGGAAAGTTGAAATTTCCTGAATCTTCTCCGTTTTATAGATTTGAATTTGGGATAGTATAAATAAATTATATAATTTTGCAACAAAATTTAGAAGTCATTGTCTTAGTTACTTTTCTCATTGCTGAGACAAAATATTCGACATCTATAGTGAAAGGAGAAAAGGCTACTTTGCCTCACAGTTTGTAGAAGTTTCAGTGCACAGTCAGCTGCCTCCAAGGACAGCATGGCAGACAGGCATCACAGCAGAAAAAGGGTGCCTGGAAGAGCAGGGAGGAAGCAGGGAAGCAGCAGCTGCTTTCCTTCTCTATTCCACCCTGGCTATAAGCATATTGATCGGCTCCTCCCACACCCAGGGCGTGGCTTCCATTATCCACACCCACAACTATGCTAATTCCAAGCAGTGGACTAATTTAGTACCACACACCCTGAATCCAGTATCACATGTGCTAGATCCAGTCAGCTCCAAAAGTCCCATCTATGAGTGCATGAGGCTTTGGGGAGACATGTAGATATAACCCATAACAGAGACCCCTAAACTTCCAAAGAAAACAAGCAAATTAACACAGTTCTATCCACATGGTCCATAGCAACACAGAGGAACCACCAAAGATGGTTTTAAACCCCAGCGACTTACATGCGTATACTTAGTTGCACACAACTGGAATGGTCTCCTTATTCACTACTTTATTTTCTGGAGTTTGTTATTGTGGATTGGTCTTCACTTTGCTAGTGTTTATTGTATCCACACCCTGAGGTAGACTCTGATCTTAATATGTGACTTGACATATTAGTTTTCCAGAACCTCTGTTATCAAGTACCAAAAACTATGCTTTTTAATAACAAAAAATTTATGCTTTCATTATTGTGGATCTTGGAAGTTGGATATCAAAGTGTCAGCAGATCCATGCTCGCTATGAAAACACCAAGATGGAGCTGTTCCAAGACTATCTCCTTGTTGTTGGTAGTTCCTTGGTGTATGGAAGCATCATTCCAGTGTTAACGTGGTGTTCTCCCTGTGTGTATGTCTGTCTCCAAATTTCTCCTTCCCATAAGGCCATTAGTCATATTGGATAGAGGCCCACCCTACTCCAGGGTTACCTCATCATTATTAATTATATTTGCAATGACCTTAATTCCAAACAAGTCACATTCTGAAGTACTGGGGGTTGGGACTTCGACATAAAGTTTGGAGAGTGAAGCAAAATTCAATCTATAGAACTTGCCATAACTGATAGGATAATAGCAAATTATATTGAGGATAAATCAGAGGCTGAAAAAATATTTGTACTTAGAGGTTAGTGCTCTCCTGCTACCTTAAGAATTCTGTCAAACCACCTTCTGAGCAAGTGTGGACTAGTGCAGGGCAATGAGAAGCACATGGGCCATTTCTCCACAGGTAGACAGTTAACCAACCTTCATGAGCGCAGAAATTTAGCTGACTGGCAGCTGGTTGAGAGTGTAAAGAAGACTAATCCAATCAAATTGCAACTGTGTGGTGAGCTAAATAAGTCTATTGTTTTGATCTATAAAGTTGTGGAGTGTTTTGTTATACATCAAAAGATAACCCACTGTGGGTAAGGGCATGAGATAGGGCCTAGTTTTTAACTGTAAATTTTTGGGGAAATTTTTGTGTGAATAACATGAGAACTTGGTCTGTTAAAATCAGTAGCTATTCAGATTTGTCCCTGCCTTTGCACTATTTTCAAGAAAGCTTCCTGATGTTAATAAAGGAATTCAAACATTAAAAAAATACTTTCCTAATGCAGTGCCTTTCTCTAGTACTTAAAAAAGGTAAGAAAAAAGAAAGTCACTTACTCAAAGGTGATAGTCCTTTCTATAAATTAGAATATTATTATTTAAAGAATCACCAATTATTCATTTATTAATTAATCAGCAAATCCTTAATTCAGCAAGTTTATTTACCATCTATATAACAGATCTGGAATAGGCTATTGATATCTAAGATATATGTCTTTTTTTTTTTTTTGGTACCAGGAATCGAACTTGGGACCTTGTGCTTGAGAAGGAAGGCAGCAGAACCACTGAGCTAAATCCCTGGCCCGATATATGTCTTTTTACTGTAAATATTTTAACATGTAGACTCATAATCTCTGGGGAGAAAGGGCACTGTCATTAGCTTTAATCTATTAGAAATGCAAGAAAACTCTCTTCTATCATCCCCAACAAGCAATCTTTCCTTTTCTGTTTGCATATCTTTTATTGATAAAAGGTTCGTTGCTTCTTAAGGAAATCTATTTTATTGTAGATTAGTACTGACTGCTCAACTGCCCCAAAGCTTTTCCCTTCCACTCCTTTCGCTGCTAGATGAGAACATAACTATTTCCTTTTAATATGAAAGGTAACAGTCACACCCTGAGAGGCAACAATGACACCTCTCTTAGGTCTTTCCTTAACTATAATGATAAAGATTCTAACCTACACAGAGATGATATTATTATGACATTAGCACCATTGTTAAGAGTTTTGTGGATCCAATGAAGAGAGCACTAAAAAATGACTTGGGCAAGTAAAGTTAAGTACAAGCAGAAACATAATGCAGCAATATGGAACATTACTGCCATTTGGGCCCTTTCTGGACATTATTAGTAAAGCACTCAAGAGACATGATAATTAAGCACCAAAAAATGCCATTAAGAGTCATGCCTTAAAAATGATCAGCAAGTATAGAGGTTTTTATCTTCACAGATAAAACTTAGTTCTGAAAGGTGCAGTGTTGGAGAAGCAGTTGGAGATGGCTGTTAAGATGACCTTCATCCTGTTGGGCTCTTCATGGCCAGTCCCTGTAGCGTCCTCCAGCTGTCTCTCTATGGAACACATGGGCAGGAAGAGACTGATTGCATCTGCCACTTGACCTAGGTGCGTCTCTGTTCTCCTATTTCATCTACATTTTGTCTGTCTGAGAAGTGTGTCTATGTTGGACAGTGCCAGAAATGTGGTCACATTTTTGGATAATCAACAAAGTTTGTTGGTTTCAGAACCCCAGTGACATGATTTGGATGTTGCTGGTCTTAACAAAGATTCATGTATTGGAGGCTTGGTCCCTGGTCATGTGCCATCCAAGGGACCCTCACGAGAGCTTTCACTGTGCTGTTAGGATTTTCAACATCCAAACCCTTGAAGAAAACAAATTTATTTTCTTCATATTTAGACTGCCTAGAAATTTTGTTATAATAACCAAAAACAGATTAATACATGGAATTCTTAAGTCAACATTTGAAGACAAATTTAGGGGGAAAAATCCAAAAGTAATCAGATCACAGTGCTTCAAACAGGTTGATGAGTTCAAATCCCGTCTTTTCACTTTTCACAATTTAATGGTGAGTAAGTCATTTAAGCATATTAAGACTTTGTTTTTATCTTACATAAAATGCTGATAATATATGTCTACAACAGAATCTTTCATGAGCCCTTCATGAAAGAATACAATTTTCTTTGAGCTTGCATACCCATCTCAAGACAGGAGAACGTGTCCTTCCTGCTATGATCTTCCTTACTTGTTAAAAGTTGTTAAATCATAAAACAAAACTGCTAAATATTGAAAATGCGTAACATCTCCTTAAGCTATCCAGAAGGTAGTTATCATTAAGTGAGAGAAGGAAGCTGTGGCAGAGATGTGTGTTATGTTACTCAAAAATGGGAATGAGAGAACAAAACTTGCTAAAATTTGCAGCTCAAGTCTTTCCCCCAAAGCTGTTGATCATGTATCATAGGGCCAGAATTTGATTTTCCGTCTGCTTTGTAACAGCTGGGGACTCAGATAAATCTAGATTTCAGTCTTTATCTACAAAATGAAAGGTTTCGTGTGGATGTTGTGAAACAGTACTTTTAATATCTTATGAAATTGAAATTAAATTTAAAAAATAAGCAAATTAGAGGTCCTTACTATTCCAGTTTTTCTTTTGATTATTTCCAAAGTAAGTACCAATTTGTACATCTTCATTGCTTCAAGAATATAAATCTGTCACATACAGTCCTTGCTGCCAGCAGTTCTATTCTGTTTTATATTGTGTCTCTCTCCCTTTGCCTATATCAGGAGCAGGACTCAAAAGTGTAAGTGTTTTTTAAACCAATATAGAATCAAATTGATTATGCCAAGGGAAAAGACTTAAACATATATTAAATTCTTCACCCTTTAAACTCCTGTAGTCATTCAATGTAATCTTAAACAGTACATCTTTATTGAAGATTTCCCAAACCCCACAGCCCTACTCCTGGAAAAGCCTTCACGGAAGAATCCGTTATTCAATTTTATGTGTCACTAATGTCTCAACTTACATAAAATATCATTTTTTGCTTCGTTAATTATCTAGGTAGCTACCTCCTTATAGATTGGGAAAGAAAATGTGCATGAGTTGGGAATTAGAAAACATTCACTAAATGAATGATGATGACAATGATGGTGATGGTTGCTGTGATTATAGCAGTTAATTTTTCAGGATCACTTTTCATATATTTGGCATTTTTCTCATTTCTCTGCATGTGTTCATTTATTTTGTGGACCCAATAACTCTAAGAGTTAGATATATTATTATCATTATCATATAGCTGAGACAGTTGAAGAACAAGGAGGTTATTAAAAAACTTGCTAGGCACAAAGATTTAGTCAAGTTTGAAAGTCACACATTCTACCTTCAGTGAATAGTTAAGTAAAATTCTATGTTGTCTCACTTCACTAAGTGTGTGAAAAACAAATGCAAGAATAAATTCGACAAAAATCCAAAAACAAAATAGAAAATAACAGAAGTATCTGACCCAACAAACACATATATAATTATTAACACACCAAACCTGTTTTGGAACCTGAAATTTCCACCTCTATGAGATCATTGTTTGCCTCACCCAATCCAACTCCAGAGGTAGACAGGAAAATGGCTCCAAAATGTCTTCTTGCTAATCTTTGGAGATGAAGGAAAATGATACAAAACAAAACTACCTTTGAAAATAATGAAGCTGGTGTATACATTGTAATTCCAGCTCTTGTGATGTGGAGACAGGAGGACTCTGAGGTGAAGAAGGCCACCCTAGGTCACACAATGAGGCTCTATCTCAATCCATCCCCCTTGAAAAACAAAAGCAGAATTTAAAAAAGTAGAGCGAGGAACCATGAACTAAGGGAAGCAAGGAGTATCAGAAGCTGGGTATGATAGGCAGTTTTTCATCACTAGAACAAACACCTTAGAAAATCAACTTATAAAGAGAAAAAGATTTGGGGGCTCACAGTTTTTGTGGGTAAAGTCCATTATCTATGGGTCTTGTGCCAGCAAATAATGCTGGGAAAAGGGCACTGGAGCAGAACTACTCATCCCATGAGCAGAAAGTGAAAAAGAGGATGGGAAGGAGTTGAGAATCCACTATCTGCTATAAGAGTATGCACCCAATGACCTATGACCTCCCAGTAGGCCTCAGTTCTCAAAGTTCCCACCTCCACCCAGCACTGTCAAGCAGGGAAACAAACCTTCAACTTATGGGCATTAACTGAGTCCATGTGCCATTTGACCTAGGTGCATCTTCGTTCTCTTATTCTAACATATGGACACTCAAGATCCCAACTAGAGCACTAGGAAAGGAAAGGAAACAAATTCTTTCCTGGATCCTGGTAGCAAAGTAGCCTTCTCAATACTTTGATCCAATCCCAATGGAGCTCAGTTCAAATTTTTGATATCCAGAGTGTAAGAGAATAAATTTATTTTGTTTTAGATTAAATCTTTAGTATGTAGAAATATGTCACAGTGGTAACAGGAAATTCATACTCCATGTATGGCTTCTGATAGCATCATCATTGTCCTGCTGTAAGGAGTATGGTTTGGTACATTAGCTGCTACTTGCACAAGTAGTGTAGTTTTATCCTAAGCAAGTGGAAAACAGATATACATTTTGATAGGAGAAGGGACAAATAGTCCCCCTTTGGTTTTTGTTGTTGCTGTTTGTTATGGTTTGTGTTTAGATGTCTCCCCAAAGCCTCAAGCAAATGAGGTGGGACTCTTGTTTTCAGAGGTAGTTGAATCTGGAAGGTGATGCTGGGGTTAAGGGCATGTGGTTACTAAACCACTACATGTGAGTGATTAGTTTGGCACCGCCCTAATCCAAGTAGTTTGAATAAGATGACAGGGACAGAAAGATGCTGTTAAATCCCCTCGTTCCCTTCGCTACCTTGTGCGTGCCATGTTGCTTCTCCTCTGTGATGTGTTTGCCATCCCTGTCTCAGAGCCAGTCAGCTATGGACTGAAACCTCTATTAATTGCAAGCCACATAAACCCCTTCCCCTCTAACTTTGGGTGTCGGGTATTTTGTCTCAGCAAGGAGAGAAAAGTAACTAACACATTGTTGTTGTTGCTGTTGTTGTTTTGGGTGTTAGGAGCAGTCTACACTGGATGTTTCTAAGGCACATGGTCCTTGTGTTGATTTAGGGGGATAATTTGGATGGTTTTATGCTATCTCAGAGGCAAATGCTGATGAAAATGGAGGGAAGACAGCTGGTAACAGATGTGGCATGGTTAGGATTAAAAGGATTAAGTAGTGAGCATTTCCAATTTGCACTCCTCACAGAAAACTACTGGCCTCTGCTATAATTCTCTGAGTGGCACTGAGCAAGGCTGACATCAGACAGAGCACTCTGATAGAAATCTCAACCCTAGCAATATCTGAAAGAAAGACAATAATCCTTCATGTTGAAGCAAATATGACTTTGTTAAAGGAACTGTAATAAATTACCTGTATGTATGTGTACTGGTGTCATTCCCAGTCAATGACAAAAAGAAAGTTAAGTAAATGACAGACTGTTTGATTAACATCTAAAAGAATTAATTGATTTTGTTTTCCACACCTTATTAGAATAAAATATTTGGGTGAGTTAAAAGTGTTAAATATATAAAAGTAATCCATACAATCTTTTTCTAAATTACCAAGCTTCTGAAAATAAGTGTTAGTGGAGACTTACTTCCTAAGCTTAAAAGCCACAGAGTAAATAACAAGTGGAATGACTAAAAGTAATCTACATGCAAGTTAAAAACTTCCCAGAAGAAATAACCAAATCTGAAAAGAAAGCAGCAAGTTAGGAATCAAAAACAGATCAACCATGATAGTATACTTCCATGGTTGAGAATGCTTATATAACAATAAATTAAAAGTGTTTAATAGGTAAATACACAAAAAATCTGGACAATTCATAAAAGAAAAAATATAATTGGACAACAAACAAATGAAAAAATATACAACCTCATAGTAATCAAAGAGATGCAAATTAAAATGAGATTCCATTCTTGCTTATCAAATTAGTGAACACTTAGAGAGGCTGTAATACCCATAATAGCTTTCATAAACTGCTAGTGGTGTACAGAATACCACAGCCTTATAAGAAGAGTTTGAATATGAAGTTATGTTCCTAAATAGTGGTAGTATAAAATGGCTTATATCCAAAATTCTTCATCAGGGCTACTTATACTATCCAAACTTTTACAAATAACTCCAATGTTTAAAAATACTAGTGTTAAAAAAATTTTGATAACAGCTGATCAATGGAATATTGTTGAAAAATTCAAGCATTCATTTACTAAGTATATATTACCATTATTTAGAAATTATAGGATAAAGAAATGTATCTCTTTAATTATTTTAAAGTATTTTTGAAAATCTTTCATAGACAAAAAATAAGAAAAACACATCAAAATGTTAGCATGGTCAGATTTCTCCAAATTCAAGCTTTTCTATGTTTGTCTTTTTTTAACCATCTAATTTTTATATAAGTATGCACTGTTTTCATAATATACAAAAATTAAATATACGGCTTATTCTATTTTTTTTTCTTTGGTATCGGGGATCAAACTCAGGACCTTGTGCTTGCCAGGCAGGTGCGGTGCCACTGAGCTAAATCTCCCACCCAAGACTTGTTCTATTTTTAAAGAACTTCTGCTAGGGCCGGGGATGTAGCTCAGTGGTTTTGCCGCCTGCTGCGCAAACTCAAGGACCAGAGTTCGATCCCTGGTACCAAAAAAAAAAAAAAAAAAAAAAGCAAATAAATAAATAAAAGAACTTCTGCTAATAAAGGGTATATGATTGGAAAAACTCCATGATTCTATTAAGCAAAGATAGGCTGGAAAGCTGCTGAGGATTACATCTTAGATTTCATAGGACTATGTAATTCACACAAAGTTTCAAGCAGATATTTAATGGGAGAAGAGAAAAAAAAATATGCTTGTTTTTACATTTAAAAAAAGGAGACTAGCATTCTTCGTTTGTTTTCTGTGGTGCTGAGGATTGAACCTAGGGCTTTAAACATCCTGGGCAAGCCCTCAGCTGCTGAGACAGGTGCCCGGTCCAGAACGGTACTTTTTTAAATGATAGTGCTTCTTTTCTACACACCAGCAGAATCCTGCTTCCATCTCTCTTCTCTTTTGCTTATTTCAATTCTGTGTGAAACAACCAGAAGGAAACAAACATCCTCTTGACTGCTTGTCTTGCAAATTCAAATCTACGGATTAATAACAAGTACCGTATCGAAATAAAGCCTAAGAGTGCTGAAGTCTGCATAAGACTCCTAGCAAACCAGAAAATGTAAGAGCCACTATATTTACATGCACTTTGATTTTCATACACCTATGACATTTTACACATTATGCCAATTTCATCTTAAGTTCTTTCCTTTGGTGAAATAATTGAAGAGAGTTTCTACAATAGGCAGGAGCTGATGGAAGCTGCATTATTTCAACAACTATCTATTGCCTGATACTGAAAAGGACCCCGTTATACATTTATATTTGATATAGAAGCTGGCTGTGGTTGAACTTGCTGCTCCACACCTTTCAATATATGAGACATGCATATAGTCTATTGTTGATATTCTTGACCCTTATGCAGGCCCAGAAATAGGGCACCGTTTTGAGAGATATCAGCCTCTTTGGGGGGACTGTCTGGGAGTTTTTCTAAGCTAGAGTGGGTGATGATAATCTAATCAAATATAGCTCCCAAATTTATGCCCCATTTCCCTCTTGAGTGGTTTGCAACAGGTGTCACAAATTTCACAAAGCAGCTGCATCTAAGAGCCATAAACCATCCTCTCTACCCCTTACATAATCATCCATCCCACTGAGCTCATCATCGGGTTCTGAAAGCCACAGTCCCTTCTAATTCATCCTTTGCTGGTGAAGAATTGTGTGGCAGAATGGGCTATTATAATGGTTGCAACATATTCAGTGAGATTGGTACCATCTGTTCCACCTTCCAATTACCAAGGCAAATGGAAATCAAAAGAAAAAGGAATCCTAGATAGTATTTTCTGTTCATTATGTCTTTTTGCCTGATATGGAATTTAAAAAAAAAAATTCCCTAGGGAATTTTAGGATGCAGCACATTATTTTTATACCAGTGAAACAAAATTAAAGACTGGGATTCAGTAGAGAACAAATTATTCCCTGGAAGACACATACAAACACATTCAACGGCTTGATCTCCACTATGTAGTGGAGTTTTTTCCCTCAGCCTTGCAAAACTCTCATAATATGAGCATAAGTGATTATGTGGAAACTCTCTGAGCCCTATTGCCTGGGGAACAGTAAGTGGAGTTGTACACGCACGATTGTAGCATTGGTATTTCCATGTTTCTGCGCAACAGACAATGAGTTTGCAGCAATGCTTGAAGCCAAACGTGAATATTCACCCTGAAATGATTTCTGCATAGGAGAAGTGAGGGAGACAGAGGTGAGAAGTTGTGAGATGTGAGATGAGGTTAGTGTGTTTGTAAAAGAGAATCAAGGTGGCAAAGACAGTATGGATCGATAATATTGAAGTTGAAAAAATGATGTTCTAGTAGCACACAGATATTATTACGTGGATTAACAGGAGGCTAAAAACAAAGTACCATATGAGAAGTCCTGATACAAGAAGCAGGCATCAGGAAAAGAAGATTTCTGGGTACCCACAGAAGTGGGGCACAGAGCTATTTATAACGGGATGAGTCTCTGCCCTCTGGCAATCTATGCCCTGTATTAATAACCTGTAACCCACTTGTCTAGATGTTGAGGAATTGGAAATTCGGGTAGCAGCACATTAAATATGGCTTAAAGCTTGATGTCTGTGACTCTCTTCCATAAATGCCAGGTTTCCCTGTATTATGCTCAATAAAGGTTTTCATGTTCTTTCAAAGTCATATGTAAGAAAACTGCAGAGATGTCTATAAAATCTCCACACTGTGCTATGATAGTCAAGATTCTATGGTTTACAGTGGGTAAAACCAAGAAATTTTATTTTCAAGTTCAGTCACTTTTTTTATAGCGCTTTCTTGCCCTCCTGCACATGACTGGATTATGCATTTCAAACTTGGTCAGTCTCTTGAAAAAGAATTGGTATTGACTGAATTGTTAATATCCACACCTACACTGGCCACATGTGTGATACACCACCAAAGAATAGCATAAGAATAGGACAGTTTGCTGTTGGCATGGGTTTGGTACATTTGTCTACTTGTGACATTGAGACACATTTATTCTGCCAGTTTTTCCATCTTCATGGAAGAATGTAATTCATGTACATTTTTTAAAGTTTTGACTAAAGGTTGAGGGCCTACACAGGGGCTGTTGGTCATTACCAGATGACTTCAGTGGTAGATTGTGTATACATGAAAGTTCTTCCCTCAGTGTAGCCAACAAGATCAAACCCTGGTGTCTAGTGTTAAAAGTACGACTTGCTCCTCATTTACCCCCTCTTACTGCTGGGAGCAGTAATTTGCTTCACCCTATTTCTCTCTGGGTGGTCATTAGCAGCCTTGAATTTGGGACCAGAACTGGTTTTTTCACTTATTCCTCGTGTATCTTTGCAGCATCATTATATGTAGGAGACCCCTGTAGTCAGGTTCCAGTCCCCATCTGCCTAGTGACCAATGGACGCCTGAGGAAAAAAATACACTAAGAGACAGAACTAAGAGAGAAAAAGTGGGTGCCAGGACGACCAATGCCTGTGCAACCGACAAAGGCGCTGGATGGTCCCAGGCATTGACTTTTATTTTTTATTTTTTTGCTTAAATTCTTTTATTGGTGCATTTTAGGTATACAATTCATTTACATTTATCACTGGGTGCTTGTACCTGTACATGATGTATCTTGGTTCTTATTTTTTCCACATTACCTGTGCACCCTTCACCCCCTCCACCCTTCCCTATTTACATAGGCTTCGTTTCCATTTCTTTTCTCATAATTTTTCCTTTCCTTTCTTCCCTTTCCCCTTCCCCTCCCACATCCCCTACCCCTTTGGACTTTTTTCCTATTTCAAATTATCAATTATTCATTTCAATCGTTTTAATCCTTATTTACACTTTCAGTTTCTCACACTAGAGAGACTATTCAGTATTTACACAGGTGTGTCCTATTTATTTCACTTAAGAGTATGGCCTCAATATGCATCCATTTAGCTATAAATGACTCTAGTTTCTTGTTCTTTGTGGCTGAGTAGTACTCCATTTTATTTAAAAAAAACAAACAAACCACATTTTCTTTATCCAGCCTCCAGTTGATGGGCATTTGGGTTGTTTCCAAGCTTTAGCTATTATGAACTGTGCTGCTATAAACATGGGTGCACATGTATCGCTGTGGTATGACTCCTTTAATTCTTTGGGGAAGATACCCAGCAGGGGGATAGCTGGGTCAAATGGGACCTGTAGTCCTAGTTCTTTGAGGTGTCTCCATACTGATTTCCACAGTGATTGCACCAGTCTGCACTCCCACCAGCAAAGGAGAAGGATTCCTTTCTCCCCACATCCCCGCCAGAATTTGTTATTGGTTGATTTCTTGCTGGCTTTATAGAAGTAAAATTTGGCTTTTTAAACAGAACAAATTTGCAAATTTAGAAATATGTATATGCCCATGAAATTATTACATAGTCAAGATAGAAAACAGAATCATCGCTCCCCAAATTTAGTCTATCCCTCCTTCTTCCCCTTTGTCCCTTGATATAACAACCATTGGTCTGCTTGTGCCACTCTAGATTATGTGACACTTTCTAGAATTTTATGTAAATGGGATTATATAACCTGCATTTGTATTTAACTTCTTTAATTCAGTGTTAGTATTTTGAGATCTGTCTATGCCATGGCATGTCTCAACAGCTTGGCCATCCTGACTGCTGCATAGAC
The DNA here is from genome assembly GCF_000247695.1 of Heterocephalus glaber. Next base: position 12,864,986 of record NW_004624766.1, read on the forward strand.
TGTTGTATGAATATACCATGATTTGCCTTTCCATTCACATGCAGATGGTCATTTGGGTTCTTTATACAGTGGGGTTATTATGAATAATGCTACTCTAAACCCTCAAGAAAGACATGTACATTAATTTTACATTCTTACATTTCATGGCAGGGAATCACTGAATCAATATTTTTTGATACTTAAAATAAGCATATCAGGCTTTCTAAGAATTAATGAGATTCTGTGATAGATGGCAAGTAACAAAAACCTGGCTCATTTATTTGCTAACACTTCTTCGTAATGATATTTACATGAAAATGAGGTTACTGATGTTTATCAAATAAAAGTAAAACAGAGAATCTACTACATCAGTCCCTAATTCAACTCTGTAAAATAACTCACAGAGAAACACAGTTCAAGTAGACCAGCTCAGTAAATTGTACCACTTCATTATTTTTTTTTTTTGGTACCAGGGATCGAACTCAGGACCGTGCACTTTTGAGGCAGGCAGTGGAACCACTGAGCTAAATCCCCAACCCCATCACTTCATTAATTTAAGAAGGATGGTTTGCCACCCTTCACCTTTTGAAGAGGTGCATCTTTCAGATAGTACCTAAATATAATGTGTAGGGTCTGTTTTCCATCTCATAGATGTCTATCAACTAATGAATGAATTAGTAATAATGGTATATCCATGTAATGGAATACTATTCACCAATGAAAAAATGAAGTGCCAATACATCCTGGAAAAACTTCATGCTAAGTGGAAGAAATCAGCCACAAAAGCCCATATATTGTCTTTATTCCATTCTTATGAAATATCTAGAACAGGCAAATCCAAGAGTTGAGCAGAAGGAGAAATAGAGAACAACTGTTTAATCCATGTAGTATTTCCTTTTGGGGCAATGAAAAAATTCTGGAACGCATAATGATGATCAGAAAATATTGTAAATGTAATTTATGCCAAGGAACGGTACACTTTAAATAGTTAAAATTATAAATTTTGTGCTATTATCAAAATAAAAAGAAGGAAAGAAGGACTTAAAAAGTTGTTTTACATCAGTGGTGTAAAACTGATGAGAATGTAAATCTGAGAGTACACATGACGTAAGGATACATTAATTGTAGGCTGGTGCTGCCACACAAATTGTGTGCACTGCATGTGTGCATTGTGAATTCTGCCTGATCCTGAACACATCATGGTTGAATTCATATCTTCCAAAGAGTAAGGAAAAGTGAGACTCGATGAAGTTGTTTCAGTATTTTGACAAAAAAGAAATAAACACAGAGATTTGTAAAGCTAAGAGTACCAGAGTTATTATGGTGCAATGCAAATAGAATTTTTGAAGCCAGTCTATTTTAAAACAGAAGAGAGCTAATTCCTATGCCTGTGAAATCATTTAGCCTAATTTGTAATTTGACCCTGCAAACATGACATTAGCTTGATATTACTTATTTCACAATAGTGAATGCATCTATATGTGTAGGCAGCATAATGTTTAGGACATGGTTGTCACTTAACAAATTTATTAATATTTTGCCTCCTCACTAAGCCACCTACCCTGCTGCACTGAATACTTTAACTTCACTTGAGGACACAAAATACTAATATCTTTCTTGTATCGAGGAAATTAAGGCATGACTGATGGAGCGGCTGTCCCACTAGATTTCCAGAGTAGCTGTTTATCAGGTATACTGCACGTCCCTTATTTGTGGCCACTCCATCCCAGTGATGCTTGTAGTGAGGAAACTCTGAAGACCTATTACAAATAAATGAAGAGAGAAAAGTACTTCGATCCGAAAGTCTATGGTAAAATAGAGACTCCTAAAAAATCTAATTAAAATCTAAATGAAAATGGGAACTTAGCAGGAGAATAGGATCCAAACACTGCACCTTACAACAAATATTAAGCTTCATTTGGGAGTTAAGGATGATGTGACTTCAGTTTTGAAGAGTACAGGGCCTGATCATTGAGCACGTTCTCCCCTCCTATGAGCAGTTTTCCAGCCAGCTCTGTGCAACACATTTCCTGTCGTTCATATCCACAGATGAGTGAGAGATGTTTTCACTAGAGGATCTCTAGTAGGAAATCCATGCATCCCCCATCTCCCTACACAGTGAGCACACAGACATATTATATTATATTCATAATTATATTCAGATTGAATATAAGCAAATTCATCTAGTTTGTTTTTCTCAGAAGAGATTAGGTTGACCTTCTTCCAAAGAAAAATTCAAAACCGTCTCATTTCTCTCAGGCTGATGTAAGATGCCGGTCAATTAGAACACATTGGGGGATTGGCTTTTACTTTAAAACAAAACCTAAACTTATGGATCTGAATATATGTGCAAAGAATATGGAAATGCGTGGCTTGAGGGATAGTGATGCTTGTGGCTTCCCTGTCCCGAGATTGCTGGGAAGTGTCAGGCCCTTGGATCTAGTAGAGGTCATGCTGTAGTGCTTTTGCAGCTGCTGTAATCTGGATTTCAAACTCTCATTCTTTCCCTCCAAGTTAAAACTAAATCTTTCCTTTTTGTCCGTGTATAAAGGAAAGGAGAATCTGCTTTCATGAAACACTGACACTTTAAATAATGAAGTCTAAATTCCTGCTGGAGATGCCCCATTCCAAGCACCCTAAATGGGTTAAGAGCTACCATTAAGCGTAGCTAGTTAGGAAGCACTTACGAAGACTGAGAAATCACTTCCCATAAATTACATGATTTAATCTACTCAGTCTCTTTGCATTATAGTTGTTATCTCCCTTTATGGATGGAAGAACTGAAGCTTGGAGACTTGCCCAAGGACTCTTACAAGGAAACTTTTACAGCCAGCACTCAAATTCAGGCTTAATTCCAAGCCTGTGGCTACAGCAACAGCAAATAGATATCCTTACTTCTTCTACTTTTATCTAAACTTAAAAATCATAAATTGGACCATTTATTATTTACATGCAGAAGTTTGGATGAGAAAAAGAAGTGTCACGGTTTACAAAATTGATATTGATCATGCTATATTTTCAAGGTTGTCATGTATATTCATTTTTGTTCACTTTTGTCCAACTTTATTGGATCATAATTGACAAGAATTGAATATATTCAAGGAATACAATGTAATGATTTAATATAAGTACACAGGGTGAAATAATTACCACAGTGAAGTTCATTCACACATCCATCAACTCACAGAGTTGCCATAATTGTGAATGGGTGTGTGATTGTATGTTTTTGTGTATATAGTGTGAATGCTCATCATTTCTCACCGGGCCAGGCACAGTGGCTCATAGCTATAACCACAGCTCCTCTAGAGGCTGAGGTGGGAGCATGGTGAGTTCAAGGACAGCTGGGAAACATAGCAGGACCCTTATCCTCATATAAGAAAAGAAAACATACAAACAAAAAACATACTCTTTTAGCAAATGTCAAGCATGCTATACAGTATAAAGTACAGTCAGCATGCTTGTAATAGTTGCACAGAATTTATTCATCTTATAATTGAACTAAACTAAATCTTCCTATTTTCCCTGCCCCTGAGCCCCCATCAACCACTGTTTTCTTCTCTGCTATTATGAGTTTGAGGTTTGTGTGGGTTCCACGTGTAAGTGAGCTCATAGTCTATTTGGCTTCTGTTTCTGCCTTACTGCATTTAGCGTAATGTATCCTGGCTTCTTTCTTTATCTATTCACTCACAGCAAAATTTTGTCTGTTCCCACATCTTTGCTCCACCCTAGAAACCATGGAGCCACATAACCACAGACTGAAAGTTCTGAAACCATGAATCAGAATAAATCTTTCTTCTTTTAAGTTGATTTCTCTTGAGTATTTTGTCATAGCCATGGAAAACTCTCACAGCCATAAGAATCCAAGGAACACCTCGCTCTTCAAACAGAGCCTGGAAGCATAATCCTATAGCTGAGGCTTTATGGCTCACTGGAACAAGCTATTCCTATGATCTTCCGAATAATTCTTAGGCCGTACTTCTTAGTGTGGTTCTCTGCCCACCTGTTACAGTCCAGGTCATCTCAGATCTTGTTTTTGACTGTTACAAGTTAAAATTGCCCCAATTCCTGAACACAATAATTTACCAAGGAAACCTTCTAGTTACTGTCCATACCTTATTGAATGTTGCCTACCACCACCCTGTCCTATTGAGCAGCAAACTAGACCCATGCACTCTTCATTAAGCCAAAGATGATATTCAGAAGAGCTCCTTAGTCAGGACTGAAGAGGGAGAGTTAGGATTCAGCATCATGGTAGAACTAAAAAAAAAATGTACTTGATAATTTTGGTAGTTTCTGTCTATCCTCACTTTTAAAAGTACACTACTCATTGCATGCTCAGTGTGCTTCTAAGGTTCTCTTCTAACAAGCCAGTGTTGGGCAAAGCATTTCTCTACGTGCTTTGCTTATATTGACCCTCACAAAAATCTCAGGAATACAGATACTGTAGCATCCTTGAGAAAATGTGAGCACACATTTGTTGAGAAGCAGTGTTCACGATTTCAGAGTTAGAACATGTGCTTCTCAGAGATGAGGATCAAGCGGTCTGATTCTAAAAATAGACTCACCGCATCCATGGAAGAGAATAGAATTTGTGCCATTGTAAATGTAATGATTAAATGCTTCCTTTAATGAGGAAGATGTGTGTTATCCTCTCTTAGGTAATTATAATATAATCAGCCTCACTCGAAAGCAAAGAAGAAGGCACATGTAAACCATTTTTGTGAAAGTTTGCTCTTTTCTATAAAAAAAAAATTTATTTAGAAAGGCAAATCTATGAACGCAATTGAAATTAGCTTTCCTGGATCTTGTACTTCTGCAGTGTAGGATTCTAACATGGTCTCTAGCTGCTCTTTTGCAGGAGCAGAGCTCTGAGTCTGACATTCTTTTCCCAAAACTTAATATTTTTATCGTAATGACCATCTTGTACACTGTAAGAGAAAACTAAAAGTGTAATAGCAACCCTTATCTCAGAGTGATGGTCTGAATATGTTCATAAGGATAGCCATAACCCATTTGTCTAGTGGTTTAGATAAAGGCTAAAGTTGCACATCTTATCACGGACACTTTTAATGTTTAATTGTTAGACTTTGGGAACGTACACTTAAAGATATAACTATGGCTGCGAAACCTACTGGGATTTTAGAATAAGTGAAAGTGAGTTACAAACTTCCAGAAAGAGAGGTTTATGCCAAGTGAGGCATTTCTAAAGCCAAAAGAAAAAATTTAGTGTTTTACTGACTACCACACTGTGATAACACCCTTTAAATGTACAATAAAGTAGCCTTTAAATTTGAGGTGGTCTTTAAGATAACAAATGAACAGAAGTCCAGATTTTTAAAATAGGTGAACTACTACAGTTAAAAGTATACAGTTAAGAAAATGTATAGCTCTTGCAAGACCAGCAATGCAAATTTATTGTGTACATTTTTAATTGAAAATATAAACAATAATTAAAAATAAAATAAGATACAGCATGATGAAAACACACATTTCTCAATTCAATGTATTGGATACATATAAAATGTAAGGGAAAGGCCAAGGATTTAGCCTCACAAGCACAAGGTCCTGAGTTCTATCCCAGGTACCCAAAATGAAACAAAACAAAACAAAATGTAAGGGAAGGGCTGGGGATTTAGCTCAGTGGTTTCACCACCTGCCTCACAAGCACAAGGTCCCGAGTTCGATCTCTGGTACAAAAAATCCCCCAAAAAACAGAAGAGAAGAAGCAAAAAAGGAAAATGCTTGATATTTAAGTGCAGACTGACTACTTAGAAAAAAAAAAACTTTAAAGAATCATAAACCTCTAGTTTTCTTTGACTGATATCCATACGATTGCTATATTGTCACTAAGGAAATGATTTTGTTATGTTTGCACATGTTGTACTTTACTGGTAATTTACATAATGGCTTTTAAATCTCTAGTAAACAAATGGTTTTTGGATACAATATTCTATAAAAATCACTGCTAGGACATTATACACCTTATTATTTTGGTCCTCCAACATTCAAGAAAAGTGATAATTCACCACAACATTTTCTTACCATCCAAATGCCTCTAACTCTACATTTCGAAGTTTTTAAACCATTGGTTATATTCCCCAAATTAATTATTAAAAGAATATTAAAAATATAGTATTTTGGTAAATTAAATCTTAAACATGGAATTTCAACAGGATTTAAAAGAGTTCTTTGTTAAAATGCTTTTTCCAAAACTTTATAAGAGTGATGTTTGAAACGTTGTATATAGTTAATTAAAATAATTAGCTTCAAAATAACAAATTTATAAGCTAAATAAATCCTCCACTATGTAACATTTGCTTGGAAACTTGATTTGTCAATTATGCATAACCAAAATTCCACTCACCCAGAAAATTACAAAACTTTTTATCATAACAAAATTTCTTTCACCCATCAACTTTTGTTACTCTTACAACCAATAAATATCATGTTCGCACTTTTACACTAAACCATGCAGGATTGATACATTTGGTTAAACTAACATTTGCATTGTTAAATTCAATTTTCCCTTTATATAACTTAGTGTTAACCTGGTGATTGCTCTTTCTCTCTTGATGCAGGCTGTTCATTCGGTTTTAAAGCAAAATATTTTCTTAATTTTCTTCCTACAGCATTGGAAACAATTTATTAGTCTTCCTTTCTTCCTCTTCATCGTCTCCCCTAAAAGACAGTGTAAGACCTCTCTTTCATAGTTAGGACTTGTTTGTACCACCTCTCTGGTGACCTCTGTTAGTTACCTAATAAAGATTCCAAAGGTCTTACCTCAATGTGAGTTTCTTTTCTGAACTCCAGACTCTCATATCCAACTGTCTATTCAAAATAGGCACATTGACATTGATAGACCACACACACTTCCTATGGCCAAAGTCAACTCCAGCTGGCCCTTCTGGAAGCTATTTTGCCTTCATTGCCGTGTTTCCAGTTACTTGGTCAAAAAATCTTGGAACTATCTGAACTCCTCCTGTTTCTAAGCTACGGCAAATCCCTTTACCTCTGTCTCACCTGCACCTCCTTAACTGTTCCGACTGTCTCACTCTGATTTCAGGAAAGCATTTTCTCTAGCCTGGATTATAACAATCGCTTTCTAACTGATTACTCTTAGTCAATATTTGCTTTACTCAGCAGTCAAAGTAATTATTATAACATTAAATTCGGGCCTTTTTTGCTTAAGTTTTGTTAGTACATGCTTGCAATACACAATGATTGCATTTATCCTGGGGAATTGGCACCTGCACATAACACCTCTTCATTGCCTTTTCCTCCCCTGCTCTTTGGTCTCCTCCTGCTCCTTGCCCTCTTCCCACGAGCAAAAGCTCTCTTTCCATTTTTCCTTCCAATTATTTATTCCCTTTTCCTCCCTACTCTTCCCTCCATCTTGTTCCATTTCCCATTAGAAAAAGATCTCCCTACTTTCTGTTATCTATCCTTTATTTTGCTAAATGTTTACATTTTGGGTTTCTTATATAAGATAAACCATGTGACATTTCAGCTTGTGTTTCTGAGTTATTTCACTTATGGGTTTCAAGGTATATCCATTTATATGCAAATGCCTCAAATGTACCCTTCTTTATGGCACTATGTATAAGTACCACATTTTCTTTATCCATTGATCAGTTGATGGGCATATAGACCATTTTCAAGAGTTAGTTATTATAAATCATGCTTCTATAAACATGGGTATATGTGTATCACTGTAACATGATGTCTTTAACTCTTTGGGGAAGATTCCAAAAAGAATTTTGTTTTAGTACTTTGAGGAGTCTCCATACTGATTTCCTTAGTGGTTGTACTAGTTTACATTCTCACTGACAGTGCAGAAACATTCCTTTTTCCCTGCAGCCTCACCGACGTGTGCAAGTATCTGATTTCTTGATGATGACCACTCACTCTTTCTGATAGAATCTCAGTGATGTTTTAATTTGGATTTCTGCAATGGCCAGTGATGTTGAACATTTTTTCATGTATGCATTGGCAATTTACACTTTTTCTTCTTCTGAGAAGTGTATGTTCATTTCAGTTGCCTGTTTTTGGATTGAATCCTCCCATACTTTTTCATATTAGTTATAAAATTTAAATCTTCACCAATGGTCTCTAAGATAACATACAATCTGTTGTCTACCCAATGCCAACACTCTGACCTTAGTTTCTGTATTCTAAATCTCTCTGTTTCAATCACATTGGCCTCCTGTTCTTTAAAATTCTTTCAGCCCACCCTTCTCTATTTGTTGGTTTTTTCTCCCTAAAAACTAATCTGTTGATGTATCTTCCTTCAGGTCACTCTTTTATTAGGCAGATCTCCTTTCTGGCAATCCTCTCTTTTCATCCTCAGAGCTAATAATGTGAGAAATTTTCTTATTCATTTATTGTCTGCTACTCTCAGGAAGAATTAAGCTCTCTGGTGGAAAGTATTTTTTATTTCTTATTGATGCATAAATGCTCATCATGTAGAACCTTCTTGTGCATATAGTAAATTTTCAATATGTGTTTGCTGAATGAATTCATGAATAACAGTAGAGAGACAGTACTGCAAGGTTATTGGTAAAGATAGTATGTCATTGGGATTTTCTTCTAAACAAATTTGAGGGTGACCTTCCAGACTCCTGAGAGTTGGTGAAATATAATGAGAGTTATTTTCTATATATTAAAAAGCCCATGAGAGTCTGTAGTAATGGGAGAAGAATTTTAACAGGGGTGATGTCTTCTTCTATGTTATAAGCCTATCACTTACCAAGTCAAGCATAGAAATAGCTGGACCTTTCTCCTTGATGGATTAAATTATTTACCCATGTTTTTTTTTTCCCCCTTAACAGCCAATTTGGACTTTGCAAAACTCAAATTTGATTATACCCTTAGTAACTTAAACTTTTGATTCTGCATCAGCCTATTTGTGCTTCTGTGAAAACATTCACAGGCTGAGCGGTTTAAACAGAGGCTGTGACGTCTAACACACAATCTAACATGCAAGTGTCCTGAACTCCCTGGCCTGCGGGTGGCCCCTTCTTGGTGCTGTACTCACCCAGCATACAAGGAGAGCAACAGGTCTTCCTTCCTCTTTATAAACGCTCCATTCACCATATTAGGGCCTTACGCTCATGACCTGGTGTAACCCCATTACCTCCCCACAGCTGGATTTCCAAATACCATCACACTGAAGGTTACTGCTGTTTCAGCACATGAATTTATGGAACGGGTAGCAATAAGTTCCTCCTTGGTTTCGTGATGAAAACAAGATGTTTCACAAGAAACACATGGTTTTGTACTCTTTCTCCAGTCTTTTTACTTTCTCTGCCTCTTTCACAGCACTATGCCCTGGCCTTTCTTGCTTTTGCAAGTTGTCATTTTGCTGGGACATACAATGGGCCCTCCTACTGTGTGTTTCTCTTAGTATGGAATGTCTAACTTCTCCACCCTCCACCTCAGCAATTCTTATTCAGTTCACAGATTAGGTGGCTCAGTCATCACTTACACACTGGGGAAATCCACCACCGGGTGGCAAAATACTGTGTCTGTTGCCAACATACTTTGTCTTCAAATACCATTGCAATTTGAGGGTAATCATTTGGCTCTAAAATTTCTTTCCAATCAGATTTTCAGTTTCATGCAAGCAGAGACTATGTTTATTTATTTTTTGCTCTGTCCCCACCAGCGGTCAAGTATTTGGCCCATGCTAGTGCTCAAGAATTTGTTGAAGGGGTGAAAACAACAGTGGCCATATGGCATTACTACCAGGAACCCCACTGGAATCTGGAAGCCCAAAGTTGAGAGATGGATATGCCAAAATAATTTTGCATCCTATTAATTGCTGTGGTATGATACATTTTTTAAGCCCAACATTTTCTTTTTCTTTTCTTATATTTTGAGAGGGGAATCTGTATGATCTTGAGCAAGCAGTTGATCCTCTATGAGTCTCTTTTAATATATTCTAAACTATTAATTCGTGAATTCTCAGTGAATATAATGTATACACATGAGAGATAGTGTGTGGTTTAAAATAATAAGAACAGTAATAATCCAATATCAGCTTCTGTATTTGAGAAGTTTCTATGTACCAAACACTGTTTTGAGTACTTAATTTTCTTTTTTTTTGGTGTTGGGGAGGGGATTAAACTCGGGACCTTGAGCTTGCAAGGCAGGTAGCAGAACCACTGAACTAAATCCCTGGCCCCTGAATAGTTAATTTAAATGATCTATTCTATCCTTTTGAAAAATCTATTAACTAGTATAATAATGGCTATGATTTATTGAGTTCTATGAGCCAAGCCTTGCCGAAATTGTTTCCTTTGCCTTTTTCACCTTTAAAAAGTAGAAATTAGTATTCTGACTTTGGCAGTGAGAACCTTGAGGTTTAGGAAACTTTTTAGATCATACCAAATTATCGGTTGCGAAATGGCTGGTGAAAGGAATTTTTGCATTTCTATACTATTTTGTAAATAAGAAACAGAGACTAAATTGCATAAGTAGTATTCAAGATCATGCAACTTCAGTACTGGTAATGTAAAGCTCAGAGTGGCTCCAGAGTTCACTCCATCCAAAGCTAAGGACTTAATCTGTAGACCTTGGAAATGATTAGTCAATTTGACCCGTTGCAGCATAAGTACTTTGAAGGCAGGAACCATCTTGTTTTTATTCATAGTGTCACACATATTGCTTTGCATAATGTAGGTTCTGAATAACATTTATAGAATTAACTTGTTCATGTCATCAAGATAGAGCCAAAATTAAACCAAATCCCCTGGCCTGTAATATGCAGACCCCAGTCCATTCACTGTTTTGCTAACAAATGAGTGAGCACAGTGGGAAGCTCGCTGTGTTAAATACCATGATCCTTAATAATGAAACAGGGTAAGAACATTTTGTGGGTGATATTAGCTATCATTACTGCAAAGGAATCGACACATTTCTTTCTGGAGTTTATTGCCAGCCATCATCTTTAGGCATTGCTTTCCTGACAGGTGCCTTTTTACACAGGGATACAGGTTTCCGTGCTCAGGATGCGGAGACAACAAAGAGAAGACATAGAAATGAATCAGTTTGCGGGATGGGTCAGTTTCCTTGCTGCTGTTCATGAAGTCCTGAAAATGAAATGTTAGACTCCAGTTAAAACAAATAAGTGCATGTACGCAGATGCGTGGCACTGGTCGGTATTTACAAAGAGATTGAAATGCTGACGCTGAGGGGAACATCAAGTAAAACTCCTGTGGAAAGGTTACAGGGATTGAATTCAGGCAAGCACGGAGAGGAAAGAGTCGAGGGCAGTTTAATTAACAATCTTCAAATAGCTTTGCTCTATAACCACGTTCGGCACTGCTCTGTGCTCTCACTTGAATAAGTGATAGAAGTTGACATACGAGCACAGCCGGAGAGACTGAGGTCTGATAGAAAGAACTGATTTCTAAAATTTGAAAGTCTTGCTCCCTGAATGTGAGCAGGAACAGCTGTTAAATATACTTCTCCAGACAACTTTCAAGAAGAATATCTTTGTATGTTTGCGGTGATAAAGTATAGTCCTATTCAAAGAAAAGTCTCAACTCAACTTACCTCAACCTCATAACATCCTTCCTGAATCTAAGATTAGACATTTATTTGTTTAATCCTCGATGACATTTGCAGGATATCAGTTCAATCAAAGCAATAATCTACCTATTAAAAATAGCTTTATTAAGGAGTCCAAGGAAGATCATCTGAACTATGGATTTGGTTTAGTATAAAATCAGATCTGGTTTTATATCAGATGAAAAACTGCATAATTCTACTATCATATGACAATGTCACCAGAATATCTGGCTTCAGGGGTATATTATAAATGAGGTGGATCTTGTGATTTTAAGGCTATTGGTAAATTTCATCAGCCTATAATATTTACCCATGGCCCTGCTAGGTTCCCTGAATTTTCCACCATCAATACTCCACTTTATTTAGGAAATTATTTTTATGAATATGTTGAGCAATGAATGTTTTTGGAGTTATTCTATTAAACAGCTTTCAAAATTAGCTGTGACTCTGGGGAACAGAGGAGTGGGAGACAGCACGAGTCAATCTTGATTGGAAGATTTTCAGGGTTAGCACCATCTCAAAGGCAGGAAAACCGGGAATTTCTCCCAACCAACCCATTGCAAAGTGGTGTACTTATTTTAAAGTCCTATGTGCACACTCATGAGCTAAACTTATCTTTGATTTCACAAAATCCCACAGACAACCTGAAGAAACATTTTTAAAAAAGAAGATACTCTGGGGGAACCCTTTTTATAGTTGAAAGAGACTTGAATGTGATCTGTTCTTTCTACAATAGCTTGGGGAGTTGGACAGGGAGAAAGAAAGAAAAAATGGAGTTCAGGTTTCTGTGACCTATTCTTTGAGAATTAGCACCTTTTAAATAGTAGTCTGGATATTTACCTTTAATAGGTTATTCCATGTCTCTCAGGCGTAGTGATTCTGTTGACTGCTGTTAGGCTCTAGGCTCAGAGTTGCAATTGGGGGTTGCAATTCATCCCGAGAGAGACATCTAAAGCAGAAGACCCGTTATCATTAAGTCCAGGATTTAGACGTGTCTCTCCTCCCTTCTTTCTTCTGCCCGACTGTGAATACATGCTGGCTCCTTAACATTGGATGTGACAGAGTTCAGAAACAAACAAATCTGAGAGTTTTCCAGGAAGGTTTCATAGCCTTTGGGTTTGCAAGTACAAGTGTTTTCTTTTGTCCACATTAGTGAAATCTGTTAATTGGATGAACAATAGATGATATGACATGCCCAGTGATTAATGGTTTCTATAGATGAAAAATGGAAAAAAGAAGTAAAAGAGAAGGGAAAAACTTGAAAAGAAATAACAAAATAGAGAAAAGGAGACATTAAGAGAGGAAGGAAAGAAAATTATGGGGAATGATCAGTCCTTTAAGTTGTACATAAAAAACTGATTGCACATAGTCTAAAATGAGAGAGACAGAGACAGAGGCAGAAAGAGGTGGGGGAGACAGGGGAGAGGGAGAGAAAGGGAGAGAGAGAGGGATGGAGGGAGAGGGAGAGGGAGAGAGAGAGGGAGGGAGAGGGAGGGAGCGAGGGAGAGGGGGAGAGAGAGGAAGAGAGGGAGAGAGGGAGAGAGAAGGAGAGGAAGAGAGGGAGAGGGGGAGAGAGAGGGAGAGGAAGAGAGGGAGAGAGGGAGAGAGAGG
>NW_004624766.1:12878246-12973700 GCF_000247695.1 Heterocephalus glaber
GGAGAGAGAGGGAGAGAGGGAGAGAGGGAGAGAGAGAGGGAGAGAGAGAGGGAGAGAGGGAGCACCTCCATCCAGTCACTGACATCAGAACTCTTGAAATCCTGGCAGATTGCCCTGTCTCTCTTTTCTACTGCTACTAATAAATCTCTGAGACTTGTTGATTTTCTTCCCTAAAGAGCAAAATCTATATTCTATTACCCATAAAACTGCTAATTTTCATCCTTGTTTTAGCTAAAATAATCATCAGGTTTTTCTGTTTTACTGAAAAAAATCAAATTCCCCAAAATGGTCTCATCCTCCTTAAAAGTCTCTCATTTGCTGCCTCTGTGATGCAGCTAAAATGAACAACTAATCACACTTCTTCTGCCTGAAATCCTTGCTCTTAAGAACAGGTCTCAAACTTCTTATCATGGCATATGAATCTGCTTTGAGCTGTCCTTCTCCTGACCATTCTAACCATGTGCACTCTTACTAAATACGTTGTTAAATGAATAAACCAATGAATATTTTGTTCTAATATATCAGGCTATTCATTTCCAAACTTTTCTGGGTTCTTCAATCTTTCAAGAATTAAAAAAATCTGCTTTTTCCTCTGCTTACAAGATGCTTTTTATTACCTACTTGTTTTACTTTTTTCATTTCTCCAGGCAGCTGCTGCATTTCCTTTTCTCTAATTCCTTTGTTAGCCAACCTTAAATTATATGTTCACTTGCCCATGTCTCCCATTAAGTCATCAGCTTTTTAAACACAGTAACAATAAAAGTGAACAATAAATAAAGTATGAAATACTATCATTGGATATTCTACTGACTTGTATGTATCATCCTTTATTATTTTTCAATCTATCTGTAATAAACTAACATTTGCATTTGTATTTAAAAATTAAAAATACACTATGAATAGGATTTTCTGTCTTATAAATGTACTTCAGATCCAAATGCAACATAAAGTAGTGAAGGAAAAGAAACAGAGGATGTGGATAAAAATTGTTCCTTAAACGCCTAACAGCTAAAGTTTCAGAATTGACTGCTATTCTTAAAGATCTAATGGAAGGTAGAACAGCAATTACAAAGACCTGAAGAAGGAAAGAAACAGGAACTGAACTCAACTCAGCTGAAGTGAAGACTGACAGAAGGAGCTGGAAGGCTGGTTTGGCTGACATCTACTGAGTTTCTCATTAAATGTATTTTTCCTGTGAAAAAACTCAGAAGAAATCATATCCTTATGTTAAAAAGCTTATTAAAGAAAACTATATTTTGCTCTTTTTCTAAGTAGCATCTCTTCTTTTTTTCTCCTGAACTCTAAAAATATTTCAAGATATCATCAATTTGAATGCAAAAGCATTTATTCATTCTCAACAACTATAACTTTCAGGTTTTGTGTACACAAATAGATGCATAGTCCTACAGGTGAGCCGCATTTGTGCTAGATCCTGAAGAGTTTCTGGTAATGGCTTTTCTTAGCCACACTGGAAATGGTGGGGTACAGTCTAGTTGGGAAGTTTCGTTGTTGTTTTTGTGGGGTTTTTTTTTGTACTGGGGATCGAACTTGGGACCTTGTGCTTGCCAGGCAGGCAGTGGAACCACTGAGCTAAATCCCCAGCCTAGTTGGGAAGTTTTAACTGATCCTCTCATGACAGATATTCCTAGCAAGGACCAAAACCTCGTTCAAAAGGGCTTAATCAAAGAGGGATCTGTGTTAAACATGGGAGAATTTCACTGACTGCCAAGCAGCAATTTGTAACCTGGATTCAGAATTAAGAGATGAAGAAAACAGTAAGGCGCAAACTAGGGTTGCTGTATCTCTCTGAGGCTGTGTGGACCCAGCTCTGCATCCCAACATCTGTGTCCTTCATTCCTCTGTCCCTGCAGAACAGCTTCTGACTGTACACATGTCGATCTCTCTGGATCTTCCAGTCCTTGTAACCACTGTGGATGAACCAAGATTTATGTCCCAACTCCATGTCCCTATGGAAGAAATCCCCACGAGTCCACTTTGTGTCTGGTTAGTCTCCCCAGATGTGGCAAGGAAGTATGAGTGTGTTCCTGTGAGACATTTGGGACATACTTATACCGAGGAATGAAACATTATTGCCTGAAGTTAGACTTTAACTAGTGTCCTGTGTTATTCCCATCACCCTTGTCAGATGTTCTCTACTCGTCCACTTAGTTGCAGTGTATTTGGTAATAGTGCAAATGAAGCAAAGAATGAGTTTACACTTCCACTAGGTTATTGGGGGATAGATAATTATCTGCTAAGGTGATAGGGGTTTAATTATCTTTGTAATTTAGCTCCTCAAGAATAGAATAAACAAGAGGAGAGACTAGTTCCTGTGGAGAGGACAGATCTGGATGTTTTGCCTTTCAGACAACAATCAAAAATTTAGCCAGTTGACTAGGAGAATAAGGTTAGTTTCCAACAAGCGATATTTTAAAATGATGCATGTTCTTAATAATTCGCAAGGTGGATTGAAAGAGGAAATGTCAACAGTAAGGCTCATTTAATTTTATTCCAAAAACACTATGTGAATTTCCAAGTTCTTAGATTTTGACAGTGTGTGCGTGTGTGTGTGTGTGTGTGTGTGTGCGTCATCTATTTTTTAATTTGGAAGGCTATCTTGAGAGACGACATTATCATTACTTGTTTTCAGTTGAAGATATTGAAGCTCAAAGTGACTATATCTAAAGATGGGGTGGTGCCGCATAACTGTCATTCCAGCATTCTGGGAGACTGAAAGAGGAGGATCATAAATTCAAAACCAATCTGACAACTCAGTGATTCACGGGAGGAGGTAGGGGCTGAAGATATGGCTCAGCGTGAAAGCCTTGCATTCAATCCCCAGTATCTTCTGCTTCCCTGTCCCCAGTCTCCATTAAGTTCTCAAGCTAGCTAGCAACAGAACCGGAATTTTAAAGTGAACTGCCTGAAGCCGGAGCCTCTTTCCTGCACTGGTTGCTTCTAAATGTTGCTGTTTCATACCCCTGACTTCAGCATTATCAAAGCTGCCACTGAAGTCTGCTGTAGCTGCTCTGTTGGGATCTTAAATCAGCAGTCTCAGTTGATCTGGGGAAAAGCCTAGGGATGCTTCCATACAGAGCCCACACAAGTGTGCCTGGCTCCTGCGCATTGCTTTTCCAGGATTGCTTTCCAGGACTCCTGTCTGTTTTCTAATCCTAAAAGTGCAGCACTGGCTAAAGAACATTCTTAGCTGTCGAGAGTAGCAACTGATGGATATCCTACGCGTATTCATGAGTGGAATTATAGTGTGCATGTAGGCTCTACATTAGTATCTAATAATCAACATCTACTTTCCCTTTTCCTGTTGTCTAAAATACAGGGTCAGGGAGGGGCTGTTGGTTAACTCAGGTACTAATTAAAGATAATTCCACCATTACCATTCTGAACATTTACCCAGGCATCTGCGAGGAGAGCATGGAGGGAACATTTAATGTATCAGTTGGGTTAAGGAAGGTCTGGAAAAGTGAACAAGGTTGATGGCAGAAGAATCTCTCTGAAACACCAAAGGATTGGGTGGGTGAAACCTGTAATCCAATTTACTCTGAGGGCGAAGTAGGAGGATGCCTATCCTGTGCAACTTAGCAAGACCTTGTCCTGAAATAATACTTGTTAAGGGCCTGGGAGTGTAGCTCAGTGGTAGATCACTTGTCTAACATTCATAAAGCCTTGTGCTCAAAACCCAGTACCACTAAGAAAAAATCAATAACACTATCTAAAGAGCATAAGCACATTTAATTTAGTCCTTGAAAAAATATTTTGTTGGTACTTAGTGCTAAATATTTTCAAGGGAATGAGTAAACTGATGAGTTAATTGTTCTGAATAAAAGGCAGACCTCAATAAACTTGAAATATTTAAATGGGATGAGGGAGAGGTCACACATTTCTCAGTGAAACTTGAAACCGGTATTTTCTACTGGTAGGTCCATTCCTCTCTGAACCACAGGTACTCCAGGAATATTGTCATTACACAAAGAAAAAAATCACAGTATGGCTCTGGTAGTACAAAATCAATTCAGTGTTGATCTTAAGAATAGTCATAACTTTTCAACAAATTTAATGCCTTTCTGTTAGGGGATCATTTTAGGCATTGATGGTATGATGGTGAGCAAATTCAACCAGAGTTCTCTTCTCATCCACATAAAATTCAGGTTTACCCTAAGGAGACAGATTCTAGCAAGAAAACTCAAGAAATACATGTCCAAAGCAAGGCCATGAAAGTGAAGAAAAGTTACGTAGCACAAGGAGAGTACATCTATGGAGGGTTCTAGTTCATCCGGAGTTTAAAGGTGACTTTCCTGGAAATTGATAGTTGAAATAAGGTCTGTAAGAGAAATAGGCATTTGATTAGGTGCAGTAAATTGAGGGCATTCCAGTCCTAATACACACTGGCAGGAGGGAGCATTGCCTGTCTAGGGCCTGAAGAAAGAATAGTGTAACTCTAGTACAGAAAATGATGGGTAGGATGAAAGAGATGACACTGTAGAGATAGACAGGGGCCAGAACATGTCTTAGGGTGATATTAAGGATTTTGGTTTTATTGCCATAATCATCAAAGAGTTTTGGTAAAGTGAGCATTAAACAGTAGAGGCCAGGTAAGTGGGAGAGAAATGTTCATAAGATTTGCATTTTACAGGTTGTGAGAGGGAAAGAGACACTTCAGTGTTGTTGGTGGGAATGTAAACTAGTACAACCACCATGGAAATCAGTATGGAGATTTCTCAAAAACCTAGAAATAGAAATTCCATTTGCCCAGCTATTCCTCTTCTGTGTATCTTCCTGAAAGAGTTAAAGTAGCTGTATCACAGTGATACATGCATATCCATGTGCACAGAAGCACAATTCACAATAACTGAATTAGATGTATCTATGTTCTCCTCAGCCATAAGAAGGATAAGCTTGAGTCATTTGTAGGAGAATGGATGGATCTTGAGACCATAATGCTCAGTGAAATAAATTAGAGAAGAGTAGATATGCATGGTTGATCATTGATCATGTATGAGAAACCCAAAATGTAAGTAATTTAAAGAAGAGGGTAAAAGAGAGATAGTAGGAAACGAAGAGGTGGACCTTGTGCAGATGGGAAGGGGATCTGGGTGGGAGGAGAAATGAATATTATTGGGATGCAACGTGTATATGTACCAACTCCCCAAGGTAAATGTAATTATGACGTATGGCAAATACATACTGACAATAAGCAATAAAATAAACTGTGATACGATTTTTTAAATGAGTCTTTGGGATGGACTGGGATAGTCAGAGTGACGATGGCTGGACTGATTAGGAGACTGTTAGAATATCTCTCAGAAACCTCTGACTTGTGCAACAGGGTGCATGGCCCCAGGAAAGTGATTCACTGGATCAGATTTTTTTTCACTGCTTCTACCCTTCTGGGTGTTATTAGGGAGCCCCGATTCCTGGAGTGTGGACAAATGTGTTAGTATACATCACTCCCTATGGAAACTGGTGAGAAACAAATGTGCTCTTTATCATAGGCTCTTGATGCACCATCTGAGAGCAAACATTTATCTATTTTGTGATCGCTAAATTATTGCCACCAACATATGCCTCAGCCCAGTTCAGATGGCATCTGCTTCAACCATGAAGGACCATTCATACCATAAGTGTTCAGAAAATGTAAGTGACGGGTTCGCAAATAGGGTGGGAAGGTGGGAGAAAAAGATAGGCATCTTTTCAATGGGAGAAACTGAAGAAATAATGGGTTTTAGGTAAACTGACAGTTGTAGTAGCAAGAAATTGAGGATGCTCTTATCAAATAACTTTAATTTTCCCCAAGAAACAGTTAAAGATATCATCTGTGGGTGACTAACATGTTGAGAAAACTGGTAGTTTCAGAAGAGAGAATTTGAAAAAAGTCATTTTAATAAGAAAAGAATAAGGCTAAGCAGTAAAATGTAGTGGTTGCCAAAGGTATTGTTGCTATAAATGATTACAAAAATACAGACATCAAGATGCAATATTAAGATACTTTCTCTACCATAACTCAGATACTTTAGTTCACACACAAAAAATGGAAAATTGGGCTCACAAAAGGGAGCATGATTCTTACAGCTAAATAAAAAAAGAGATTTTAAATCATTAGTATGAATCTTTCTAAAAAATTGAACCATGGATATTAATTGAGTTTAAGTAATGGGCATTTTATCCATCTATACAATTCTAATAAGGCCAGTGACAAGTTGCTGTTGTACCGGTCAGTTCTGTGAGAGAGGACACTGGGGCTGCATTTTCGGTTTCTGTTTTATTGGTAGATGTCTGGGTCCTACAGCTAAGTGAATGGTCTAGGATTCTGCCCTCTGCCAGTCTGGAATGATGACATATCACTTCTTTGTATTTAGAAGAATCAGCTATTTGTTATTACATGGACATCAATGCAGATTTCTTTAGGAGTATGAGGTGGAGGGTTCAAAACATACATTGCAGGAAACAATTTCAAAATCTCCTTGGTCATTCCTGTCTCCCTTGAAGTAATCTTCCTCCAACTACCTCTGTGGCACTGCTTCTCCTCTCAGCATTTCTTTGTGTAGAACCAAGCTTTTCTTACCCACCTGCTGCTCTTTTAAGAGCAGTCTGTCTCAAACAGAGCAGACTTGTGACTTCTTTAAAATTTAGAAAGCAAAAGGTTCAGATTTGGACCTTGGTAGTTCAGCTTTTACAGAGAAGTAGGTTTATCAAAACATCTTAACAAGGGTGGGTCATTTTATGCAAGGAGTTCTCGTCTATAAATACAAACAAAATACAGTATGATTTCTTCCTTTGCATGGGTGTCCAAAATTTTGGCATTCCTGGAAGACATTGAGTGAAGAGGCACTGCTTGGGCTTTATACACTCTTGGGCTGTGTATAAAGTATATGACATAGTTAATACACGTAAGTACAACACTTTCTTTATTTATCATATTTTTATTATCTTATGTAAAATAATTAAAAGGGGTAAGGAGCCCATAGGGTCAATTTGGACATGCCTGTGAGAGTCTTCGGAGAGGTTCTTGGTGCATTCTCTCTTGCTGTAACAGAACACCCGACACTGAGTGATTTACAAGGGACAGAAGCATATTGGCCCATGGTTCTGGAGGCTTGGAAGTTCAAGACAGGGCCCAGTACCTGTAGAGCACCTTTTTGCTGTATGCTGGAAAGTGGAGGGATGGGAAAGCTGAATCATTTAATAAGGGGATGGGGCTGAGAGAGAGCACACATGTACAACGGACTTCAGAATCCTGCACTAACTATTCCACTCCTGCTGCAATGATAGGAATTGATACATGGGAGCAGAACACTCATGGCTTCATCACCTCTCAAATTTTCCACCTTTTAAGGCTGTTTGATACTCTAAGGATTAAAATTTCCAACCCATGAGCTTTATGGGACTCTTTCAAGCCATACCTGAGGGAGTGCATCCCTCCCCACACTTTAATTTCAAACTTCTGGTCTCCACATCTGTACGAGGATGACTTTTTATTGTTTTAAATCACCAAGTTTGTGATAACCCATTGTGGCATCCCTCGGTAGCTGACACATCTTATCAAAGGACAGTTAATGTAAGATTCAGCCTTTCTCCACTTCCTTATTCACTGATTGCTTGAACAGTAAATTCTGAATGTATATTTGGAAATAGTATTCAGACATTTGTGGTTTCACTTCTTCCTCTTCCCATTTTGTTTGGGAACCAGTTGTTACCAGGAGTCTTGTCTATCAATCTTCTCCTCCATGTTATAAGTTATAGAGTTGAAATATGCTTGCCTGTATTTTTCCAACACAGCCTACGATAGGGCATATAAATATGTTTAATTATTAGCTGCAATATATGGAAGTCAATCCTTGCCACACATACACCTATATACAGTCCCCTATTTTACCCATATCAGTAATAAGAGTAATATATTCCCACATCTGTTGTTCATTTCATGCTTAACTTCCATATTAGTCAATTCTAAAATTCTTTGGAATTTATTCTTTTTTGACTAACCCAGACATTTTTTAAAATCCCTAAACTAGCATCTCCTCACTTGAGATTTTGAGAAGAGATGACAAATTTTATTAACAGAAGAATAATTTATAGCCCCAAAGGACTGCAAAGAATAAAATTGGCAATAGAAACTCAGAGACAATATAGGCACTTGTTAAAAATTTAGACAGAAATGTATCTTTCAATCTAGAATACAAAAACCCAGCCAAACAATAAATCATTTGTGCAGGAAGAAAAGTCCATGTAGCAGGAGAACGGAGTGGTTAAAAAGTTTATTTCTGGCTCAGTGTGGGTCATGTCTGATGGATTTGATACCCTGTACTACTGCATCAGAAGTGTTCTACAGAACTTTTTGAAGCTATAAAGCTATGTGGAGAAAGGTACAAGAGAGTAAAAATCATTAGCTACAAGAAATAATCAAAAGATATTCAAGAAAGGAAAACTGGTTCATAAATAAAAATGTGAATGTGAATGTGTGTGTTTGCAATTTAAAAAGTAATTAAGGGGAAAGGCTGTCTAAAACAGCAAGGGAGTGTTGGGAACAAATCTATCCATTATAAGCTTTGGTGTTATTATTTAGCTTTTGAAACCATCTACCTGGCTCACTTTTAGAAAAATAAAAGTTGATTTAAAACATAAAATCAAAAGTCCACAAAATTTATCTCATAAACTTGATTTATTAATATGTACTCATTAAGTAAATCTATTAACTATATGATGAAAACAAAATAAATTCATCCTGCAGTTATTCATTGGTTTGAATTTGTGTACAATTTGGTGATGAGAAACAAAGAGGAATGAAATAAAAACCACAGCCTTAGGCTTCAATTTTGCAGTGAAAATTAGATATACATATAAATAAAAATATAAAGTAGGAACAATAGGCAACAATAAAATGAAAGATGAAAGATTAGAAGTAAAGCCTTGCATGTTTATGTTTTCTGAGGAGGAGGAAAAATTTGGGTGAACTTTACACTTGTTACATGAAATACGGAACATTTCTATATACAGTGCACACTTCTTAGGTTTATGTACGTTGTAAAGGCCTTTTGTGTGTCAGATGCTGTTATTGTTGCTGTGAACAAAACAAATGAAAGTCCCTGCCTTTCTGGACATGATCATCTATATAAATATTTTAAAAGTACATTTGCAATGAAAAGAAGAAAATAAAAAATATCAAGAAAGTAGAATTCCACAAAATAGCAAGTAATGAAACTTTGTAGAAGATGATGCAATCAAATATTGTATTAGTTTTTGGAAAAAATATTAAATGATGTAGGGAGAATTGTTCAAAATTAAAAATGAATGTACAAATTAACAATATTAGGAGTGAAGTAAGGTATGTAACTTCAGATTCAGTTAGGATTATTTTTACTTTAAAAGATAATACACACAACTCAGTACAACAAAATGAGAATTGTGATATGCTAATTCCTTGGAAAGTCATAAATGAAGGACTGGAGTTAGCTTTGTCCATGCACAAGGTCCTGCATTCCACCTCCAGCAGCTCAACAAACAAGCAAGCAAACAAAAAACAAATTATCAAACCTGATTTAAGATTGATAAAAAGTTAATTGTGTAAAAACGCCAGTAGAGTAGTGGAATTAAAAGCTCTCAAGATATTTTAGCCAGCCTATATTTGATTCTGATCTCATATTTAAATTTCTTTTGATTTGTACTGTGAAACATAGATCAAAAATATTCTCTGGGGACACCGTCGCATAATTCCTGAGGGCATATTATTTTTCTAACACAAGCCCATTCCAAGATTGCACACACTTTTTTTTCTTTTTCTTTTTTTGGTGCTGAGGATCGAACTCAGATCCTTGCACTGGCGCAGCAGGCGGAGAAACCACTGAGCTAAATCCCTGGCCCCAAGCCCATTATGAGAAATACAAGCAGTTTGATGTGACCTGAATTCTTTTATCTTTTTTATGTTTATTTAATTTTTGTGGCTAAATCCATAGATGTTTGTATAAAATTTATATGTGTGTGCAACTAATTTAAATAAAGCATTTAGCCTTTGTACACAGTAGAAGTACATCAAATCATAACTACTGTTGCTGAATTTAATAGTGGATTCACCAGTAACCATGACCATCCTCCTCTACTCATGATGGATAATATGTAATCACATCGGACATTAACCATTTTGTATTTATCAAAGTAAATCACATTTTCTATTTCCATGTCTACTTTTTGTACTATATAAGACCTTCTTACAGGCAAAATAGAGGCTTAAGCATTTTTCATTTCTCTGAATCTAGCAAGGGGCATTTGACACTTGTTGAATCAAGACCTAAACAAATGTTACAATCAGCCAATATTTTTTTCATCCATCTACCAGGTAGGGAATTTTAGATCATTTGGTATTCCTATGCAGATTAATAAAAACACACATATGTAAATAATTTTAAAGTTTTTACTAAAAATTCTCTTATGAAAACTTCTAGTTTCTTGTGAAATTATTCTTGGAATAAAGCTTTAAATTTTCTTTTACACTTAAAATTGTATTAATATGAATTATCTTTTTAGAGAATACATATATGCAAGTATAGTTCCATAATTAACATTTATACATGCAATTATCTAAAACTATATATGCAAGCATATATTGATATTACATATAAAACTATACACATTTATATATATGTTTTTTCATTTATATATTTAGAAAATGTACATATAATTTTTTTCAGTGTATGTGATACATTAAAACACTTGAAATGATTATCAATAAAATACAAGTTTTGATTGGTACCACCAAAAAGAATTATTTAGTAATTAGGCCAATATTCTAGCTACACAAAAAATATGGACTAAATTGAGTTTTGTCTAAAACTTGTCCCAGAGTTAAGTCTAAAAGGTAATATCCATATTTTATTGACAGTGAGACGACTTTTGCTTAATCTGTTGGTAAACTTAGTGGCATTAAAATCAAAGTTTCTCTACACCTCTTAGGGTAAGGGATACTGAAAAATAAGGTGAAATATGTCTTCTCTAGAAAACTTAAAAAAGGATGCCAGAAACATGATTTTAAAGAAAATGATTTTAAAGAAATTCCAAAGTTTATATGAGGCATCCATTTAAAAAAGCTAAAAAAAATCTGGCTTTAGTGAGTAGACTGGAAAGACCCACAATTTATCCACCAATTCGTAATATATAAAATTCTGAAGTGTTTGAAATCTTCACAGAATAATTTAATAATCTTCCAGCAACAGTGTCTAACAATTGTATCCTAGAAATCTCACACTGATCATTCTCTACACAAACTTGCTGCCCTTCCCAGCCCGAATTGAGTATACTCCTATGCCCCAACTCCTTAACATCTGCTCTCAGTTTGGGTCTAAGTGATTTGGACAAACAATTCTCTCCTCCTAATTGAGAGCTCCTTGAAACAGGAAACACACCTCAGCCGCACTTCTTTTCTTGTCTCTCAGCACCCTCTGCTCTCAGAGCATGTGCATAAATGGATGAAAATAGGAAAGAATGAATGGAAAAAATGAGCTGGCTTCTTGCTCTCTTCTTCACGTAGTTTTTGTTTAAATGATGTTTGCGTCTTACAAATTACAGCTCATTTAGAAATGAGAATTTCCAACTGTTGCTCCTTTTTATTTTCCTGACATGAAAAGTCCAGCTCTTTGTAAGTGAAAACCCTGGTAGAATTGGAAACTTAGCACACCCTTAAATGCACACCCTCACTTGTGATTGTTGGTGTTCTCTTTGTGTTCACCCTGGTAAGTGAAGGTAGCAGAAATACTATGCTAAGGCATGGGGAAACAATACTACATTTATAGTAATAGCCATAAATTATGGCAACTCTGTGCTTTGGAAATTAATGGTGATGTCAGGAAGGTTAAACATGCACTGCATCCATTAGTGTTTGTGGGGTTTTTATTGCCATTTTCCATCCTTCCTCTGAGAATGCCTATCATTCAGACTCATCATAATTAGATTCCACGGAGAATGAGGAGAATAGAAAAGGAGTTTCGGAAATTGAAGTAGCATCTTCTACTTTTGATTGCTTATGTTATTTAGTTATTTTTCCAAGGGCAGGGCTTTTTTTCGGGACTTTGCATAATTTTTTCTATGACATCAGATTCTGTTGCATTTGGGCTCTTGATGTGAGCCGAGAGGGCTGGGGATGCGATCTATTACTCTTGACATTTCAGACCAATAATAGCTTTACTGAATAAAAATTTTAAAAATGGAACAAAGGCCAGAGGAGCAGCCTCTAACAGTCCCCATGGTCTGGAGTAGGATTTGAGGCTCTCTTCCACACTGTCAAGTGTGTCTCAAGTGGAAGCTGGAAAAACTTAGTCTGCATCCTCAGGACCCCCTCAGCTGTGTAGGTTCCACATGCATCGCTCATTCCTGGTACTTTCTGATTGCGAGCACCTCGGTCCTACACGTGGGCTCGTTCCCTCGGCTTCCCTTGAAGAAGCAAAGCGTATTTATGCACACTGTGGAAGCCTGGGTTTATTAGCCGCATAAGAGATTCATTATGTTCTAATTGAAAATATACAATGTGCATAAAAATGCTCGGTTATGGTACATTCGCACCTATTCCGGTCCTTAAACAAGCACACCCGCAGTCCTTGTCTTAAGCAATGTGTTAATTTCCTATCGTTGAGGAACCACAAACTTAGTGGCTCAAAGCCACACAAAATTGCTTTTTTACTGTTTCTGCGGATCGGAGCCGCCTGGCACGGTGTCACTAGTGCTCTGCTCAGGGCCCGCCTGGCTGAAATCAAGGTGCTGGCTGGGGCTGCTGTTTCACCGGAAGCTCAGAGCGCTTTCCAGTCTCATTTGGTTCTCGGTAGACATCACTGAAGGAAGTCTGTCTTCCTTCGTAGTCACTCACCCAGGCCTTCTGAGCTCATTCTCTGCCACGCGCTGCCCCTCAACTTGGCAGTTTGTCTGTGTGAGCATGACTCTCCGAATTCTGCTGCTTCGGAGTCTAGACGCAGATTCGAAAGGGCTCATGGATTAGGGCAGGCCCATCCAGGTAACCCACTTTTCAGTTAACTGCTTGGAAAACTGAATCACATTTGGAGAAGGTCTTTCCCACATAAACTAACGTAGTTACGGGCGTAATAGTTCATCATGTTTGGTCCCAGCTGCAATCATCAGGATAAGCTTTTATAACAACGAGCATCACTGAGAGTCGTCTGAGATTTCTGCTACCACAGCTTACAACCCAAAGCCTTAGATATTTTTAATATCATATATAGTTACACATATGTTGTGTGGACACTAACATATGCATACATACATAAGTGCTCACATAAACACATATGTCATGCATGTGTTTATGCGATGAGTAAAATCCTGTACCTAAATATGGATCAATCCAAAGGAGAAAATGCAATATGGACAACTCTTTTTTTTTTCAGTGCTTGAGATTGAACCCAGAGCATTCATACTGACCTATATCTCCAGAATTTTGTTTATTTTTACTTTTATTTTGTGACAGGGTCTCGCCAAGTCCCTAAGTTACACGGGCCGGATTTGAACTGGTGATCCTCCTGCCTCAGCCTCCCTGAGTACTGGAATTACAGGCATGGAGCTCATTTTTTTTTTTTTTTTAACATTGAAGAGAAAAAAAAAACTGGGCAAGACTACAGAACATGCATATCATATATTTTCAGAGTATACCTTAAACATAGAGAATTTATCTTTGCAAAGATCATTAACAATTATTCAAGTCAAATTGTGACCAGAATCATGGAAAGGATTAAGTTCATGAACCTAGCTACCACTGTACTTTAACAAAAACATGCTAGTTTAAAAATATGGAGCAAGTAACAGGATATACTTCCAACTAGTTCCTGTTGCATTTTGTAAAGAATGAACTTGGAAGTCTTCCTACTTAGCTAGGTAGATTTTTCTGGTGCAGTGAGCTGTTGCAAGTGCACCATTTCAGTAAGACACGAGCATAAACTACTTTAGAATTGCCTTGTAAACCGCATTTTCAATCTTGTATTGCAATTATACATTGAATGCAGGCTCAACTCAGAATATGGAAATCTCAAAAATTGTTGGCAGGAATAAAAAAAGACCTGATTCTCTGAACCAGGGGACAACCTCCCAACACCTGGCTTGGCTTTCCCAGCAGCCATTCAGCTGAATTCCTGCGGCACATTCGATTCCACAGAGAAGTGTGAGCCACCATTCTGGGGAAGACAGTGGCCCCACATACGGGGTTATGGTGTCTCTTCCTCACTCCCAGCCTTAACTGTGGTGTGAACAGGGAGCACAGGAGGCAGGCATGGCGATGTGGCCAATATCATGGTTATTAGACCTGACCAACTGTGGTTCAAACCGAAGGCCTGACCTCTAAAGGAACTCAGAAAAATTACTTACCATCTGGGTGCTTAATTCTCCCGGTGCATACAACATGGGTAATATCACTACCTATTTCTTAGGATTGTTATAGATACAAAGATACATAACACATGAGAAGAAGATCTTACTGTAGTGCTTGGAAACACAATTCCCCAATAAATATTAATTGCTCTTAGAGTCGATTTCTGGGATAGTGGTTTGAGCTCCATGATTTACCTCTCTAGGAAACAACTGGTAACAAATATTTTTAAATTTTTAAAATTCTCATATAGCCCTAAAGGCATACAGAAAATGAAGAAATATTTTCCCCAGGAAATCTCCTAAATCCACAGACATGATGAGCATGCATGTTTCCATGGCCAGCTTCCCCTCCTCTCACTGCAGCACCTGCAGCTCAGCAGGATGAAGTTCCACTCTGGGCAGGTGAAGCCAGAACACAGAGCCCGGACCAGAGTCCGATCTCAGGTCGGAGTTGAGGAGGCTGGTATCTTCCTGGGAAATCTCGGCACCAGCCTCTCTCAGCCTCCCAGCTCTGTGTTGCACAGGCTGTCAACTGCAACTAGGAAGTCAGAAAGCCCTCCTCAGCCCAGCCCCTGGGCAGGGGGAGGCTGCATACAACACACAGCTGGCCAAGAGCACTGGAGCCCTGCGCAACCTTTCCTTGGTCTTCTTATAGGTTCTCCACCCCAGGAGAACTAAGCCTAGAAGACCAGAAGCTAGTACCCTCACTAGGAGTTAAGAGAGGAGACTGAAGGAGGGCGGGCAGGAGGGAGGAAGATAGATAGATGGGGGGGGGAGAGGGAGGGAGGGAGAGAGAGAGGGAGGGAGGGAGAGAGAGAGAGAGAGAGAGAGGGAGGGAGAGAGAGAGATCCTAAATACAGCAGCATGGAAGGTGAAAAGACCTTTTTCATACTGCATCCTTGGGGATATATATCAATTTTATGCACATAGCAGGATGGTGAATATGAAAGGCTTATCCAGGGTTTTGAGGGTCTCAAGTGACTGGACAGACAAAATTGGAGACTTAAGGGGATTTGACTATCTTTCTTTTCAAAATATTTTCCAATACTGGGGCCTTTTGATATCGGAGCCTAAATATCTAAGCTGAAAGTTTTGGAAAATTAAAGCTTAAGCTTTCACCATTGAGGAGAAAATAAAAAGTTCAGATCCTGTCACCAGATAAGACACTGCTGAATGCCAGCATTCTCAGCTAAAAGCTGCGGACTGAGAAGGAGTTACACTCAGGGGCAGTGTCTCATCCCTTGGAAACGAGTTATCATTTCTCACCTGCTAGGTAGGTCTAACAATGACAGAAATGAGTTATTTTCTCTGTGTGTACTAACAGAGAAGAGGTGAATGTCTTCTGGAAGAAGCGTACATCATCTGGTACATTCAAAACTTACACAGAAGAGCAAGTATTCATTCAGTCAAAGCTCTTAAATACCGAGAAACAGGACAAATGCTTGGGCATAGCATGAGAGACCTTCAAGGCCCAGCTGAAACACCCTGTATGTTTTCGATCCAGTCGTAGGAAAGACAGGCTGGTGTAGAAACGACGTTAGAAGAGCAAGTAATAAGAAATTAAAGATTCCAAGGCACAGACAGCAAACTCTTTGAATTCTAAACAAAAACCCACGTCTAAGTACATCTTCTTTATTTCCTGCGTATGATTTCATCTGGCTCTGGATAGATGAGGGCAAATGGGATGGGGAATAATTTGTCAATTTCTTTTACTTTTAAGACTAGACTTTGCAATGAACTCAACACCTTCAGAAAATTCAAACTTCAAATATATTTTTAGAGCTTATCCTCTCTTCTTTCAGGTTTTCATTTCTTGCTAGTTTCTTTTTCCAAGTTCTGTCTATGTCAAAGTTAATTCTCCCGCGTGAGTGCATAACCGCAGGAGGGGACACAGTTGCAGGTGCTCTGGGTTCTGCACTGTGAAGATTTGTTCTCCATCCTGGAAGCCCTCTGTCAGTGTTTGCTGGCACGGTTAACCCCAGCATGTCTTTTGGAGCTGACAAACACTGCCGAAATCCCTGCCAGGAGCCCAGCTCTGTGACCACCTGCTCTCATTCCTCTGACGTGTTCCGGGACAAGCCCTCTCTATGGAGGGCTTTTGCTCTGTCCCCTGCTGGACACATGCAGGGTTCTTGGGACACTTGAGGGTCTTATACAGGATCCCAGCTACGACCAGAAAGAGGCACTGTCAGGCACTCTGTCTACACCTCAACCCCGCCCTTGTTTCTCACTGCTCCTGCACCTGGTGAAAGGGGTCAGAGGCAACAGGCCGGATGGACACCCTTAGCTTTCTCCTTCCTCAAGGAGGTGTTAGTTGAGATCCCGAGTGTTGGCGATTGTGGGCTTGAGTGGCCTGTGTGGCAGCCTGTCCCTGGTCCTCCCCCTGGGAGTCATACAGTATCAGCAGTAGGGAGCTTTCTTCTTGTTCCTCACTACGCAATGGTTCCATGATTAAAAACATGGTTTGAATTATTCAGATCCACATTTATACTTAATTTTTTTTGAAATGAAGACAATTTTTACCACTGAAAAGGTGACTTTCAATCCCAATGACTCAACACAGACTTCTTTGTGTTTGCAAAGTCAACACTTACCCTCATCCCAGCATTTATCATGTAGTTCTCCGACTGCATTCGGGTTCACGTCGCTCTCTAACCCATCTGATGCTCATAAGGGTAGAGACTGAGTCATGACCAATGAACAGATGAATTTAACAGGGTAAAGGGGCCAGACCTGAAAGCCTTGCTCCATATAATCACAGGCTGAATATATCTTATCTATTACGTTGGGAGGAAAAAGTTTCAGATTTCAGACTTTTTTCAGAACTTGAAGTATTTGCACATATTTGAGATATCTCAGCGATGGGGCCCAAGTCTAAATATGCTATTTATTCACATTTCATGTATACCTTAGACATGTAGCCTGAAGACAATGTGTGAGATATTTTAGTGCACCTGTACTTCTACCGTGATCCATTGCCTGAGAGAATGCCTGAAATTTTCCACTTTAGGCAAGACATTGGTGCTCAAAAAATTTTGAGATTGAAGCACTTTTCATTCTGAATTTTCAGATTTGGAAAGCTCAGCCTGTGCATACACAGTGAGGCCTCTGTAAGTGTGTGAGACAAGTGTGTGAGAAGCCAAAAGGACAGCTTCCATATTGTTTCCAGAAACATACGCTAAGGACACAGAAGCTGAGCAAGCTCTGGAGTTTAGAAATAAATTCTTCTTAAAAAGAAGACACGAATATAGAAGGGAAACTGTTAGATGAGAGGAATAAGATTAGGTGAAGCAGGGAGGAGAGGATAAGATGAAAATGTATTGTATGCATGTATAAACGTCCTAATGAAAGCTGATATTCTACACAATTAACAGGAATTAATGCAAGTAAATAAAATACGTATGACTCTGTAATGCTTTATCTTTCACATTTCTTATGTGTCAGAGAAGGAAATCAAATAGAGTATACTTAAAGATATTAGAAAAATATTTATGTAATTACAATACTTGCTTTAAAACACAATATTTGTTTCCTTACAATGTGTGTAGTTTTTATTAAAAGGCTTGAAAAACTGTTTCATGGTGGACTAGAGAGGACTCTGTACCAAGAGGCAGGTTTTCTGATTTCTAATAGTGCCTGGGCCCCTCAACTGCTGCAAGATGGTGGGTAAATTATGTGACACTTGGTCCCCAGTTATACAATCTGCACACATTAAAACTTTGACCAAGTTTCTATGATAGTTAATTTCATTGACTTTTGTCTTCAGAATCTGTATAGTAGCAATAAAAAAATACTGCTTCATAAGATTATAAGAAAAAAGTGAGACTATCTTTAAGGAAATATATAGTATAAAGCACATGACCTTAAAATCTAATATTTATCAAACACTTACTATGGCCAGGCACTGCTGTAAGAATTTCACCTGTATTCACTTACATATTTCTCCCAACAACCTTGAATATAATCTCAGTATCAGGAGTCCTTATTTTACTGATTTGCCCCTCTACTGGAAGTAGTTTCATATTCTGTGTCCTTCACATTGTGTTCTGTACCATGAAACCATATGTTTGCTCTGTCTTTCCTTCTACCGTGGTTAATTCTGTCCAGGTCACCAGATTCTGGCACCTGAGGCTGACCAGCTGGGTGTCACCAGGCTCTGGATTCAGACAAGGGTGACGCCATAGGTATGGGATCTTGTTTACTATGTGTTTGCTATAGAATTCCGGCGATGTTAACCTTAAGTGCAAAGAACTTAACACCCCATGGAGGCAAACACTGACCACTGTGGGTCATAAGAAGAAGGACATCCATAGTCACAGCCTCTTATTTTCCCCCTCCAATTTTTTTCCTGCACATCCAGGCTGTCTGGAGACGCCCTCCAGGCAAAGGCAGAGCCCTGGCAGCCAGTGCAGCCACTTATCAGCCCGGCTCCAGCTCAAATTGTAACACAGTAACCAGTGCTGCAATACCTCGCTTCCACTTACTTCCTTTTTCCTTCACTCTTAATGTGCTGGCATTGTTTCTGAAAGCATCACCATCTAATCCTTGTAACAGGGCCTGTTTTCTTGGGAACCATTGTTAAGATAAGATTTTCCCTGACTCTGATAATAATGCCAACCTCTAGAATGTGTGGAGTGCACTGCGTTTATAGAAACCGTCATTATTTTATTTTTCTCATCTGAGCTGTTCAACTTCCATGAACAAAAGCTCTGAAAAGGAATATCATCTCAAACTTTAAATTTTATTTCTCCTGACATTTTTGAGTGTTGAAAGAGATGCTCAGGTGCATGGTTGGATGTATTTAACAAATGAAATGTCCTCAATTGCCATTACTCAAATCAAGACACAGAATATATTGCTCAATTTAGAAAGTATCCTCCTGACCCTTCCAAATCCTTTCCCTCATAGAGGCAAACACATTCTAATTTCTGTCATCATATACTAAGTTTTCAAAATTTATATAAATAGAATCTTCATGTTTTACATCTACTTATCTCCCTTAGGATAATATTTTAAACCTCACCCATACTGTCAATTCCTTTTTAATGCTGAGTGGTTTCCTATGGTATAAGGTCACCTACTTTGTTTACCTAGTCTTCTGTTTATTTTGAATAACATTTCTTATCCATATTATTTTTATTAACTACCGGGCTCTTATAGGTTAAGCACCAGGCCAACTTGTTTCTCTATTAATTGGATCAGTAATGGTGGTTAATAATACAGTATAGAAAATAAGCTTCTTACATATGAATTTTAAAATTCCTCCTCTGCAGAAAACAAAATACAAGAAATTGACCTTAAAAGAAGTTTCCATAATGAAATAAAGTTTGTAAACTCTCAAGTATATTTCTCTCAAATCATAACAAGTTATTACATGTTTTGATACATCTTCCAGTTGAAGAACACTTTATATTTATCTGAACCAAGATTTTCAGTTTATGAACTTTAAAATTTACCATTTTTCAGGTTACTTTCTTATTTTAGAACTATTGATCAATGTACAATTCTTCCTATGTATCTATTTATCTATCTCTTTACCTACCTAGAGAGATCTATTTATATGCATACACAAACACATAACACTGTGCTGACACTAATACACAAGCAAGAACAAACGTTTTCATAGATGTTCACTGACATAGGTCATTGGAACAACTATCAGATGCACGAATACTCTTCTGCCTCAAGTCTAATACTTTATGGGGAAATGTTCCTACGGACCTAAGGAAAGAAGATGAATATTAAATATGAATATCACCCAATAAGCCCCATTTTGAGTGTTAGTGTTTGAGCCACAGAGAAGGGCAGATAAAAATCTCACAGCAGAACTTTAGAATTTTTTCCACTGATCCACTCTATCCTGCCCCTTTATAGCTAATTTTAAACACTTGAAAATAATATACAAATGGAGAGGAGAAATCATCACAAGTGGGACAAGTGCCACTGCCCCCTTTGGGTGCTGCTAGTAAGTATGTAGCATTTCAGGAAAAAAAAAAAAAGATACCAGCTTTCCCTGGTGGGAGCATTTTTAGAATCCCAGTATTCTTTATCAGGAGCACTCAATAGTGGAAAATACAGACATAGCAATGATTTGCTGTTGCTATTCGTTGACAAAATGCAGCATAAACATAAAGCAGTGTGTATATTGATAACTTGAGTGAGAAAGTAATGTGCATGATATGAAGTCCGGGTTGGGTGGGGAGGACAGCCTGGCCAGGTGGGAATGTAAACTGGGGAAAGATGGAATGATTAACTACCCGAGGGGTGAAAGTCAATGAATGGTATGCATGAAGTGGAAAAATGGGTGGAGAGGAAGTGACAGTGGGAACGATCTGGCAGGATAGGAATTTGGAGATAAACTGTGGAGTATGAAATTTTGGTGGGGCAGAAGGTGACGCGGCTCTGGATCATCAGGTTCAAGTGGGATGGAGTCGATAGGATCGCTGGAGGGAGTTGGAGAAGAAATTGTGAGGCTGCTAGTGGAGATCATCCGCACAGAGTTTTAAAGGTTTTCAAGGAGATATAAATACTCGGGTGGAAAAAGAATGCAAGTTAGGCAGCAAAGCCTATCAGTGGAAGGCAGTAATAAAGGGGAGTGAAGAGTAGTCTACATTAGCATGCGTAGATGCAGCGTGCATCTCCAAGGAGAGGGAATTGTAATAAGAGGTGTGTCGGGGGGATGAGTAGCTTCTCCTGAAACAGTATGGGGGAAGAAGGTTGCAGGTTGGGAGTCAGATTTTAGTTTCAACAAGAGAAAAAGTAAGTTAAAAAGGAAGAATTGTTTGTGCAGTAGAAGGTTCCACAAGGCACATTAATATTCAGCCTAGTTCTTTCCTTCCAAGATTTGAGACATGAGTGTGTTTAAAGGATTGGAGAGAGAAGAAGGTAGGTGGAGAAAGGAGACAGAAGAGAGAAAGTGAAAAGCCAGGAGGAGGGGAACAGAAATGGTAGAAATGGGGTGAGGGCTGAAGGCCAGTGCCATATCCTCTCAATGGAACCTGTCTGTATGTGCTGTGACTAGGACTTAGGTATCTTAGACTTTTCAGTTCAAATGATTGTATAATTGAAAGAAGAATATTTATGTTTGGATTTAATATGAAGACTTTAAAATGGGCCAATGATAATACTCTCCTACAATAACTCTGAAAAAAGTAGGACCTCTGAGAGTTAAAACATAAAATCAATATATAGTGCCAGAAATCCAAGATGTACACAGTCATCTAAAGAGAAGGAAAGACCAAAGGACTTGACCCAAGGCATTCACTTCTCTGTAGAGGAACATGCCCAGGAGAAAGCAGCTCATTAAGAAAGAGACACAGAAAGGGGAGCGAGACAGACAGATGCTGGCAGGCAGGTGCATTCTCCTCCCAAGCGCAGTGAAGTGCTGGCCTGATGCCCAGTCCCTAGGGCAGTCTGAGGAGATGGCTTCATTAAGACTTCAGTGATCGCGTCTGCTGCTACTGAGCACACTCACAGCTCCTTCACTGACGTGACCTTTCTCCACGTTCAGCAAGCAAACCTAGCTGTAAGTGGTCTTCCCATGAAGGGTTTCTTAGGGGGAGAAAGCACTGGTCATATGGATGCAAATATATGCAGCCTTGTGACAGTTATATTTCCAAGTGTAAATCAATAAGATAGGCTTTGCTTTTTATATCACTCATCCTGAGCTTGATTTGTGAGAATTCATTCCTAAGGGACTGATCGTTCTCAATGTGCTAACAAAATTGTCTTCGAGCTGGTGAGGCTGGTGCCAGCCTGTGGACCTCTGCAAATTCGCTCAAAGATACTGTGTGAGCCTGTGGGAGGCTTGGGGGGTGGGAGGCAGCCAGCATTTTCCTCAAAACTTCCAGCCCTTCTGTGTTCTTAGCTTCGTATCTTCGCTATTTCCTATCCAAAAATAAAACATATGCTTCAACCAACCTGAAGATTTTATTCTCTCTTACTTGGTGAATTTTACCAAGCCAAGGAAAATTATGAAAATGATAAATAAAATGCTATAATTTTAAAGGAAGAATTATGAAAAAGTTTAATTTTCCCTTTCATAAAACCTTTGGTTATATTTACTGAAGGGTTAACTCGGTTTTTTTGTTACTGAGATATGAACAAAAGAGTTTGTGTGCAAGAATCTATACTTCCAATGATGTGCACTGATGATAATTAGTAAATTGACATGTTATTATTGCTCTTTTTAATAAACATTTTATTTTAAATGTAGCCTCTGTGTTTCAATGGTGGTAAAATAAGCTCATTTATGCTAATACCTATCTTCTTGACACTCAGTAAAATCTTCCTAATGCATTAATTATAACTCTAGACAGACCAATGATTATTTCATATATGCAAATCTGGTGTCACTTATTCAGTCAGCCATACACATCAGTAGATAAGTGGAATGAATTCCCCAGGGAAGTGGTAAAAAGACAATGATTTCCTTTCCACTACTGCTTGGAGAATTTGCCCAGCAATCAATGAGTCATTAGAGAATGAAATGAAGAGCTAGAGAACATAGTTGCAGGTATGAGCCCTTGGCAGGCATGTCTCCTTGCCAAGACGAAATTAAAATGGACAACTTCATTGGTAATTGTGTATGGAGAAGTATACTGGATATCATGGTCTCTTTCAGAAATAATTAAAAACTACAATGAATTAGTTTCATCTGTAGGAAAACAAATTGGAATGTAATCATCTGATTTAAATGCTAAGTTCTAGGAAGGAAAAAAGATGAAATAAACTTGATGCTAATTATTTATTCTTTTATTACAGGGATTGATCCCTTCAGTATCAAGCTAATTGATATTTATTTTAGTTGCTACCATTTATAACAGGATCCCCCTCATTCCAACTTTTGGTTCATGGGTTAGTGATTATAATAATGGACAGAGGTGGTAGCAAGGAGGAGAGTCATTAAACCAGATAATTTAACTGCTATCTCTGTTGGACTTCACATTTTTCACCCCATTTTTAGGTGAGGAAAACATTTCTAGAAACTATCACACAGAGGGAAGAAACATGCCTTTAAAATACATGCATTATTTTATGTGATATTTTAAATTCATGCTATATATGCATGTGCACGCATGCATGCATGCGTGTGTGTGTGTTTCTTATTAAGGCAGGTGTTACAAGTCCAAGTTTCATTCTTCTAATACACCTTTCAGACTTGTGCGTCAAGTTAATGTGTTCACTTGCCAGCTACTATTTCAGAGCCTCAGTCAATATGATCTTCAAAGTAACAACGATTCACGTTAGTTACAGTAAAATTCTCAGAGCTCTTTTAGTTTACATTAGGGGCTTGGGAAAGAGCATTTTAATTATCTGGAGAGCAGTCAAACAGCAAATAAAACATTAAAAGACCACAATCCCCTGTATAAAAATCACAGTTCAGCTTCTGGGCTTTCATAATAATTTGTTTCTCTGACCACAGAGAGGCTTTAAGAGAAGTCAGCAAGCCATTTGATTAGTTCTAATGGAGGAATAAAGTCTTGAACTCATGAAAAACTGCCTGAAATAAGGGAGAAAGGTCCAGGCTTATTAAAATTAGTGTCAATCAGTTTAGACAGGTAATCAATAACTGTCTACTTATTGTGCCTCCAGCCACAGCTTCCAGAAACAAGCCTCAGACCAATCCTAGTTCAACTGACACCTTACATGGAATTAGTTGTGGGTAGAAAAATGTAGTATATCAAACTTGGAAAACACTGGGGGAAAATCTGCCCAAATTGTCATAAGCTTCATACATTTAGCTGTGGTTATTTCCTTAGTTGAACCTAAAAGATCATGAGAGGCAAGTACAAATACAAATAATAATAGTAATAATAATAAATGATGATGATGATAAAAATTTGCAAGAAGAATGTACGAGGACACAGACTTGGGTGATATTTTTGAAGCCTTAAAAAGTGTGTTTTTAAAACCTAATTTGTTTAAACCTCAGCAGCACGGGAACTAGCAGAAAGAATCAGCAACTGGGATCTCATCTTATTAAAAAGCTTCTGCACTGCAAAAGAAACCACCAACAGAGCTAACAGACAACCTACAATATGGGAAAAAAATTTTAGCAGCCGTACCTCAAACAAAGGACTACTATCTAGAATATATAAAGAACTGAAAAAAATCAGACCCCCCAAATTCAAAGACCCAATTCAAAAATGGGCATCTGAAATGAACAGACATTTCTCAGACAAAGAGATAAAGACAGCAAAAAAATATATGACAAAATGTTCAACATCACTCGTCATTCAAGAGATGCAGATGAAAACAGCCCTGAGATTCCACCTCACCCCAGAAAGAATGGCTGCTATCAAGAAATCAACAAATAACAAATGCTGGCAGGGGTGTGGGGAGAAAGGAACCCTTCTCCATTGTTGGTGGGAGTGCAGACTGGTGCAACCACTGTGGAAATCAGTATGGAGATACCTCAAAAACTAGGATTGGAAGTCCCATTTGACCCAGCTATTCCCCTGCTGGGTATCTTCCCCAAAGAATTAAAAGAATCATACCACAGTGATATATGTGCACCTATGTTCATAGCACACAGTTTGTAATAGCTAAAGCTTGGAAGCAGCCCAAGGGCCCATCAACTGGAAACTGGATAAAGAAAATGTGGTTTTTTTAATAAAATGGAGTACTACTTAGCCATAAAGAATGAGAAACTAGAGTCATTTATAGCTCAATGGATGCATATTGAGGCCATACTCTTAAGTGAAATAAATAGGACACACATATGTAAATACCAAATAGTTTCTCTAGTGTGAGAAACTGAGAGTGTAAACAAGGGTTAAAATGATTAAAATGAATAATTGATAATTTGAAATAGGAAAAAAGGTCCAAAGAGGAAGGAATGAAGGGAGCAGAAGGGGAAAGGAAAAGAGGGAAAGGAAAAACTATGAGAAAAGAAAAGAAATGGAAATGAAATCTGTGTAAATAGGGAAGGACAGAGAGGGTGAAGGGTGCACAGGGAATGGGGAACAAAATAAGAACAAAGATACGTCATGTACAGGTACAAACACCCAATGATAAATGTAAACGTATTGTATACCTAAAATGTACCAATAAAATGTGCCAATAAAATTTTTTAAAAACTAATTTGTTTGTTTAAATACATTTGCTAATGGATCATGGATTTAATACCTCATAATGAACTGTTTTGGTGGCAGATATTGTTCCAAAATGATGATAATTCTAGTTCTACATATTTAGACATAGGCCAATCATGTCATATTTAATTCAATAAAATGATCAATGTAAAATTAATGGAAACTCGTGAATGTTGTGTTGAGTGACTGTAACAAATGAAAGTTCAATATGGAGTTGAGACTGCTTTATGGCTCATTCCCAATACTGTCTTAATTTTCAGATGTACATCCCTCAAAGCCATTAAAAGAAAACCTCTGCAAATCAAAATTCTCACTTACTCATGAAAGGCCAACAGACATGATATGTTTTTAAAAGAGAGAGAGAGGGAGAGGGAGAGAGACATTTATTGTGCACAAGTATCAAAAAGGAAATACTAAAATAGGTGCTAGA
Source organism: Heterocephalus glaber (assembly GCF_000247695.1). The sequence continues at coordinate 12,904,143 of NW_004624766.1, forward strand.
AAAGCAGTAGAGCATGTAGCTCCAACATTCTATATTATAAAAGAGAAAATTAGTTTCCTAAGGAGCACCAGTTACTGACAGGCAAAACAGAAATCATTCTGTTCCATCCAGAAATGTTATTATTTTTTTCTGGCTCCAAGATAGATATTTTGATTTTTTTCTTCAAATATTTTAGAAATAAAATAAATAAATTCGGGATGAATTTATGCCTTATATCAGATTATCTCATGCTTTAAGGCATTTTGAAATAATTCTCCACTTCGAGTGTGTACATATTCCTTCTCTCCAATTACATAGTAAGAGGGCATATATGCCTAAGAGACAAAAAGCTCCTCATTGTCAAGGATATTCCATCATGATCGCATTTACAGAATTATGCCAGGAAGTTTTTAGCTTTACTCATCCAACAAGCTCACAAGAGAGGAGTAATTAACCATCCTTTTAGATGGCAGAAGACGATCGGAGATGCAAGCCCTGATAAAGCGCTTTCCTATTTCACTGGACACTGGTGGCCTTGTGCTTACCCAGCACAGTAGATGTTTCATTAGGAGTAAAATAAAGTCATCATAAAATAAGCATTTTCATATGCCCAAGACCTTTGTGAACAAAGACACAATAGTCAGTAATATTGCAAGACGGCTCCATGACACTCAGAGACAGGCGGCCGTTCCTGTATCAGAGGCACTAGTGCACGGTGTTGAACATTCAGGGGCTGAAATGTGAGGTCTGCAATCATGGCACCCTGGTTTGAGTGTTGACTTTCTACTTAGTATCTAGGTGACATTGCACAAATGAAATCGTCTCTACCTATTTAAGTTTGCCCTGGAGAGCTGAATGTGCTAAGAAATTAGCAGCACACAGTGAGCACTAAATAAGTATATGCAGGTATTACAACTAGCTACTCCCTTTCATCTCTGCATTGTCTGAATTTATATTACATATAGAGGATTCATCCTAGCAGCAGACAAATAGGAAGGTAGCCAGATTGATCTCCACATTTCAAATAGGCAATTACGGATTATCTTATGATAAAATGGAGCAACACATTTGATTTGGTGGATAATGAGATTTCTTTCTTTCTTTACAATTTTCAGGTGGATCTGCAACCCTAAACTGCATGTTTCTCACACACTATTGTAAATCAAAGATAAATTTAAAATATTATGTTGCACATTATCTATTATGCCTTTTGATAAGAAAAGGTCCAAAGGGGAAGGGGAAGGGGAAGTGGGAGGGGTTGGGAAAAGGAAAGAAGGGAATGGAATTAATATGAGGAAAGGAAAAAATGGAAAGTCTTTGTAAATGGGGAGGGGTTGAGGGGAATGGGGAAAAAATAAGAACCAAGATATCATGTAAAGGTACAAGTTCCCAATGATGAATGTCATTATATTGTATACCTGAAATATACCAATAACATTAATTTAAAAATTTAAAATATTATGGTAAAAGATAAATTATGGTTCCCCAAAATAAAATTTGTTGACAAAATTTATGATAAGGTTAAAACTATAAGTTTTCTAATGAACCCAACCATGTATGAAGCACCTTGCATTAAATACAATCTGCTTGGAATTTGGCACCCACTTTAATCCTAGTGTGCCATTGATCGACAGATTCAAAAATCATTTGTAAATGCCTACTCTATTATTATCTTCATTTTACAGAGAATCAAAAAAATAGGTGGAGATTAGTGTTTTCAGGCAACAAATCAAACATTTCTTTGGCTGATTTTGGGTACCGGTGATTGTGAAGGACCCAAGATATGTCTTTAAATTTCTCACGTACTACCATTTCTAAAAATTGCTAGTTGAAGTAGAAATTGAGTGAGTCCTATAAATTCAATTTAACAAACATTTATAATGCCTAGCGCTATGCTAGACAGGTAGGGTAACACCGAGATTGAAATAGGGTACTTTTCCTTTCAGAGTACGAATTTGAAGTGGGATCCTCTTAATAACAAATGGATTTTGAGAGCTTGCTAGGGGTCAGGGTTCTAATAAGTTCTTCATATGTCTTGTCACAATTTAATTTCACAAGCCTATAGCTAGGAACCCATCTGCCCAACTCATAATAAGACAAATTGGCATAAAGAATTTGAATTTCCCAAGGCCCCTGATGGAGGTTAGATTGGTGTTTGGTTCTGGTAGTTTCAATAACCTACTTTCCTCCCAAGATCTCTTTCTCCATCCTATTTAGCAATCCATTCCCTGACCTTGAATCACTGTTCATTTCTACAAAGACAGTTCCAAGTATCACACTCCCCAATCACTGCCTCCTGTCTTCTTGCCTACTGCTGTTACTATATAGACTCAGAATAATTTTCAACCTCACAGAACCTCTGCCATTTCTTCTCTCCTTGCATCCTAGCTTCTTTCCTACCAAGCTTAAATTCCAACATGACTCCCTTGCTTTCTCCCCCTCTTTTGTAATTGCATGGCTAACTCTAATCTTGGATAGATCAAGTGCTTCACCTAAACTGTGACAGTATCCCGGTATCTGGGTTTGATGAAAACAAAAACTAAAAATATTGACTTTATTTCAAATGCATAATCATGCTAATGTACCCTCAGTGCTACAGCTGAATCATATTAGATTTCCCGGATCAATAGTCTTCATCTCAGGGTATGTTTAGGCTCTTCTTAATTATTGAATTAAGAACTTTGGTTAATATGGGTTATATTGGTCAGATTAGAAATCACAGCTGAGAAAGTTTAAAACCTTTCTTAATTTACTTAAAAACAAAACAATGTGAATCCATTATATGTTAACATAAATTTTTTAGGAATAATAATTATATTTTCCAAAAAAGAAAAAAACAATTGAGGAAAACATTGCCATCATTTTGTGTTTTTCAAATCTCTTACTGTCTGGCTATAGAGAAGACCATGCTGAATTTTCTTAACTGCTTTTGCACTGAATCTGTTGCAATACTACATGTCATGTAGTCTCTGAAAACTTTTGATGCAAGGAGAGTAAAAAAACAAATAACATAATAGTATTGTGATTTTTTTAAAATTCTAACTTGTTTTGTATTAGTACATGTTTGCAGCACATGCAGTTTACAATCATCCTGGGGAGTTTGCATGTACCTCATTGAGCTTGACTCTTTCTCTGGTACTCTTCCTTTCCCATCCTCCCTCCTCACCTCCTCTGATCTTACAGATCTGCTGACATCTTCTGTCCCCACCCACAGAGTCTCCAAGTCACAATTTAAAAAAATGCCACCCTCATCCATTCATTCTCTGCCACACTCAGATTAATTTTCCATTATTCCTCAAACCTTCAGTACTTTCTCATAATTGCAATACATGTATTTCCTTGAATAACAGGGCAAGAAGAAAAGAAATTCCATATATACCATGTTATCACCTGCCTAATGACTACCTTTGTCATTGGACGGGGACCAAGTTCTCCTAAGAGGAGGTGGGCATCTCAGCTTCTCTCTGAGTGGGCTCCTGACTTTCGTCACAGAGGAGGAAGTTTAGGACATGTCAGTAGGAGGCAGGCACAGGTTTATTAGGCCCAGTTAGAAAGTAAGAGGGAGAATAGAAAGGGCTGAAGGTTGAGCAGCTGCAGGGCTCATTGTTAGAGTGTCAGATGGGCCACTCACAGAAGGGTGAGGCTAGCACTTCTGGATTAGCTGTCGTGGGCAAAGGTCCAGCCCGTCATTATATCAGATCTGGGTTTGTAGTCCCAGGGTAACCCTCATGGCTTGAGGGACAATTTTGTTCCCATGTGATGATTATTCTTGCTTGGGGAGGGCAGTGACTCAGTTCCCATTAGGTGGTAATTGCTCCTGCTTGGGGATGATGATCTCACCACGGGGTGGTCCGAGAGGCTCTGATTTTCCTACAACCCAAGTGATTATAGGATGGGAGACTTCTAAGCATCAGCCCAGGGGGTCTGGACGTGGATATGGTAGAAAGCTGGCAATTGGATATCCCCGCAGCCCTGATCACTATCACTTTTATCTTGGTTTCTTCAATCTTAAAGAGCAATGAGGTGGACTAGGTAAATTTAGGGCTAATAAATCTTAATAAGACAGTTCTTAAATACAAAGAACTGAGCGAGGATCTGAACCAAGTGCATGAGGCGTGGAAATTCATGAAAAAGATAAATTAGTATGGGCTTTATGGATCAAAACAACTTTAATGATAAAGATAGCTCTCTAGATGTATCTTTAGGGGTGGGAACATCTGGATACCTGAAAATAGAGCTGGAGTTTGGGATGCAGGATTCCTGAGTAGGGCAATGGGGAGAAGCTTAAGAGCAGCACAACATGAAGGGTCACAGTAATTGGAGAAGGTGAAATATAAGAGATGTATACTGGTCTCCTCTAAATTTAATGAGCTTAATCCGTCTATATGCTGCAGGTCTGTAAAATCAAACATACAAAGATTCTGTGAGAAAACTGTGGTGATTTGTGTGTGTTTCCATCATCTTGCCTTGATTTTATTCGTTACAGTAGACCTTTTTTTCTCAAAATAAGCAAACATTAAATTTTGAGTCATTTTTTTGCTCTGTAACTGATGTAGCATTTATAGTCATGGTGTTTGGTTTAAAAAGCAGGCAGGTTTCTGGTAGTACTTTTTCTGAATGTACTGATTTGATTTTGGAGCATAAATCAAATCATATCTGAAAACCTTTCGATGTGCGGGTGGCACCATTGAAGGATAAAGAGCTAAAGGAGAAATACATGCAGCATTTCAGCTGTTCTTTAACACTCTCACAATATTCACTTTTCAATTCTTGCTCCCAAACTAAAAGGAAACAAGTATCCTTTCTCAGAAACACTTTGATAATAACTAGTACTTTTCTGCATTATTCTTCATTCTTTTGTTCTATTCCAGCCCTGCTTCCATAATCAATCTCGGCTATTTGCACTGGGGAGTAAGTTCCTTCCATTTGTTTGAGATGCTGAGAGTGAATGCAAACCAAGGAGGAAATAGATTATCCAGGCACAAGCTTTATTTATGCTCTGACACAAGTACTTCTGCCTGCACTTGTTTTTTACATGCACGGCTGTCCTCTCCATATCTACACAGAAGCTCTCACTGTCTCGGGTTTTCAGTAGCACACTGAAAACTGGATTCATCAAGCAAATCTGGTGTACTCTTTGCTAATAGCACATGGTAAGCTACCTGTGGAAAAAGGAAGAGAGAAATTTCACTCCAGAGACATTTAAAATGTAGATTTCCTTATTAATTTTTAAGTATGAAAGAAGTTAAATTTTAAATGGAGAGAAGATAAGTATATATTATCATATATTTAATCCTCAGTTGCTTAAAACAACGGACTTTTATCTTTACTTTTAACCCAACTCCATTTAACACGTATTTTAGTAAGCCATTTTTGCAAACTATTAATGGAATTTTGAGTCTTGAAGCTTTCATTTAGGGTTTTAGTATCTCCTAATCTTAAATTTTGGGGTGAATAATTATAAACATAAGAATTGGTATTGCAAAAAGAAGATATGAAAAGCATTTAAAAGATGATTACTATGACTCTTAGAAGACAAGAAGTAAACTGCAGTGAAAATCCTTGATATTAAACTAAACAAGATAGTGCATGACTATAATCCCAATGCTTGGGAGTCTGAGCCATAAGTTTGAGGCCAGCCTGGCAGAACAGTTAGTTCAAGACCAGCCTGAACTACATAGTGAGATCCTGACACAAGGAAAAAACATCTTGATCTTGAAGCTTCATTCTGTGAAGAATCTTGGACTTGTGGAAGAAAGTATATTGACAGAACAAGATCATGAGGTAGTCCTATATTCTGTAAATTCTAGCAGAAATCATACCAAGGTAAAGCTAAGTGAATATAATCTAGTGTATTGGGGAAAATCTTTGCGAAAGAATCTTCAGATACTCATGGGGTATCTTAAGTAAAAATATGAGACTTTTTTGCCTCAGGAATGTAAAAAAATCCATAAAAATAATTTATAAATTTAATAGACATTTGTTTTATTGTTTAGTCCTTGTCATAAAAAATATGCTGGATTGTATAACAGTACTATAAGCCGTCTCACTTAATTAACACAGCCACAAAACTTAGTAGTCACTATCTTTTTTGGAAATGATCTTTAAGTTGCTGAAATATTTAATATTTGCTTGAATAATTGACTAAAAAAGCAGGAAGAAATTTGATTCTCAGAATCATGTAGTCTTGTAGAAAAAAATTTTGAGAAAGTGGGAGAGAAGGAAGAAAGAAGGGAAGGAGGGAGGGAAGGAGGTGGGGGAGAGAGAGAGAGAGAGAGAGAGAGAGAGAGAGAGAGAGAGAGAGAGAGAGATCTAAACATGTAAGGTGGCCCAAATGAAAAACTTAATGTATTGACCAGGCATTTTGTGTGTACATTTCAAAAGGAAAACTTGTTAGGTTTTGTGAATTTGTTCCTCATTACTTTTCTCTTGACATTTATAGTCACATGCTTAAAGAAAGGTGAGGAAGTGTGGCTAATGTTCCTGTCTATACTTCACTATAGCAAGGCTATCTCCCCTGAGCATGCAGTGGGAAATCAGTGGAGGAACCTGGTGAGATTGCCCACCAGTGCAGGCCATTTTTACACTAATTGATTGTATAAGAATTTCGGTAGGAATATACGGTTTTGGAAAGATCTTTAGGGATCAGATTCTGTACTGCTTGTTACTGTTGCTAATGCATTTGTTGTAGAGATTGTTGATTTGGTATGGATACACCTGGAAGAGATGAGAAACCAGTGTGTCCTGACATAAGCAAGATTATAAGTAAACACTGGCATACCTGGTAATTTCAAGGCAGGAAAGCAAGCATTTTAATAAAAGCACCAACAAAATTGGCAGCATTGACAAAGTCCTTCAATCCAGTAGATTATGAATGTAGTAGCTGGAATTCTCTAGAGTAATAGAATCGATATAAAGCATGTGCATAATTATATGAGGGCGCTTACTAGGCAGGCTTACAGGATCAGAGGCGGATCACAGTGGCTGTCTGCGTGATCAGGGGTGAAAGAACACAAGATGGCCATCCGCCTTGAGCAGTCAGAAGATCCAGTAGGTGCTCCACTCAAAAAAAGAAACAGGATCACAAAGTCTGGTGAGGATGCAGAGAAAGGTAAACACTTACGCATTGTTGGTAGAAAAGTAAGTTGGTACAGCCATTCTGAAAAACTGTAGATATTGCTCAAATAACTAAAAATGCAACTGTCTTATCATTGAACTATCTCAGTACTGGAAATATACTCAAAATTTTAAAAAATGAGTTTATCAAACAGATATCTGCATTTTCATGTTTATATTAGCACTATTCATAAGAGCCAATATATGGAAACAAATGAGGTGTCTATTTCTGAACAAATAAGGAAATTGTGGAATATATGCACAGTGGAATATTTTTCAGCCATAAAATTAATAAAATTGTGTCAATTGCAGCAAAATGTTTGCAAATAGAGGAGAGTGTGTCAAGCCAAGCATACAAATAAAAATACGGTATGTTGTCCCTCATATGTGGACACTAAAAAAGATCTTGTCATAGAAATAAAGAATAATAGTGGTCACTAGTGGCTAAAAAGATTAGAAGGAGGGCCAGGGATTTAGCTCAGTGGTTCCGGCACCTGCCTTGCAAGTGAAAGGTCCAGAGTTCAATCCCTGGTACTAAACAAAACAAAACAGAACAAAAAACAACAAAAAAAAGAGCAGAAGGAAGGAAAGCTAGAGGGAGGACAGATAAAGACCACAAATGCAATTAAATGGGATGAATATGTTCTAATGTTCTAGAGCACAGTATGATGACTACAGTTTATAAGAATACATTAAGTACTTTATACAGAACCAGTGGAGAGGAATCAAAAATTTCCAAATGCAAAGAAAGTGTGAGTAAGGATATGGAAATGATAACAACCCTTCTTCAACCATTTCACATTCTACACATGTGTAAAATTATCACATTGTATCAAGAAATGTGTACAATTATGTGTCAATTAATAAATTTAGGAGGAATTACAGTAGCAGTAAGTATGAGCCAATGACCAAGAATGGACATAAAAATAAATGCACATAAATATTATACTCAAAGATCCAAACCAATGTCAATGTAGTAAAGATATTGAAGATCTGTAGTTTTTAATCCTCTGATCATTTTTGAATGACATAAAGCATTCCTTGTTCCCCACTCTCCAATCTAGAATATTGCTTATAAAAGTTTTTTGTCATAAATCTTGGCAATGCTATTTGACAAATGTCATCTCAAATGTTGGTCTATCCCTTTCTCAGCTCCAAAGTGAGTAAATAACCCCTTTTTTCTGGCCCCCACACTATATGAGGAGGTGGAAACCAATATGCTCATGGGTTTATTCCCCTGCAATAATACTTTGAAAATAATTTAACTTTTGTTTTTCCAATCAATTATCAAACCACAGAGCTTGGTATTCAAATAGAAAATGATCTAAATCCCAAGGAAAAGTGTGAAATGTAAATTCTTCAGGTGATAGTGCATTTTATTGTAAGACTACTTAAGACCAAGATTCTCTGCAAAACAAAGGGATAAACAAACCAATAGCAAAACCCACGGATGAGATATACAAATGTTCTCCATTGCTGAGAGGGCAAAATTCAGGTACCTGGTTTGATAAGGTTTAACCAAATTTCCCTTTCTTAGTTAATTCTATATTCATTTTTATCCAGTAAAGCCTTACTACTCTCTTTCCTCAAAAATTATCCATTCTGTATCTCTTTTTGTGATTTTTCTGTCTTACTTAGAATACCTTCTAGGTCACTGACACTTCCTCATAGAAAGCAATCTTGTTCATCTCTACTGAGATCTGAAACCTCCCGCTTCACTGTCATGGTTTCAATCATAACTGTTCCTCAAAAGTGTCACATCCTTGAAAGGTGATTGGGTAACAGAGATTGGATAACATAGTGAGTTCATCCATTCAGGAGTTTAGTAGTTGAATGTGCTCCTTGAAGGTGGAGCTTGGGCTGGAGGTAGGTCACTACGGATATGACTTGGAAGATATACTCTTGCCTCCAGCTATTCCCCATCTCCCTGCTACTTGGCTGCCATGTGTTGAGCACCATTTTCCCCACCAGGCCCTTCCACCATGATATTCCCACCTTGCATCCAATTGGCCATGGGCTGAAGCCATGAGCCAAATAAATCTCTCCTCCTTCAAATTGTGGGTGTTAGGTATGTCGTCCCCATGACAGGAAAGTGACTGAGACAATCACACTGCCTAACTCTGGAAAGGAAGCTGAGAATGCCTGTACCAACAAGCATGAGCTACTTGTTCCAAGAAGATTTTTAAGCCAATGCGTAACATCACTGATTGCTTCAGGGTAATCCTGCATATCAATTTACCTGAACAAATAGTTTGCTCATTTGGGCAAATACTTCTCATAAGACAAGGAAGTGCTTAATTGAGCAAATAGCTTGTTTGTCAAACAAACATTTTACTTAGCAAGACTTGTTTTAAGTGCTGTGTCCACCAATCCTAAGTAATCATGTCATATTATTTCCTCAATTCCAAGTGATCACCTGCCTTTGACAGACATGATTTAAGCTACTGACGATTAGTCCCTAAACCTTGTGAATATACTGACTGATCTCTTGTGAGAAGTCACTAAAGTTCTTCAATGGGTTTCATAAATTGCTTTGTTTATTTAAAATATTATGGTATTTGGGGTTTTTCTGTTCAATTTACAGTCAAGGATGTTATAATACATCAGAATTCTTTCAGAGACAAGCAAGAAGGATCTGGAAGTATAGCTCAGTGTTTGAGCATGACCCTAGCAGGTGTGAGGACTTGGGTTTATTTCCAGTACTATGAAAAAACAAAAGCAAGGAATAGAAAACCCTTCTGAAAATCACTTAAAACCAAAAGAGAGTTTTTCAGCTTACAGAAAGCTGAAAGCACACAGAAAGGCATAGAGTCGAGGCTTAAAGAGGGTTTAGACACTATGCTAAGCTTTCTCAAATTTTATCCCTAATAACTAACCCCAGGTAATCTTTTTTTTCTTCAGAATATGTTGTTTACATTTTGCTTCAGCCTTATATTCTAAGACTGGGTTCCACAGAAGCAGACTTTGAGAAAAAGATTCACACCCAAATTCAGAGATACAGGAAATGTCCATAGGAAAGTGGAGAAGTAAAATGGTGAAAATAAAGAATAAAATGTGTATTATAAAATCAACAGTCAATGTAGACTACTAAAGCCTAACTCTGCAGAGAGAGCTCTAGCAACAATTCAGGATACACACGTCCAAGTTACACTACCCAAAGGCCAGGACAAATGTACATCTTCTCATTAACAACAACTCTCTTTGCTTTCCACCTTTGATTGTAGATGTTATACATGTGCTTTACCTCCATTTTATGCACTGGTTAGAACTCTTAGTTCATAAATTTGTTCAAGGAAAAATACAAATTTTCTTTCCTTTTATCTTCTTGCACATTATTCAGTCTAATTTCTAGAAAGAAAAAAAAAACTTGATCTTAATCTTATTGGATGGTCCTCTTTTTCCCTAAATGCTATTAGCTAAGAAAGCAAATTTATATTAAACAGTAGAAAACCAGGAATCTGAATTTTGTAATATCAACAATTAAGAACGTTTGAAAGTCTTAAATATCTCACCGTAGGAAATGTTTATGTTTAGGATTTTCACTGTCAATTCGTTTTTCTCTTTGTTTGGTTTTACCAAGGAACATTGCTATTTTGTTAAGTCTTCACACAATACAATGGACTCTCTGATGGAGAATTGGTATTTCAGATATCCCATGGGGATTTCAATCATTTTGGAATTTTAATACTAAGCTTCTTGCTTTGAAGGTTGATTGGAAAAATAAAGGTAAGTTATCTGCAAATAATGGCAGCAGCAGAGTGAGAATGCAATCATCTTGACCCCCATCTGCTGGTCAGAGGAAAGGCATTGCCTCTTCATGTTGGAGCTGAGGAAGGGACATTTCAAAGTTTGTCATAACATTAGTCAACTACATTGCTAAGATTTATGACAAAAAAACTCATAATGATTAATATCCTATTTTTCGGATCCCGAGAAGAACCAGGAAGAACACAAATATTCTTAGGCTAATCGTTCATTTCACATTTACACTTAACCTGTCTCTAATCCTGGTGTAGACACTGTATAGATATATGATTTTGAATGAGTTGGTAGGTACCATCATTGTTGCTCAGTTCCGCTAAGATGATAATACTTCGTAAACGTGCTATGAAAATTCAATGAGGGAGAAAAACAGAGTTTGCCATAAAATTCAAAAGCATTAAAGATTGTCCACCTTCCCCACCCTGGGAAACACAAACCTAAACTACAGTGTTGTGTCCCCTTATCCCAGTGAGAGTGGCTATCAAGTATGATGAAATTAATAATCATAATCATAATAAAACAAACGGTGTTGACAATAAAGAGAAAAAAGAACCTATCTGCCCTGTTGATTGATGGGAATGTAAATTAGTATAACTACTAGAAAAAACAGTTAAGATTGTTTTCAAAGACCTCAAATTAGAACTACCATAGATCCAGCAATCTTACTGCTGGGTATATATAAACAAAAGAAATAAAATCTGGGTGTTGATAAGATATCTGCATTCATATGTTTATTAAGGCAGAATCTGCAATAACCAGGATACGGAATCGGCCTAAATATCGAGCAACAGACTAATGGATAAAGAACTGTGAGATGGAGAGAGAGACAGGAGGTAGAGAAAATTGAATGTACTCACCACGAAGAAATGATAAAATTTTAAGGTGTTAAATGTTTACCCTGGGTTGATGGATAAATATTACGTACATTAATCAAAACTTTACATTGTACCTAAAGGATATGTAAAAAATTATGTGCAAGTCAAAATGTTTTTTTAAAAATCAACTTTTAATCTTGTAGAGAACAGGAAAACCAAATCTAGACAAAATTCTAGCCAGAGATGATGGCTGGCTCCCTAGCCTTCCAAGCTCTGGCACAAGCTCCTGAATTTGCTTCCCTGGCAAATGTGTTCTCAGGCTCTTTGTGTAAAGAAAACATACAAAAGGAGTTCAAAATTTGCAATTAGTTCTGCCAGGGTGAGCTGCCCTTCAGTCAAAGTTATGGCTTGGAAGGAAGGATTGTAATATGACATTTGTTTCCTAGGCAGAGGAAGCCTTCCAGGAAATCACTGCAAGAAAGAAGAAGGTTGGTGGCTGCAATGGAGAGCAGAAGACAGTGAACCCAGAGTTAGGGTACAGAGGCTCTACTCCTGTCTACAGATACCTAATCACATGCCACAGGCTCTTGCTCAATTTCATTACTTGTGCATGGGAAATTTTTCAAGGTTGTGGTGCAAAGTTCACCAGACAGTGCTGAAACAATACTTCAAAAATTAAAAAAAAATGAATGCAATGTTTAGCAATTGCATAGTTTCCCTCTGGATACAAAAATGAAAAGCTAATGTAAGTGATAATGAAATGCAGCTGCAGCCACATAGCTAGCTGATCTCTGAGCAACTTACTGCAGAAGCTTTCAACATGGACGGCAGGGAACTAATGGAAGCTTAGTACCGGTGGCCCCAGAAAGTCTTAGGGGGAATTCATAAATGCTCAATGCATGATGCTCTAGCAATGGAAAGCACCAAACAGGAAATAAGGCCTCTTGTCCTTTCTTTCTCATATTCTGCACAATATTCAAAAGCAAAATTGAAAACATTCTAGATCTGAGTTTCTTGGGGAGATATTCTGCTCTATCTATAAATGTCTTTATTGAGCACTTAGTTTATACTAAGATATTCCCATTTATGCAGTCATCTTGTGCGAGGGTATTAAACACTTAATACCTTAAAATTATTATCTCATTTAGTCCTTCAAAGAATGTATAAAGTTAGTGTTGACATACTCTTTAATCTATTAGGAAATTGAGAGATAAGGTCATTAGCGTATGGTAGATTCTAAGTAGCTTTTAGCAGCATAGAAATTCAAATCAAGGTCTTCCAGAAGTTGTACACTCAAGCATAATACTATGTTAGGGTTCAAGCTTCTGAAAATCTTCCCTCAACTTATTTAGTTAAATTCCATAAACCTCACTGAAACAAACACAAGTTGAAATATAATTCTTTTCAATTTTTACAGTGAACTTGCTTCATCCAGCGATTTGTGGAACAGAATGAGACTAAGAACAGTATAAAATGGGATATTCTCAACCAGAAGTATTTAGACATTTTTATTTTGCATTCGTGCCTGAGAAATAAGAATTTAAAAACTTCCATTTTATATCCAAAAGCATTGAAGTCAGACGTCAAATGTTCACAATGTCTTCCTGGGGTTCAATATGGAAAAACACACTCTGTCTGGTAGTACAGAGGTATTTCTTCCACTCCAACCTAAACCACTGTACAATGTCTGTCCTTCAGAGTTTACAAAAAAATGCAATTTCTGCTCTTCCCAGTCACATAGACTAGAATGCCTGGTCATGCCAGGGAGCTTTTAGTAATAAAGGATTGAAAGAAAAAAATAAAACAAAAGTAAATGGTGAAGGCAGAATAGATCTCAGTTTCTTTATCCTTGATAATACTGGTGTGCTCAGATATTAAAATGGAGACACCATTCTTTTTAAGTTTAGTGCGTTCAAGTCAAGAAACTGTAAACTGCAATGGCAAGCAAAGACTTTATAGATTAAGCATTCCTAATCTGAAAATACCAAGTGGAACATGCTCCAAAATCTGAAAATTTGGAGCTTTCAGATAATGACACAGTGGAAAATTCCATACTTGACCCCAAGTAATGGCCAAGTAAAGGGTTGTTATCAACATACAATGCACTAGAAATACTGAATAAAATTGCTTTTAGTGTATAGGTAGCCAGTGCACATGAAACATGAATGTATTCTGTGCTTATAGTTGAGTTCTATCTCCAAGCCATCTTACTGTGTCAATGCAAACATCCCCAAATCCAAAATCTCTAAAATTAAAAACTCTGCTATTTCCAAACATTTGAGACAAGGGATGCTTAAGTTTTGTTACATCTCTAGGTATATATAAAAATAAAACTTACAAATCACTTTAAAGATGTGAATGTCTATAAATCATAAACTTGGTTGCAATTTTTCCAAAGATTACTATTACATGGAAAAAGAATTTGTACCTTGGACCAAAAGATAGTATTGGAGGCCTAGGAATATTTCCCATTGACATCAACATATCTCATAGGCAGGTAGATAAGCCATAGTGTGGCTTCTCCATTGTTCTGACAACAGTTCTGTCACAGCAGAGGATCTGAGATAGTACCGACATGGTACAATGTTTGTATCCCAGCAGCAAGTGAAAGCATGGATCATCTCCTGAAGTTGTCAGTACAAACACTCTGTGGTACAGGAAGAGATAGCTGCCTTGGGGAGTAAATCATGTGAATCCTAAGAATGATGAGGCCAGGCTCCATTCTGCATGGGTCTACAGCAGGTAATCACTGGAATAAATCAGTGGGCTGCCATCGCTAAGGGATCCTTTACATCCAGACCAGAGCTCTTTACTAGCACTGGAGGTGAAGAAGTACAAGGGCAAGAGTTAAAACATAATACAGCGAGAGAGAGTCAGAGTAAGTCTAACTGAGATGGCCAGGTTTCATTAGCTTGTAATAGTAAACACCAGAGACCATTCTATCAAATTAGGGTAGAGAATTGGCAGGAAACAGAGCTGATGCAGACATTCTGGAAGATATCTATATGTATATCTATATCTATCTATATCTATCTATATACATCAAGAGCCTTAAAATGCGCATGTGCTTTTTCCAGCCAGCTTCTGTCCTAGGATCCAATTTTAAGGAGTATGTGTTCAAAAAATTGAAGTAAAAATGATTGTTAGTGACAATAGTAGTCATAAGAGTAAGAATGAGAACTATTCTAATTCCTGAATGAGGAGCTGATTAAATAAACTACCATGTGGCAATAAAAGAAAAATACTCAGTAATTTTAATAAATACTGTATGTTATGACCTTTAGGTAATTGAGAGTCTTTTTCATAATTGGATGAACAAGTTGCACACCTTTCCGTAAAGAGCATGAACCAAGTTAAATTTATACAGTTTGGTAATCAAAATTCATGGGTATCCCAAAGTATATTTAAATATATACCTAAAAAAGTCAATGATAATGAATACTGACTTAGAAAATATCTGGACTATATTAACTGAAAAAATCAGAATATATATTATATGTCACATTATTATATTTTAACTATGCATGGTCATACATGAACATTATATTTTTACAGTTCCTTAAAATCATATTAAAAGCATGGACCACCTTCACCGTTGAAGGACACAAACTTCCTTTGAATATTTGACTTATTTCTTCAGAAGTTCACTTTAAAAAAAAAGGTTTGTTGACACAAAATATGCTCACTTATCTCTCAACTAAATAAAGAAAAACTTTATTGATTCAACTAAAGGGCATATATTTCAAGAGAAATATCTTTATATAAAGTAATGATAGTTTTCAGCCTGGCAGTTTTCTCTGTTTCTGTGGGTAAGCATGGTTTGAAATGGCTAGATATTAGATATTTGTTAAAAGGACATGAGCGAATGGGTGATTTCCGGAATGGAGGAATGAAGGATCCATTGAGCCCTTTTTGCAGCAGTGAACCAGTTATTACCTGGAAAAATTGTAACCAGGACTTCCTTTTTTCACACTATGCTCACTCACAGGGCTAAGGTTCTAAGCAAGAAGCGAAAGGCTGAGAACACCAAGTCTCTAGCTGTGCCTCATGCCAGTTTAGGATGGAAGTTTCTTGCAGCACCAGGTGATACTGAGGACACTAGAAACCACTACCTTTTCCAGTCCCCTTGTTAGGAAATGAGATTGTTACTAAGAAGTTAACTGTCCTTTCCCCAACTCTCCTGGAGAAGAGATATTGCCCAAGGGGAAGATCAAAAGAATAGAGGGCTCCAGGGCCTCCCCAAGGAAAATGAGTGTTTGGAAAGAAGTGTAAGCCTAATGGCATCTCTGGAAATAATACTATGTGTAGTAAGCAATTTGTAGGATGCCAGAAGTCCAGTGGAAGTAATACGCTACGTTGTAGGCCAGTTACCATTTCAGAGATAATGATGGAAAGAGGTAGCTTAGAGAACATTCCAAGGGTCAGAAAAACCTGAGATATTGACCCCAAAGACTAGCTCTGAAAAGTGGTCTGAAATTAATTGGAGTAGACAGTGGAGCACTTCAAGCACTTAGGTACTGCTGAAAACTCTAGAGCAGTATGCTATTAGTTAGTTGAACCTTAGAGGTGACTGTGATGCTAACAGAAGCAGATTAATAGGGACTAGGTAGGAATAGAGACAAAAGAGCACTGTTACTACCCCTGTAACTCTAGGAAGCCCGAGCACACACCCTAAAGCGTACTCTTCGGAGTGAAGGCCAGGACTATGTACTGTGAGGAGTGTAGATTTTACTAATAGAGCCCAATTAAAGCATTAAGAAGTAAACAAATGAGCAAAAGCAGCAAGCCCTGTTTGTATCAAGTTTGTAAATCTGTTCTCTAAAATGTTCACTTTAAGCAAAAAATACAAAACAAGAAAGTTCCCATGAGAGGGTCCAGATGTCAATTTAGCAGGCAGTGAGTTTAAAGAATCCATTATATATTCAAAGACATAAAGATCAAAAGGTAAACTATTGCTATGGCTCATCTG
The DNA here is from genome assembly GCF_000247695.1 of Heterocephalus glaber. The sequence goes on from NW_004624766.1 coordinate 12,920,784, forward strand.
TTTCCCAAAGATTAAAAGCGTGTTCCCCCAATTGGCCCTACTGGGATGGGGTAGATTTTTGAGATGTGGGGCCTAAAGCAAGGTCCTTAGGTGCTTTAGGGCATGCCTCTGACTGTGGGCCCATGACCTCTTCTCCTTTTTTGCTTCCTGGTCATTAGATGAGAAATTTGCTCTACCGTGTGCCCCCCATGATTATCATCAAGCATGCCAATCCCAGCCCAAAGAAATGAGTTCATCTGATCTTGGGTTAGAATCTCCAAAACCGCAAGCCAAAAATGTTTTCTGTTTATAATTTACTAGCTAGCTAACAGAACCATGATTACTCAAGAAAAAGAAGTTAAAATAAAAATTTCTTAAAAGGGCATCTTTGTAGACAATCAAAGGATAAGATCATACTTAAAGTTAAATGACTAAATGACTGTGAAAAATACAGATACTGACTCTTGCTTTTTCCCTTCAACATTGTAATGGAAGTTCTGGGCAAGACAATCTAGAAAGAAAATGAGATAAAACAATTCATAAATAAATATATGAAACTGTTTTCAGATGACATGATCTTGCACATAGAAATTGCAAAGGAAATCTGTAAGAAACATTTTTAAAATAATGATTTCAACACAGTTGCAAGGTACAAGATTAATATACAAAAATCAATCATGTGTATACATGAGCAACAATCAATCTGAAATAGTTCTCAAAAGAATAAAATACTTGACAAAGCCAGTGAAAAATCATATGATGCAATTAAAAAGTTGTTGAAAGAAATGTAAGAACTGTATAAATGGAAATATTTCCATCATTCCAAATTGGAAGACATAATTACAAATGTGATCGGTAAATATGGTTAATGTTTATATTTAAAATGATTTATTTTAGTAAAAGACACATTGCTATTAATCCCCATAAAATATTCCCAATCACTTTGAGCAAATTTATCCCATAATTCTCTCCATTTTTATACCAGTTCCATGAGTGAGTCTTTTCTCATGAGCATTATAAGTTGTGATGTCATGGCTGTCTTTATATGAATATATATGTCTCTATGAATTTATATCAAAATGTTTACCATTTATATTTATTTTGACTTTGTAGACGAGCCAGAAGTCACTTGGTGGCAGGTCCAGTGAATAAAATCAATGAGGACACATCAAAATCCTAGTGTTTGAAAACAATTGCCATAAATATTTGATCTGTAAGGGATAATCAGAAAATACAGTGAATGTTTAAATAAAAAATACAATGAAAGACACATTGTCATGAATCTTTCTCAAAATACTCCTTTCTATTTCAAACAGTTATTTCATCCTTCCTGGCAATATACCTTTTACTGTAGTTAGTATCTTTTAATTAAAACCTTCACTATATTGTTTGATCATCTTTGCATTAATAAAATGGCAATATTCTTCTAATTCATCTACAGATTGAATACAATCATTATCAAAGTTGTAGCTGAATCTTTTCATGAAAATTGACAAAGTGACCTAAATTTTTTATGGAAACACAAGGACCCACAATAGCTTAAGAATATTGACAAAGAGAAAGATGGTTAGAGAACTCATAGAACCTGGAACATAAAGTTGCTACAAAGGTATAGTAATAGAGTAGTGGTAGCATAAGGGTAGGAAATAGAATAGAATTGAGAGTACAGAAACAAACCCTCATAATTGTGATCAATCAATTTTTGACAAAGACAGAAAATAATTTAATGGAAAAGCAATAATCTTTTTAGCAAATGGTGCTGGAATATTGGATTTCCACATGCAAAAGCAGGACACTCAACTTTTACCTCACAACATGGACAAAAATTAACTCAGAGTACATTAAAAACCTAATTGCTAAAGCTAAAATTACAAAACCATTAGAGGAAATGTGAGAATAAATATTCATGACCTTGGGTTTGACAGTTCAATCTTAAATATATTACCCAAAATTACCAAAAGAAAAAAAGTTGATAAATAGGATCTCAACAGAATTAAAAAATTTGTGCTTCAAAAGATCCCACTATAGTAGGTTTTTCAAAAAATTAATTTTATTGGTACATTTACGATATACAATAGAATGACATTAATAAAGGGTCTTAATCGCTTTCTTCCTGGCTGTTCCATAATACCCAGCATGCAAAATTAAAGTGGGGAAATTTATTTTGGCTCGCAGTGTGCAGAGGTTTCATTCCATTGTTGGCCGGCCTCAAGGCAGGACAGCATGGCAGAGGCCCATAGAGGGAGAGAAGCTGCTCACTATGGAAACTGGAAACAGAGAGGGGGCACAGAGGATCCGGAAAAGAGAGGTGCCCTCCCAGGCCATGCCCCCAATGGCCCGCCTCCTGGACCAGGCTCCACCTCCCAGCACTAAGCTCAGCTCTAACTCAACAGTGGATGAATGTGCTGATGAGAGTCACACACCCATGATCTTGTGGGCACACGAGTCTTTGGGAGGACGTTTAGATAAAAAGGACACTATAAAGTGACAAGATAACCTAAAGAATGGGAGACAGATCAAAATATAAATAAATAGTAAAATAAAAAAGAGGTGATAGGGAATAGGGAAGTAGACTTTATGAAGATGGGGAAGGGGATCCCGGAAAGCGGAGAGGTTGGGGGTGTAAAAGGACATAAATGGTACAGACATATTTACTAATTCTCCAAAAATGAGTATCATTATTTTGTGTTAAAAACACACCCCAATAAAAAAGAACGAGAGACAATATCATCAAATTCTATATCTGATCTAGAATTGTGTCTAAAATATATGAGGAATTTCTACTACTCAATTATAAGAAAGCATAATGCAATTTAAAAATGTGTCTTAGACTGTTTTCTGTTGCTATAACAGAAACCACAGGCTAGGTAACTTACAAAGAAAATAAATCTATTTCTTATAGTTCTGGAGGCTGTGAAGTCCAGTTTGAGGAATACTCATACAGTGAGGGCCTTCTTATGGGTAAAGCTGAATGGAAAGAGAGGATGAAAGAGAACATGAGAGCAAGAAGTGGACAAATATACTATTATAACAAGTGCCGTCTCCTAATAGCTGTGTCACTCTGGTGTTAATGACATCAATCCATTCATTAGAGCACAGCCCTCATGAGGATAAATTCTTATGAGACTTCACTTCCCAACAGTGTTGCGTTGAAGGTTAAGATTCCTGTACATGAACTTGGAGAGACTCTTTCAAACCATAAAAAAACACAAACGTGAGCACACATACTTACTCACTAAGGTAATCGGTGAGTAAACTCTGGTGAGGAAAATCATCTCTCTCCAGGTAATGATAAATGGCCAATCTGCACATGGCTATTGTTATCAACTGTGATTAGCTGATCTTGGGTACATCCCTATGAACTTGGTGGCAGAGAATTTGGGAAAATATCAAAGGATCCTCAACTTAATAAGCACAGACAAATTCAGCCATTTGCCAATCTATGAAAGATAAGGAATCTCTCACATAATCCTTTCATTCCTTTAATGGTAAGGGATTCCTTGGATGATAAGGAAAAATGTGTGCCTACACTGGACAGCTAAATTGAAAAATGTCCATCCTCATGTGGATGTAGACAGAAGTACTTTCATTTAAAATAAAATATGCAGTCTAATGTAGAAATTTATTAAAAATTTGTAGAATGTTGTAATACTAAAATCTGATCAGGTGGGACATTTCTCCCCTTTTGTACTCATCAGTATTTGATAAATGTGCTTGCAAATCAAACCATATTTATTTTCAATAGCAAAACCATTATAATTAGTTTTTAAACAGTTATTTTCCATCATAATTTTTATATCTCTTAATTATCCCGACGAGAGGACTATACTCTCCAATAGTGTTTGAGCTGGGAATAGCACTCAGAGCACTTTACAAATGATTGCTGGTTCACCTATGCATTTGAAGAAACTTCGCCTATTGTCATATTCGTGCTCCTCAGCTCAATTACACACTGAAGTGCTCAAGTGAAGCTCTTTTGAAGTCTTTCATCCAAATTGCTGAGGAAGCTTTAATACCCTGCTGTCCAATGATTTAGTGAAATTAATGATCCAAAGCACCAGTTAAATCTCTTTATTAATTTCTGGAAACAAAGGCAAAACACCAAAAGCTAGCAGAAATAATGTCAGGAGTTGCAGTAGCAAGCCGGTAGTATCGATGCATTTCTAAGAAGCCAGTAAATTGACATTATTTCAAATTTCTGAAGTTCATTAAAAAGAGCAATTGTGTTAGTCATAATAGTAGTTTTAATATGAAATCTGAATCTTAAACGCCAAGCATGATTGTGATGTATATATTGAAGGTCCGGGCAAAAGTGTAACTTCTTTTTTCAAATAACATGTGATTTGGAGATCAGGTTACAAGCACAGAAAGTGTAATTTAACAAGCTTGGGTTCATAGTTGGACACTTACTAGGATTCTGATGTTAGAAATCTTTACGACAGAAACAATTACATTAAAGCAGAATGTACTAAAACAATTAGACAATCTTCTACCCAAAACAGAAAGATAAGAGACTTTCATCTACAACTACTTCACAGGTAAATGGAACAATGAATGTAAAATTTTTATAATTTTAAAAAACATGATTCCCTTCCAGAGGGTCCTTCCTCTGAGTTATTATTTTAGTAATTAATTCAGCAAATACTCACTGAGTGCCTCCTATGGGTCTTGCAATCTGTAAGTATTTATATGGACATGGTAGCAGAATGAGATATGATTGGGGAGAGATTGTACATTAAACCAAGTAGCTCATGTTATTGGAGAGAATTGTGGCAGGCACATGAAAATGTCGCACACACACACAAACACACACACACCCCCCAAATATGTGAGGTCCTCCATCCTATTTAAATTTTGGAACTTCAGAAGTGAGTCTGAGTTAGTATTTGAGTTTATATTAATTTAACAAATTACTTCTAGTAGGTATTTTGCTATGTAATCATAATAATCCTTTTGTAACATAAAAATTTTAAAATTATATAACAATATATCTGTTACATCAACCAATGTGAATGGATGTACATTACCTAATAAAGGGAAATGAGAAAGATATATATAGGTGAAAAATAGGTAAAAATCAAATTACACATTTTCTTAAAATTAGAAATAAGAAAACACCACACATTAGAATCAATGGATATATTTAAGTAATAATTATAGGAATATAAAAATAAACATAAGTAAATAAATTTAATATCCATGAAAGAACTGAATATAAAGGTGGAGCTTGCATATTACCCCAGCTTCTCAGAAAAATGAAGCAGGAAAATCATTTCAGCTAAATCTAAAGACCAACGTAGGCAATGTAGAAAGATCCTACCTCCTCAAAGGAGATGCAGAAACTGTACATGACAGGATAAAGACAAATTAATGGAGTATCCGACTAGAAATAAATTGTTAAAAATATGAGGAAATAATTTAGTTAATTGAAATAAAATATTGAAATATGACCTAGAGAAAACAACAGATATAATTGAAATCAATATCCAGCCATTCTATTAGCAAAATGGACAGACTATTAATTAACATATAGGGGAAAATAAGCACACATATACAAAATTAAAAAGGATAAGAGGAAACTAACCTTTGAAACAGGATATTTTAAAAATTCATTAAAGGATTACTTTATAGGTTACTGTAACCACAGTGGAGAAGCAAGCTTAATTGTGCCTGTTTCCCCTGGACACAGAGAATGGGTAGAAAGAAACAAAGAATGGACACAAAGCCTACACAGGGTCACAGGGAAGCTCAACCAATGGTCTATAATTTAACCAGAGTCTGGAAAATAAAGCACATTTTCTTTAAGAAACGTTTTTAATGTTAGTATATGTTTGTGATACGTAATAATTACATGCATCTTGGGAAAGCGGTGCATATTCCTATTGCATCTTGATCATTGTTTTCTCCACCTTCCCCTGCCTGCCTCCCTCTGCTCTCTTTCCCAGATCCCTTTCCACCTCTGTAAAATCTACTTCCCTATTTCCGTCTGTCTATTATTTTGCTTTTAAAATTATTTATAGTTGGGGTTTCTTACATAGGAGAAATCAAATATTGAAATTGCCTTTATTTACAGACATTGAATATTATGCTGAATGCAGTAGGAAACCAGTGGAGAATATTTTAGCAAGGCAGTAGCATGAAGCTATTTATGTTTTTAAAAATATCAATGTGGCTCCTCTGCAGTAAGTAGAATACAGGGTGTGGTGGTGATGGCGATTAGATAGAAGCAAGCAGGCCAGTAGTAGCTACTTCCATCCAGTCCCGAAGCCTTGACCCAGAGCATGAGGACCTCCATATTCCAAAGAGGAGGAAACAGCTGACTCTTCTGGAAACAGCCTTTGGTAAGCTTTTAACAGGTTTCCATCATCTTCCCTAAATCTTCAAGAAGTTAGTTAAACATTGTGAACTCTTTCATACATCATTTTTATATAAAGATAATATTACATGAGCTCTTTATGAAACAGTTCAACTCAATATAAATCATTAGAGTTTTTCTAGGAACAGACCATCATAATTATGTTAAACAAGAAATAACTCTTCTTTTCCTTCATGTTTTTAAAGTGTTACTGTAGCCACATACAAATTAAATTTTATTGATTTACATTTTCATTACACATTGCATGACTAAAAGTTAATCTGATGGTGATTATCCATTACACAAGTATTGAGGAGAAATGAGAAGGTTAGATATTCTCTTGGGTATTGACAGATAGGGAAAAGGACTCCTTCTGTCCATTATAAATAGTATAATTACCACGCAAGACTAAGAAAGCTGTGTAGAATGTACAAGAGAGCAGATGTCAGGTCTTGTTTGTTTCCATTAGAAATTGGGAGTATTAGCCTAAAAGTATGGATATAGAAGTAAAGGTTTGATTGGAATAGTCACTGAGGTTGGCAAACCTAAAAGCTTTTGGTTGCTACTTTAGTCAGAAAGTTTCTTTTTTATTGGATATTCTATTTTCCTTACCCTACTTATTATAATTATGTTCTCTGGACTTTTTATTTTGCTCTTATTTTTAAGCTTACTGTCTATATATTCACACATACACACACACACACACACACACACACAAATGCAAATGGCTCTCAATCCTGCTTCAGAAGAGTGTCTTCCTTCTTGATGAAGTTTTGCTCTCCTTCACTGTAAAGAAGTAGAAAGATCCTGTCTATTGTTCTCTTAGCTATTACATAAGTGAAATCGTTTTTATCTGAAGTTCTCGTCATTTTTCTTTTTCACTTAATCTGCCTTAAAGATCCTCGGTTGCAGAATAAACTCCACCTCTTTTAGAAATGCTGCCGGAATCCAAGGGCACTTACACCTGAAACTCCTCCCTGTAATAGTCCCTGCACTGTGTGTGGAGACACACATTTTCCTCTTCCTTTGAAATGCTCTCCTATGGCCCTCTTTGGAAATCTTACACCTATCCATCAAAGCTCAGCTGAAATTTTATCACCCTTGTTTGCAGTTTCTTGCTATCCCAATTTTTCTTCTACATAGCACTTAGAGTCACATATTCATTAGAGGATTATTTTTTTAGGTTTTTAGGTTTATCACTACAATGAGATCTTGGTGATATACACTGTTTGTTCCTTTTCAGAATTATTCATGTTTTTGTGTATTTGGGAAGTATTTCTTGGTTGTCTACTGTGTGTAAGGGATTAAGAGACCTTCACTGAATGAGGGAGGTGGGGAGAAGCAACTTCACATTGGCCAAGGAGACCTCAGACTGAGCCCAGAAAACAGAAGGATTTTTCTAAAACAATTTTCTGAATACCGAGCTAACAATATGAATTTTAACTATTTGCTTAGAATTATTAATTTAGGAAATTATGAGCTGTTTGGAATCTACTGAGCCAGAGCTCTCATCACAAATGTAGAAAATGAGGCCCCAGGGATGCTGGTGCTTAGCTCTAAATTCTCTCTTGTCTAAACAATATAGATTCTCCTTTACCCATTTATATATTAGATCTCAGCACAAGACTCCTTTTATGCAATTCAAAAGAGAGGTCAGGAAATTACTGATCAAGAAAATACAAGTTACTGCCTGAGCTATGTCTTCTTAAGCCAGTGTAACATAGAATACATCCTTTTTCTGGACACAGTAAAACGGGCCAGATTAATCACCTCTCACCTTAGTAGCCGTGTTTCTGGTGCTCTTTTTTTCTTTCTGCTTCAAAGGTGATTCCAACCTGTTACTGACTTTGTTCCTACAATGTTACTATGGTGTCATTTCTGTCCTGACTCACCCTTTGAACTTTACATTCTCCACCATGTTCCTAGGACTAACCTTGAGCCTCAACTCCTCTTCAGAGCTCTTCTGCTGTACTTAAAGTTGTCTGCTCTGAATCACCCTTTCTGAATACTTTCATTCTCTCAGTAGTCTAGTGTTACCTTCCTAACTGGACTGTGATACTCTCTAATTGATTCCCACCTCTCTCCTTTTTTGTTTTCTAATTTCTTAGGAGACCATGAGTATCAATGAGTAGAAGAGAGAGCATAGTAATTCAATGACAGTAGGAATGGGTCCTCATTTTCCTTTACTAACATTGGCATCTTGAACAGTCACCAAATACGCCAGTCAGTCTGTAGTTATCCGGCTTTATTTTCCTGGAAGAATCACACAGCATTATGAATGTGAGCACAACTGAAAACATATGGATTGCCACATAGGTGTTAATTATGAGTATGTTTTCAGCTACATACTTAAATTTCAAATGATTTCCCTCTATAGGTGATTTTATTGCAGTCATTTCTCCCTCTGAAGACAAGATGGAATTTCTAAATTGCTAAAGATTGGAGTGAACTCCTGTGTACTGACACCTTTCCTCCATCATTAGCTCCACCTATCCTACTGTAAAATCAGTGGAAGGCCCACAAGCCAATTTCTGTGTTTGTAAGTAGGGCTTGGGTGATTTAACAGTATTCATGAAGTAAACGAACAAAACACGTCTACACTATGTGGATATAGCAGTTGCTTAATAGAAGAGCCAGTCCAGGAAAACAAAACACTGGAGAAACTAACTGGAATCCATGGTTAGAATCAAACCCTTCTCATGATTTTTTAAAATATGAAATCCTGACTCATAAAGGAAACAACTCTAATTTTGCCCTTATTTGCAAGTTCATTTTTCAAACTAGTGTTTATTTTGCTAAATTATTTCAAGTAGAAGTAACAGTCTTTACTTAGGATGCTACCATTTACAAGAACAAGAATGATGTTAATAGCAATAATAAGGAAAACATTGAAAATTACATTTTGGGCCTCCTTTATGAAATACATAATTGGATGACAAGTTCACCAACAGGGTAATTGAAACTCAAAGAAGTTCAGCCACAGCAAAGTTCAGAGAGCCACAATAATCTTTCAATGTCAGTATGAAATACATAATTACCATAAACTAGCACAGAACATTAGGGCTATTAGGCGGTATTCTTTGGGATAAAAAAAATAGAAAAGCTTGGGGTGGGGTTGAATACAGATTTGCGTCCCTCTTTTAAGAAAAACAATATAAAATCATGAAAAAACTTAAGAATGAAAGTAAAAAAATTTATCTAGAGTAAGGAAATATGAAAAAAACATAAGGTTTAGAGAAACTTCAGGTATTTTGAATTATTTAACTGCCTAACAATTCCATGAAACATTTTTCATTTATCATTTGACTTTATATTCACTGATTGCTTTTGAGAGTGGTTTTATAATTTTTTTCTACAGAGAGAATACAAAAATTGTTTATGCTTTTTTTTAAAGGCATGGATGATGAAAAATGTTAACAATAATTTACAAATGATTCTTTCACCTTCATGACTTGCTTTTGGTCATGTTATATAAATGTTTAGAAATTTTGTCAAGTTTGGGAATTATTCAAATTTCTTTCATATGAGAACTGATATCTTAAATCATGTCAAGTTTTATTATGGCTTATCTTCAATATTCTTTTAGTTATTAACCCTCATTGAAAAGTGTGATATTAAAGTCCTTTGGGGGACACTCCTCAGTGAATTATCAGTTGGTGTAAGAGTGTATCTAGAAGCTATTGCTGTACTGAGATGTTTTCTAATAACTAATGTTTATAATAGATACATCCACATATGCCTGCGCACCACATGAATATATCAAATCAAATCTTAAGTGAATCTTTGATTCAGTTTCTACTTTATTGTAACCAAAAATATTCATATCTGCTCCAAAATACCCAATTGAAGAATTAACATAATAGTGACAAAGTTAGAGTGATAAGAGACAGCACTGCTGCCATATTGCATTAAAATACCTTTCTCTGAAATATTGTTTGAAAATATGTAGCTTGTATGAATAAGTCATGAAATCACCTAGAGCCTTGGAAGAGACAAGTGAAGAGCCCTGATGTCTGACTGCCTTTAGTCTCAGGCTAAATTTGCCTCTAGGGAGAATGAGAGCCAGAGTAAATATGCAACAAGCATGAACTTTCAACTTTTCCACTCTGAGGTGAGTGCAGAAATCACTGAGATCTGAGTACTGCTGTGTCTTCATCATGATTCCTCTTCATTGTATTTAAAACTTTTACATGATAAGCAGCTATGTGTTTAAATGACAGCCAAATGGGAAGAGACTAAATCATTTGGCAAATCCATCTGCCCAGTCTTGATATAATGAGAAATATCAATCCATGATCTCAATCCCATTTTCTTAGGATCATCTCTAGAGCTTGTATAGATCTCTGCACTTTTCCCAGTTTAATCCTATTTAGGTCCAATTATGCATGGATTTAGTTGAACAAAATCTATTACATAATAATGCTTGGTGTTTATTGCTTTTGTAAACCATTTTAACCTATTTTATTCAGTTCAGTGGCTTCCCCAAATGCATCGTTACATGAAATGGATGAAATTTCTTCCCCTTAATTTCACTTTACCTGAACTTAAAGTAAAGAATAGGATGATGATATAAATAGAATTGTCTGTATAGTGTGCAGAATTCTAAATGGCTCCTACTTTAGAGTCCTACCCCTTTTTATGTTCATTATGTAATCGCATGCCCTAGTATGTGAGAAGGACCTGCGAATATGATATCTACCTTACGTAGTCTCTGTTCTTTGTCAGAGGTGATTGAATGTTGTAGATGCATTTTAAGTCTCCTAAACTTTAAAGTAGTCAGAAGCGACATTACGCCAGATGGACCTGACATGAAAGGATGGTTTAAAGGGCAGAGATGGGCAAAGTGGAGATAATACAAACTATTTTAAACTTCCCATCTTGGTGACCCTGAAGAAGCCCATTTGGTTGTAAATAAGACATATCACAGATAACGGTAGGCAACTCCAGAAGCAAAAACCTCAGTCCTACAACCACAAGGAGTAACATTCTGCCAACAAGAAGAGAGCTCTAAAGTCCAGATAATGTCACACACAGCCCCAGCCACCATTTTGATTTCAACCTTGTAGAACTCTGAGAAAAAGAGCTATCCCCAGATTCGTGACCCACAGAAAGTATGCAGCAAAAAATGTTTGTCATAATTTCCTATTCAATACTAGAAAGTCGATATACTCAGTTTTAACGTAAAAGGCAAGAAAATCAACCAATATGGTAGGAAATTAAACTCAATGAAAATAATTTATCCTTATTATCCATGACTTATTAAAGAAGCTTCTACCTGGGCCTCAGGATCTTTCCCTACCTGTGAAACAGGAATGTAGGGGAAGAATGTTGTCCTTCTTCAGTAGCTTCTGGATTTTGGAATTCATGCAACAGTTAGATAGTTCAGAAAAATTTAAGACCAATTTGAAATTTTCAATTTTTATATTGCTAAGAAAGTTTATAATTATCTATTACCTCTAAGCTAGTATAAGAAAATAATTTTGGGACACAAACTTTAATGGTCAGTTTTGTGTACCAACTTGGGTAAGAAACACTATATAGTAGTTCAGTGAAATACTTGAGGATTTTCTAGGAGGAGTTTAAGTAACCAATATTACCCTATATAGTATGGGTGAGCTTCTGATGCTATTAGAGGAAACACCTTGAGAATAGCACTTTCCCTGAGAAAGAATAAATTCTACCTGTGGATAGCAGCTTTGGCTCGCCCCAGAGAGGTCTCACCTGCCCTGCAGATTCCAGACTTGTCTTGACAATTCTGTGAGTCAGTATTTGCCAACACATCCTTTAATACATACCCCTACTGGTTCCATGTATTTAGTAGAACTCTAAAGGATGCTAAAATATAAACAATAAAATACTGATGAGTTTAAATGGGGCGAGATGGTACATCCCAACTGTTTTTATACATTGGTTCATAAATTGGCATTAGCAACAGGTTAAACTCAACATTTAATAATTTCATATTGGTAATTTATTGCTATCAAATCAAGTATTAATAATCATCAGGATACAAAGCATACTTAGTATTTGCTGCTCCTTCCAGCTGCCAAATTGGTTGAGTATGAAAAGTTGTATTATTATCTCCATGGTCCTATATTATAGAGAAAAAAGGAAAGATAAAAGGAAGGAAAAACAGAAAAACAAAAAGGAAAAAACCAGCTGCCTGCTGAGTTCATCTTCTCACTTAATCTTACCAACACTTGGAAGGCTGCATCAAGTATGCATTTCATCTTGGGAGACACAGTCATATATCAAACTCCACACTTGATCTACACATAGAACAGAGAGATTCTTAATGATTGAAATGACTGTTTTCTGTGACTGAACTCTGCAGAATCACCATTCGAATTACAATAAGCAATACCAATATCACTTTCAAGAAGTGTATGCCCTTGCTGATTGCTTGAATTGCTCATATTACTTTGAAAAACTGGGTTTGATGGTAGAATCTGCTTCACACAAATAGTTTTTTCAGTGGAAACAGTTTCATTAATGACTTTAGTTCTTTATAAGGATTTTAAATACTTGGAAAAGGGGATGGCATGTTTAATAGCATAACATCTTATTGACACATCTCTATTCCTCGAATACTTTTGCTCAAGACTTAGTATGCTAGATTTCTTGGTCAGTACTTTGGCAGTGGTTTTAAGGCTACATGTGAATTCTTAAACTGCCATACAAGGCCGTACAAGCTTAGTTCTGCTCTAGTAACATTTATTGAGCATTTAGTCTAGAGAGTCAATTTGTAAAACAAAATTGCAATCAGTAGATGGATGCAAATCTTGGGACCTGAAAGTTGTGGATTTCTGAGAATCTTCAGATAACCAAAACAATGACAAAGAACCCAAGTCAATGTTTGCTCATTAAAACTTGGAATTTGTTATTATATATCTGAAATTTTTAAAAAACTTCAGGAGACTTTATCAAGCTATTTCTTAAAAATTGCTTTTTTTGGGCCTGGGATTTAGCTCAGTGGTGCTGCTGCCTGCCTGGCAAACACAAGGTCCTGAGTTTGATCTCTGGTACCAAAAAAGAAAAAAATGCTCTTTTTGTCCAAATGTAATTATAGAAAACTTTTTCATCAATGTTCAGTGAGAGTGAGGGGATTTAATGATCATTCTTCCTTAGCTTTTTGGGGACAGCTTCGAGCAATAGAAATTTATTCTCTCATATTTTTTGGATGTTAAAATCTCAAAATGAAGATGTTGGTAATTCCATGGTCTCTCTGAAGCGTCTGTGGAACAATCTGTTCCTCTTATCTTCGGCTATTACAGTAATTTTTTGTGTTCCTTGGTTTGTAGATACATCAGCTATGCCCAGTCCCTAGGGCATGGGACAATACTGATTCCTGGCCTGTTAGACACTTGTGTCCTCCTGTGTGTGTGGCAGGCCAGCAAGCAATGCTTCATTGGTAAACACAGCTGCATCACTCACATCACCACCTGAACGCCACCTCATTACATCTTCATTGGAGCAAGAACACTACTGGGGACTGTGCATGGGAGGGATCTAAACTGTGTGCTCCTTTTGAAAACCTGAGGATAGAGGGTCTGAGGTGGAGCTGAGGCAGTGATGCTAGCACTGTGGAGATACAGTGGACCCTTGAATTACCACCAGCCTGACATACAAACAACATGGGTTATGACCGGTATTTTAGTTATAACTTACAAAGTCTTGAGTTACAACCCAAATGCCAGCCACTTGTGCTCCCAGATGATCTCAGATACAGATTTAACCCTCAAAGAGTTCTGGAAGGAATATTACAACAACCCTTCCTGTATGGGTTTAAATGAGAAATCCTAGGCCAATTACTCCCTAAGGACACTGAGATCTGCCTGTATATGGGAGTGAGACATTGAAGGCTGTGTAGAGGAGCCTGGGCCTTCAGTTGACCAACTTGAGTTACAACCAGCCCTTGGGAATGAGTTGCATTCATAAGTCAAGGGTCTACCCTATTGTAAATGGAGGCAAAGTTTGGTTTCCTCTCCTCAATAGGAGGAGCTCTAGTTCCAAACATGCCACAGAGCAGAACTAGTTGCAGGAAAAGAAGCTCAGGGATCTCACTGATTCTACATTATGTTGAGTTGTAGAATTACTTCATTGTATATTACAATGTAATATTAATAGAAGTAAAGTGCTCAATAAACATAATGCATTTTAATGATCCTTAAATCATCTCTTCACCTTCCCTCCACCATCCTTTATGCACTGAAAAATTAACTTCCATGAAACCAATCCCTGGTGCCAAAAAGGTTACTGAACCACTGACATATTCCACCTTCATGATCACCTGCTGTTCTCTCTGTCTCTGTTTCCTCTTATAGGGAAATTAATCATATTTTGTTAAGTGCTTACCCTAGTCTTGAACTTCAATATCCTAAGCTTCATTTATGTTTTAATGTCATCAAAAAAGGTCATTTTCACAAGTGTTATAGATGAGAACTTCAATATATTTTGGATATACACAATTTGTCCAGTGACAAGGATCCTCGGTGAAAATATTTGTGAAAAACCGCAACCACAGACGTTTAATCACCATCTTGATTTTCTGAAGCCCAAACCAGCATTCAAATATTGTAGATCTGAAGTTGTCAGACTACTGTCATTTTAAATGTAAAATGGGTTATTTGGATTTTTTAAAATTGTGCATAGATCCTGTGTTGGCTTTCTCTTGATTTGACAAAATACCTGAGAATGGCAACATAAAGGAGGAATGATTTATCGTAGCTCAGATGTTTCAGTCCAGGGTCATTTGGCTTAATTGATTCTAAGCTTGTAGTGAGGCAGAGATGTCATGATAGAAGAGTGGAGTGGAGGAAAGCTGCTGATCTCATGGTAGCCAGGAAGCGGAGAAGGGAGAGAGTGAGGAGCAAGATACAACCTTCAAGCTTATGCCTCCAGGGAGCTACTTCCTCCATCTGGGCCTCAGCTCCTCACAACCCATTCAGCTACAAACTCATCAACAGGTTCATTGATCATGAGGTTCATATTTTCATGGTCCAATCACCTTCCACAAAGCCCACAAAGTGTCCACCTAGTCTTAACCACAATGAACTTTTTGGGAGGATTTCGGATTTCAACAATAACACACTCCTATTCAGAGCCATAAGAAATTCTACCCAAGAAGAATACAGAAAATCAATTTTAATTTGTCTAAACTTTTATTGAGTTTAATGGAAGAATCCAAAGAGAAATCTCTAAGAAGATGCCCTCCCATTGAAAACAAGTAAAATAAGTGAAAAAAACCACAAGTCTTACAGTATTGGACATTAGCACAGAGAGGGTTGAGAAAAGGAAAAAACAAAATGAGATCTACTTTCCAAATTGTTAAAGAGGCTAGCGTGCCCCGACTGAGAACATGTTCATTTCACTTCATTATGGAAAGAATCACAGTTAGGTGTCGCATAGTCAGGCAGCCAGAACCTTTAAGATTAGGTACTACAGAAAGATAATCCTGTGCATAGAAGAAGCTTTAGAAATCTGTAGTTTGACATATAGACCAGATGTCAAACATTCACGAGGTGAAACGCCACGTGGCACATCAGGGAGCAGCTCCCGGCAGGCTATAAGCTGGAGGGTCTGTGAGTAGAACAGTGGTAATATCAGCCAGCATGGAGGAGTGGAAAGGCCCAATCTACCTGATGGACTTTTCTGCTTTTTAAGTCTTTCAATAAATTACATTACAGCAATACATGCATACCCTTGTTTATAGAAGCACAATGTATAATAAACCTTGGAAACAGCATATATGTCCATCAACAGATGAATTAATAAAGAAAATGTGGCATTTATAAACAATGGAGTACTACTCTGCCATAAAGAAGAATAAACTTTAGGCATTTGTAGACAAAATGTTTGCAACTTGAGATCATAATATTAAGTGAACTAAGTCAGACACACAAGCTTAATTACATGATTTCTCTTGTATGGAGAGAGAGAAAGAGAGAGAGAGAGAGAGAGAGAGAGAGAGAGAGAGAGATTTTCAAATAATTTCCCAAATCACCTATTCTGTTGTTTCAAAATTCTTTTAATACATATGCTAATTTGTTTCATTTATACTACTAGTTTGTCTTTTTACACTGAAAATAGTTTTGTTCTTTTATTTGCTTGTTTCTTCTTTGTAAGAGAGAATCTTTTTTGTCTATGACTTTTACTCAGGAATATTTTGGTCATTTGTTTAAGATCATGATACATGGTATATTCACTATCATTATTTTATAATTTTGTTACAAAATTTTGGGTTTTTTTTGTGGAGTTAACAAGAGTGTTTTTTATATTTATTTATTAACATCCACTTGTACTATATTAAAGTAAAAGTAACTAAATAAATTATAACCCCTTACTGTCTTTAGTTTTTCACACTTAAATTATCCTTGGTGTGTGACATTTCATTTGCTATGCGACATTTCAGGTATACCCGTCTCTGTTTTTGATACATATTTTTGTCACTCTCTTAAATTTGACACACATGTATTCCTAGATCATTTTGTACTTTTCCAGCTAGAATCAAATATTTATCCAGAGAACTTTAGCCCCCCTATACATGTTCATTATGTAGAAATATAGTAATATTGGCCCTTCATCTGTATTTTCTGATGTACATATTTTTCCAGTTATCATTTGTGTTTTTAAAATTGACTTTGTGGACTTATTCTATGCAATTTTAAGTGTAATTGAACTTATTTCATGAATCTGAAGTTTGTGTCAAAACATTATTCATAAAAGAACATTGGCTTTTGTATGTTAATTTTAAATCTTGATGTCTTACTAAATTTTGAATAGTTTGAAGCAACATATGTATTGGTGAGTTGAATGCTATTTTACCTGGATTAGGAGACACTTGTAAATACATCATGAGATTAACTACTATCTGTACCAGGAAGGCATGCACGTAAGAGATTTGAAACAGAAAATAGCAGCATTGGTTTGGATAGATCCTAAAGAAAAGGGAAAATAGTTATGATTTCAAGGCCCTGATGTGGAAAGCCAAGAAGAATACCATCTAGAGAATTGAGTAGAACTTTTGTAAACTGGCAACAAAGAGTTCATTGCTTAAGTGTTGAGAAGCATTCCAAGCAATCTTGGGGACAGACCATATTAGGATTAAATTTTGTCACAGACATTTATCAAGTTCAGCCCCAAAGGCAAAAGTCTAAGAAAAGGAAGTTAGATTGCTGGCAGGTATTGAGGGCAAGGTAAAGATTTTAGTAAAGCAGGTGTTCACCAGAGTCTGAGTCAGAAGCAGAAACCAAAGTGTGGCCCAGCAGAACAGCAGAAATTGATAAGGAGAAATAGATCTGGAATATATGTATTTCCAGAAGATGGTGCATTGGCCTACAGCAGTTCCTTTTAATGTATTGGACATGCTGACCTCCTGATCGTCATGAAAGTATAGAATATGTACTATTGATAGCAATAAGCCAAGAATACCGAAGAGTAAATCCAGGAGGTCTTGGCCAATAGGTGGCATAAGCTAAAGATCAAGCTGAAGGCTGTGAAAAACAAGAAAACAGATACTAGGAGCCCTGAGAACAAAACAATAGAGCATTTTTTCAAATAATCACAAACTAGATATTGATAGATAAGGTTCAGAATCTGGGTGGAAAAGTTGAGGTGAGTTTTCACAACTCTAATCTAGATATAAATTTGAGCACAAGAGTCAACGAAATGCAGTACTGACTATGGACCCAGGACCCAGTAAGCTGGAAGCCTCAGTATATGAATTTAGGTTAAGGCTGTGTTTGAATACAAGCATGGATTTCTTTTTTACTCTTTTTTTTCCATTAAGTTTATTGGTACATTTTAGGTATACAATACAGTTACATTCATCATTGGGATCTTGTACCTTTACATGACATATCTTGGTTCTTATTTTTTCCCCATTCCCCTGCCCTCCCTTCACCCCTCCACCCTTCCCTATTTACAAAGACCTTGTTTCTTTTTTACCCTTGACTATTTATTTTGACATTGCTCAGAAAAATTGGATTTTGGAATAGAACTGTGAATTTTATGCATTTCTATTTTTAAAGCAATAAAATGTTCATTTAAATGAAATTTAGCATGAGCCCTCAATGTAAAAGTTGAAGATTCCAAGTGAGATCATGACCTGGGAGAGACATAAACTCTGCCTTCTCAGCTTCCACTTAGTCCTTCGTACAGAAATCAAATGCTTCAAGTAACAGTTTTAAAACCCACTAGACTAGGAAATTGAAGGTAACATTTTGGAATCTGGAATTCCCGAGAAAATTAAGATCCCTAGTGCAGTAGATATGGCTATGGTTTCAGAGTCTGAAAGATCTGGTTCTCAGTTTCAATTCTTAAGGTTTGTGATCTTGGGGAAATTGCATTATTTTTTGAACCTCATTTACTTCATGCACATTCTTGAGTATTTCTTTGTTTAGTAATTATATTGAAAATTCAAAGATTAAATTGTGCATAACACCAGAATTAAGGATCTGTCTGTGTGTGAGCACAGTAGATAAAACTTGCTCTCTGCCAGCCCTGCCTCATTTCTTCCCTGGTAACCTGTGGAGTAGGCCAGTCGAGATGTGTGGTGAGAGGCTGCTTGCTGGCTTGCAGGCTTCTTCTGTACTTTGGCTTGTGGCATAGGATATAGAGAGGTTCTCTTAAGCAAAGTATATAAATTGAGCCTTGCAATACATCTTTCCCAATTCCTTGCTCAATTTATTCCTTTCTTCTTTCTGTGACTTGGAACTTATATGCATCCTGCTTAAGGTTAAGCACACTGATTGAGATATGCCAGTGTCAAAAGACTTTGAAATATTGTGAATAGCATACCTGCCCACAGTGGATTAATGACTCTCACCCACCCAGCTCATATTCTGTATGCTGTTATGTTGGTATAATGTACACAGCACTCAGATCGCTTTCATTTTTACTCTGTGATGGAGGGCTTGGCTTCCTTGATATTATCCCCATTTATAGATCAGGAAACTAGGTAAATCCTTCCTCAAAGTCTGGTGCTAAGAAATGGCAGCACCAATGTTTAAACCCAAATCTCTCACATTCCAAATTCTGCTGTTTCTAATTCTACAATAATCTCATTGTTGATATGGACAATTTATAATAGGTGGCTCTAAAAACTTTAATAAAATCAAAGTGTGCAGGAAAATATAGCTTTGAAATACATCTACTGATGCTGAATTTCAAAGACATTTTCAGGGAAGCATACAAATAAACGGGAAAAAGACAAGCACACACTGACTGTACACACATAGTAAGGGTTTGTGTTTTTTTTTTTTTGCATTAACCCAAATAAGATTCCAATGTAAACAGTGTCACACTCTT
Source organism: Heterocephalus glaber (assembly GCF_000247695.1). Next base: position 12,940,426 of record NW_004624766.1, read on the forward strand.
AATTAGAGCTGTAAGTAGGGGTCTTAATAATTTATTGATCTAAATAGGCTTTGCAACATTAAATTGGATGAAGGCACAGACCTTATCTAAAATGGAAAGGGAGTCTAACAAAGATCTATTAATAGTTTTAAATATTGGGTTAGTGACTAGGAAATAATTATTTTTTTCTGTCTGTGGGTTCATAGAGCATTGGTTTTATGGTTAGTAGCTTATCTGCCTTTGAGCTAAAAAGATTTTATTTTTTAATTATGTGTCCAAATACACTTTATGGTGAAATGCTTTCCCATCAAAATGTCAGCAAATTATTTTCTTGCTCCTGATGGCAAGCAATAGGGATAATCTAGAGCAAAGAGGAACACTAATCATTACAGATTTTCTGCATATCTGAAGAAGGAGCTAATCTGCAATCTTCTTTACTTTCTTCATTGAAAAGAAAAGCAGCTGCCCTCTAACTAACAGTTTTGTAAGAGACTCATTCCCTGACTATTCCGATTCCTTCACAGTTAAATGGAGTTTTAAAGGACTGAAAATATTTGGCTTTTCCGAATGGGATGATGTTTCCATTTAATGGAACTCCTGGTATATTGATATCAACAAGAAAGTCTAGCATCATTTTACAGGATGAGTGTATTTGCTCAGTTACACTGAGCTTAGTAAACTGGATTAAGGTTCTTCAAAACTGACAAAGGTCCTGTTTAATCAGCACAGTCTCAGATATTAATAATTTCCTTTTCTGAGTCTTCCCACCCCAGACTTACAAAATGTCATGACAGTTTTTCTCTTAACATAAATCTTCCCTCTAAACCCACAAAGAAAACATCCCTAGATTTCAGAGTTCTCAAAGATGGCAGCAGATGTAATCCTCTTACTTAGCTCTTACTTGGGCTTAGTTCTTCATGCTTATCCAGCTGATTTTGTGGCCCACTTCTGGTTTTAGGATTTTTTTTTTTTCATTTAGAAATGTGGGTGGGTGAAGAAAATCCTCTTTGGAAATTTGTGAGTTCCTATAGGGAACTACAGAGATAAACACTTTTGAGGTTATCACATAGAATAACAAGGCCACCTAGCAAGCTGGAATTCAAAGAGCTTTTTTACCTTATCCATATAGCTACTGAAAGGAATCCTGCTTTATTATTTGCAATAGAAAAAACATCTTCATGAGTTAGCGTATTTCAACCAACTCAATTAAAGTGCACGCAATTATACAAGATGACAAGAGTAATTTCTTTTTTATTCCTGTCTCTAGTTCATGAACCTTTTGTTCAGTTCTTTTATTTCAGACAACTGAGTAACATACGAAAATGCTAATCTAATTAATTCCCCCAAATAGAGGTGTCCTACAAAAAACCTTTTATTTTTCATGCTTCTTGGTTTTGTGTGTAAATAACTTAAAAATCTGGAATAGTCTTTATGAATCCACATTTCTAAACAAAATAAATAAAATTGGCAATCCAATAATAGGATGTCGCTGTAATGGTGAAATTTTGTTTATTATATTTACAGTAATAACTGTTTATAGTGATATCTGAGAGCCTTTCAAAGATTCCCAAGTGATACCTAAAATACCAAAAAGTTTTAAATTGTACTCTATGGATATTTACATAATTGTTCTTTTTTAAACTTGTAATGTATTATCTCTTTGTGTAATAATTTGCTGAAAAAATTCCCTTGTACGATTATCCCTTACAATGTAAGTATACTGATTGAATTTAAGATATGTTTGTGTAGTCAGCATTGTAAGCAGAAATTAATACTTCTTGAAAATCCACTACCAGCCAGGTATTTTTCAGTAAAGATTGTAATATAAAATAATTTCCGTTTATAGAAAATTTGTAAAGATACTATGGAGAGTTTACATATATATCCTATTTGCAGCTTTTTTATGTTGTTATTATTTTTTTAATATTCTACTGAGGATTGAAAAGAGAACCTTTGCACTGAGCTATATCCCTAGGCCTTTTCACGTTTTGTTTTGATACAGGCTTTTTCTAGGTCGCTTAGTGGCTCAGGCTGGGCTGACACTTGCAGGTTCTCATGTTATTAACATATTAGTATGGTTTACTTTTCACAATTAGTAAACCAACAGTGACATTACTATTAACTAAAGTCCATCATCTTCTGAATCACTGGCAAGTTGCTCCAAATTTCTCTAGAGTTTTGCATTGCATTTGTAGGGTGGTCTTTTCTAGAATATCACTTAGCTGGAATCGTGGAGTATATAACATTTTCAGTCTCACTTCCTCCACTGGGCAATATGTATTTTTTAAAAGTTCCTCCATGTGTTTTTGCAGGTTGATATGTCATTTCTTTTTGCTGCTGATTAATGTATTATTATATGAACGAGTCATAATTTATTTATCCTGTACCTATTTAAGAGTATCTTCATTGCTATCAAGATGTCAATAACTACAAAATAACTTGCTGCCATTTTAACTGAGATTTTGCTGTATGTATAAGTCAAGTTGGAAAGAAATGATGTCTTAACAATATCGAGTCTTCCTTTGAAATACATGGAATATCTGTCCATCTACTTATCTCTTCTTCAACTTTTTAAATAAGAATTTTGTAGTTTTAAGCACATAGATTTTAAATATATTTTGTTAGCTATATACCTAAGTATTCAATGTTTTGGTGCTAATGTAAATGAAGTGTTTTAGATGTCAAATTCTAATTAATTACATAGTCTTTTCTTATCTATGTGAGTCGTATTCTAAGATCCCAGTGAATTTCTGAAACTATAGATAGCATTTCATCCTATGTATATGACTTTTTCTGTGTACAGTAATTTACACATTGTGCTCAGTAAGACATGAACAATTTACCTTAGATCTTAGCAACCACAACATAGTTTTTGTCTTCTTACCAAGTCAAGAACTTTAACTTTTTACCTTGAAGGACTTTATGGCTTTACTTTGGTGTATCTGAATTGCCAGAAACAGTGCTCTTCTATTAGAGTTACTTGAATATAAGAAGTTTGCTTCCATGGCAATCAATCTGATAAACTAGATGGCTACTGACTGAGGGGTGAGTAGGAGATACAGCCTGAGTACTTTGGGCAAGTGTATGATGCTTATTTCATCAGTAAAATAGCACAAGATTCCAGCAGGCTATTCAGAACAGTGTGCAATTTAAAATAAATGAATTGTTTATTTCTGGGTTTTTCCTTTAGTATTTTTTGAGCACCCTTTATTGAAGATTATTGAGGCCATAGAAAGCAAGGCCACAGATAAAAGGAGACTACTGAAGTCATTGCTGGTAGAGAAGAAAATAGTTAACTTTTATAAGCTAATCCTGTATCTGGAAACTTGCTATAATCACACACTCACATATTAACAGTAGTAACATTCAGTGATTTTGTTTGATTTTTTAGGAGTTTCCACATAAACAATCATCTCATCTGGGTTAAAAAAACAGATTTATTTTTTCCTTCCCAATCTCTATACCTTTTATTTCCTTTTTATTGTATTAATTAGAAATTCAAGTACAATTTTGAATGAGGTTGGTGAGAAAGGATCTTTCACCTATTTCCTTATGCTGGATGAAGTTCAAAGTTCTCCTCTATGAGCTATGATATTAGCCGAAGATTTTCTGTAGTTGTTCTTTGTTGAATTCAAGTCATTCTCTTCCTAAATAACTCATAGTTTTTATCATGTATGGGCATTGAAGTTCATCAAGTGTTTTTTCTGTATCTCTTGTTATGATCACATGATTTTTCTTCTTTGAGCCTATTGATTTGATAGATTATGTTACTTGACTTAAGAAAAGTATATCAGGCTTGCAAACTTGGGGTAATCACATTCTTCATGTTGTAAAATTCTCTTGAGGGTTATTGCATCTGTGTTCATGAAAAGTGGTGGTTATGAACTCCTCAGCTTACATGGATTCAGTTAAGGACATTCTAATTCTTGTCCTTGTTCTTTTATAGTTAATAGTTTCTGCTCCTTCTAGCTCTGATTTTTGTCTAAATTTCTCCTTTTTTCCTTGTTTTTTTTTGAAAATGATACTCTTTGGGTTGTCTGTTTATGTGTGCATGTATATGTGTGTCTATCTGTCTATCTGTGTGTGTTTAGTATTTGTCTTCTTTGGTTTTCTCTGAATTTTATACAGCTGTAGCTTGGTATCGCTCATTACTTTTCCACAATTTGCAATGTTATTACTATGGAAATTTATTTTGCTTATTTTCTCTTTCTTCTCCTGGTATTTCAAGGATGCATATACTTTTGATATTATCCCATCCTTCTTGAACATACTTTTTGTTTTCATTTTCATTATTTTCTGTTGGCATTTCTGTTTGGAAAGTTTACCCTGATCTATTTTAAAATCAGTGATTGTTTATAAGCATTTTTTAATCTCCTGATGAGCCTATCAAAGGCATTCTTTGTTTCTGATATGATGTTTTGATTTCTCTCATTTCCTACTGATTCATTTTATTGTTTTTAGTACATGCTTGTGGTACATAATGATTATATTCCTTGCGGGGAGTTGGTGAGTACATGTATATAACACATTTAATTTTCTCTCTTCCTCTCTCCTTCTCTCTCCTCCATCTTTTGTACCCTTACCTCTTTCAAATGATTATTGCTCTGTTTTCAATAACACTTCATCTCTACTTATATTTCCCATTTGTTTCTATGTATTACTTAATTTTCCCATCTTTGTCCCTACTGCATTGTATTAGTCAGTTTTTCTATGGCTAGAACAAATACCCAACATCCACAACTTAAAGGACTGGTTTAATTTGGCTTACATTTTGACAAGAGTTAGTCCACCACAGACTGGTTAGAGGTAGAAACAGGACAGAAAGGCATGGTAGAGCTTAGTTCATCGAAGCCAGAAAGCACAGGAGAGGAACAATCCAGAGAAGAAGGGGCAAGTGACCAGACATAGATCCCAGAATTATACCTCCATAACTGACACATCTGGAAGTGTAACCCACCAATTCCCTGGGCTGCTCCCAAACCAATCAAGTTGACAAACCAGCCTCAACAGTCATAGTCCCATCTTCCATCAACCTGACACCAAAGTACAGATTCTTTAACAATATTTAATCAAATAAACACAAGGCCACAATTTCACCTAACGTGGGACAACTATTTTGCATGCAACTGAAAATGCAATAATCCCTCCTCAAAGTCTTAATATCTCCAGCATTTATCAAAAATTCGACCCCAAATTTCTTCTCAGACTCAAGGAATACTCTTAGGTCTGACTCTGTAAAAATAAAAAGTAAATTACATCATAGTACAGGGTAAACATTCCCATTCCAAAAGGGAGGAATAGGGGTAAAAAAACACCAGACTAAAGCAAGACCCAAACCCAGCAGGGCACACTGTAAGTTCATAGCTCCATATCCAGGATCTGGAGCACATGGTGGTAAAATGTGAATTTCAAAGGGTTTAGGAAGCCCCGACTCTCTGACCTTACCATTTGCAGCCCCAAGATCCACCCAGTCACCACCCATGCCCCCAAACCACCCGATAATCTACCTTGACCTTCCCTGGAATAAAATAGACCCCAAATACTGGAACTGGGCAAAAATATCACCACTAGAGGGTGATCATGTGCTTGCCACCCCTCCCTTTCCTCTTGAGATCCCTGTCATAAGTGGCCCTAATTCCCCGAGGGGGGTAAACACCTCACACCTAAGGACACCCAATATTGAAGTCCTTCTCATATGTGTTCCACCTGGTTACTTGTTCTATGGACTCCAGTGCCTAGAGTCCAAAGCCTGCACTGGGACTTGGGGACTAGTTCAGTTAAGTTCCCAACCTGAAGGAATATTAGCCCTCAGTCAGACTTTAATAGCGTCTGTATGGGAAAGGCTTCCCCACGCAGGAACAGAGACTCATAGTCTGTCCTCCCGATAAAGGCAGAAACCTGTAAGGCTAACTGTCCTGGGAATAGCAGCTCTTGTGGCTGGCTTGGGCCGTATTATTTATAGGGTGGTTGCCAATACGGTTCAAATACAGCCAGGATGGCTAAACTTGCTGAGTACATGGGAAGCAAGTTTTGAGACCTTCAAAAGTCCCTGGACTCCCAGGCTGGGATGGTTCTGGAACATAGACAGGTTCCTGATTCCATGCTTGCTTGCCAGAGACGTGTATGTGCCATGTTAAATGGATCTTGCTGTATGGACATAAATAACTCCCGGGAGGTAGAAACCAGGACATCCATCATTTTGGACAGAGCCAAATGGCTCCACACTCAGGGAACAATAGACCAATTCTCTTATCAAATCTTCATTCAGATCAAGGGCTTAATTATAACCCTCAGATCCTGGGTCTTGCCCTTAATAATACCCTTCCTCCTCATCGTGCTCATGTGCCCCTTTGGCCCATGCATAATTAATTGCCTTCCATGCTTCATTGTGAACCCTATCAGTGCTGTCAAGATGCAGATGGTCTCCAGATGAAACCTAGAATGGACTTGTCCTCCTTCTATCAGGGACCTCTCCACTGACCTCCTGATGAGCTCCCCTCCTCCTGCCAAGGCCCCTTTCAGCAGGAAGTAGCCCAGGCAGTCCTGGACCAAGGTCCCAACAGCAGTTGCTGGGTTGCCTCAGAGGGGGGATTGTAGGGATAGAGACCTTAGGTAGGGAAAGATAAGGGACCCATCCCCCCAGGAATTTAGATAGATGGCCGAACAGGCTTAACCACCTGTGAAGAGCTGACAGCCTGTGGTTGTACTTCTTTACAAGGTACCCTGCAAGGCTTGGTTTGCAAAAGTTAAAAGGAAAAAAGGACACCTGACCCAAAAGTGTGAAAAGCCCCCAAAGATCCTTCCCCATCTTCCCTAGTAAGGAGCCAATCGACCAATCAAGTAGGGGCGCCCTCAGCTGAGAGACAGGATAGGACTCCGACTGCTATAAAGTGAATACCTCCAGCCCCCCTTGAAGGAATGGTGGCTCTGTTTCCGGCACCCCTGCCTGTCTCTGTGAGAGAAGGCAGCTGTACTCTTGCACGCTTGCTGAATAAAAGTACAAACTTTGCTTCAATGCTTTCAATCTCCACCTGATTTTTCCACAACCTTCCGCGTTGTTGGCAGAGTCAGGCCCGGGATCAAGGGGACTCTCCACCCATCTCTCTCTGAGACAGTTTCACTCATAGCCTACTGTTTTCTCAGCTTACATTCTAAGTTCCTAACATCTCCAAATTCCTGGGTGTCTCCCTTGCACCTCTGGTTTCATTCCCACGGTTTCATGCACTTCCCTTTAAGGGGCTCCTTGCTTATCTCCAAGGCTTTCCTTTGAAATCTGAGTGGAGGGTTCTCTGACTCCACACTGTTGCAACATGGAAGCTGGTAAAACCAGCCTTATGGGGATGACTGTAAGGTCTGTTGTCATCAGGATCAACAGCCAGGAACCTTTGTCTATAGCAGCCTGTGAGTCACAGTATGGCAGAACAAAGTGAGATGAATCCTGGGGAACTAATTCCCTAAAAGGTCACACTTGAGCATGGCTTACAAATGAAAGGTTGACTCTTTTGCATACTTGAGAATGGAATGGATGAGGTCTTTCTGGTTTCTGAGGTGCTGTCGAGGAATCTTCTTTAACCTGTACGAAGTACTTGGTTCCACTTTAACGATGCCAATATCTTCAGCAGCCATACCGTCTTTGCCCCAACATCACATGTGGGTCTTGTCTCAGGCACTTTTCTCCTTGCTGGAGAAAACAACACCTCTACAACTTGAAAGAGGTGGCTCAAAGTTTCTAGAGGGTTCAATCCATGTTTTGGTAGCTCCAAGGCAGGAAGAACATGGTAGGAGGTCTGGTGGAGGAAAGCTGCTCATATCATTGTGGTTGGGAAATAGAAAAGAAAGGGAGGAACCAGGGAGGTAGATATGGCCTTTCACTTCATGTCCTCTGTGACCCACATCTTCCAATGATATTCCACTTCCTTACCTCACATTTAGCTAATAATTCATCATTGAATTAATCCACTGACAAGTTTAGTGGCCCCATGATCGTATCACTTCCATACTTATGAGAATTTTAAGTGATATTTTAGATCTAAACCATAACAGTCCCTTTAGGACCAAAATTTAATTTTTACAATTTTTCTTCTTTGCTTTGTCCTTACAAATCAATCTGGCTAAAAGCAACCAGCAGCACCTTGGCATAGCCTAAATGTTGGTCTATCTTGAAATTTCACCCACCAGATCAATTATTTCACTGCCTTTAATAATCTCCTGTAAAGTCTCAAGACATGAACAAAATGTAGACAAATTTTCTGCCAGAGTCTAAAACATATACCTTCCAATCCAAATGTGAATAGACTTCTTGTTCCCAGCTGAAACTTCCTGAGCCTGGCCTTTACTGTCTACATTTCAATAAACATTCTGGACTTTCAAGCTCTGACCAGAAATGTCCATCCATCTCTGCTTACAGGGTTTGTTCTAAGGCTTGTCTAGCCCATATCTCCAAACCATTCTAAACTCCACCCACAAACCAACTCCAAGGGCTTCCAAACCACATGGTCAGATACAGTCACAGCAAGGATCCAATGTCTCTGGTACCAGTTTTCTGTATTTGTCAACTTGCCCATTTCTGAGACACAATATTTAATATTCACAACTTAAAGGAAGATTCAGACCATGATCAACTGGCTCCAAGGCAGAAACATCAAAGCAGAAGGGCACAGTTAAGCAAAGATCTTAGTTCTTGGTAGCTGAGAAGTAGAGCAGAGAAACAGCACCAGAAAGGAGGGGGAAAGGGAGCGGACACAGACCCCAAGATCATGCCTCCAGAACCCACCCAGAGACATTCAGTTTGTGTCCAACAGTCCCCTAGGTGGCTCCTAAGCCAATCAAGTCACCACAATCAAGCTTTATCCTCATACATACTACTCATATGTGTTTAGAATTTCCTATGAGATAATTTCAGCTTCTAGGTCATGAGTTTGGTTCTAATCACTGTTTTCTATCTTTGAATATTTTTCCCCTTTTTCCTTTAGGATGCCTTGTAATTAATTGGGTAGAAAAAATTGAGGAAAGTGTGTTTGTCCTGTAAGGATTGTACTTGACATTGTCAGGAATTATGTTAATTGGGCAAGCTGTTAGACTGCTTTTACTGTTTCTTGTAGACTTACGTGCCAGAGGCTGCAAAACCTTTTAGTGTCCTTGTTTTTTTCTCCCTTCTTTACTTTGCACAACCATGTGTATTTCTCCTAAGAGACTTACTTCTATGCTGTGCATCTTTTCAGTCATATTTCACTGGAGACTTTTGGCATAGTGCTAAGGTATATGGAATAAGAAACATTCTATAATCTTCCAATTAAATCTCATTTTTAGTGAACTCCTTCTTAGGACTGCGACATTCACAAGTGTTCCTCCAGAGGTGCAGCTTTCTCAGCCTCTACTCCCTAATCTGTTTCCTAGCTGCAGTATTTCCAAACTGTAATGACTACTGTTGAAACTGTTTTATCACTTCTCCACTGAATAAGAAAGCCTAGAAGGGATAGAGTGGGAGAAATTCTCTTTTTTCCTAGGATAAGACCCTGGCAAAGTTCTTTGTGAAGGAGAATAGGTCTTTGCTAAAGAAAATAATTCTGGTGCATTTCACAATAATTACTTTTCCCTTGTCTTGGAGAATCACTGAAAGATCTGTCTTTCTTACTTAGATCTTAAGAGGACTCTAATGGAGTTTCTGATGGTATAGTCAATGACAGTATGAAGGTTTCTGTAAGACTGCAGTCATCAAGACCTCTTCATTCTTAAGTAGTCTACCTTCAACCTTCTGTATTTCATCAAAATTACCATTTCAGATTTCCTGCTGTTATGACCCCCCAGGTTCTGCCCCAGATAAGCATTTTCTTGCTATTATGTGCCTGTCGCCTTAGATTTTGTGGTGGAGGTTTGTCCACAGAACTCTGATGGGGCCAAAGTCATTGATTTTCAGTTTGTTCCACTCTTTCTTTCTGTAAAGACTTGGAATGAAGACTTCAAAATGCTTTTTATGTTGGAGCTAAAACTGAACAACAGTATTCTTGAAACATATTATTTTGTGTAAACTTTACATCACTACTAAAATGTAGGGAAACAATTTGACAAAGATTATACAATCCAAAAGATAGAAAAAGACTTGCAGTTTAAATTTAGGTCATTTGAATCCAAAACTTTCTGTCATCACATTACTACATGCTGCTTTTGCACATTTTGTGTACTGCTGCTCTGTAGGATTAGTAATAGCAGCACTAGGAGCAAGAAAGATTGATATGAATTCAGAAGGCAGCAGTTTAAATGGGCATGTGATATCTGCAGTTGTTTTCAGGGTGGAAAATAATTTGATCCAGTAACTACTGTTCAAGGAAAGGTCAAATCATTTCCTACTGTACTTAGTGATGGATATTACAACAGACTTCACATGGGGAGTTGGGAATGTGGTCATTGACCTTGTACATCAGCACCTGCATTACAGAGGAGTAAATTTACTCTGTAACTGAAAACTCTCAAACACTGCAATATGCCAACAACACATCTGCACATTCATTCAAAGGCCATAACATCAAATGCTATAACATGTGAGGATTTAGAGGGGAATGAAAAATAGCAATCAAAATGAAAAATTTGTTCTTCTGGTAACTGGTAAAGGCACTCCATTAGTTCCTATATATACAAAATACATACTATAATTACTACTTTTTTCTATGAATGAGAGGGAGTTTTATCTTATTATTTTAAACCTCACAACAAGTGCAGATACTTTCATCTACAACTTGCAAATAAGTAAGTAAATACTTTGTGCAGGCCATAGATAGTAAGTCTTTGAAGGCCAAGAATTGACTGTAGGTTTGTTATTGAAAAAGCCCCACCTTGCTTCTATCAAGCTAAGCTCTGGAGAAATTGATTTTTGTGAGTTTTGTGTGTGGGAGCTGCACAAGGAAACTTCTGTAGAGAGGGAAGAAGGTGGTCAACTCTGATAAAGAAATGATCTATACACTTTTGAACACTTCACTGGCATTTTTCAGTTAAATTTTCTCTGAGGATGTTAAGTAGACAATGAAAAAAGTGAGCTCCTGGATTAGGAAAGAATAAATACACAGATGCCTTGTAGCAAAGAGTAGTCCACGACCCACTGGTGTTCAGACATACCCTGAGCATAATTTTGTCATTTGCCTGGATGGATATGCTACTTTCTCATGCGTATGTAATTGTGGAAAACTACATGTGATTTTTAGTTAGATTTGTATGTTTTTACTCATGTGACAAACCAAGGTCTCTTTTGTGTATGTTAGTTTTGTTTGTTTATTTTTTTTTGAGACAGGGTCACATTATGTAGTTCAGGCTGGCCAGGGCCCAGGCTGGCCTCAAACCTGCAGTGATCCTCCTGTCTCATCCCCGAGTGCTGGGATTACAAGCATGCGCCACCATGCCTGGCTCATGTGCATTGCTTCTTAAAAGCTTCTAATTGCATAGATTTCTGTTCATATTAAAATGTTCTCCTATAAGAATCAAGAGATTCCATTATATAGGTCAATCATGCAGTTTTACTAATCACGTATATACTTTTCATGCTTAAACATTTAAAAAGATGTAAATACTTTATTGTTATTTAAATGTAATTAAAGTTACTATTAGTGAATTATGTTCGTTTGGTCATAAGAACTCTAACCCACAGTGGTATACATATTTGTAAAGAGGAACCAAAACAGGAAGATTTGTAAGTGGTACAGATGGCTGTCTACAAGACTTTTTTTTTTTTAAGCATCGTTGGGATGCTCCCTGCCTAAAAATATACCTCTTAGTAGCCTGTTTCAGGGTGGCTTTCTAATATCAGAGGTTCAATTCTGGGGTTCATAAAGAATTGATAATCTGAAATTTTAAGAACATCTTTGCATTACATAAGCTCTTACTATATAAGTCATTTTAATTAGTGCAAAGAAGTGGAGATTATAAAAACACGGAGATACAAAATTTAAACAGGTACAGTAAGGGGTAGAGCATCATTAGAACCCTTTAATCTTCAATTGTGTTTTCTGTTGAAAGTTCTTTGGTGTCTCTGTGAGGGACATCACTTCAAGGGTAATTGATAATGTGATTTGAAGGTTCACTGCATCACAGAGGATTGCTTTGTAATAATTGACAAAACGTGCTAAGATCCATGTCATGATACAGGCATGACCTAAGGACCATTTCTCCACAGAATAGGAGAAAGAACCTCTATCTGAAAATACTAGGTTTAAATGATTTCTGAAATAAATGGGATTTCAGCTAAACTCTGAAAAGAAGGTAGTAGACAGCATAGAAAAACTGTTGAAATGAAATACAAGAGCATGGGCTTTAGTTTAACCCTACCACATTTGGCTACATCAATTTCCTTCTTTTACTTTTAAGATTTTAAAATTATATAAAGGGGGAATTGGGTAAATTGGTTAAAAACTAGGTACATATTTGCTACTTTTACTCCTTATATTCCCCTGACAGATATCGGCAATGGAGCAGACCAGTCTTGACAGGTAAGCCTAGGTGAAGCCTCAAAATCCTTTCTAAAATACCAGGCAGATGTAGATAACCTTGTGCAATCTATAAAAACATCACCAGAGGCAATAAGCAAATGTTTCAGAGCTATAAGTTTCTGAATTGATAGAGAAAAATCAATTATATATTTTATACTCTAGTAATGAAATATTGGAATGTGATATTAAAAATAAAGCAGGCTATCTCAGCATTACCCACATGCTCTACATCCCAACACATGCTTCGGTAGTCTTTAATTCCCACCATTCTGACTCATTGTGGTTTCAACTCATGTTCCCCTAATCAGTCATGAAACCTATTACTTTTTTGTGTACTCACCAATATATCTTTGATGATGAATGTCTGGCCAGACCTTTTTCCATTTTAATCGGTTTTTCTATCATTGGCTTTTGAGAGTTCATAGTATATTTTACGTACAAGTCTTTTATTTGATGTATGATTTACAAATACTTTCTTCTAATCTGAATCTTGGCTTTTCATTACTTCAAGACTGATTTTGAAGAACAGACTTAGCAACTTTTGGAGGCCAGGTTTTCAATGTGTCCTTCTGTAGAGCATGCTTTTTGGGTGATAAGTAAGAAAAGTTTGTCTCTTCTAATATTACAAATATTCTTGCCTACATTTTATTCTAGATGCATTAATTTTATATTTTACATTTTGCTTTATCATCTCTCTTTGTTCATTGTTGTATATAACTGGAGGCATGTGAATGTCATAATTTTGCATATGGATATCCAAATCCTCTGATACCATTTGTTGAAAACATTTTTCCTCACAGAATTCTTTGTTTCTTTATGAAAATGCAATTGACCACAATTCTGAGTCTTCTTCTAAATTCTATGCTGTTGATTTGAACAAGTATCTAAATGCCAATATCATACTATCTGTTTATACTATGTAGTAAATTTTTAATTCCAAATATTGTTTACATATTTTATCTTTAGTTTTAATAAATATGATTATGTAGTTATCTTCATGTTTCACATTCTGAATATATATATTGAATATATATATACTGAATAGATATGATATATATGAATATGTATTCCTGAATATATGTCACATATATACATGAATATATATCGCATATATATATGTCCCCATATTTCTCTTCTTTAGAAATTTCAAGTAAAGATACATAATTAAATGTATATTAGGCTACTTTAAGTTGTCAAAATGTTTAATGCTTCTCTGTTTATTCATTCATTCTTTCCCCATTGTTTCATTTCATAACTTTTCTATTGCTCCTCCCCCTTAATTCAGTAATTATTTACTTCTGAAATGTTTAACTGCCGATGACCCCTTTGTTAATATGTTAATAAATGAATTATGAAGTTTTCTGCTGTGTTGTAAGGAGATTATATTCCTATCTCATTTTTTTGTTGTTGTTACCAGGGATCAAACTCGGGTCCTTCCATGGTAGTTTAAATTCTCAAAAAGGGCCCTGGAGAGATCTCGAGTTCTTCCTGTAGAGAGCTCTATCTTCTCTGGAATTTCGTCCTGTGAACTCTTTCTACCTTGACTTCCAAAGGCTCTTGGTCAGATCACTGAGTTCAGTAGGTTCTGACTCCATGAACTTTAGCTAATAAGATACTGGTAGGGAGTGAGCTATGGAAACCATGAGGTTTTCTTAATTTCCTGATTTGCTTCCTATATCTCACAGATTATTGTACTTTACTACCTGATGTGAAATAACATTAAGACCTGGCCGGGGATTTAGCTCAGTGGTTTTGACGCCTGCTGTGCAAGTGTAAGGACCTGAGTTCGATCCCCAGTACCAAAAAAAAAAAAAAAAAAAAGAAAATAACATTAAGATCAATGTTTCCTGTCTCATCTATTTTTTAGGTTATTTCAGGGAGGAGGTTAAATCTAATCCCTGCTACTCCATCTTGGCCCCACATAGAATTTTTCACATTTATTGTTTGCGCTTTAAATGAGTGTCTAAATGGATATTCTTATTAACAGAAAATTGAGACATGAGTAAATTGAAAGAAGAGAATGTTAGAGACAAAGGGGGATAAAGGAGAAAAGACCCAGGGCTAAGAAAGATCAACTACACTGAAGGAATCACCCTAAGTTTAGTATTGTTGAACCAGAGTGAATTGGTAAAGAGAATGGTGAGACACACTATTTTAGTGGTAAGAAGGAGCTAGTTGATGTAGCATCTTCTAAGATCTTTTGATAGCTTTCTAACCATCCTCCTGTGTTACGCCTCTGATCAAAGGAATGCTCTGATTATATACAGATTTTTTAAAAAGGTAATCTTAACTACTCTTTGGAAAATTGACTGTAGAAAGCAAGGGCTGAAAGAGAAAAAAGATCCAGAAATTGCAATAATTCAGGTGAGAGAGGATGTCAAACTAGTGTACTAGTCTGTTTTCTGTTGCTGTAATAAAATTTCTAAAGCCAGATACAGTATAAAGATGAGGTATAATGAGCTCAAGTTCTAGAGGCTGAATGGCCAAGACTGGTCAACCTCAGGTGATAAACACTTGACTGGGACACAACATAGCAGAAAACAGAAGGAGAGAGAGCATCTATGCGTGGGTCTTGCATGATAACGACCCACTTGCAGAACTGACTCACTTGTTCAGACCAGCATTTATCTCTTATGTGGGTCCTGGCCCCAGTAACCTAATTACTTCCCATGAAAATGTAGATCCCTCTCAACATCGCCACACTGGGGACCTCGCTCTCAGCACAAGAGCCTTTGTGGGGCATGGCCACACCACACCCAAGTCAAAGCAATTAGTGTGTTACACACAGGAGGTGAGTAGAGGTCAGATTCATTATGTATTTCAAAGCCAAAGACCACAAACATTTTAATGATTTGGAAGTCAGGTTTTAGAAAACACATAAAACAAGGCAAGTCTTAGGTTTTCAGCTACTGTAACAGGGCCATTTATTCAAGTAAAGATTAATAGTAAAGCCATTGTGAATGTGGAGTAAATCAAAAGTTTAACTTGGGACAGGCTAAGTTTTAAGTGACCATTACATATCCGAGTGAAGATTCAGGATAGCATTCTACAAGCTTGTGTTATGTTGCAGCAGTGAAGTGCATTGCATTCAGTAAACTCTCTCTGATTTCCTATTCCCTCCGCTATTCTCCGTGTCTTCTCAGAGGTTTTCACTTGCATTTATTCTCCTCCAGCCAGGCATCTGGAATCCCCCACTGTATTGGTGTTTGCTCTTCAGCATGTAGTTTTCAGGACTTTCACCCTGGAGGAGAATTCCCATTTTGATTGTATAACCTCCTTCTAAAACCAAGACCTTTAATGGGATTATGTAGTAAGCACGGCCCTTTTCAAATAAAACTGCACATCCATGTCCACTAACGCTTTCTGAAATGAGACTTTGGGATTTTAAGACAAAATGTTTATTTCCTTAAGAAAATCCTTAAAACCTCAGAAATAAAGTGGAGAAAAGCCAGTGACTCCTCAGTGTCACGTACAAGATTTTCAACCTATTACTTGGCTTTTAGTCCTCTGTAACTCTGAAACTGGTACAAATTGTATTCATCTTGAAAAAACTGGCAAAACTGAAAGGATGTGGTTTTGTCCTATTTCCTTTTTCATGTACTAGATACTTGATAAGTTGGAAACAGAAACTTGGTAATTAAGTGCAATAATATTCTGGAGAATGACAATGGAGAATTTGTTATTGCCCATTACTGCCTGATATTGATGAGTGACTTGATGGTCATGTATCAGTAATGGCCATAATAATTTCATTCTATGTTATGATATTTTGTGCCTTTCTATCACATTAAGATGATCCATCTTATCTTTCAAAAACAGATCACTTAATTTGTTGGATATACACACTTTAAATTTTGCTTTAAAAATGTTCTACAATATGTTCTAAAATGACTATTACATATAACTCGATGCTTTTAAACTTTGAACAAAAAAGCTTATATTCATCCCAAACTAGTATAACTTTAAGAATTCACAACTGGATACACATGAAAGATAATTCCACCCTAGGCCTGAATAAATTGTTAAGGAATTAAAAATATGTCATCAAATGAATTAATTTGACATGATTTTGTGATGTGATGTGTGATTCCAGATGGCTCATGAAAATTTTTCTTTATTTATGTGACCAGCATTACTCCTCACTCAGAGAGTTGCTTTGTTATCTGATGTGTCAGCCCTCCCATCTTGAATACTATTTTCACTGATCATCTCTTCTCTCACATCTGCTCCTCCTAATTTTCTCACCAACATTGCTGTTCCCAGTTCATCTATGGTTAGAGAATAAGAAGAGCTTCACTTCTCTCTCTTTCTCTCTGTGTCTCTCTCACTCTGTCTCTGTCTTCATTGTGTATTTGATGTGGGTAGAGTTGAGAAACTATGAAATTGACCTCTTTGCTGGTATCAATACATGCTATGTCTTTATTATTCTAAAGATCCATCTTCTCATTCTATGAACTACAGATGTTTTGTTCCCTCTAAATCAATGGAACTTTACACAGAAAAACAGAGCTGAAAAGAATCCAAGAAAAAGAACTTAATATACTGCTTCCTATTCCCTGTAGATTTAATGGTTTAAAAGAGATGACTCCCTGATCTACAAATAAGTAAAGGATGTATAGCTTTGAATGTGCTGGGACATCAAAATGCCTTTGCACATTGTTACGATGCATGAGTTTCATCCACGTGGAGGAACCTCACCTGTAGAAGATACCACAGCACTCCCTTGGGTCCAACCATGTGTTTGATGGCCATTTATTCTGATACTCTACCATTGCTGTACTGCAGGGCTATCTGGGACTGGTCTTTCTTTAATCTGCTCAGTTTTGCTGAGGACAGAGTTGTGCTATCCTGACTCAGAGAAAAACCCTGAGATACAGCATCTCTTGGGCTTTGTGATCAAATCCCCACCCTTTACATCCTTACCAGTGATTGGACTGTGAAAAAGGATAGTCATGTAACATAATCATACTTAGGACTAATGAGTTATAAAGGAGAATCAGTAAAATGGTGATTAATCTGGGAAACTCCCCACTGGAAAAACACATTCAGAAAAAGAACAATCCACTACTTTATCTCTGATGTTGTCTACTCAGGGTGTATTTCTACAAAATCTGTGAGCATCTTGCTACACAGGCAGGGAAGGCAACCGCCTGAAGATGGAAAGATACAAATACAAGAAGAACCAGTATCTTTCCTGGGTATCTACGCGCGGCCACTGATGAAACCAGTGGGGGCCCACATTATCTGTTTTTTCAGTTATATAAAAGATGTTTTCAGTTTGTTTTCTACCATTTTAAAATAGGGGTTTTTTATTAATGAGAACAAAAGTACCTTGAATGATAAATGATATAAAGGGTTTCAATTAAAGCCCCTGTCCACCAGGGATCTTTCCGTGATAAAGTCTAGGGTTTCTAATAGAAAGTTTAATGGAAAAGCTTCAGTTTAATCAGAAGGTTTATATTTCTCCTCATTTATTGTTATCAATTTCTAAAATTAATTTCTTCTGTGACTGAGTCCCATATAGTCTTTTCCTGTAATACCAACAGCTATATTCTTCCAAAAGGAATCATCTCTATCCTTAGATTTGATCTAAGAACATGTTATCAAGTGGAAACTTTATTACACATCCTAAAGAATTATATGTGATTTTCACTTGTTTCTGATTTTGAAAGTACTAGACAATAAATAAAATGAAATCATTATGTTTTATTAATGGATTCAGTCTCTAAAAGCTGTTGAATAAACTGAAGAATGGCTGTGAAAAAATAATTTAAATCAATGCCTTAGTGTATAATGCTTTCTTTCCTAGGTACAGCTGCTCTTGTATTTGTCTGAGCTTGCTAGGTCTCAGGGGGTCCCTGCTGAATACCTACTTACTAAAATAGAAATCAGGTCATTCTAATCATTCTCAGGATCAAAATGCAAAGGAGACAAGAATCAGAGATTGGGCCGATTATAACCCTATTTCTTGCCAACAGATTGTTTTGGTGTTTCTTTTTAATAGATTTAACAATTAATAAAAATATAATTCAGGCTTTTATGAGATAGCTCATCAGATTGTTGAACAGAGGTTTAATGTCATGTACATCACATTTACTGTATATGATCCTTCCATTAATGTGAGTTATATAGTACATGCTAAGATGTACGCATTGAGAAGTTACACGGTAAATCACGGTTGTGTGGTATATTCTGTGTCATATGTAGTGTGTCACTGGAGTGGGAAAGCTCAGATTACATCATTTTCTGTGTGATGTGGAGTGAGCTCTTTTGCAAGTCTCATTTTCCTCATCTTTAAAGAAAAGTGTATGTTTAACTGCCCTACTTCGTACAAGGGTCATGATCATAATGCAAGAGTCAAAACATTTTGTAAGTTAAATAGATAAAAGATCATGACTCCCACAGAATTCCAGGTTTGGCTGAGATATAAAAATATATGTATGTAGGGCCGGGGATTTAGCTCAGTGGTTTTGCCATCTGCTCTGCAAGCACAAGGACCCAAGTTCGATCCCCGATACCCCCCCCAAAAAATGTATATATATGTATTTAAAATATGTGTTATAAGTTATGTCTTATAAAACACATGTATTTAATGTGTAAAATAACAAGTTGTCTGATTTACAAGTGGATAATTGCGTGAAAGTGAGGATGAGGCAGTCATCAGAAGGGATGCAGCACAGAAAGTGATGAGCTCAGTCTGTGACAATGGTAGAGAAGTCATGAAGAACGTCATACCTGAGCTGGATTATAGGCTACTTTCACTGGTAGGAAAACTTCCCATCATTGAAAGAACAGGATGCCACATATAAAACCAGGAAGGTAACAAAGGGTATGCTCTGGAAGTAAATCAGAGTGGCCAAAATTTAGCAGTACCAGGAGCTGACTGTTGTGGTGAGGGCAGGAGTCGGGTTTGGTATAGATTTTGATGAAGCGTGAATGTGTACAGGGCCCAGCCAGAAGGACTGAATACACGCCGCTAAGCAATCAGACACGTACTATGGGGCTGTCTGACCACTACAATGACGTGGGAAACTGTGGGAATGATTTTTACTGGCTTCATCCCAGTCCTTTGGAATTAGAGTCTTGGTGATGGGATAGAGTAGATGACAAGACTTGGAGCTGCATCTTGCTAAACGTGTATCAGTCAGGATTCAGAACCGCTGATCTGAAGGAAAGAAAGCCGTGAGAGTTTTGCATAGAAAAATAACAGTAAGTTTTGCATTTTGAAAAAGCCCTCAAGCAGCTTCTTGGGCATCGCTGAAGGAAGACCATCCCAGAAGAGAGCCAGACAAGGGAGCCAGACAAGAACATCGAGAGCAGCAAACAAGCTGGCAAAAGGCAGGCAGAGAAGAGGGACTCGGGTATGAGGGCCATCAGAGGAGAGGAGTAGATGGGGTTAGTGGTGCAGTCACATTCAGGACAAAGAAGGTTGTGTAGCCAAAAATACAATGTGGTTTCTCTGCATAGATAGGTGAGGAACAATTAAGAATCTTAAGCAGGACAGTGATCCATTGCTTGAGAAGCATCTTTGACCTACATACCAGAAATTTCCTCAGTGAGTGTCATCTTAGGAAATAGTTCCTGACTCAGGGGAAAGTTTCTCTGCCCTGGAGACCTTTGGGGAGAGAGCTGGAGTGCTGGTCCCTGACATCTGTCAGAACCCCAGTTTCTGAAGCACGTTAATCAATTCAGTTTTGTAAAATCAGAAAGAGGAGGCAGGAAGGTCTCACAGGATGATGACGAGAAGGAACAGAGCTCAGGACCTGAGCCATCAGAGTATTCTGATTCATCTGTATCTGTGGTTCACTGAGTAACTTTGGGCTAATGTAACTTTTCTAGTGCTGCTGCAGTGTATCCCACCTCTTTCATAGGTTTAAATGAGGCAGTAGGCTGTAAAGTGTTCCATAGTGGAACTGCTGCTACATATTTTTATAAATGGAAGACAGAGCTGAATTATCAGGTTACTATGACATGACCAGAAACTGAATAATAGAATGAAATTGCAAAACTACTCTCTAGATATTAGGTGCCCATTGGAAAAGGAAAGGAACTTGAAAGTACTAAATCCCTCCTGTCCTCTATTAATATAGCAAAGAGAAGACACAGGAAAACCAGCCAATAAAGGAATGATTGAGGGAGGGAGGCTGACCTTTGCTTCTAGGGAAGGGTAGGCACACATTGCCTAAGCACCCTGGTTGGCCGAAAGCTTTTTAAAGGGTTAGAATGTAGCATAAACATCACCAGCCAGGAAGTTCTTAGCTCGGATGTGTGATCCGCTCACTGCCACGTTGAGCCAGCCCTTAACCTCTATGATCTTGGCCCTTGTGGCTCAGCATTTGCTGAGGCTGTGCTGTTACAGAATCATACTTCTCGTGGATTAATCTTCTCCATGAGCTGAAGGTCAGATGATTTATCTTCAGAGGACTTCGAGGATGAAAGAGCACTCTGAACAACCAAATTAGTTCTAATTGGTATGAATCTCAGTGACTATTTAAGCTCTGCACTTAGCAAATAATTAGATATTTTACAAGGATGCGAAGACTAGCTAGAAGACATAAAAAAGATATAAATCAACATATAAATATTGTGTTCTGTGTGCAGTTAGATCTTTCCGATCTATCCCAAGCATCTCCTACATGGCACCTTCTGGATAGATCTTAATCCATACTTGGTATGGAGTGAGATGCTAATGAACTTGAAGCAGAGAATTGCTGCCATCAATCCTCAAGAGTCAACAGGGAGAAGACCTTTGTCACTGAAAGAAGCTATTTAATTCCCTATTTCCAGAAGAGTAAATGAATAACACAATGATGAAAAGAGGGGACTGCAGACACTCCTCAGAATGATGTGCATTACCCAAGCATCAGGCTGCTGAGACCACCTTGCTGTAGTGCAGCTCACCATAAAATCTGAGAAGTCTAAAGCCTTGTTGCCAGGTTTTTGCGAAATTCTGGGGTGGTGGAATATGCAGTTGTTTCGTTTGGTTTTGTTATGTTTACCACCGGGAGGGTCGCTCCAGCTTCGAGCTTGATTCCTGATCTCTTGCAGACTGCCCTAGCCAGTTGCCGAGGCTGAGGGATCCTCCGCCAATCTCCCTAGTCTGCTTTGTTTTCAAGGTTACTCCTTTCCCTGATAATTTCCTTAATATTAGTTATCTAAGTTGTCAGAGCAAAATTTAATTGAAGGTTGAGGGAAACAAAGTTGAATTACAGACTCCGTCAGCAAATACCTTAAAATTAAACATCAGGCCTTCAGGAAATAGAAGTGTTTCTGTTATCATTTTCTATGCACCTCAGCTTCTCATTACATTTCTGAGACTTGGCTTTTCTTTCTTTTAGCGAACTCATCTCCAAATCTTCTTCTCCAAAGGCCCTAAAGCATCACTTTTGTTTTCTCTGATGATAAAAGATAAACTTGTAATTTCTAGCACTTTATTATACAGAGTTGTTGAAGTCTTCAAATTAGGTTTCTGGAACTCTCATTACCTCCTCACCGTGCTCAATCAATGACTTTTCAAATGAAAGTGCTGCCTAACCCGAGGAGGCTTAGCACAAAGAGTCCAGCAGAAAAGGTTTCAGCGTCTAGGTCATGGCTTGGGTCTGAGTGCTCAGGCTTGGGTTCCCACTCTGTCTGGGTGTGGGAATGAGTGGGATAACGTGGCAGAGGGGAAAGTATAGAATTTTTATTCCTTATCGCAATGCACTCCTTGTACTCCAGGTTTTGTTTGTTGGGTTTGGTTGGTTGCTGTCGTAGATGTTTCTCTCCTGTTCCTTCTCCTCCAGCTTTTTTGGACCTTTCCTTTCCTCCTCCCCTCTTATTCTTCCTTTATTTCCTCTTTGTATTCATGCTCCTAATTTTCCTTCTCTCCTCTTTTCTATCTCTTCCTCTTATTCTTATATTAATTTTTTGAAGATGATTTCTAAAACAGATTGATGATTTGTATCACCAAAGAAAATGCACAATCTCTAACTTGTCACTCAAAATGCTGTAATAAGCCTGGGTTATCTACTAATTAACTTCTTGGCTTAGCTTTATTTAGCTAAATCATTTATATATCCCTGACTGCCTCCTGTAGTTGAGATCTTGCTTGTTCAATTTATACCAATCCACATCTTCAAACTCAGCCCTTGAAGATTTAGTTAAGCATCACATATCTCAGTAATTGAACATAGATAATATTCCTGCATTAACTACTGTGTTTCATAGATCCACATGATGCATATCTTCAATCCATTCTCAGTTCTACTAGTACATACCAGACGATAGAACCAAGAAAACCTATATTTAAATTCCAGCTCTGCTACTTCTAATGCTGCTTGTTTGTTTTTACTTTGGACAGATTATTTTACCTCTGGGTGCCTTGCTTTTATATGTTCTATAAGTGAGAGTTAAAATAATACCTATCCCAAACAATATTGGGAAGTTAAATAGATCAATATAGGTACATTCATTGGTAGTGTCTGCATTTAGAAAGAGTTACATAAATGTTAGCTATGTAACACTATTTCCTAACATTTAAATAGGATGCCATGGTTTAAAAGTATACTTCCAGGTTATTAGCTAAAAGCATCCTGTGAAATATATTGAACAGATTTTTAATGCTAATTTTACATTTGAGGAAATAGGGTCTTATAGTTAATGAACAGCTTTATCTAGACTCTAGGAAAAATTAAAACTCCAAATAAATGCCACCCTTGTATACTCTGCATTTAGTCAAAGCTAAATTTTATCAGGAAGGAGCTTTGGACTTTAAGGAGTTTCTCTTAAAGGAATAGTTTGAAATAGAAAGTAGTGTGGGATGCCTGAACCCCATCACCACTGAAATAGGGAGAAAAGAAAGGGTTCATCTCTGGTTGTAAATTCCCCAAGGGAAAAATAATTGAAGAACTGTTTATGATAGAGAACTATAATTAGGAACAATGGGATGAAATTAAGGAAAGGGAAATAACAAGTTTATAATAAGGTTCCAGTATGAGCTACTCAAATTTAATTGTGTTTTTTAAGTAATGTCAGACTCCCAGATGCTGCCATGATGAAGACTGTCTACAAATGGGTGCATAAATAAATGACTTTATAATCCACACTGTCAAACTAGTCTGTCTTATAAACCAAGATGCCATTTCACAACTGCATATTTAGAATTGGCACAACAGGGCTGGGGATTTAGCTCAGTGGTTCCGCTGCCTGCCTAGAATTGGCACAGCAATGTGCAAAAATCTCCTATTGGGCTGAGAATGTGTTTCCTATTCCTTACAAATATAACTTACTAGGAGAAATGGTAAATCTTCCTTCTTTCATGCACACACACACACTCACCCACCCACCCACACACACACACACTGCCCAGCCTTTTCAGCTGCATATGTTGTGATCTGTATTTGAGCTGAGGCATCACACACTAGGAAGTTAATTTATCCAACAAACTGTTATAATTAGCTATTTCAAATGCATTGTTCAGATCTCCAGAGACCTTCGGAGTGAAGGGGGAAAGATATTCAGACTAATTTTTATGTCTTTCCCACTGCTACAGAGATACAGTTAATAAAGTCATTCAGAATTAGTGCTCCAGGAAGTGTGGGAACATGGAGAGGTTTCCCAGATTTTCTGCTATTGGTTTTGTTGTGGAATCAAATTATTTGGAGTTCTTTGTTTTAAAGACATTATTTTTCATTATACAAGCTGAGGCTGTTATTCAAAAGATAATAGCAGGAATGTCTGGCTGCCACAATAAATGCAGCTAGAGTGCCATAGTTATTAATGCCAGTAACAATTTGAGATGCAATAAATGACTGTGCACTGTGGCATTTACCACTCACATGGTACCAGGGTGCTGTGCTGCCTCTCTGCCTTCTCAAAAGAGAACACACATACTCGGGCACATCACACTTCTTACATCCCTCTGCTGACTCCTACCACATACATCACAGAAAGTGAGGCTGTGTTTACAACTGTAGGTTATCAAAAGCTGATTTGTGGCACAAAAAGAGAAATTGTGATACTTACACATTAGTCAATTTGAAGGGCTTAAGGCAACATGGTCAATATAGTGCTGCTTCGGTTCACAAACTTAATTCATTGCACAATTCTGGAAAAGATGCCTGTGTTTGTGTTTGTGCAGGAAAGATGGCCATGGTGTTTGTCACCTGATGCAGAACTCACACACACACACACACACACACACAAAACACGAAATTTTGCCAAACGTTTCTGTTTGCCAACCAAATTGTCCTCAAACAAAAGTGTTTGTGAACAAAGCTAACACTGTGTACTGTACTTCTTGAAATTGTAAAGATACACATCAATAACTCACTAAAATAACTGCATGACTCATTCAACCCTTTTAGGCCAAGTGGAAATTGTGCCATGAGTTACTGTTTCTAATGTTAAAGTGGGTTGACTCTAGGTCCCACACCTAACATTATTTTGCCTTTTTATAAATTCACAAGATGGATTGGCATATCAAAGTCACTAGGAGCTTGAAAACACTTGAATGTAACATTTTTCAAACATATTTTTGCATTAGTTCTTTTCTTTTGTACTTACTAATTAGCACGTTGCATGACAGCATTTCCCTAATACTGTCCTAGCTTGGAAACAGTCCTGATCTCCCCGTCATATCAGATGCTTGTGTTATTGGAGCATGGTGGGCATCTAAGGTGTTTTCTGCTGGACATTCTTCCAGTGAAACACCAGCCTGAAGAAAAATCCGAGTTCACCACACTCTCTTGGGTCTCTTGGGTTTCTCTTCTTGTTCCATCAGTCATCTTCGACTGTGGAATTAATTTTCAAGCTCAACAATTGTTGCTGACTTCTCTCTTCTCCCCCTGAGAGTCCTTATATATCATCACAGCAAGGAGAGATGATGAAAAATAGAAAAATTCTGAGACCTGTAGCCATTGCTTTATTCCCAGTGTTCAGACTCATGAATGTCACAAAGTCTATTAATTGTGGCTAAAATGCATGAAAAGCACCAGAAGACTTTTAAAAAAATCAAATCTGTCACGTTTGCTGGAATTATGGCCAGAGATTTTCTGACCTGTTTTTGAGTGTATCACTAGTCTCCTGATTCCTAATTCCTTCTTGCTCATCATCAACAAGTATTTATTCAGTAGCTGCATGAGCAGATGAATGCTTTACAGGGCAGGTTTAATTGACTTATTTGCTGCCCTTTCAGAGCCAGCCGACAGTTTCAATTTCTTTTCCTGATAAGAGTACGTAACTTAATTTAGTTAATAGAATGCGACAAATTGCTGTCATAACTCTTACATACCTTTTCATATTTGGCAGCTTGTCCCCTCTCCTACACACCAGTTTCCTAGGTAGATCGGCACATATTCAATACAGAAGAAAAACATCCATCAGGCTGATTGTTCCAAGCCAAGTCTTGTTCTCTGCTTAGCTGAAGGGCACATTGCAGTCTGCTAGCCTATTTCTTTGAGACCAAAGCGGTCCCTGAGTCATGAGCATAGGAGCCAGTTTTGTGCTGTGTTAGCGATAGAGAGTGATAGACACTTGTGATGTCAGGAATGAGAGG
Organism: Heterocephalus glaber; assembly: GCF_000247695.1. The sequence goes on from NW_004624766.1 coordinate 12,966,412, forward strand.
ATCTTAGAAATTGTCTACTATTTGCTGCAGTGTTTATGTTAATATCAAGTACCTTACCTTCGTATAAGCCTTTTAAGAAGGATTTTTCATATCATCTGATCTTCAGTAAAAGCCTATAAGATTGGCAAAAAATAGATTCCATGAAAATCTGATTTGCTCAAGGTCACATAATACTTGAACTTGGAACAGACATTTTGATTCTGAATCTAGCATTCTTTTACTCTTGTTTCGAGGATAAAGAAGCAAAAGAAAAGAAGAAAGAAGAGGGGAGAAAGTAAAAAGAGGAGGAACGTATCAAGTGGGAAGGTAAAGAAGGAGGTAAAAAAGATAAAAGGAAATAAGTACTCGGCTCAAAATATGTACTTAACAAGTTTTAAAATGATTCTTTTACCCTTTGTATTTTTATTTTTCTCAAATTTAAAATGATGCTTTACCTCAAGCTGTTATCAAGGCGATAAATCAATTAATGTATATCCAAAATAATATATGCGTGTATACAGAGTCCGCCAAGAAATGTATACACACTTCAGGAAAAGAAAAACTTGTATAAAGTATTTCAATAATACATTAATTGAGACATCATAAGTTTAACCCAAGATTATAATGACAAGAGGTGCTCAAAGTGGTGGCCATGACCTTCCAGACATTTATTACTCTAGCAGACTGCTGCTTGGGTGACCTTGGTCATTGAGACTGAGATTACTACTTATGAATTTTCAATTTTTTCTCTAAGAGACAGCAGTATAGTGGACTTTCGTGATATACAACAACCTCTAAGGTCCCCCATATGAAGGTAATACCGTCGGTTGAAAAAACATCATACTATTTTTCTTTTCCTGAAGTGTATATACATTTTTTGATGGACGCTGTATGTACGATCAAAACATGTAACACACGAAGTACTCAAATAATGTTAACCATTGGTCAATACACAGTAATTTGCAAGCTTCTAATTATTGAAATCACATTTTAGTGTAAATTTTTGAGAGTTTAAATGAATATAACTATTATGGAAAACGTATAAGAGATTCTTCAAAAATTGAAAATAGAACTACCATATGATCCAGCTATCCAAGAACTTGGCATATATATTTTTAGCATTCCTATTGTTGCACGACAACTTAAAGAAAAAAAGGTTTAATTTCCTCACAGTTTACAGGGGTTTAGGGCGGTCGGCTCGCTTCAAGGCCGAAACATCATGGTGGAAGGGCTTGGCAGAGCAAAGCTCCTTAGATCCTAGCCAGGGAGCAGAATAGGGAGACAGCGCCAGAAAGGAACAGGGGAGGGACTGTATAAGGTGCCCAAGGTCACATCTCTGTGACCAACACAGATACACCAAGAAGTGTGTTCTATTAATCTCCTGGGCATCTGTTTATCCACAATTCACCCCTGGTGAACCTCAGAGCCAAACTCATATCCCAAACCAAACTTAATCTCCAAAGAAAGAAAACAGCAAGTTCATAATTCTGGCAAACACAATACTACTACCTCATATACAACCAGCAATGCAATAATCCCTTTCCTAAACTCTCAAGAGTTTCAGGTTTTTTAAAAATTGAAGTCCAAGACTCTTTTGAGATTCAAGGCAGACTCAACTTGAATATCGGAGAAAATAGAAAACAAATTACATAATCCCAAGGTACAAAGGCACAAGTTAATTATTTCCATGGGAGGAATGGGGGATAGGAAAGAATCAGATTAAAGCAAATCAGAAAAACTGGCAGGGCAAACATTAAGTTCTATAGCTCTGTGTCCAGCACTGAGGCAGATGATAATAAAATATGAGTTACAAAGGGTGTGGGTAACCCTCCTCTATGGCCTTGCTTATTGTAGGCGACACACAAGTCTTCTTTCTTAAGTTGGCTCCACTTTAGTTCTGCAGTTTTCCTCAGCAAACATTCCACATTCCTGACATCTCTAACTTCCTGGGGTCTCCACACTACCTTTGGCTTCATTCCCACAGCTTTATACAGGAGATCTTTGCTTGGCCTCTGAGGCTTTTCCTTGAAAACTGGGTACAAGCCTCTCTGACATTAGAACTACTGCATTCTCCATGCCAGCAAAACTGGCATCATGTGTTCAGTGCCAAGGTCTGCTCTCAATGGAAGCAGTAGCCACACTCACTTGGACCAGGGCTGCAGCTGCTTCTGAGTGACTGGGTGGCTGAACACAGAAAAATGAATCCTGGGCAACCAATTCCCCAAGGGGCCCTTCTTGAGCAGGAACCCAAAGGCTATGCTCGCAAATAAAAATTTGACCTTTTGACACTCTTGAGCCTAATCTAGGTGGGTCTTTCTCATTCCTGAGATGCCCGCAAAGCATCCTTCTTCTTGTCCCTGTGCAAAGTACTTGGATTCTTATTTTTTATTAGTATGTGTTTACAGCACATAATTTGTCATTCCTTGTGTGGAGCTGGCATATGTTTATAACACATCTTCCTTTTTTCATACCCTTTCCTACCCTCCTGCCTTGCTCCTTCCACTTGATCTCCTTCCCATATGAGAAACATCTATCTTCCTACTCATTTTGCTCATTATTCACAACTTGAGTTTTTGATACAAGAGAAACCACACAATATTTCAGTTTGTGTGTCTGATTTATTTCACTTAACATTATGGTCTCATGATGTATCCATTTTCCTATAAATTACAGGCAGTTTATCTTTCTGCATGGAGAGTTGTATTGTGCTAATCTCCTTAGCCACAATTCCTTTGGCCTAAGCTTTCCACATAGTTCCTCTGGGCCAATACTTATTTTTTAAAAGTTTTTTTGCTCTCCTTTTTTCTCCCAAGTCTCACTATAAAACTGGCTAATACCAGCCAGCATTACCCATATTACAGCATCAATAGTGGGCTGTCCTAAGATTTCCTCTGCTAAATTAATTAGTCCACTCCCTTTAATCTCGTCTCCTGTAAAGTCTCAGCATACGGGGAAAATGTAGACACATTTTCTGTAAGAGGGTAGCACACATGCTCTCTACTCTAACAGTCAGTGAAGTCCTTGGTTCCAACTGAAACCTCTGGAGCTTGGCTTTTAGCGTCCACATTCATATCCACATCCTGGTCTTCTAAGTTCTGACCAGAATCACCCTTTGAGATATACTTATAGAATCCTAGGACTTCCTTAGCTGAGATCTCCAAAACTTTCCAAACTGTTCCTGTAAACCAATTTCAAAGGCATCTAGATCATGTGGTCAGGTACAGTCACAGCAATGACCCTATTTCACTGATACTGATTTTCTGTATTTTTCAGATTTCCCATTGCTGGGTGCTATATTCACCACTCACAAGTTAAAGGAGGAAAATTTTAATTTAGTTTAGTTTGGAGGAATTCAGACCAAGGATGGCTCCAAGGCAATAACATCATTTCAAAAGGACATGGCAGAAAATATCTTGGTTAGTTCATGGAGACCAGGTAGCAAAGTAGGGGGAATAGGGCCAGAGAGGATTAGACAAAAAAGTATATGATTCCATGACCCACCCAGATATATCCAAGAGTGTAGTCTACTAACCTGCAAAGCATTTCCTAATCTAATGGAGTTGACACAACATGATCAATGGTCAAATTATTGAATCAAAGAAATGAAATCAAATAGACATCTGCATTCCTATGTTTACTGCAGAACATTCACAATAGTCACAATCTGGAATCAAACCAAGTGCTCATCAGTGGATTAATGGATAAAGACATGTGGCATATATTCACAATAGAATATGGTTCAGCCCTAAGCAAGGATCATTTGTAGAAACATGAATGAACCTACAGGATGCATATTAAGTGAAATAATCCAAGCTCCCAATGACAAATACTGCATGATCTCATTCACATGTAGAATCTAAAGCTCTGATTCCATAGAAGTAGAGAGTATAATGGTGCCTACCAAAGCCTGGAGGAGCTTCAGGTAGAGGGAACTGGGAAGATATTGGCTAAGGGACGCACAGATATAGAAGGAGGAATACATTGAAGACATATGTTGTATGATGGGGTGACTACAGTTAGTGACAATATATTGTATTTTTGGAAAATGCAAGAAACCTGATTGTGTGAACTGTTCTCAGCACAAAACATTAACTATATGAGCAAATGCACTTGATAATAAGATTTATCCATTCCACAATGTATATGCACTTCGAAGAATCAGATGTGCACAATAAGGCCATAAAATTTTATCCATCTCTTTAAAACACAAAAGACAAAACACTTCTCTGAAACTGGAGGTTGCATCCTCATTTTATAAATAAGTAAATGGGAACTCTGGAAGTTTAAGTGACAATATGCAGGTGGCAGGACCTGGATACCTGCCCACTTGACAGCTGCTAACCACTAACCCACAAATGGAAATGGAGACTCCACTGCATAAATGGGCTGGGTCCATTGATCCCACAGCACATTTAGGTACAGAATGTTAGACTACACATGTACCAACCCCAGAACATGCCCTGGGTCCTGCAGACATCTTCTTTTATCTTTCACTGCTCTGATTGTTAGCTTGTTATCTTGAGATTTGTCTCTTGACAAAATCAGCCCTGGGGAAAAAAAAATCAGCTGAACAATTAATGTAGCTCACTGAGCTCCAGGAACTAATTTCACTTTAGTTAAACATACAGCAATATTTTATAGGCATTGGCCCTACCTGGGAATGAGCAGGAAAACTAGCCTATGTTTGCACTGTGCTTGTAACAAACACAAACCCTGGCTAAAACAAAGAATCCTCCACTCTCAAGCTGGAGCTTTTATTTTTTTGTTCTCAATTTTTTTCATAGGAAAATTATCAGTGTAGTCAAGCCAGCTGTATGACAATCTACTCTAACCCTCACCAAGAGGGAACAAATGACCTATAGTTACCAATGTCTGCTGAATTGTACACTTCAACTACTCCACAGTCGATGTCATGTCTCTTCCACATTATCTTGCGTTGACTGGTCTCTTGGGCCATACTGAAAGTTGTCTCCTTTCTTTTAATGAGAAAGCACTTTCCAAAGTACTCCTGGGCTATGTGCTTTTCAGTTAAGATTTTCAACAAATCAAACATTATGTGGTTACTACTGTTAATCCTGATACATCAATCTCATTGGGCTGAGAAATGCCTAGCAGGTTAGTAGAGGGCTCTTCTAGATGTGTCAGAGTGGGACATGGATGTGTGGCTTGGATAATAATATGGTCCATTGCTCACTCTTCTCTGACACTCTTGCCCTGTTCCACTTCCCAGCTGCCAGGAACTAAGCAACTTTGCTCCGCCACACCATGATATCTGTGCTTGGAACCAGCTGATCACGACAAGAACCATGAGCCAATGAAACCTGTCCTTTAACTGTAGGTGTGGGTGTTGTGTCCATGGATGGGAAAATGATTCACACAGTAATTGTGATGTCATTATAGGTAATTTGAAACTAGAAAGGCTGAGTAAAATTTTGACCCTACTGTTTGCTTATTACATTTTTAGTACATCTTTACTACTGTACTTCTTGAATTTTACTACATTTTTAACCCTTAAAAATCTCAATTAAAGTTTTTGAATATCCATTTTTCTATCCAAAAACTGAGATAATATTCGCCTCCAGAGATGAAAGGAGAATGAAACATGTCATGCATTAATGGTCCTTGACAGTCTAAGATGGTGTTATTGACAATAAAATTACACACAGTGATGTTGAGTGCTGATGAGCTAGCTTTGATTTTGAGGTGTTCTCTAGGAGATAACACATTTCTCCCTTTCCTTTACTCTAAATCCTCAGAGTCTGGACTTCTTATAGAGAATCTTGCGGCTGAAGTTTGGAGACTTCCGTTTCAAGGTCTGAAAAAAGCAATGCTTTGAAAGATTTAGGGCTGCTTTGTTTAACCTGGCAGTAAGGTTAAGACAGAGATCTCCTGAGCTGGTCCTCAGCCCTGTCAACATCTCTGCCTTTGTGTCTCTGTTAATTTTGTCCTGCTGGCCTGGACTAATACTACAAGGCATTTAGCTGTGTTAATTAAAAATACCAGCCAAGCAAGATGCTTAAGAACGTTGCTGCCAAAGGCAGTCTCTAGTTTTACACAGCCAGACTGATTTAAGGGCTTTTAACCAACTGCTCTGTGAATGTCACAGCCAACAGCTTGGTGGCATGGAGCAGCAAGGAGAGGTTGAAAGCCTGGTAGTTGTAGGCTCCCTGCCATAGGAAGGAACCATGGGAAAGGAATGAGAATGGAACATAACATCATCAGGACAGGGGGAAACTGTCTTTGAGAAGACAAGTGGGCAACAAGTAGAAAAAAGAGTGTGAGCTCAGAGCTAGATGTAGACCAGTTATACAGTGGTCAGATGGGAACTTCAGAGGTTTGGAGCAGTCATAAGTACATTGCTGAATTCAACAGACAGGCTAGTCACTGGAGATAATTGGACTGCCTGGAAGTGAAGGTGCTTGTTTATTGAAGGCAGGCTTGTGAGTTAATGGGAAAGGAACAGAAGATGAGACTCTGTGGTTTTGGACCTGGGGGAAATAGCCCACTTTGGAACCCACCAGAGCAGCTGGATGGCTCAAGGTGGGCTGGTGGTCCAGATGGTAGACCACAGTGAGAGGCCCAAGCAGAAAAAGGCACCCCCGGGGCCTTGGGGAGTAGATGGGAGCTTTGTGGTTCCAAATCCTGTGTCCTTAAGTCTCCACACAGTGCAGGGAGCAGGAGTAATCCCTTTTCTCCAGACACCCAAGCAGTAAGGGTAATCAAGGTGTCAGAGACCCAGTGGAGCTGGATTAGAGGCAGACATACTCTTACAGGCTCTGAAATGTGAGGCCTTCACTTCGTGTTTTGAAAATAGAAGTTGTAGTCTAGATCTACTTTTCAAACACCTGAAGGCATTCTTTTCTCATATTTTTTCTTTTTCCTTCTTTCCTTTCCCCAGCTCCCCCCAATTCCCCTACTCCTTTGGACCTTTTCTTCCTGTTGCACAATATCAATTATACATTTTTTAAATTATAATATCAAGATCTAGAAGACATTACCACAGATTTTACAGAATTTAAATGGATATAGAAAACATATTACAAAAATCTTTTCTTGAAATAAATTTGACAACTTCTAAGAAGTACCTTGGAAGACAAATTAATGAAACTAACTCTGGAGGAATTATAAAATTTGAATAGCACCTATTAAAGAAAGTATATTCCTAGCTTGAAAACTAACCTATATTATAACACCAGACTCATATATATTTTAACTGATAAATTATATCAAAAATTTAAAGCAGAAAAAAGAAGGAACACTTCTCCCCTCATTTTAGGAACTCAACATTGTGCTAATCCTAAAACTGGATA
>NW_004624766.1:12976465-13000175 GCF_000247695.1 Heterocephalus glaber
GGCTCATTCTGCTGCATAGACTTTCAATGGAGTTTTTAATCTCTTGGAAATCTGTTTGCATCTGTTTTATGGATTCCATTTGTTTCCTATGTTGGATTTCCATCATGTTCCTCGGCTCCTCTATTTTTTTATCTGTGTCCTCTCTAGAATTATTAATCATGTCTTGCACTATGGGCACAATCTCTGTTGTTATCCGAGAAATTATTTCTGATTTCATTTTTTCCAGATCCTCTCTTGTTGCCAGTTTGGGGAGTCCAGGTGGTTGAAAATCAGTGTCCCATCTTGTTTCCCTTTGGAGTTGCTTTAGGTGATCTGGAAGTCTAGTTTTGAAACTTGTTTACCTGTCTTCTCATTTCATCGGGGGGGGCGGGTGCTGATGCTGCCCACTCGGCTCACCTCCTCTGTCCTCTGTGCTCATGGCAGTTGAGGGTGGGGTATGGCGGCCCGGAAGCCTCCTCTTGTGTGCTGGGAGTGTCTCACCTCCTCTGTGCTCACAGTGGGTGAAGGCATTCAAGTATAAATTTATCAGACTTTATTAGGCTGCAGAAGTACTTATGACATTTCATTAAAGTACAGATAACTATGCCTCATTAGAAACCTTCAGCATATGAATCTTCAGGCAAAATATCCAAATGTATGGGTTTTTAAGCACTATAAGAGATTTTGATAATCAATTAGAGAAGTATATTACATGCACATTTTTATCCCTCTATAAAATAAAGAGAATGCATTGCAGTGGATCAACACACAAGGCTTTTAATCCAAGAGTTCTAGCTTCTGTGAGCATTGATTGTGGGATTTGAGGAAGCTAGTTAACCTTATAGCCCTCCATTTCTTCAAATGAAAATGGCGATAATGATATTGACTTCACATAGCTTTAATGTGAACATTATTAATTGAGATTAAATGAGTTTATATGTGTTGGAAGCTTAGTCTGGTGTGTCACATGGTAAATAAATGGAGTTATTTGCTAATACAGCAGTCTTTCTTTGGGGCCCCCAAATAAAGAAAATATCCAGACAAGATGTAAGTCATTAAGAAAGGCAGAATGTAATAGTGAAATCAAGAGAGGCAGTCTCTAGATTCTAGCTCCTACTATACTACTCTCTAAAGTAAAAAAAAAAAAAACAAAAACAAAAAAAAAGAAGAACTCCTGGTTCTTAGTCCCTTCACTACTAAATTGACTTCATAAGCAACAGGTTAAGCCAAATCCAGTGACTGATATTTTTAATGCTCCAATTTAATAATGAAGTTTATATGTTTAAAGGTGTATGTATATGTGTTTATTTTATTGATCAATCTATATGTGCCCCATGAAGCCTAAAATACTTAAGATGCTTTTCTTTTCTTTTTTATTAATTTTATTGGTACATTTTAGGTATCCAATATGCTAACATTCATTATTGGGAATTTGTACCTTTACACTATATATCTTGGCTCTTATTTTTTCTCCATTCCCCTGCCCTCCCTTCAACCCCTCTACCCCTCCCTATTTACAAAGACTTTGTTTCCATTTTTTCCTTTTCTCACATTTACTCCTTTCCCTTCTTTCCTTTTCCCTACTTCTCCCACTTCCCCTTTGTCCCTTTTCTTCCTATTTCACATTATCTTTTATACCTTTTAGTTCTTATTTACACTTTCAGTTTCTCACACCAGAGAAATTATTTGGTATTTACACGTGTGTGTCCTATTTATTTCACTTAAGAGTATCACCTCAATGTGCATCCATTTAGCTATAAATGTCTCTAGTTTCTCATTCTTTATGGCTGAGTAGTACTCCATTTTATATTAAAAAATTTTTTCTTTATCCAGTCTTCAGTTGATGGGCAATTGGGCTGTTTCCAAGTTTTAGCTATTACAAACCATGACACTATGAACATGGGTGTACATATATCGCTGTGGTATGGTTCTTTTAATTCTTTGGGGAAGATATCCAGCAGGGGAATAGCTGGGTCAAATGGTACCTTCTAGTTCTTTGAGGTATCTCTATACTGATTTCCACAGTGGTTCCACAAGTCTACACTCCCACCAACAGTGGAGAAGGGTTCCTTTTTCCCCACAGCCTCTCCACATTTGTTATTGGTTGATTTCTTGATAGCAGCCATTCTTTCTGGGGTGAGGTGAAATCTCAGTGTTATTTTCATTTGTATCTCTCAAATGACCAGAATCCCAAACTGGGCATCTGTAATGAACAGACATTTCTCAGACAAAGAAGTAGAAATAGCAAATAAACATAAAAAATGTTCCAGATGCTTTTAGAAAACAAGTTTGATGACCCTTGCTCTAGAGCATTTCCCAAACTTCAGTATGCACGTGAACATTTGGAGATTTCTTTAGAATTCAGTTTCTTATTTCGTAGAACTGGGGATGGGCCTCAGAGCGTATTTTAACAGGGGACAGGACAAGGCTGATGCTATAGGCCCACACACCAGTGGAGCTGATGCTACTTGTAGGATATGGGCTTTTCTTGTGTTGGTCAAGCTCATCACTTAATCGTAAATTGCAGCTGAGGCTGAGAGCTACTGAACTGCTTTGGACCACCCAGGCAGAGTTAGTCCAGTGAGCTGTTACCTTTGCATCTGGCCTCCAGAAATATAATTCAAAGCACATAAGTTCTTCTAGTAGGAATAAATGGTATGACTATTAAAGAGATCTGGCTGCTAATGCTAATTGAAACCATTTAATTATTAAATACTTATGTTCTTGTTTCTTACTTGTTTTATTATGTTCCCATTTTTAGTTTCCCACTTGTTACTTTACTGTATATTTCTTTATCTACCTATTTATTTATGTAACTCTTTCTGAGACTATCTCCTCGTTTTCCTGATCCTGCTTGTGTTCTTTGCATTGCTTGACCAAGCAGAAGTTGACTGACTGCTGATTCACCTGAACAAAATAGCTATCAGCCCCTTTGTGTTGGACTTAATTTGTGGCCCTGACCTCAAGTTGAAAATATGGAAGGATAGACTCTTAAGTATAAGAGCTAGAAAGCAAGTTAGATATCTACCTGATAGTAACAAGATTACACAGTGCTTTCTGCTTTCATTTCTATCTCTTCCTCTCTTCCTCTCCCTTAGTTATACGACACTATAACAACACACAGCAAGCACAATTAGCATTTAAGAGTATGGACCCAGCAGTCTGTTACTACCCCGCTAATATCAATCAGATAAATGAAGATATTAACCATGAAAATTCAAATTTACCTTCGGATTTGGCACTCAAATGAAGAGCAATCAGGACATATCTCTTTTATACTTCATTTATTTCTTTGCAAATACTTTTCAGGAATAATTGCCATGATCCCATGGTAGCTATTTGGATAAGGTCTTCAAGATTGCGGGCACTTTCACCAGAAGTGGAACTACATTAGGAATCTGTGACTTTCAGCACTTATTTTTCGAACCTTTGATTGACCATGTTATGACCAACATGAAGTATAATGTCACAAGCCTGAAGAAGTTGGAACTAGTGACAAACAGCTGGCAAACAGAGCCAAAGCCTTTCACTGTGGTGACTGAGAAGACACATACTCTAGTGAAGTGACCTGTGCAGAGTATAAAAAGAGGCACCAGAGGGTTAGCAATAAGAAGAAGCCAATTCAATTCTAGCTCCAAACCTTGGGGCCACGATTAACCCAACCACTATCAGCTGCATAGATCCAACCACTGTGCTGGAGAAGCAAATCCATCAATTGTGCAACACTCCCAGAACTAGCTTTTAATTTACGGTCAGCAAACACTTTCTTTTACTTCCTTGAGCTCCCCTCTGTAATATCTGATAAGTTATACATGCCACAAACCAAGCTGCAATCCCATCAAAAGCTATCAGACCATAGCTTCTCCTTTGTCATAGACAAAGGTGAAGATTTCTGCCCACCAAGTGAGGATTATTTTTTGTAAGATGACAACTAGTCCCAGCCCAAGGGTAGTATGGTCAAAGGCATTTCCAGTGATTCTATGTACTGTTAATATTGCTTTGGAATGAGTCCACTGTCCAAAACTGTATGGTGTGTCATATTGTGAACATAAATGTGACACATGTGTTGTAATTTCAAAAGGAAAAAAATGAAAACAGACAATCCATCACAAATTGTTTGAAATGTTGGGACTTGAAGAACTTTTGGTTTGGGAAAGAAAAATCCAGGATAGAATTGGGAAAATTAATGTTTTGGTTGTTGTTGGTTCTTTTGCTTTTCACTTTTAATCCTGATAATCAAGGTTCAGTCAAAAATATTTTGAGTGTTCCCTAAATACAGTTATGGCTAGGCAAGAATCACTGACCATATTGCAGTGAAGTGTGTGTTTGTAAAACATGTGATCCCAAGCGTGTTTGCAGTGTATCGAAAGTCAAGACCTGCCTTTAGTGGATCCTAAGGGATCAAAGAGGTCATATGTATTTTTAAAGGTTCTATAGGCAGGATTAAATATAGATCAGACAAAAGAATCCACTTATCATAAAAAATGCAGATGACTGAGAACACATGCTTGTTACTTCACATGCGAACTTTTTTACTTGATCTTTGCGAACCTTAAAATAATTTATAATTCATTGCACTATACTGATGCTTCAGTGGAATTCATGTTTCTTGGCTTGACAAGCACACCCATTTTAAACAATTTGCATTATGTGCAGCATGTACATTTATCCAGCTCTGCCTGACCCTGGCCACTATAGAATTGAGGGACACTGTGGGGCCCGATCGGTGTCCGGGGAGGAGGTACCTCTTCCTCACTGAGAAAGTCCACTGTCCCATGAGGTCAGCCACACTGAGAGCTCCAGTCAGCAGGTCAGGGCTGGGCAGGAGACCAGAGCAAAGTCAGAGGGAGAGCTCAAAACTGGCAGGGTGAGAGCTCAGTATTATATTTGACTCTGGCAAGGAAAATCGGGTTCCTCTTATGCCAGCTAATATGAGATTTACCTTTAATTACTCTGTGCCTCATTTTTCACATCTATAAAATAGGTAGAAGGAATGATAATACCTTTCTTATAAAGAGTTACTTGGGTTAATTCAAGCCAAGGAAGTACAGTAACACTTGGGAAATGGTAAGTATTGCCTAAGTGTTTGTGATTACTGAAAAGTATCTGAATATCACAAAACAAGTTCCCTTTTACAGTTACTTCTTTCTCTTGAATGAATTAAAGAAAAAAAATTGAATAAGCCAGAACTCACGCTTCAATTATTGTACACTCAAGTGTAATTTGTCTTAAGTCATGGAATTAATTCCTAAGTGACTGGAACAAGCAACTCCGGATTTAATTCCTAAGTGACTGGCTAAATTTCGATCTCTCACACTTTGCTGGTCCAGACTCTGCTTTGTAAAGTTGTTCTCTGCCTGCACTTTGATATTTTGTCGAAAGTGACAGTGGGGAGTGGCAGTTCCTCTGTTTTCATGAGGGATTGGCAGGCACACAAGCCGTGCACAAGGAGAGCCAGAACAGCTCAGAAACCCAGGTGGGCAGATTCCTTCAGGGACCCACAGCCCAGGTTGTCACAGGAGGAAGCATGGCCCAGCTCTCTCAGCTCCTGAAAATGTTTCCAAGAGGGAGGAGCTAAAGGATCTGTCACATGACACTTTCACAAAGGGTGCAGATGGAGCAGTGCAACGGGAATTTTGAAAACTATAATGTTGTCTAAACCAAGACCGATCTGTTCATGGCAGGGATCAAACATAACAAGGCAGCTAGAAGTGACTAATGCAATGCAGAAGTTTCCCCTGTGTCTCCCACTGTGATGGGGCCTGTGGTGCAGTTCTATAAAAGCATGTTTCTGACAGCAGATGGGACAGCTGAGGTGCCTGCTGAACACACCTGTACCAGCTTGAGAGGGTTCTCAGGTGCTGTATTTGCACAAATACAGTAGCACAGGGATGGACGGAGAGATCTCTGGAGGGTCCAGTGACATTTCAGCAAAGGGAGCAAAGGTCAGTGGGAAACATTCTGTGACTGACAGAATAATGTCAATGGTCAGGTCGTAGGTCTTTTTGTCTGGGTTATTGTGATTCTTGGTTTCTACATCTGAACTTTACTCTGCGAAAGAGTTGAAAAGGCACTAGACATATAACTGTGAGGCCTTTCTTGCAAGCTGGATAGGAAGAGATGTAAGGATAACCCAACCATAAAAGGCAATGTTGCTGTATGTTAAGAGGACGTTTGAAATAAAGAGACTTCTTGTTTTTGTGGATGCTTTAGGGCAAATGCTACTTACATGTTCCTAATCCTCAAAGACTTATTCACTAAAAGGAGGAACATTAGGTTTGTGAATGAGGCTAGCAAGGTTTCTAGACTGAACCATCCCAGAAATTGTGTGTCTGGAAGCAATCGACTCACTTAACATTTGCTATGGGTGTTGTTACGTGGAGTCTCGCACAAATTAAGCGTGTTAACATTGTTCGGTGGCTCAGACTATTTGTCCTGCTTTTCAGATATTCCCAGGAGTGCTGACAAAGGAAAATTTGATGCTTCTTGGCAACATTCCAGAAAGCTAATTACCCAGGAGAGGATTTATGAAAGCCTGCCGAGATTGTTGTTCTACAGATATTTTGCAAAGGAGAGACTGCTGCTTGTGGATTTTTCTTAAATCTATATATCTTCATACATGTGGCTCCTTGGGCTGAAGATGGGTCTTACTCTTATCTTTAGTTTTTCTTGAAAATGCCTAATTATCTTTTAACCATTTTATCTTAGGACCATTATCTTAGAACCATTGTCACTCGTGCTTTTCTACCCTTCCTTACAAAATAGACCAATGTCTTTGTGTAGCTAATTTATGTAATCATGACATTATTAATATTCCCTTGCATTGTTATTTATGTGTCTGGTTTTTCCTGCTGGATTAATAACTCCTCCCTAGTGTGGGACAATGTCCCATTTTCTTTGCATTTACAGTGCCTAGAATAATCCCAGAAACTTGTTTTCATTAAAAATCTGTGTAAGAGAGGAAGGAAAGAAGCGGGAATGAAAGGAAGGGGCAGTTAAATGGAAGTAGGATAGGAAGGATAGAGAAGGTGACATACTGGGGAGTTGGATAATTCTGCAAAATAAAGCCTCTATGAGGAGGAAGAAAAAGCATAGGACCTAGGATCAGAGAAGACAGGCTTAAATTCCAGTTTTTCGACTCATTATATGTGACTTGGGCAAAGGACTAAACCTTAGGTTGGTGTTTTAGCAAAATTACAGTGTTAGGTTTAAGTGCAGTAATATACATAAAAGCCCAGGACACATAATTCTTCAGAGATTTATCTACTGAATATTGGTTAGATAGGGTATTTCTTTCCAAGTTCCAAACAAAATAAAACAAAGCATACTTGGCAAAGCCTCTAAATTAAGAATTTCTACATATTAAGATAATTTTTAAATAAATATCAATTCATTCCTGTACTACTAATGCATTAGGAATAGCAACTTCTCTCACTGACAGAATGTCTGCCAGACAGCTTATTTTATGCACTGACTTTTCTGACCACAATTGATTTTAAGAGTGAAACTTTTTTTAGCCTCTTGAGTCTATGAAAATGCATTGTCACTATATAAATCCATAAACTCTTAAGTAAAGCAGAAACCCATATTTAAAGAGTTAACCACCAAAACAGAACACTGATCAGAAGTACAAAGATGGGGATTGGTGGATTCCCTTCCCATACAGTAGAAAGCTCTTCTGTCTTCAGCTGCAGTGTCCATCCGAGGAACAATAGCTGTCATTTTCACCAAAGGACTCTTGGTGGGTACTAACTCATGACTCCTGCGGTCAGTCTGCTGTGCTTGCAAGACAAGGGGACAGCTCTCCCCTTTCACTCTTTTTCTACAAACACTGCTATGAAGCACTCATGTCAAGACGTCAGTAGAATAGGGCAGAAAAGCATGGTAATGGTGGTATTCTGTGTGAACTGTTTTTTCCAGCCACATTCTCAGTTCCAGTCTAGTTGACCCCACTTCTCATTTACATCTTCAAGCTGCATGCTCAGCTTTCTGCTCCTTTCACCTGTACTTTGACTAATTTTACACTATACTCGTCCCCAGCTCTCTATATATTTTGGGGTCCTTTTATTCTTACCAATCTTCAAGATTTAACCCAAGCTCCACGACCTACATCACTTCTTCCTTAACTTCTACCCTAAGTTTACCTACATGCATAATAACCAATGCCATAGTTGTCTTACTCTTTAATGATTTCTTACCACAGTCTTTCACTTCCTACTTATCTTGTCCTTTAGGTTATTTTACACTCTTAGAAAAATAAACTTAATTTCAACACATGGGTAGGCACTCATGAAATGGAAGGGTCTTCCACTGCTTGCCTTTAAGCATGTCACCATTTGCTACCAGAGGCAGACCCCATACAAAAACATTCATGTAAACATTTTGTTATTGGAAAAGCAAACTGTGAATTAGAGAACATGTAGTTTCGAGTCCATGTTTTGTTTGAGACTGGATTTGATGTTGAAAAATTCATTTTACTGTTGGATTTTCAATCTTATTCGAGAAAAATAATACCTACAAAGAAGCCATTTTCTTTACTGTAGAACAGTTAATAATATCTACCTTTTAAGGTTAGTTGTGGAGATTTAATGGAGAAGATGTAATAAAAATTTAAAATTTCAGTTGTATTAGCCACATACTAGGTGCTCAATATATTTGATTATTATTTTTTTTTATGGTTAGTAATTGTATAATGTAACCGAATCCCCTAATGTATCATTTGGTGTGTGGTAGGTCCTTAATAAGTAGCAATTCCCCACCCATTCTTTTCTTCTTTGGATATTCACTGCTTTCCAAAATTTGATAACTCCAGTGAGTTTTCACAATTGATATTGTGAGCAGACTTACAATAAATCTTTCTACATTGTCTTCTCAGCAGGAAATTGGCTGATGTATTATTGACCTTTCTTAATGAGCTGAAAACTGATATTACAATACCAAAGAAAGATGATTCACCGATTAAGTTCATCCATTGTTCTGTGATGTTGACGAAATAACCTCGTCTACACCACACATCATCTGCAGTCAGCGGAGAGCAGTGGGGAAGGCAAATGAGCATCTTGTGTGTATTGAGTTTACATTTTAGTAGGAGAGAAAGACAGCAAATAAATAACCAGGAGAATAGCAATTCTGTATATTGACAAATAGTAAGAAAAAAGAACAAAGCAGCTTTTGGTAATGTGATGAGAATCTGGGTTGCACGACACATGGTGTTCGTGGAGCTTTCCTGGGAAGAAGATATTTGAACTGAGACCTGGGTGACGTGATTGATAATATATATGTCAAAACATTAAAAAACCTCATGGTGCAGAAGGAGGGACAAACAATGCAAAATCCCGAGGGAAGAAAAAATGTCGAGGTCACTCGTCTCTTGGAATAATGATATACTGATGAGGAAGAAGTCAGAAATAGTAAGATGTACCATTCCCATGGACACATGGGGTCTGAGTATTTCTGATCAAGCTTTGGTTTCTGATGATGACCCTGCTTCAGATAAGGGGAAATGATGAAGTAATTCACACTGCACATTTTTCAACTTGAACATTCATGGCATGGCACCAAATGATTTCTGTTAGGAGACGAACATCGGGCTCTTCTCTTGATAGGACATTATTCCCCTTTAGGACAGAGTGCTGCAAGCCCACATGTGCTGAGTCAACTAGATTCTCTATCCAAGACCTTATTTTCAGAATGACATCAATCATCATTTTACTGTGATGGCCCATAATATTTGGGACCTGGCTAATTGGTATTTTGACACCCGATTAAACTTTCCACTTTGCTGTAAGCTGTAATGCGTCACCAGTGTTGTCTGCATGGATAATCTCCCAATGCAGAGGTGCAATAATTATGTGTCTTGTTTTGACAGAGTTGTCACAGTACTGGCACTTAGAAAGGGGGGGAAGGCAAGGAGTATAAAAGCAATTTATTTTCCTAATGTTAAGTGTTTATGTTTGAAGTAGATAATAAATACCTGTATACCTGATGTTCTACAAATAAATGGATTGGAATTGGCTAGTGCTACATTTCTGAAGTGACTTTATAAAATCTCGATGCAATTAGGATTCCATTTAAAATACAGAGTTTTCTCTCTCCCGCTCGGTGCATGGTCGCTTGGTGCTCCCGCCGCCTCGGGACCGGCTATGTGATCAGGCCACAATCTTCAATGAGTAGGCACAGTCCTCAGTTCTGTGGGGTTCTTGGTCACACGTTCATGGAGCTTCTGAAGGGCAGTGGAGATTACTGCCGGCACAGCACGACCTCTTTGCAGACAAGTGAACCGTAGAGATCCATTACTGCTCCACCAAGAAGCCCCTTTGAGAGAGGCTCACCTGGACACAAAAGCGGTGAATTGAAATGGTAGAGCATTTTACAAGAGTTCTGACCTGGATGGGGTAAACCATAGTGCGCTTCCTTTCTCTTGCCTCGGTATTACTGGATCAAAGGATTGCTGCTTCTTGTTAGGAGGTTGATTTCATTTCCCAGTACTCCCAATGCCATACTCAAAGCACCGAGAAGTTCAAGTGGAGTATATTGAAGTAGACTTCAGTTTTTCGCATCATTTCTACTCGTTTTAAAATCTTTCATAATCCTCTTAAGTTTTTTTTTAACTAAATTAACATGGCTCAAGTGAACCACCCAGCTGCTGTGAAAGTCACATACAAGAGCATGAGATTCCTCATTACATACAATCCAAACAATGCAACCTTAAACAAGTTTATAGAGGAACTTAAGAATTATGGAGTTACCACAATAGTAAGAGTATGTGAAGCAACGTACGACACTACTCTTGTGGAGAAGGAAGGCATCCATGTTTTTGATTGGCCTTTTATGATGGTGCACCACCGTCCAACCAGATTGTTGATGACTGGTTAAATCTTGTAAAAGTTAAGTTTCGTGAAGAACCTGGTTGTTGTATTGCTCTCCATTGTGTTGCAGGCCTTGGGAGAGCTCCAGTGCTTGTTGCCCTAGCATTAATTGAAGGTGGAATGAAATACGAAGATGCAATAGCGTTCATAAGACAAAAGTGGCACGGACCTTTCAACAGCAAGGAACTCATATCTGGAGAAGTATCGTCCTAAAATACAGCTACACTTCAAAGACTCCAACGGTCACAGGAACAACTGTTGTATGCAATAAAACTGGGGTGCCTGATGCGACTGCCTTGGCTGTGCAGCTTGAGGCAGAACTGACTGTCATACAGATTAGCCCATGTGTTGGCTCGGTGAATGAGTCTTAATGAAGCTTCTGTAGGAGTGTTGCAAAGCAGCTATACAGGCTACACACAAGCTTAACAGAATTACAATCTTTGTGTTTGGCTTATGATCAGCGTATTTGGACAATTACCACAAGATTCTTACTGTTCAGCATTTCAATTGTGCTTATCATTTGTACCAATTGACTTTCCCGAAATCATGCAGTACTGAGTTATGATATTCCCATGCCAGAATCTTAATGATACATAAGAAATTTAGAAAGACTAGGTGTCAAAATAACCAGCACAATACTCTTATATTTTTAGTATCACATAGAACCAAAATTCCAGGAACTAAGAATACTCTGGACCTGTGGTTTATTCCTTCAGTCATTTCAAACATGGTAGGGCCTATGTGGCTATTTGCCTGCTGGCTTTATGTTTACATCTCACACTCATACCAGTATGCATCAGGTTTGCTTAAACATTGATTGCTCTTTTTGATTATTACCAAGTCTTATGGTGATTATTTAATGTCTTTCTACAAGTCTTCTATTTTGTGCTGTTCTGGGAAACCTCCATTTTGAAAATCTACATTGTTACAGAAGCACATGTCTTTAATGTCTTAGACAAAAAAGTCTTGCAGCTCATTTAATGCTTGCACTCCGAGGTGCAACTTAACAGGAAGGCCTGAAAAAAGACTAGGAGTGGGCTATTCAATATTTTTAGTAAAATGTTGCCTTTGTCACGTGCAGAACATGTAGAATATGCTCTTTAATTTAGTAAATATTTTTAAAGGCATAGATGCTTTGTTATTGTAGCTAGAACAATTCTTAATCATAAAATTTCTGAAATTCTTATAATTTTTTCCATACTTATCAGAAGTTGTTTAGCAACTTATTTTTGTCTGAAGTGTGATTTTTTTTTCCTTCTCTTCCCATCCTCTTGCAAAAAACAGAAGTGAGTTTCTGCTAATAAACTGAGCAGACATCTAATATTTTATATGCCTTTTGAGCTGTGTAACTTAATATTTGGATACTTGATAATTTGTTTTATTATGTAATTGATAAAATGGTGAAGTGTATTAATGTTGGTTCAACCATATATTTATACTGTCTGGGAATGTGTGGTTATTGTTCTGTGGGACAAATAATTTGTCAGTGTTCAACAGCTTGTAAAAACTTAGTGTGAGAGCTTAAATATCTATCTAAATAATGAAATCCAAAAATAAATAAATAAATAGATAAATAAATAGAATACAGAGTTTTTTCAATGATACGATCTAAAAAGCTGTGAAAATTGGTGCGGTTTTAACATTTAGTGAGTTATTGTCACATGGATAGAAAATTAAGTTCAAACAGAATTTTAGTCTTCAATTTGTTTATTTTTAATTAGTATGTTCCCAGTATATAATTATTGCATTCCTTGAAGGGAGCTGGTACATGTACATAAAATATCTTATTTCCTTTTTCATTCCCTTCTTTTCTTCTGTTCCCCCGCCCCCTCCATTTCTTGATCCTCTTTGCATTTGAGAAAGATCTATCTCTCCACTTCCTATCCTCTATCTTATTTTGCTCATTATTTAGACTTGGGGTTTCCCATATACGATAAAGCATTTGATAAGCAAGTTTGTGTCTATGATTTATTGCACTTAACATTAAGGTCTCAAGGTGCATCTATTTTCTAACAAGTTTATCCATCATTATGGCAAAGTAGTACTCCAAACAGAAGTTGTTGATAACCTAATGTGGACAAAGTACATCCTCAGATACTTAAAAAAGAAGAATTAGCTATAGTTCCTTCTTTATCTAGGAAGAATATCGAAGAATATAAGACTTAAGATATACAGCTGGAAAATGAAAATATTGACAAGAAAGTGATTTCTTATAAGAGATGTTCAAATAAAATATTTTTGTTGTTTAGAGTCAGGGCTGATTCATTTTCACAGAGAGATGACATCTGAAGAGAATATTACTTCAAAAAATATATTAGATTATGATCATAAGAGTAGAGGCAGGAAAATATAAAAATGAATGAACATATTATGTAGGACTCTATTGAAAACTCCATGAGTTAAATATGTTTAGAAGAGAAGGTTGGGTGAACCTATTAAGCCTGTTGGATAAACAGAGTACTAAATGTGCAGCGGGCCCCTTAATTGGCAGTTGGGGCAATGGCAATATTCTGACAATTCCCCCACTCTCTTCCTCCTCCTTCCCTCTCTCCTTCCCTCCAGCCCTCTCTTACTTCCTACCTTCCTTCTTTCTTTCCCTCCTTCCTTTCATCCTTTTAAAAAATTCATTTAGTTGATGCAAGCTCACTGTTCCTAGGGTTCAGTAATATTTGCCCTCATGGGCTTATTATGATTTATGTTGTAGTGAGAAAGATAGAAAAAAGATAAAATCATAAAATAAGTAAATTTGAAGCATTAAAATTATGGTAAGCATTATTAAAGAAAAAAAGTGAAATTTAGAAGCATTATCTGTTTCAGAATAAGTAGTGGAGACAGGTTTTTCTGAAGATGTGACATTTAAGCTAAGTCTTTCAAAAAATAAGGGAACACACACATTTTAAAGAGGAGCAAAAGAGTATTCCGAGGTGAGACAGTATTCTGTGTGCAACCCAGAAAAAGTTAAGTCCACGGCCTGTTCAGACTGTTGGGAAAAACAGGAATAGCTGGAGAGAAGTTTTCAGTGAAGAGAAAAGGAAGCAGGGGCCAGTTTGTGTAGTACTTCACACTGGGCTTCAGAGGAGCTGGGAAATCAGTCACTGATGTATGGTAATATTGATTATTCTCACTACCTGGGGAATAGGTCAGTGGAAGTGGGAGGACAGTAAAACATAGAAACCAGCTAAAAGACCAGTCCAAACAAGAGATAACAGTGTACTGTGGAATCGCTACTGTGTGACCAACAATGGCAGCAAAACTGATACAGGGAAATGGAAAGGTTTGCGCTACTTTGGCAATCAAATGAACAAAAGTTGGATGGATTTGCAGATAGAAGAATAAAGAAGAACAACCAATTTTGCAGGTTAGAAAATTGATATTATAGGTATACCTTGGGTTAGCTTGTTTATTTTCTTTTTTATAGTTTTGAAGTATACACTTATCCTACGACCCAGGAATGCTACTCCTGAGTTTTTACCAAAATGAAATGAAACCTATATTTATATAAAATCTATACAAAAATGTATATAGCAACTTTATTTTTAGTCATCAAAACAGAAACCTACCCAAATATCCAACTGGGGAATGTATAAAGAAACCATTGATTCATGTGTGAAACACTATTCAGAAATAAAACAGAATGAGCTGATGCACCTCACCATAGAGATAAATCTCAAATGCACTACGCTATGTGAAATACACTTGTCTCTACAGGCTGCCCAGTGTTGGCTACATTTCCACACCTTCTGCAAAAGGCAGCACTATAGGAATGAGGAAGAGATCAGTGGTTGCCAGAAATTAGGTGTTGGGGGAAAGTTTACTGTACCATAGGGGGTTTTATTTGGGGGAAGACAGGGTGGAAGTGAAATTATTTAGTGATGATATAGCTATGCATTTGTTAAAATTCATAGAACTATACCTCTAAAAGATTGGCTTACTGTGTGTAAATGTTAAAATAGATAAATAAGTTTCCACTAAAAAGAAAACAAAGCACTGTACATATACCGCCCTGATGGAGGTGCTCATGATCTCGTCCACGGAGCTTCCTCTCTGGATGCCCAGGAAACAGAAGAGAAGATTCATTTAGGGCCTATGTCAACAACACTCATGAATTCATATGTAGCTTCCTCAGTCATCAAACTCAATGTGTTTCAAATTTGTGTTCAAACACCAAAAAGTTCAAGAGCTGAAAGCATTTTTCCCATCAGAAACAATGGAAAAGCAAACAATTGGTTCTGAGGCCCAAAACTTACACTGATAAATTCGTTTTTCCAGGACTTCAACACATTCCTCAATGATTTCTTTCTTTAATTTCAGTGTGCTTGTCACGGTTTTCCTCTTAGCTTTACTGCTGGTATCACTAATGTTCTTTAGAGCCGCGGTTACGATATTTTACGCAAATAAAGCACAATGTAAGTGTGGTGTTAAAACCCGAATACAAGAACTATGCGTTGTCTGGGTAAGAGTGGTGCCCACACTGAAGTGTCGCCCTTTTGTGTTCACGGCGAGACCCAACGCCTGCCACCTGGCTGACTCGTGTACAGGCTTTTTCAAGCTGGACTTTCAGTTCAACTGTTGGGCAAAGTTATGAACACCAAGCAGACTGTTTTTGAACTTTGGTGTTCAAATAGTGGAAAGTTTGAGCTTGGATAATATAAATGTATATATACATACATATTAGAATAGATTAGATAATCCTACTGAAAGACAGGTGTAAACAATGATTCCTTATTAGATTCTAAGCTTTTTGTGTGCTGGCAACCATTTCTTCATTTTTGTTTTGATCACCTTCACTTACACAGTGCAAAAATACTTTCCAGAACATTGCTCAGATCATATATAACGAGATACATTTGTCATGTCAGCTCAGAAATACTCTTGTCTGAACTACCAGAGGAAAAACAAAAAATAGAGTAAATGAGATAGCCAGAAAAATCCATTGTTTTCATTTGTTCATAAAGATGACTAAAACATTTTACTGTGTTAGATTTGTGACAACATAATATAAATTCAAAATAGTCTCACTTACCTTGACCACATTTAACAAATCATTTTTGCCACATTCTGAAGCAGTTCTAGAAGTCCTCTTTCATGACCATTTTCACAAGATGTGACCAAGTATGGTGACTGCTGTTGTCCAGTGCCATTGATGGAAAGGCATGCTCAGAAAGCATTACAGCGAATCCTTATCCACCTTATTCACAGGATCTGGCACTGTGTGACCTCTGGTTCTCTCAAGTCAAACTGACCAGAAATGTGTATTCAGGATGCCAGGGGAGCCAGAACAGCACAACTAAACACACACTGTCCTTTTCAGCATGACACATATATTCCCAAAGTCATGCTGAAAAAAGCAAAAAGGAAGAAATAAAGGAAGGAAAGAAAACAGAATGGGAAGGAAGATGTAGACATAATCTACATACGAGCAAAGGGTGATTCTAAATTACCTATATTTTCTGATTCACATATGCTACAAGATGGGCCAGGCTCTGTGTTTATCCATCTAGTCATCTGACGTATGTAAAACAAGAATTAAACTCTCTGATTACTATTCTATGCCTCAAAATCCAGCTAGAAAACACTTTGAGTTTATCTTAACAGCAATCAGATGATCAAGTTGTCAGTGGTCTTTGCACTTTCCTACAATGTTCTGGTCCATAAAGAGACATTGCTTCTGATTCACTACTTTCTTACCTCCATTCACTTTCATGAGCTCAGTCTGTGACATGCATTTAGACTGAAATCTTTATCAAGGCCACTAGCAATGTAATATTAATAGAATAGGACACAGTAATCATTGCATAGAGAGAAAGATACATCACCTAACCTGTCTCATCGCTGATATAACTGAAGCCTCAGTATCTGGGGTAAAACCGGGAGCTCTGGAACAACTCTTACTTTTTTAAATTCCATGAGGCAATCTGCACTTGGCAAGCTTAATACTTCCTGAGAAGTATCCCAAAGGGCATCTTTCTAGTAAGTGAACCACCTACTTAGCAACAAAGGCCTAAATGGTAGAACACCCAAAGACTTGCTGTATCTATGTATTTCGCTTTATTAGGAAAGAATCCTAAAAATTTAGAGAGCTTTATCCTTTGATCCAGTCCTCAACATCAGCCCTTCCAGCAGCCTCTCAGATAATTGCAGCTGCAAATTCTCAAAGTGTGAGGTTGTATGTTCAGCATAATCTCAGGCAATGATCCTCAGAAAGCAAACAAACAAAAAGGAGTCTTGGACTCAATAAGATAGAAAAATGCTACATCCTATAGTTTCTGTGTCACAATTTGGAAATCAACAATGTATTTTATGTTTATGTGACATCCTACAGTAGAAAATCCTGAACTGTAGTTAGATTCTTTCTGGCCACAGAAACTCTTTATTCTGAGACAACCATTGCTTCTCGGCCTTTTGGCTAAGATCAAGTGTATTCTGAGACAACCTATCATCTTTCTGAATAGACATGTGAATATATGCTTTGGAAAAATATTGGTTTTTTGTTTATTAATTTTTTCTCTATAAATAATTTTAAGTCACTAAGAATACATGAAGCCTGTTTACCACTACTTCTCATTCTCTTCCTCTTGGGTACACAGGAGATTTTACTTCCCCTTCCCTATTAAATTAAGCATGGCTAGATGACTGCTAACAGAAAATTTAACTCAGGAGTAAGTCTATCCAGTGTACTCTCAGCCATGCTGTAATGTCATTATGATTCTTGTATTGTGAATGACAAAACGAATTTCCTAAGGCTGGGACAGGATTCTAATTTGTGTGTGTCCAAAGTCCATGCTTTTTCTAAAGAATCTTGTTGCCTGAAGTTGGTAACTGCATCTCTTAAGAAAATCTTAACTTCTAGGTTCCCCTATCAGGTTTCAGAATGAATGTTATTCCTTTAAAAGATTCATTTGTCATCCATTATTCATGTGAAATCCTAGGCACTCCTCCACCTGAAGTTATGGCTTCATTAGTGTAAATGGCTTGGGTGAAAGCTAACATAACTTCCCAGCAAAAAGTGGATATTTATGTATTTTTCTTTCATTTAATACAAAGATGGTGAAATTTAATGCTTTACTCTATTACTAAGCTATGCAAATTATGCTAATTAAACCATGTTAATTGAGGACAGCAGGATGTCTTCTATATTTCTCTTTGGAACGTTAGACAAATATTCAGATTTGGATTACTGTTCTGCTTCTACCTCTAATTTTCTCTAGTGTTTGGTAAAGTCAAACTCTTTTAAGCTGCACTTGCTTCATTTGTTCGATAAAGATAATGATATCTGCCTTGTAAGCCTCATGGGTTATTTTTGTTTACATGCTTCTTAAAATTAACTGACACTGTATAAATTAAAACACACACTGTGCCACTTTGCATCAAAAGTTACTATAAATGTTTGTTATTTTTGTAATTCTGAATCAGTTTTCCATTTTATTATTTTAATTCAGATGATCATAACGATATTCATTCTTCTTTATATAGTGACAATAAAGGCTAAAATTGCCCATCATTTTAGTAAGACTTATGAATATTTTAAACTCAACATTGTATAAACTATTAGTCACTTTTTGCTTGAATGATAGTAACTGAGCACTATTTAAGAAATTCATGCAATCCAACAGATTTGCACAATAGCATGTGTGATGACCGCTCTTGAATGAGTCTTAAACACCTTAATTAGACCTCACCATTTCTTCCACACTCTAGACAGGCATCTTAAACATTAATTCTCCTAAAACTCTGATGCCTGAACTGAAACTATTCAACCATAGGTACACACAGTCTGCTTCTCAGCAAATAACCTTACGTCTCACTTAACAGAGGAAATAGGTGCTGTAAGTGCCTATTAAATGTCAAACATTCTTTAGGTACTGGTGAGATAGTAATTCAATACAGATTTAATATCTCTGGATTTTTAGTCTTTAGTTCCCAGAGAAACAAGAGATAATGCACATAGAAACATATTTGAAGAGAAAAAAACAGATGAATGTTTAGACAGAAGAAATGCTAGAAGAAAAAGCAGACATAGATCAATCTGTATGATAAATTCAGGTAGTGATGTGTCACGAAGACAGTGGAATGAGATAGCAAGAAAATAATCAAGGTAACATGTACACCATACAGGTTCTTCTCAGGAGGAAACATCTGAATAATGAGGCAAAGAACACATTACTTATCCCAATATCAGCATGCATTCTTTGTAATGAAACACAACACTTTGTGGACACTGACCAGCAAAATAAAGTATCACATTCCCTGCATTCTCCTATAGCTGGTGGCACTCTATAACTAGGATGTAACCAGTGCCATAAAAGAAGTGCTCCATGGTACTATTGGAAGGCCTTCTTCAAAGGGAGGAGCATAGGACCCTCTTTACTCTTTCCTCCATCCCACTGCCTAGACGATGTTGTAAATGTCTTTCATTAAGCCTCCAGTCCTCCTTAAAAATCTTCCCTTCTCTTCAGCCTCCAACATAATTTTTTCCTCAACCTCTTAAAGTGTGGTATTGTGTGAGCAATATAAACTCATACAATGACCCTTAGAAAACAAACAACTGGGATGGATTTTAAGATATAGTAAGATTGAAACATGTTACATACTATAGTTTCCACCTCCCCCTCCAGAAATCCTTGATGAGTTTTAGCATATTGAAGTTATGTGGATCATACAGTAGAAAACCTTGAATTTAAGACATTAGCAAGAATAGGAGGAAAATAGTGTGGAATGTGCCCAGATTTGCACTGTAGTAAGAACACTAGCTGTTTTCCAAAGGCATTATGGGGAGTAGAATTCAAGGAGGGTAACTGGGTGGGAGGTTATGGAGCTCATCATAGGGCAACAGGATGGTAGGTAGTGAAGCTGCAAAGGAAATGGTAAAAAAGTCATCATATTTCAAGCATATTTTGGCAGAGAAGCCAGACAGACTTTCTAAGAGCTGAATGTGGGAAGTGGCAAATGGGAATGAGATGCATGAAGGATGGCTGCTTTATTATCAACCAGTCAGATGATTAAATTTTAGTGCCTTTTATTGGAAGGGT
This sequence comes from Heterocephalus glaber, assembly GCF_000247695.1. Next base: position 12,996,342 of record NW_004624766.1, read on the forward strand.
AAAAATTGAGAAAGAGGTGAATCCTAGAGGAAGTGAAGAATGAAGGATCTAACGTCCTAATTTTGGTTGTGCATGTTAAGTCTGAGGTGTCTACTAGAAATCCAAGTGGAGCCATTGAGAAGGCGTCTATACATGTGAATATGGAGCCCATGGGATTACATGAGAACAGAAATAAAAATCAGGGAGAAAACTGTTGAGTGGAATTTAAGCTCTGAAACCAAACAAAATCAATGAAGAGAGGGGTACAGTGGAGAAAGATACAGGGTTACAGACCATGTGCCATATACTTTTCAGAAGCCAGACAGGGTAGATAAAGTCAGCCAAGAAGTATGTGAAGGAAATGTGAGGGGAGAGAAGGAAACCAGGAGGACACACAGCGACAAGGAAGGAAGTGCTGCAAGAGCTTCAGATGTTGCTGGGGAGATGAAGAGAGAAAATAGAATTCACCATGGGTGCGGCCTGGTGAAGAGTGGAACCTTGATAAAAGCTTTTCAGTGAAATGGTGAGAACACAAATCTTGCAATAGACAGGGGAGGGAGGAAGCATTTAGGGTTTCTGTGAAGAGGAGGAAGGAAATTCCACTGTAGAATGACATTGAATAGTTAGGAAAGGAGAGGTGTTTTTTTGCTTTTTGATGATATTTGTGTGTGTGTGTTCTTGCATGCACATATGTGTGTATAATGATTGAGAGATATTTTAAAATGTCGGTAAGCCAACTGGTGTAATCCAGTAAAGAGAGAGAAATTAATAATGCAAGCAAAGGCATGCTAGATCCTATTAGAAACTTGAATCTAAGAGTCTGAATAGCAAGTTGACTTTAGATCACTGAAACCAGAGATTATGCCTGCTATCGCGAACCACTAAAGAATCCATGGCCAGTGTAGTGGTCCTGATAGACTGGCTGCTTAATAATTAAGTCAAGTAAATGAATGAATTAATGAATGTCCTGTTCAGTTGTTTTAGCCAGCATATTTATCACAAAATCTTTAAATCTGATTATTGCATGTGCTGTTTAGAATATTTAAGTGCTCCCCGAAGCCTGATCAATAAAATAAAAACAGTCCTTAAAATGGCACAAGGGAAAACAATGGCTGGTTTCTATCTTTCTTCCTAGTCTTAGTTCTCACCACACCTGCCTATCCTACATTAAACAGCTAGCTTGATGTGACTGCAGTAAACACCTTGCTGTACAAGTACATCATGGAGTTCCTGCTTCGGTATCCTCACCGCCTGTATTCTCTGTTCTCGCCAATTGTTTGTGCTAACTCCAATTCACCCTTTAGGACATAGTTTAAGCCCTGTGAGAAGTTTTAACTGATTGCTGTTGTGAATGAGAGCTCCTTGCTGTGGCCAAAGCAACTATGTAAACCTCCTACAAATGATTATTATTATATCATATAAAATTTATTAACTTGTTTCCATTATTAAAAGTAAGCTTTAAAGCACATATACTTTTTGCCTCTGAATACTGGCAACTCAACTGAATGCATTTAGTTAGAGCCATTAAGTGAATAAATGAATTCTATAACATCTTAAAGACAAACATGTCATTTAATCAAAGAAAAATGTTTGTTCACTAAAAATCATCAAAACATGAGAAAGCCTATATTGAAATCTTCTTTGTATTTTTTTATTGTTTTCTGATTTGAACAGTCAAATACTTAATGATCTCCCATCTTAAGAATTTATAACAGAAGTGAGACAGGTTGTAGGAAATATCACAGCATCACCATGAGTTGCTGTAGGGATTGCAGATAACAGAGTTTCCATCCGACTTTACGTCATCCTTTGTCAAACATCTTTACTCACAGTGTGCTGCTGAAGCTGGATGTACTCTAAGAAGCTTCTGCAGTGGAGTGATCCATTTTTACTGAACAAATGGCTGAAGCTGAATCTAGAGAAATGTCAGTCTCTAGATCTTATTTCCCATTTACATAAAATAGTAATGATAGAGGACACAAAGAGATGCATTTTAATATTGAAGACTCTTTAGATCAATTCATTTTTAAGAACAAATTAATAGTATAAAAGAATAAAATGAAAAGGAGATGACCTATTCTAATGTTAAAGAGGCCCCGGTGTATAATGTCCAATGTCACAGTGGACCTGGCTTGAATCCTTTTTAGCAAGCTACCAATAAGATGACAATTGATGCATTAAGATTTTGGGTTACGTATGAGATGGTAAAAATGATCAATGTTGACTTTATTAAATGAGATAAAGGTATCAGAATTATGTGAGGAAATTCCCATAGTTTTTAGACATACACAGGGAAGTCTGTAGACTGAGAAAACATGATGTCTAGGATTCATTTTAAAAATGCTTCAAAAGGAAAAAGAAGAGAAACAAATAAATGAGGAGGGTCAAAACCTCAATCATCATTGTGTCAGGACGCTGTGCTTGCGGAGTTGCTTTATTGTTCTCATCTTGCTATTTTTTAGGTTTTTAAATAAATCTTAATGAAAAGAATAAAAAGGAAAATCTGTTTATTTAAAACATTGTCGAGTAAGAAAAGGATAAACCCTTACTGGAAACCCGAAGCTCCAATTAGGAGAAAGAAAATGATGGCTGATTTGTTTTGAAAACTAAGACAAATGCCTCATACATCAAGCCATTTCTTACGAACTGCACTCACATTGCAAGGCAACTGCTAACCTTTGTAAAGAGGAAGTGTTAAATAAATATATGCCCTGAGGCAATTTATATTTATTATGTCTCTGGTGAAAGCCAAGGAGCCAAATTCCCTGAAAACATAGATTGCATTTCATTTCTCCCTGAGTCTAGCATAAAAGAGATTGCTAAATTTCTGTTTCTCTGCATTTTTCCTCTGCAATAAAGCATTTAAGTTTATTTGTTAGCAAAACCTCTTCTGCGGTCAAGAAACCTCTGAGGGAAGATTTGGGCTTTAAAGCCAGCAAATGGAACCATGGATGGCAAAGTTGATGTACATTAGGCTCAAAAGAACCACTGAGCCAAATAACCCCAGTGTTCTAGAGAGGCCTGTGGTTTACTGAGTCTCTCTGTCTATTCTCAATCAAGAGTAAACCACTGGAGAGAAGCTCAGCCGGTCCCAGCACCCGGAAGGAAGCTCCCTGCCTCCATCCCAGGCTCCTAGGGCAGAGAAGCTCAGCTGGTCCCAGCACCCGGAAGGAAGCTCCCTGCCTCCATCCCAGGCTCCTAGGGCAGAGAAGCTCAGCCGGTCCCAGCACCCGGAAGGCAGCTCCCCAGCTGCCATCCCAGGCTCCTAGGGCAGAGAATGTGATCTGGTCCCAGCAACCGGAAGGAAGCTCCCCACCTCCATCCCAGGCTCCTAGGGCAGAGAAGGTGAGCCTCGTGGGCACGAGAAGCACCCCCTCCCATGGAAATGAGAAGACACGTAAACAAGTCTCAAAAACAGACTTCTGGATCACATATAGCAACCCCAAAGGGAAACGAGATGGAACACTCTGATACTCAACCACCTGGACTCTCTGAACAGGCAACAAAAAAGGATCTGGGAAAAATGAAATCAAAAATAATTACTCAGATAACAGCAAAGATTTGGCCCATGGTGCAAGACATGATTAGTAAATCTAGAGAGGACACAGATAAAAAAATAGAGGATCTGAGGAAAATGATGGAATCCCAACATAGGAAACAAATGGAATCCATAAAACAGAAACAAACAGATTTCCAAGAGATTAAAAACTCCATTGAAAGCCTGCACAGCAGAATGAACCAATGTGAGCATAGAATTTCACATATAGAAGATAAGATTGCAATTAGTGAGGAGGAAAGGAAAAATTGCTTTAAAATTGTAAGGGAACACAAGAAATCAATCCAGCAGCTGCTAGA
>NW_004624766.1:13002415-13014665 GCF_000247695.1 Heterocephalus glaber
CAGATTTTTGAAATATGCTTTCTATATCCTTTTAAATTCTGGAAAATCTGTGGTAATGTCTCCTAGATCTTAATATTGTAATTTAAAAAATGTATAACTGATATTGTGTAACAGGAAGAAAAGGTCTAAAAGGGCAGGGGAATTGTGGAGGGTAGAGGAAGGGCAAAAAGGGAAAGGAAAAAATATGAAAAGAGGAAAAGAAATGGAAACAAGGTCTTTGCAAAAAGGGAAGGGTGGAGGAGGGTGAAGGGAGGGCAGGGGAAGGGGAAAAATAAAAGAACCAAGAGACTCATGTAATGGTACAAGATCCCAATGATGAATGTAACTGTATTTTATACTGAAAAATGTACCAATAAACTTAATGGGGGGGAAAAAAAAGACAAACCACGGGATTTCCTTACCTAGCAACAAGCCATGGAGTGTAAGGGTTCCACAGAATCAGAAAGATCTGATCGGCGTACCTGATCGTCAGCCACCTCCGCCATTCTTTGTGAACCTGTCAGGATGAGCGTGGAGGGCTTGCACTCAGGAAAACTGTAAGATCAGTGAAATTTATCTTTTAGGGTTCACCAATCTATTTGCTTTCCCCTTTCCATCTGTTTCTTTCAGCTCTGAGAAACAAACCCAGGGCCTTGTGCACGTCACCCAGGAGCTGTACCACTGAGCTACATTCCCTGACTCTATTTCTGGCTTATGCCTCCTTTTCTTTCTGACCAAATATATGCTTTCCTGCACCGTATGGTCTGTGACAATGACTAAAGTGAATATATCCACTAAGAAGTCATCATGATTTCATAGACAACTTTCCCGAGAATACTGGCATTTTATAAACATTGACTTCTGATCCCTAGCATTCATTATGTTTGAGGAATTTCAGTCCATTAGTAAATACTAGAGGAGGAATAGGAAGAAACAAAGGAAACAACTGTTAATAATGAGAATAGGGCCAGGGATTTAGCTCAGTGGTTCCCTCACCTGCCTCGCAAGTGCAAGGTCTCGAGTTTGATCCCCGGTACCAAAATAATAATGATAATGATAATGATGATGATGACAATAGCTAACATTAAGCATAGACGATATGCCAGTTCTTCATGTGGGCAATACAGTTAATCCTCACAACAATCCTGTGATGTAGATGCTTTGATTATCCCTGAATTAAGGAAACCAAGGCACAGAGGAGAAAAGCAGCTCATACAGGTCACGCAGGAAGTCAGTTTCAGAGCCAAGACACGATCCATGGAGTTGACTCAACTAGGGGTTATCAGGATCCAACCAATGCAATAGGCACTGGATTGTAGACTGACTCCCGCTGCCTCTGTGACTTATTGTTTGCAGTCATCTATTTATCCATTCACTAATCTGGCTGAATTACTTCTGTTGGATCATCGCTGCCATGTCCAGCCTTTGTTGTTCCTGCTCAGAACTCCTTTCCTAGTTTGTGTCTCTTAGCACAGCTTCCTGAGGCTAGTCCCTGGCTCAACATACAAAACTTATTGGTCAAATGTTGTGATTATGCCCCACTGGTCAGTTTAATTGTCCCTCGTGACTTTTGGGTGTGTATGTGGCTTACAGATCGCTTCACAATTCAGGAAGTTCATAGTTTTATCTCACTTTCAGCCAGAGAGCAATGTGCAGTAGTTTCCTGTCCTGTCACTCCAGAGAGGATATAGCATTTGCCACGCGCAGTCTTCTAGACCACCGGGATGTGATTAATTTTGAGCTCAGATTCTTAGGAGTTCTCCTATACTGTTTGGCCGGTATTTAGTTAGCTGGTGTGCATAGGCCTCGTGACCCAGTGGGTTCCTCCTTAGGTTTCCCCTTTGCTGATGGATCTCTTTGCTGCTTACAGAATCATTTAAAGGTTGTGCTTGTACCATTCTGATCGCTGCTAGTATATAAATACAGTCCTGTGGGTGTGGCTTCCTGTGTGTACCCACCTCATCAGACACCCGGGATTGGGTGGGATACCAGGGGGGCTCTTCTTGGTTGTCTTTTGCCCTCTGTCAAAACTTCTGCTTGGGGTCATGCACGGTGGCACATATCTGCAATCTTGGCACTTTGGTAGGCTGATGCAGGAGGATCTCAAGTTTGAGCATAGCCCAGACAACTTGGGGACTTAGTGAGGCACTATCTTAAAGTAAGAACAGAACTAAATAAAAAAAGAAGGAAAGAAAGAAAGAAAGAAAAAAGTAAGCAAGCAAGCTTGGGAGGTAGTTCAGTGCAAATGTCCTGGATCCAATCTATGCTACTGAAGGAAAAACAAAACCCACCAGACTGGTCTTCTCTTTTTATTTATATTAAAATCGTGTTATCAGTTACTTCTTGAACACTTGCCAGCAAAATTTCCAACGTTTCAATGACAGATTTAGGCGTGAACTCCCTGAGGCTTTGTCCTCAATAACGTATCTTTTGGGTGAGAGCTCTGACATCAAAGCTGGAGGCGGTGACATCAGTCCCGTTCTTCAGTGACAGCTGTGTTTTATGGGTGCCAATGAGTGCACAGCCTCAGTCTTCTCATGCCCTTCCTGCTATGAGCTTTCTGTGCTGTCAGTCACTTGGGCTGTGGAAGTTCTGACCTCCCATGTCCGGAAAACGGCTTTTCCTCTAAAAAGTTGGAGGGGGAAAGAGAGCCCTACTCCTCCTGATGTGGCCCCTTGAAAATACATCTTTTGCAACATGGAGTTTGAAGGGTAGGTAATGAGATGCCTGTGGCCTGACCTTGCAGGGCAAAACTGGTACTTTAGACCAGGAATTGTCTTCTCTATGGGACCTGCCCACAGCAGGGCATCTGGAGGAGAATGTCAACAATTCAGAACTGAGGAGTAGCAGAAGCACTGGAGAAGAAAGTCCTGGTCAAAGAGCTGTGGACTCTTCTTCCTGTTCAGATTCAATAGCTTGTCTTGCAGAAATTTTTCTATTTGCTGCATGTGTTAGGACAACTTTCTGAGATGCCAAATAGTTATTTTTATTTTATAATTTTAACCAAAGAAATGAGTGTTTTGTTTTGTTTTGCTTCGTGGTGTATTACTAAAAACGTGGTTGACCAACCCTCTCATACAACCATTCTGGAAATGCTACCTCCAGAGCCAGATTTAAACTGACTTGTCATTGTTTTTAAAACCCTGCTAGTTGATGGGCTGACTAATCAAAAAATTGTGTTCCTATATGTGTCCAGTTATATTTGAAATGAAGTGACACAAGAAATGAAGAAGAGAGGAGACAACAGGAGATTAAGGGGAGAACAGGGTATCAAGGGGAAAGAGTGGAGGAAAAGAACAAGATGTAAACATGTTTGTAAGAGCCACTATCAGTGGGAAAAGGCCATCTCTCAGATCACATTCGTTCCCATTCCAATCTAAGCAAGGAAAGTGTGAAAGGTAGACATTTTTCATCTGCCCTCCATTTCCTTAATAGGAAGAAAAAGGAAAAACAAAATTTCCCAAGGGAACGCCAAAATTAGCTCGTTATGGGTCTAACATAATTGCAGAGGCCTTGAATTGAAAACTAGTTCTCCAATAGAGAGTATTAATAAAACTAAAGGAAAAATAATCATTTGCTGTTTCCATTTTCAGCACTATTTTAAAATTCAAATAATCATCCAGTGAACAAATACACAAACAGGCAATGACCAGATTATACCTAAAAATGGAATTCTGAGCTACACAACCTGCAACAATCAGCCTAGAAAGCCAAACAAAACTAGTATTAATACTTTGTTCAGGAAGCTCTGCTACTGTCTGCAGTGACCCAGCCTCAAAACCAAACAAGAATTCTTATCAAAATGGCCCCCAATGGCCAGACCTTGATGTGAAATTGATAACTTCCTCATGAAAGGCCCCGGTTCCCCTTGAAGTGGGTGGTGGGGTGTGACCCTGAGAACTATATCTAGGCCCAGGCCTCCTCCTCTCTCGCTCTTCTGTTGCCTGTTTCCCTGGTGCCATGAGTTGAGTTGTGTTCCTCTGTCGCATCATTCTGCTGTGATGTTTCTGACTCAGAGCCAGTCAAACTTGAACTGAACCCTGTGAAACTGTGAGCCAACATAACCTCTCCTTCTTTAAATCATGTCAGGAATTTTGTGCTAGTAGTGGGAAAGCTGACTTACACATATCAAGCTTTCTTTTCTGCCTCCTTAGAGTCACTGCTAACCCTGATGGGTTCCTCCCTCACTATGGTGAAAAATATGTAAATAAAATTGTCTTGTTTCCATTTCTGTGGGCTTCCTTTGTTTTATGCATTATTAGTTTAAAATGCCTTATAAACTATGAAACAAAATACTGTTATGTCTACCATTGTGGTTCTTTCTTCCCAAATTGTGGATCACAGACAAGAAAGGACATTAAAAATATCCTAGTGTTTTTGTTGTTATTTTGTTTTTCTGGAATGATATCTTAGTGGGTTTTAAAAAGCCTAACCCAACCATATCTTCATTTTCTTCTAATTCAGACCTTGAGATGCCTGCTCAATAAACTATTGGCTTAATCTGATCTTTTTATTATTAAAATGAGAAATGTAAGGCTTAGGAACAAGCAACTTGCCCAGCATCAAAGAGCCACTCTTGAGTCTTAGATTTTCTCCTCTAGTTCTCTGTCAGGGATACTCATTTGCATATTCTACACTTCTAAACCTGGAAGAACTGGGTTTCCTGCCAGATGGACAGAGCTGCATGTGCTCACGGGCTGTCTGCAGAGGCTTGAGATGATATGGAAAGAGAAAGGCAAGAAGCAAACACATGACAACTGCAAAAGAAATGTACCTACCCTTTGCTGAGCAGAATTCCTTTTATTATTAGAGTAAGTAAATAGGTAGAGCTCACCAATTACCTTTTTTTAAAAACTCAAAAATAGTGAGGATCTTCCTGTCCTCCTATTAAACAGTGGACAGAAAGAGAAAGGAAAAAAATAGTCAGAGAATTGCAGGGGAGAGCATTGTTGTGGAGAAAGCTGACCAGGAGCTTGTGGCTATGTGAGGGCAGCAGGGCTGATGTGTGCATGTGCACACTGCTTTGGAGACTAAGAAAGAAATGAAGGATGCTGAACAGCAGTGCACTTTAAGTGATAATGATGGAATTGAGCATCAATTGGCAGAGTAGCTACAATGGATAGCACATGCAGGGGCTCTGGGTGGATTTCTAATTGGATTAAAGGGATGTGATGGGCGATCCACATTATGCTAGCCCTTGTGCTCCTTATTTCCTGGAGGGAAGGAGGAATCAGGTGGGAACGGAGGAGAATGCAAGTCAACCCAGAGCCTTCTCTTGCCTGGATATGCTGCTGGCGCCTTCTGTACCGCTGTGTGCAGATTTAAAGCACAATTACAGTTCTGATGAGAGCCATTTCATTGGAACATGGAGTTTATATTTTATGTTGATCCTTTAAATGATGTATCTTTTTAAAATCATGGGTTATGAATGGGTATCAGACACATGTCAGCTATGCCAGGCTGGGTTTTCTAAGACAACTGCCTTTATTGTTGAGATGCTTCCTAGTTAATATCTCTCACAGAGTAGCACATAATTGAGCCTCTGAGTGACAATAATTTACATTCATCTTTCCAGTAATATTTATAGTTTTTTTCCATACTCATTTTAATAAACCTGCAAAATTTAATCTTTTTTCTACTTTATTAAATAGGGCATATGCAATTTCTTTTCATAGGTTCTGTTTATTGTACATCATACTTGCTTCCAATTTTAGGGGAATTCAGACAATCTTTTTAGGATCAATCTCGAAGAAAGCTAAGAAAATCCATTTTGATAGTATTTCATTTCTTTTCATGAGAAATTCATATCCAAAGATGTTAAATCCCTAAGCCAAAGCCATGGAAATAATTTAGGCACAAACAGGACTTCAGGTAATCTCATAACTGCATCCTATTTGCCTACGAGGTCTAGCTATCCTCCTAAGGAAAAATGACACTTTGAATTCACAGGAAAAACATATATGTTTGGAGTGGCTTAAAATTTCATTTTGTGTCAATTTGGCACTTATATTGTAAAAATTGTTGTGGCAAAACTGAAACAAACACTTGGAAATCCAACTGTATGAGAAATAAAGAAAAATTGGTTTTCTAATCAATTAAGCATGTATAATGTAGGTTCTTATTTCTGTTTTGATACCAATAACAGAAATTGTTTGAAGGTAGAAAAATAGCTCAGTGTTTCACATGTAAAGGAGAACTATAAATATATTTATGTTTCTGCCCATAGCATAGTCATCTTGTTATTAACATACAATATTCATAACTTGAAATATTTTTAGAGAAGTGTGTGTACATATATGTGCAAACATTTATATCTTAACTTTTCTTAGAAATTAAGTAAAAAATATCAATTTGGTTTTGATCAAAGCTTTCTACAAAATTTTGCATTCATTACTCTGCTGAGGATATTTGTTGAATAACTTATAGTATATAAGATCAGATTAGTCATAAGGTAATCTATACTCAGAAAAAAATGTAACCTGAATTACAGAGCCTTCAAAAAGTAACATTAAATCGAGGGAACTCTATCCATAAATGATGAGTGTTCTTAAATGAGGCTGCATATCAGATGCCTACAGAGCTACAGACGAAAATTGAGATTCTCAGGCCTCTTCTTAACAGATTCCAATTCAGTGTGGTTTGGGCTAAAACAAAAGAAACCTATTTGTCCAAATTCTTCTGTTAACTGCTTTATAATCAGTCCCCATATGGACTTTTCAGGGCCTATTATATAAAATAATATTTTAGTTTTCCTAAGGGTCAAATATATTTTAGCAAGAGATTACAAGTAGTGCTTTGTAGTAGAAATTATAAGTAAGCATCTTTCATAGTACACACACAAGCACACACAAACACACACACTCAAGGAATGGAGGATCAGCTGGTTTGGAATTGAGCTACCTCACTTTATCTGCCAACATGTGATCTGGCAAATGTTAGAAATGAGATACTTGGTAAGCTTGTACTTTCAATCCAGAAGTGAATGCACTTCAGCATAAAATCTCCTTGTAAAGTATGAGGAAGAAATAAATATTAAAATATTAGAAGAAATAAATGTTAAAGAGTCAGCAGTGGATTCTCTGATGTTAGGTAGCTAGGGGGTGGTCAAGCTAAACTCTGTGGTAGGTTTTAGAAAGCTCTGGCTGCACAGCTGGTTGCTGAATCTGTTCTCTTCAGTCAAGTCTTGATGACCATATGCTTCATGAACCTGAAACTCTGTAAGCAGCTTAGAGAGCTTTAGAGAACGATGGCCCACAACAGAAAGTTATTCAGATAAAAATACAAGGCTTTTGAGTCTCAGGCCTTTGCTCATAGCTCATAAGTGGTATTGACAACAACTACTGGCAACTATTTCAATTCCCACGCCAGAGATTACAGAATTCACTCTGGAGTAAACAAAACGCATGACCAGGAGTGAGTTACCTCTCCTTTCCTAGTGTTCACTACTCCATTGATTGACTAGGTATCATGAGAGAGAGTATGGTTACCATTTACTCCTCAGCATCTGGCCAATAGGAAAAATTAAACTGGCTTTTGTTGCCTTAAGGAATGGGAATAGATTTAGTGATCTCTCAGGCCCAATTAGCTCCACATTCTACAGTTGTATCCATTTTGATCTACATTTGTATCTACCTAGGTCCTTGTCCTAAGCCACTTGATTTGTGCTTTATATTCACAGCTCACACCAGGGCTTCCCTTTGGGGTTAGTCCTTTCCTTTCCCACTATAGACATGGTTGATATACCTGAGGTGATCACTGGCTTAGATAAATTCCAGTATCAACCTACCTGCTTTTAAGTCTGACCTAGGGCAATTTCACGCATCTTTCGTATTTACCTGTTGTCTATCTCTATTTCTATTCTCATGGTACTTTCTGTTTGTATACATCACTACAGAGTAAATTAAACTTACTGAGACATTTAATAACAAACTTAGTGCAAAGAATAGCAACACTTTCTTTATGTATTTGAAGTTACATATATCCCTAAAAAATTGGAGGCAATCCTAAAACTACAGCTTTGCAAAGTGAAGTAGTCATTTATATTTAAGGTATGAGGTTAGAGGAGATAAGCATATTTTGATAAAAGCTTCATATTCAACATAACGTTAGATGTCTTCAACTCTTGGAATTGCAACTTTCACTTCTGGAAAAAAATCTCAGTGATCTTGCCCAACCCAAATCATTCACCAGTGAGACACTAATTCAAATTGTTCCCCTTTCTATCTGTAGCTAACACAGGTAGTATTGGTTTTTTTGCTCGTTTTCCTATGGCTCAGGCCTGTGAGATTGAAACATTTTTCTCAAGTCTTTTGCTTCACCTGACTATAATGTTTTAAATGCCCCCCCCCCCGCCCCGTTGCCATTTGAAGAACCATGGTAACAGAGACAATGTAATCGCTTTGGGGGAACTGACAACTAATTATCCCAAAGCCACAAAGAAGGCTTGGAGTTCAGATAACGAAGTGTCAATCAGTGTAATAGAAGTGTCACTTGCTTAATCCTTGTCTGTATTCGAAAGGATTGCACCGTATTTGAAGGCGCACTCCTGTGTCTCTACAGCCAGAAACAGTGTAGGCACACACATTCTGTGTCTCTCCTTATGTACTTCAGGATTTTGCATGAAGAACACAGCTACAGTAACTGGTAGACAGAACACTGTCAGTGTCCGTGTGTCTGTCCGTCCACTTGAAGGATGCAGTCACGTGTTCCCGCTTTAAAACGGAAGCCTGCCAAGCCTGCCTGTGCAGCTGCTTGTCTGCAGAGAGCCGAGATGGAGGTGCAGAGGCCTTCACCTCGACCATCTAACTCCAGACCATCAAGCAAGGATTTTGAATGCTTATAAAGGAAAAATTTTCCATGAATATTTGTGGGACCCCAGCTTTGCATGAGTGAAAATGATAAGGGAGTGCACTTGATAATCGAGTTGGTTTGTTATTCTTATGTAATAATTTATAAATAGAGGAGGGAGGAAAGATGTCATTATTTTATTAAATAATCCAGATATTACATCAAACATGTTTTGGGGGGTTTTTTGGTACTGGGGATTTTGTGTGCCTTGGTCCCTTTCATTTTTCCCTCATGCTGGTATTAGATTTTAACTTCTCCCCAACTGTATTTATGAGCAGTTTCAATTTCTAGAGGAAAGAAAAACTTTCTTTGTTGGAAGCAAATGACATTTCACAAATGGTTTCTCAAAGTTGAGTGTAGATTAGCAAAATATAGAGTCACATTGCTTCTGCCTACCTCCTAAAGCCCCTTTTGTGTCACTCAGGTGACAAAGACCAATTGGCAGTTGTGATTAGGATAAAATATACGTCAGGATATATACTTGTTTCCTGCAGCAGCTGTAGCACATTGCTGCAAACTGTGGCTTAGAGCAGCAAAACAAGCTTGCCTCAGTTCTGCTGGCTACAAGTCTGAAGTTTTGGTGTTGGCAGGACCGCAGTGCCTCCTTTTCTATTTTCTGGTGGCTCCACACATTTCTTGGCTGAACCTGCAAAGCTCCACACTCTGGCTACTTCTTCATAAGTCTTTCTCCTTTGCAGCTGTGTCTTTTCTTATCTATCTCTTCTAAGTATACGAAAATAGCATTGGATTTAGAGACCTCTTCAGTAAACTAGGGTGGTCTTACCTTAATATTCTCTACTTAGTTTCATATGTAAAATTCTTTTCCCAAATAGAGGCACATGAACAGTTTGGGGGAGTTAGGACATGGATTTATTTGGTGGGGAAGAAACTACTCTTCACCTCTTGAATACACTGCAACATGTCACAGCTACTGCCTTTTGTGAACAAAATGATGCACCTCTCAGTAACAGACAGGCACATTGACCGACAGCTACACACACTAATTGAATACTAATTGTATTCAATCTCGAGGTTCTCCTTTAGATAACTTTAGCAATATTGAAGCCCTTTATAGTAAATTTTACATAGAGAAATATGAAGCTGTTGAAATACTTTAAATCATCAATGCACTGAAATGGAATGAATGCAGAAAAATCAGGTTGTATACTTTGCGTTTCCATTTGGATAGAGGAAAGCAATAAAATGGGCACCAGATATCACCAGAAGGTTTGCAATGCAGTTATCTTGATTGTACATGTGACCAGTTCTCCCCTGCACACTTCACTAAGGATATGTTTATATTTATAAATAAATAAATTCACATTTTATAAAAATGAGCTTTAATTATATATATATATGTATATATACACACATTTAAGAGAAAAATTCAAAGACATATAAGTGTCACAAAAATACAGAACTTTAGAGTGAGTTAAGACAAATATTTGGTAGTCCAACTCACTTTTTTCTTTTGTGTAACATCCCTGATAGGAAAACTACTTACATTTACTTCTACTTGGAAACTTCTGGGGATAAGGATCTTGTTCCTTTATAAACTAGCTCATTCTAGTGTTGGATGCCATTAATATAAATCTCTGCTCAAATGAACTATAGCAAGCCTGCATAGCATATTTAGCTGTGGCAACACATGTGCACATGCGGAGTGTGGACTGCAGAGTTCCAAAGATTGCATCATGCAAGGCGCCCTCTACCCATGTACAATGGGAAAGCTCCATCTTGGTGCATGGCATCATTCAAGTTGGATAAACCTTTTCTTGTCTTCTTTTCTCTATTCCTTCCCCTCTTCCATTCTCCTACCATTGTTTGACCTCTTCAGAGGCTATAGGCCCACATATTATATATGGTTGTTACGTCTCCCTTATCTTTTTCCTGAAAATTGACTTGTGAAGTTCATCCTAATTTTCTGTATTTTTGCTCTTAGAATTAAAAAAAAAAAAACTGATAGCATTGTTTCAAGATGTGTTTCTTGACTGATGGTTAAGGGAGTCTTCCTCTCTGTCTCTCTAACACATACACTCAAACGCACACAATGAGCATGAATTTCTTATAGCCATTCACTTAAAGCTAGAGAAGGTGAAGGTGAGGTGAGAGAAACAAATAAAAGAATATCTAATTCATACTTTATATCATTCAAGATGTCTCAGATTTCCATTTTAAAAATCCATGTGTTGGGTCAGGGATTTAGCTCAGTGGTTCTGCCTCCTGCCTCATAAGCGCAAGGTCCCAAGTTTCATCCCTGGTACCAAAAATAAATAAATAAACAAAATAAAAAACCATGTGTTTATTTCATTCTCACCACAAAACTATATAACAATTGTTATAGCAACTGCTCTACCCTGAAGTCAAACGCAGTGATTCTCTAATCTATTATTGAGGTGAGGTCACTCCACACTGCCCAGGCTTGCCTGGGAAGCGTGGGCTCAGGGACTAATCCCGCCTAAGCCTCCTGAGTGTAGGATTTGGAGGTGGGCACCATCAAACCAGGGCTATCACTGATTTGTGTACATGTCATTTCTTCTGCTGAAACACTTACTCTGATTATCCTTTTGTTTATTCTCTCCTTTGCCTGGCAAACTTTCACGTATTGTTCAGGTTCCAGAATTGATATTCTCACTTCCTTGATCCTCTGTGAGGGGTTAAGTGCCCTCACTATTTGCACTCAAACACTTCACATGCCCCACTTCTTAACCACATAAAGCTGCATTATAATTCCCTATACACTCATCTGTCATGTGTTAGACTCTCATCACCATGCTGTCCAGGGTAGTGCATGGGGCAGCATGATCTGTGTACTGCACATGTAAGTGTAAGCAAGGACAAGAGCTATCCTCCGTACACTTCACACCTCCTTCTGCCATTTATGAAATGGGCAACTTCAGACCAATTACTAAATGCTTGAGTTTGCTTTCAAAATGAAAACCAATAGTGCACATTTTCTACAAGCAAGAGAAAACACAGGAAAAGCTCCTAGAAGATATGCAAGGTTTAATAAATACTACTCCTTTTTATTAGAGATTTTTATGAACATATTCTCAAGGTGGCATATGGCAGATACTAAAGTTTTCTGTACACTTGGGTTCGGCTCAGGTGTTTACATTTCTATGAAGCCTCAGGTGCTTCATTTAGGAAACTCTTTCAACCCATATTATATCTTGCCTGCTACCATTTAATAGTTCTTCTTATCTACTACATCATATCTGTTGAATGTGATCTACAAGCTTCTCCTTCTTTTGAACAAAAGTTTCTAGGTTGCAGATTCCCTTCATCTCTTTATCCACCTTAGCATCCATAACAGAAAATAGTTGTTGTTTAGCCCACCAGAGACAGGGCCCAGATCAACCGGAGCTCCGCTCCATCCAGCCCGCGCCACGCACATGGCGGGGCGGGCGGGGCGGGGGGGGGG
>NW_004624766.1:13031707-13056453 GCF_000247695.1 Heterocephalus glaber
AAGAACTATTGCCATTACTCTTTAAACTCATCAAGGAAATTGAAAGGGAAGCAATACTTCCAAATTCATTCCTGGAAGCAAGAGTTACTTTGATTCCAAAACCAGGGAAAGACCCAACCCAAAAAGAGAACTACAGGCCAATCTCCCCTAAGATCCATTTTAAATCAACATTTGTATAGGATATAAGATACAGTTTGAGGTTAATTTTGTCACCTAATAATATATGTACAATAAGACTGCTGCATGGTCTTTGATCCTGGTTCCTGGCATTTGGAAGCCCAGGGTAGATATTCTGGCTTTCTGTAAGGTCCTTACAAATGTGCAGCAGAGCCTGCCCTGTTATTTCCAGGAAATGGTGAATATCCGCACCCTGCAGGGGGCTTCCTTTAACACAACTGTTTGGAGGAAAGGATGCCTTGGTAGGTAACTGTGGGAGGGAAGATTCCCATGTAATCTCCCTGACATGTGTTTCTGGGTTTTTGGATTAGAGAAAGTAGGGCTTTTTGTGGGGGTAGTGTATGCATCCATGGGGATTTCTGGATTGTTGATTTCTCCAAGACTATGTCTGGCATAAAAAATATGCAGTGAACTCACTGCTCCTTTTCCTTCAGTTCTGGAATTTCTAGATGTCTTCCTTTCTATTTTTGTTTTTCCTTTTTTTTTTTTTTTTGGTACTGGGGATCGAACTCAGGTCCTTGGGCTTGCAAGGCAGGCAGCGGAACCACTGAGCTAAATCCCCAGCTCTATTTTTGTTTTTCAAGTTGTATGTCTTTCAAATATGTAATAACCCAGGGTATTTATTGCACTTAGGAAAAAGAATAAAACAGTATATCTGCTCTATTTTCTTAGAAATGAAAGTTTCTGCAAAGGTTATGTATTTATTTATTGCCTTAGTGCTGCAGTACCGGGGATTGAACTCGGGGCCTTTGCACTCAGCTACAACCACAGCTTTTTTAAATTTCAGGATAGGATCTCACTAAGTTGTCCAGGCTGTGCTCAAACTGGCAGCCCTCCTGCCTCAGCCACCAAGAGCACTGGGATTATAAATGTGCACCATCATACTTTGGGCAAATCTGAAAAAAATTTATTGGTTTATAGAACCTGCCATTTGGGGGTGTTAGAGGTGGGAATCCCCACCTGTCACTTATAGAAGCTAAAAGCTGTCATCTGGGCATGTGTCTTGTCTTTACAGATGCTATCAGGACACTAATGCCAAACTGAATTGTTCACAGGAAACATTAAGAGTTTATTTCACAGCCACTGATATTATGCAGGGCCCGGGAGTAGCTCTGGTGCTCAGCGTTGACAATGGCTCCAATGCCACATGACTGGACTTTCCCAGTAACAATACATCAGCTGGGTTCTGGTTTCCTACGTGGTCTTCTGTTATATTATTAGAGTTCATCACTCATCTTTCTGCTATATTTTGGGATCCCCTCATTAATTTCTTTTCTGTTTCATTTAAGCTAACACAATTCCTGTTGCTTGCGATGAAAACCAAGATGTGCAAAAGCGGGACTATGAATAATTTAACAGTAAACCATTTACAATGCTTAAAAACTGGATTTCTTTTCTTTCAAAGCTCTAGTTTGAGGTTGAAATGCTGTTGAGCAAAATGAAGATCTACAGAGTAAAACGGTATTACAGCGGAGGAAATTGTACTTTGTACTCCCCTCTGGAGAGATAAGAGATAATGAAAGATTAAACAAAAAGAAACAGTTCAAATGGGAGAAACATAATGTCCAACCCTCAACAACCCCTTTAATTTAACCTTTGCTCCTTTCCAGCACAAATAGTACTTACTATGTTCAGAGAAACCTCCTTTGGTACCATCAACTATTATTTCAACACCTGAGAAAAAGGTATAAGAAAAGTTTGAAGAAAACATTTTCCTCCTCAGAATGTACAACTGCAAAAGAGAAATGTGCAAGGAAAGTTGTCATGGTAATACTTGCAAGCTCTTCATCTGCAGTAACAATTCCTAAATGATCCTAAAATTTTCAAGAGAGGGCAAAAAAATCCACACTGGCTGCATATTAAGCCTGCTAATGTGCTCTGAGTCCAATCCGCAAGTGTTTAAAGTAAATAAGTAAATATCAGTGAGAGCCCAGGATACAGGATGGGTCCAGAACATAAAACAGAATCCCACAGCCCAGCCAGAAACCAAGTGGCTCTTTACAGGCAAATTCCCTTCAGCAAAACGCCTGATGAAAGAGTTCCCCAAGTTCAAAGGCAGGCAAGACAGACCAGACGAGCTGTACACTGTAGATTCGGATAACTCACCAGAACCATCGTCATGTTCGTTTGGAAGCAACAGGCTGATGCAGAAAACTTCAAGTTCATCTCTCACAGTGGTCGTTATGTTTACCTGGTAGGCACATGTCGCTGGATCAAAGCTGCTTTACAAAAAGAAGATTTTTCTTGAATGCCGTTTCAGTATATGTGCGGCTGGAAGCAATCACTTAAATGCCATTTCAGAGAAGGCAATTTTTAAAACTTTCTTCTGTCAGAAAAAATAAAAATAATTTCTAATTTTTATAAAATACATTTTAGCTCTTTGAGGTAGTCAGGGATGGGAAAGAAGATAATGTATTTATTGAGTATGTAGTACATATTAGGTAACATATTTCATGTCATTGTGTCCTAACCACAAGTTTTTGATTAATTGATGAAGAGAGAGAGAAGTTGACTAGCTGTTCCAGATTAATCTGATCTGAACTAGATCGTAAGTCGCCTGACTTCCAAGTCTGTGAGACTTTTCTCAGATTCTGCTCTGACACTTCCTGGTCCTCATCATGGGAAAATAATGCCATGTGCTAAAGAATAAAGGGATTACGCCTATGTGTTACTAAGCTTCTAGTGGAAGAATGACTTTACCTCTGAGGGAAAATCTGTAGGAAACAGTTTCTATAACATCAAGAGAACAAGCAACTTGACTAGAAATTCAGGCCCGTGGTCGTGATAACTGACAATGTACAGAGAACAGTGGGCCCCTTCCAGGGGATGAGGGCTGAGAAAAGCCAGCCAGGTTGAGCCAGGGGTTTAGCTCAGTGGTTCTGCTGCCTGCCTCACAAGTGCAAGGTCCTGAGTTCCATCCCGGTAGCAAAAAAAAGGAAAAGAAAAGCTTGTGCTGAGACCCACAGAGAGAGGGGCCTGCAGCACCCCCTTTACCACTGGCCATGTTTGGGCAGGTGGACAAGTCACCCACTCTTCCCGGGTGTCAGGATCCTCATTCACAAAACCCTCTTCAAGTGAACTCACTGATTTGCAGCCTGAAGCGTAGGAAAAGTTAAGAAGCTTAGGAAACCTGACGGGAAGTACGGGTGGGCACAGGAACTGGCAACCATGTGAAGCTGCAGACTCCCACGCTTCTCTTCTTGAAGCCTATTTCTTCCCACAGGATATTGCTTTTAATTCTAGGTCCACTCTATTCCTCCTCCTGCCAGCTTCAGTCATCTCAGTCATGGATTATGAAGGTATACATCATCCCACTAGTCCTCAAAAAAAAGGAACAATCGGAGGTATAAATACATATATATGAGCTGTCATAGATATGTATGAGAAAGATTGTGAGAATTGACTATGTCACAATGGAAGACAAAAAGTCTCACAATATACTGTCTAAAATCTGGAGAACCAGGAGAGTCAGGGGTGTGATTCAGTCTGAGTCCAAAATCTGACAACCCGGGAAACAAGAGAGGAATTCTCCATCCCAAGCCAAAGAACTAGGACCTGGAACACTGATGTCTGACAGCAGAGTGGAGTATGAATATCTCAGCTGGAAAAGAGAGAGCATACTAACTCTTCCTCTGCACTGTTGTTCTGCCTGGGCAGTCAAAGGATTGGATGATGGATGGATGGCCTTCTGAGTTGGTGATGGAGCATCATTTCTCAGTCTATTGACTCAAATGCCAACCTTTTGCGGAAACATTCTGATACACATAGCCAGAAATAATGTTTTATCATCTGTCTGGATATTCCTTGACCACACCAAACTGACGCATCATTAGGCACCAAACCATTATAACATACACAAGATATGTGTATGTAAGATATACAAATCTAGGAACTTTAGGGAATGATAGATAAATTATGTTTTGTTATAGTTTGGAATAAAAATGTTCCCCAAAAGGATCATATGTTCAGAGGTGGAGCTTTTAGAAGATGATTAGATTATGAGGTACTAAGTACATTAATGGATTCATCCAAGACTAAATTCATTGCCTGAATGGGTTTTTAGTAAGTGGGCTCTGGTTGGTTGGAAGTAGGTCATGGTTGGAATGGAGGGGCAGTAAACTGGAAAGTTATATCCTGTCCCTGGTCCCTTCCTCTCTTCCTGTTCTCTGTGTTTCTTGGCTGCCATGGGGTGAGAAGCTTTTTGTACCATTCCATTTGTGCCTTGGAGCCAGTAAACCATGGACTGAACCTCTGAAACTGTGAGCCAATATAAATTTGTCCTACCTTTAAGTTATTTTCTCAAGTATTTTGTATGGGCAATGCAAAGCCGAGTAATGTATTTTTGTCTATGTGAGCTACAGGTAGGTTTACCTTCTCAGTAATATCTGAGTTATATCAGGGAACTCTTGGTCAACAATGAGACTAGACTAAAACGAATTTTTCTGTGAGATAACTAAAGAACTGACCATCTGTTGTGATTTCTGTGTGGTGCAAGGAATGACACCTGAAAAACTCAGAGATAGAATGAAATACAGAATTTTGATATCACATTTAATTTTTAATCCTATGTCATTGTATAGTGCATAGAAATTTTCAGAACTGAGAAAGGCTTTCTCGCAGATGTGATGCAAGTGAAAAGATTAATTATGTACGTATAGCCATACACACCAAATCCAAGAGGGCCCCACCACCAGTAACACTGAACATACTGATAAATCATTATATACAACTGCACACACACACACACACACACACTTATACCATCACACCCTGTGTTATCACAAAACGTCCAGGGATAAAGACTCATTCTGCTTTGTGAGTAGCACACACTGTGACTTTGAGATAATTGTATTACTTCGCAAAGTATCAATTTCCTGATCTATAAAATGAAGACATTGAACTAAAGTTTTTCTTACCTGATAACTCCTCAAATCTGAACATAACTTGTTCACTATTACTCATCCAGATGTTATTTCCGAGTGAAAAATCAACAGCTGCTTTTTTCTCCACTAGAACAAAATAGTCTTTGTTATCCATTAATTGAAAGAGGATGTCAGAAAATTGATAAATTTGAGAAGGAGAGAACTACAATCACCTAAACATTCTCTACAGTTATATCCACTACTAATAGACATTCATTCCCTACAGGCTTCCTAGGTCATAAGATTTGAAAATTGAACAAAGTAGACACTCAAGGACATTTCTTTACATGGAATTTTCAATTCAAAGAGATGAAGGCTTGAACTCTTCGACTTCTCTTCTTATACCTCTTCCAAATGAGTTACTCCTAGGAAATATAGAACGTTGGATATCAGCTTGAATGTGAATAAAAGAACATATGGTAATTTTCCACTATCAAGTATGGGCTTGAAAACGACATATATCTTCACTGTTACATTGTTGTCTTTAACTCTGTCTTTACATAAAAATTTACATGTACATTGCAAACACATCTACGAGTGTTACATTAATTTTGTTGCGGTATTTCTAAAAATTGTGTTTAAGGACAAATCAGGGAACCTTACTGGCTCTTTCAATAATAGAGCTATGTTGGCTTTATAGGAAGTCATTAATGAGATAGCCACCCAGGGTTAGGAGAGGACTCAGTTTCTCCTTTCCACTTCCCTGTTATAGCCCTGTGCCTTTCACATGAAAAAAAGGAAACGGTCTCCTTACACTAACATCACCCATCTGCTTATGCTGAAACCTCAGGGGCATTAGGATCTGTTAGATTTCCTGTTCAAACAATTTTTAGTACTTGAATCATCTCCATTGTAAACGATGTGCTAAGCAAAATCCATACAACTTAGATAATTATATGGACTTCCAGGGGGACTATATACAAATTCACAATTTTTATTAACATATATACTCTGGTATATTTTTTCATTGAGAAGGTATATTTCATTATTACTCATTGTTTCCTGTTGGTAAAAGGCAGAGCCAATGCTTGAGTATTTTTAATATTGACAACATTCAGGAGAATGTGCTCTAATAGAATACTTGTTTATTGTGAAAATTAAGGGACAAATTCAGAAAAACACAGGATTGCAAAATGGGGTGTAAGCATTTGCTTTGCAAAGAATGTATCAGTTCCTTTGCACAGAGTCACTTGGTCCCTCTAGGATCCTGTTAAATCACCCACAAGAGAAAAGGGATTTGAAAATCCTGAGTACTCTTTAGTTCAAGCACAGCAGGGTTTGTCATCTTATCCACTGGCCTATTAAGGTGACAAGCTAGTTCCCCCGCACAGTGTCCAAGGACAAAAAAGAGTAGATTGAAAGATTCTTTCTAACATAAAAGAAATAATAAAACTGTACACTGGATGTTGCAAAATGACATCGAAAAGGACAGAGGCAATTTCCTCACTCAGGGAAAATAACAAGATAAGATGCGAAGTGAAATGCAGCGAGGGAATGGCGATGAATGTTAACCTGAGGGTATGGGTGGCAGTGTGGAGGGAGCTGCCCTCCATACAAAGGCTTAAGAGATGGGACGCTGAAGACCTTGAGACAGTGAAGCAAATGTGCAAAAGCATGTGCTGTGGGAGACGGTGGCTCGGCGTTTATCAAAACATGCGTCTTAAAGCCCCCTTCTTCCCCTTCCTGGCCATAGTGACCAACATTCTCTGTTAACAAAGTATAATCCCCGAGATCGGTAGCACGTTAATTCCCAAGGCTGTGCTATAAAGTCTTTCCAGGCTCGACGAAACTCACCTGAATGCCACAGTTCATTTCCAGATAAGCTGCCCAGTGGGTCCATCTAGAAAAACACACCACTTAAGTTTGGATCTCCCCTTAAAGGCATATGTATTTAGGGCTCCTAAGAGCAGCAGGTCTGCGCTCTGATGAAACTTCCTCTGAGAAACAGCTCTCGCCCTCCCTTCCTGATTTCCCAGATTGGCATGCAACTCCCAAACAAGGTTTAATAGCTTTAATACCAACTGTTCTTAATGGAGAGTGATCCCAGCAGCAGTTTTGTGGAAAGAGGCAAGCATAGAAGGGGTTCCAAACTGCAGGGCTGTGGATGGAGTTTTAATTCACATTTGGCGGTAGGGAGCCCTATGTTTACAATTAAGCCTGAATTTAACTCCAGGCTTCTTCCCAATTGCTTGATCTCTGCTATCTGCAAATTTTGCAGTGAAGGCCTGTTTCATTCTCTGAGGAAACTTTCTGGTCCCATGTGTTAGGAGACACATGGCACCTAGAGGATTTAAATATGGAGAAGACATCTTAAAGCTTCATGCTCCTGGACTAACCAGCTATCATCATCGGTTACAGTGGTTATAACTGTATCATGGTTGAGTAGGTGAGAAATAGAAGTAGGCAGGTCAATGCCTTTGTTCCAATTCCACCTCTGCTGAACTTTTCCAGAAGTCGAAGTATTTCAGTCCTCATTTCTAATGCTTGTGTATTAAGAGAATTTCTTCAGCTTGGATTTATAGAAGACATATGTGGAACAAGTGAATTTTTTTCAAAAGTCAGTTGGAAAACTTATTTTAAAGATCACTTTATGGTAGTGCACTTCAACCTAAACTACTCAAAAACTCTTCTTATGGAAGGTTCAGATCCCTTTTCTCAGGAATGTTCTTATGTCATTTGGTTAGATGTAGTTTGGATTTGTTTTGATTAAACAAGCCCTCCCTATACTGTAGCTTTAAAAAGGGTATACTCTTAGAAAAAAATTCCAAGAATAAAATAATATATTTATAAACAAAAAAAGACAAGGAGCAACCTGGACTCTTCTATGAAATCTCACCATTTCAAGATCCTTGTTTTTTCTTTTGTTTTTGCAGTGCTGAGGATAGGGCTCAGGGCCTCACCCATGCTAAAGAAATGTTCTCCCACTAAGCTGTATCCTGAGCCAACACAAGACGCTTCATTTTGCAAACTCTCCCAGCAATCACTAATGGTAATGTTCTCTAATGATTTCTACCTGGATCACAAGGTTGAAAACAAATGAGATCTATGGAGTTATAACCTTATAGTAATTGAGCTGCCTAGTCCCGTATCTGCTGGATCACTGGAAGTATTCCTTCCTGCCTCTTCTCCCTTCTTCCCTGAAGTGCATACCTGCAGGATCAACCTGCACTTGCCTAACCTTCCCAACTCAGCGTCATGGCCACATGTTCATGTAGGTCACGGTCCTGCCCTGCTGGACCTCTTCATATCTCCAGCTATGGATAAGGTATGTTTTTTCTTGGCTCAACTTCTCTCTATTCTACAACTTCAGCCATTTGGGCCCTCTCTACTGCTACATCCCATTCCAAGCATAGCTATTATTACTGTTGATGAATAAATGATGACTCAATCAATAGGCAAACAATAAAATCAGAGAGAGATATCATTTCTTCTAGCACAGTATTGATTTGAACCTGACTCCCAAAAACAAAATAAAGAAGAATTAATTTATTCTCCCCCATTTCTAATGTGGTTACCTCCATCTACTTTTTCCTCAAATACTGAGGCTCTGCTACACATCAGACACTGTGTCCGGCCTTAGTGGTACAACTGTTCTTTCCTGAACTCAGGGAGGTCATGGTCCATTTTGGCAGAAAGGAAAGACATTGATTGGGATGCAGTGTGGTAAGTGTGATGTTAAAAGAAAGGTCCCCTGAAAATAATTTTCTCAGAAAAGTCTTGCAGGATATGTAGTTATCTTGCAAAGGTTTCTGGGGGCAGTAAACATAGATTATTATGTCCAAAGCAAGACATGAAGAATAGAGAATAAAGGGATAGAGGTACATGAGAGACATTTTTCAAAGGAGCACTGAAACCTACTTAGGATGAGGCACTGAGCTCCCTGTTTACAAATAACAAAGCAAGAGCTTCAGGTTTTAAGAATGGGGTAATTTAGGTCAGCTATGAAGATCATGCATACTTTTTTTTTTGCTTTAATTCTTTTATTGGTACATTTTAGGTATACAATATGTTTACTTTTATCTTTGGGTGCTTGTACCTGTACATGATGAATCTTAGTTCTTATTTTTTCCCCATTCCCTGTCCTCCCTTCACCCCCTCCACCCTTCCCTATTTATATAGACTTTGTTTCCATTTTTTTTCTTTTCTCGTAATTTTTCCTTTCCCTTCTTTCCTTTCCCCTTCCCCTCCCACTTCCCCTACCTCTTTGGACCTTTTCTTCCTACTTCAAATTATCAATTATTCATTTTAATCCTTATTTATACTTTCAGTTTCTCACACTAGAGAAACTATTTGGTATTTACATGTGTGTTCTATTTATTTCACTTAAGAGTATGGCCTCAATATGCATCCATTTAGCTATAAATGCCTCTAGTTTCTCGTTCTTTATGGCTGAGTACTACTCCAGTTTATTTTTTTTTAAAGCCACATCTTCTTTATCCAGTTTCCAGTTGATGGGCACTTGGGCTGTTTCCCAGCTTTAGCTATTACAAACTGTGCTGCTATAAAATGGGTGCACATATATCTAGGAATCAATCTAACAAAGGAAGCAAAAGACCTCCTCTCTGAAAACTACAGCACTCTGAAAAAAGAGATCAAAGAGGATATAAGAAAATGGAAAGACATCCCTTGTTCCTGGGTGGGGAGAACAATACAGTGAAAATGGCCATACTTTCAAAACTGCTATATAGATTCAATTCAATCCCAATTGAAATTCCAACAATATATTTCACAGAACTAGAGAAAACAATCCACAAATTCATGTGGAACCAGAAGAGGCCTAGAATAGCAAAAGCAATTCTAGGCAACAGAGACATGACTGGGGGCACCAAATTCCCCAACCTCAAACTATACTACAAAGCTACTGTGATAAAAAAAAAAAAAACCAGCATGGTACTGTCAAAGAAACAGACCTGAGGATCAGTGGAATAGATTAGAAGATGCAGAAACAACTCCAGACACACTCAGCCACCTCATCTTTGACAAAGGAGCCAACCATCCTCATTGGAGGAAAGATAGCCTATTTAATAAATGGTGTTGGAAAAACTGGATTTCAACCTGTCAGAAATTAAAACTAGACCCATACTTATCACCGCGCACTAAACTAAGATCAAAGTGGATTAAAGGTCTAAATATTAAAACAAAACACTAAACTTGCTGGAAGATAAGTTAGGTAGAACTCTTGAAGACATTGGTATAGGAAAGGACTTTATGAACATGCATACATTTTAATGAATTTCAATTTTACAATTGAGAATTAATGCAAACACATGTTCATAGACAGAAAAATACAAACCTGAATTCCTGTGTCATGGGATAGATAGCAAAGGAAGAGAAACAGCACTTACTTTAAACAATTAAAAATAATATGCCCCGTTGAGAAAATTAAAAGATAAATTTCACCTGGGCTACTATCCATATTAGAACAGAACACATGCTGTACTAGAAATAAAATGTATTCATACTAGACAAGTAGGTCTAGAAAATAAATAACACAACATCTACCTGACATCTATTCAAGAATAGCTAGGGTCTTGCTCTAACTGGACTGGTATTACTCGTGCTATCTGTCTACAAATGAGAGCTAAGGTGCCTTTCATTTCTAACTTTTCTGGATTTGTAAATAGTTTATGTTTAAATACAAACAATTTCTTTTACTATTTATTAGTTTTTAAAAGTGAAAATGGTAGAATAATCACACACTGTATCACAGAAAGTAAGCAAATCACTGCGCAGCTCCTCTTGATGGTTTTCTGTTTAAGACTCTGAACTGCTCCGTGGTCAGTGGTAAGCAGCTTTGATGAGCACAGAGCGGCCCCCAGTCCGGTGTCTAGCAGCTGCTTCAGTGGACCTTCGCCTGCTCACCACTGTGCATGCTGTGGGAATGGAGGGAAAGTGCTAGAAAACTTACATGTACAGTTGTAATGTAAAAATACTGCATTTAATTTTAATATTTAATTTTTTAAAAATCATTCCAATAGAAGACACAGTACCCTCAATCTCCCTCAAAATATTTCTCCTCACATAAAACACACTTATCGCCACATTCTTCCACTTTCAGAGGCAGTTTGAAAGTCCTATTTCCTGAGTGTCCTTAGGTGCTCTGTTGTGGTTGCCTCCGTGTCTTGAATTGATTCAAAGCACTTAGCTTTCATAGTCATCTTAACTTTGCGGAAGACTCAATCTCATGTGGTGCCAGATCCAGTGAATAAAGCAGATGAGGACACACTGTGATGCTTTTAGATGTTGGATGGCATTCAGCAGCAGCATTCACTGTATTTTTGATCATGGCTACTAAAGACACTCATGAAAGAGGACTTCCAAAAGTGCTTCAGCAAGTGACCAGAACAATAAGATAGCAATGGTCTTTCACTGTTACAAATGTTTCTAAATTAAACGTTCCCCATATATTTTGCTCACACTGTGTACGAGTTTTCTAGACTCTCAGAAGACAGCATCTGATCTGAGAAATTTTACATGAATCTTGGATCACTATGCAAGTAATGTTTTTATATTAATTTTTGTATTGGAGCCACAAATGTGTCCATTATAAAGGTGATCTTGGGATTGGACTCTAATAAACGTCGAAAACTTACTATGGCACTTACATCTTTACAAATATTTGTGTTAACCAACTTGATTCTCATCAAAACTCCATAACTAATCCAAAGCTGTATGCCTAGTAAACTAAAGAATCAGAATTCATGTACACACTTTCTGATTAAAGAAAGTGACTTCAGTCTCCATATGCTGAAGATACTGTACTCTATATGCTGTGAAGTTATTTTGTGCTTACAAAGCATTATAAATCTTCACATTTTCTGAAATTAACACAAACCATCTGAAGTTCCTAGGCATTTAGATCTCCCTTGTAGAGAAATAACTGAAGAAGTGACTGATCTAATCTCTAGACAGCTAACTGACTCATTTTCTATTTATATAGTAAATGATAGCTATGTATATTTCATTTTTGAAATTACCATTTAATCGTACAAATGTTTAATGAACTGTGTGATAATTTGATACAAGTACATCATGTATAATGATGAAATTAGTATTTTCATTTCCTTAAATAGTGTGTGTGTGTCTGTGTGTGTATATATGTGTATGTGTGTGTTACGGTACTGGGGATTGAACCCAAGGACCACTGGCTTTTTTATTTTATTGAGGGAAGGTCTGTCTAAGTTGCCCAGGCTGACATCAAACTTGAATACTCTTACCTTATCTTCCAGAGAAGCTGGGGTTATAGGCATGCACCACTGCATCCCACACATTTTTAAATTTTTTGTTTAACACATAATTGCATGTAATTGTGGTTTGATGAACATTTAGTATTTCTAGCAGAAATGTCTTCTTTTACTATATGCACATCATAAGTTAAATGACAATAGAAACACATCCTAGGGATCAATCTTTATCATTTCCTTCAGAATTTTAGGGTCTATTGTTTGGTTAAGGTGACTGTATCACAGCACTGTGATGTTCAGAAATGCAGGTCAGGGCTCAAAAAAGCTGTTGAAAGTCCAGGAAAATCTACTTTCAGTGGTAAAAGTGCAAGCCAAACCGAGGTTAATCTCACCATAAAGTGAGAAGACATGCTCATGAAATCAAAAAGTGGACACTATAGTGATACTATTGTGAGGGTGGTATGTGCAAAATATTATTAATAAATATTCAACTCATACTAATTCAAGCTGAGGTGCTCAAAGTCAAATAATTGCAAATGTCAGCCAAAAGTGAAATCAGTGAGCTTGAACTACCCAAGATTCAAGATTTCCTGTGTCACCAAATAAAAATCATGAACTTTTCATCAGAAACATGTTCACATATTGCAAGGAAGGAAATATCATTTCCCAGAAGCACGTGAATCTTCCAAGAAAAAAAGCTGACAAAGTGTTGGAGAAAACACCTAGAATTGGTAATCATGAGACTTAGATAGCAAGTACTGCTTCAGGATTCATTTGTGGTAACCTGTTTTTTTGTATTGGGGATCAAACTCAGGACCTTCTGCTTGCCAGGCAGGTGTGGCACCACTGAGCTCCATCCTAGGCCCAAGTTCTAATTGAATTCTTTTCTTTTTCTTGGTACAGGGGATTGAACTCAGGACAGCAGAGGATGTAGCTCATGGCACCGTGCCTGCCTGGAAAGCTGAAGGAACTGAGTTTGATCCCCAGTATAAATTTAAAAAAGAGGTCACTACAAATGAATCCTAAAGCAAAACTTGCTTATGCAAGCCATTTGATCTCCTCAGGATTATTTGATCACCTTAAAATAACATATCTGTCCTGCACACTCTGATGGCTTAATGTGAGGCTCGTGTAAGAAAGCAAGCATGAAATTAGAAGCAAAATATTGAACCATGCATGTATAAGGTTAAGTGATCTAAGGAATAAAAAGAACTGTCTTTAGATAAGTCAATAGTACAGTATTTATCTGGGAAGAAACATTTATTGTGGACCATTAAAGCAAATAAGAAAGAGGTCGTTAGCCCAAGGTTACTTCTTTAAGTGAAGATCTTACGCAAACATTCTACATGAACAGCCCGAACCCCAAACCAAAATAAATAGCAAAAGGAAACTTAACCTTAACTAACCTCTAGCTAAGAATATCCCAACAGTTGATACCCAAATAATGCAGACACCTAATCATAGCCAATTGTGTAATTTCAGTACTTCACTGTGTTCATTCCATAAAGCCAGCTGCTCATGCTGTGAAAAACTTTGTTAACTTCTGTTCTGAGTGTTGCCTGATTCATTTATTGTTCTTTGTTCAAATTTAGTTCATCTATAGTCTTTCTTTTGACATAGGACATAATATATTAGCTAGGCACTGTGCTAGGCATGTCTCATTCTTTCCTCGGTAGTGTGTCATTATTCTTTCACTCATGAGAAAATTGGGGCTGCAAGTGATCAAATATCTTTCTTGAGACCACATAGCTGGAAAACTGCAGTGCAGAAATTCTGTCTAGATATGTTGATGACAAAAAGCAATGGAAGAGAAAGATGAGTTAGACAAATAGGAAGACAACTGGAAGAATCCATTATCAGGATAGGTCAATGAGAAACTTCTAAGAAGTAGATAATTTAATGTTAGAGCCCTGGCATGGTCATTGGAGACCTTTGAAATATCCTATAGATATTACATGAACACAGAATTCCTATTTCTTGGCAGCTGAGGCCATGTGTTCATATCCTAAAAAAAAATTTGCTTCAGTTCTTCCACAGTAAGAAACTGTGATCCTCTCCTTACAACACACAATCTTCTTCACGGTAGGAGTCTATGAAAAGAGCAAACGGGTAAATAATGTGAGTTTGTGATCATCCTCAGGAAAACTACTTTGAAGTAACTCTTTTGTGCAAAGAGGATGAGACAAACCAAGTGCATTTTCTGTGTCTTCTCCATCATCACCATCATCATCACCATCATCATCACCATCACCATCATCATCATCATCATCATCACCATCATCATCATCATGGTTTTACCACAAAACTTCCAGTCTTGAGCAAGTCAGTTTATCTCACCATACTACCCTCTCTTGTGCATAAAATAATACAGATCAGGAGATCTGATCGTTGAATCAAGCCATCATTTATTCTCTTGCCCCTACACAATATATTCATTCATTTTCACTTTTCAAAATTATATTTATGATTCAAAGCCCAGGCCTCAAATATGTCCTCAATCAAAGGCCAATTTATTCCCAGAACTCCGAGGTGGTGAGGCAGGAGGATGATAAGATCAAGCCCAGCCCAGGCGACTTCAAGGGACCCTGACTAAAAGTAAGCAATATGAAAAAGAGCTAGGGATGTAGCTGAATTTGAATGCCCTGTGTTCACTCCTCACCACTGAAAAGATAAAAGCTATCTTCTCTCAAAAGAGACGATCTCACCATTGTGCTTCTGGAAGAACCTGTACAGCCCCATGCTGTGGAGGCACCTGAGAGACATTTTGATTGTTTTTCTGAGTGCTGGGAGGGGGAGCTGATTATAAGTCTGGCCAACTACTGAGAAGCAGATACCCAGAAACCTTCATTTCATCCGCAGTAAAGTCAGTCTGACAACAATCTTCTGCTAACAGGACGGACGTGCAGACTAACCGAGGTAACATGAATGTGCTCGGAGAGATTCAGTGAATGGGACTGAATCCTCATGGCCATTGCTTTCCTCAGCCCTCTACCCAGTCATTTGTGGGTCTGTTTAATCCTGTTTGGTGGAGAATGAAATCTGAGGACAAGAAACTCTTCTATTATTCATTTTTGTGGATTTTCCTTTCCTAAGCAACCTCCTTCTCTAATGGAGTGGATAGCTCGAATTTGTTACTTCTATGTAAATTTTATCAAATTAGTGTCAGTCTGTACAAATTGCTTCCTGAAGCCTGCTGAGAAAGTTCAGAAATGTACACTTTGATGGTTACAGAGACAGCGTAGAAAACTCTTTCCTTTTCTTCTGACTCCTTAATCCTTATGCATCTCTCCACAGCTTTGGAGAGAAAGCTGCAGTCAGAATCATTTTGCACAAGAAAACCATCAGTTTTCTAAATGAAAACCCACCCATTTTGCTAACTTTTCAGCACTGGCAGTGCTCAAGGGGGACGATGCATGTCCACAATGTGCTTGGCCAGTTAGTGTGCCATGCCTGCTGAACACAGCTCTCTCCTGGCCTGGAAGACATCCTGCAGGACTCTTCAGTTATAAGGGTCACCTCTCACCATGGCACTATTGCATCTCTAAGGAGCACAACTGATCTCCCAACCCCTGTTCCCTTTCACAACTTACCATGGATTTGGCAGATTTCCACTGTGTCCAACCTACCAAGCGGTAAATACCTAACTTTGAAATGAAAAATGTGCTTATCAGACTGTTGGTGTCTTCTCCTCTAAACCATAAATATGAAATGCATTTTGACACATTTCAGAAAACATTCCACCTCCCAGATTCTTACTCCCCACATGACAGTGCCCAAGCCTCTCGTCTTTGCAGTTTTCAGTCACCCACATGCATGCAGCTTCATCGCACTAACTACAGAGGAGCACTATTAGGTTGCACGCCCTGAGTGGCCTTGTCTTAAAAAGATTATCTGTAAACTCTGAGAAATTCAGTGCGGTGGTATCCAAGCATCATAAGCACAGTCTGAGGCTGTGATGTTAAAGACTCTGTAGCTGCAGCCACAATGAAGACAGAAAAAAATACAGGATGGATAAGATCACAGATTTAAAAATCAGACCCATTTCAGGTCTGCCACCTACAGGATGTATCACTTGGGAAGCGATGTCATTTTTCTCAGCTTCAGCTTCCTCATAAAAAGAAAACAAAGAGCAACAGGAGAGCTATCTAATAAGATATTTGTGACTCTAAAGTCAACTGCTTTTCCTTTGTGGAGGTGGAAACTCACAGACAGAATAGTCTATGAAGCACTTGGATTATTCATGTCCCCCATACTTTATCTTATTGAATCTTCACAACCAGAGATGAGATGGGTCCTTCTATTATTCCCATAGTGCTTTAAAAAATGCTGAGGCTTCAAAAGCTTAATGACACTAGCTATAGGTCATCCTGCCAGTGACTGAGCCTGGATCTTAAGCCAGATCCTGCTGAGTATAAAACTCACTGAATAATTGCATATCTATTCACGATAAGTGTTGATGGGTATTATGAAGCTGGACAACCACTAGCGTGTTAATACATTCTATTATGTTGTTTCCAGTTCTTGCAGGAGTCTTATCCCAAATCAGTGCAACTGACTTCCCTTGAAAGGCGGAGGCTCAAAACTATGTTCATTTACTAATGCACACATCTCATATGACCATAGATTACAAATCCTCTTATTCCCAGAATTCAAGTCTCAGCACTCAGATGTACAAAGGCTGATCAAGAAATAAAGTATTTGTTTAAATTTAAAAATACAATAAAGTACACATTACTATTAAACCTCATCAAAATACTACCCCTCACTCCCAACACATCCCATCATTCTTGCGACTTTCTGAAGCACTTTTGGAGATCTTCTTTCATGGGTATCTTTAGGAAGTGTGATCAGAAAACCAGGGAATGTGGTGCCAAATTCCATCCAGTGGAAAGGCGGGGTGGACTGAATATGATGTTGTGTCCTCTTCCTCCTTCCTCACTGCACCATGAAGCTTCTGGCTCTTCCTCAAGGTCAAAATGGCCTTGAAAGATCAATGTTTTGAATTAATTCAGGATATTGAAGTAGCTGTAATAGAACAACTAAAGACACATGAACTGGTTCAGAATGTGGCAAGAAATATCGCACAAGTATTTCTGAATCAGGGGGGTTGTTTTGAGAGGGTTTACTAGTAATGTGTCTTTTATTGTAACAATTTATAAAAATGTAAACACTTTCCATATTTTTCCATGACACCATGTGTACCATCAGTGTAACCCACCCTGTGTGGAGCTTTCTGATGTTGGCAGGTGTGTATTCTTCTCCACATAGCTTTGCTACTTGCCAGAGGCTTCTAGAGGACGAGATCCTAAACACAATGTGGGCCCACCAATTCTGTATTTTGTGTTGCTTAGCTAAAACGAAATACTGCTATATGGGACATGGAGAGCGTGGGACATACTCTTAGAGACAGAGCAAGAGAGTCTCAGGAATACAAAGCCTTACCTGGGGAGTAAATGCCAGCTGGCATGTAGAATATATCTTGGGGAGCTCACTTGCTACAGAAGTCCCTTTCAATATTGAGGCTAAGGAAACCCGGAGAAGGAATTAAGACCTTTGTGTTTAGTCCTAAGACAGATCAAGTTTGTATTAACTCTCCAGTGAAAACAGAGGAGGAAGCAAGTTTAACCTACTTTTACATCACCCAGAAAGCTGTCGGTGGGGAGTCCAGAAAAGTTTTCAGGAAGACAGAGTCATTTACTTTGTATTAGCAGAAGTGAAGAGGATCTTTTCCCAAGTTTCTATTGAGAAGTTCATAATCTTTCCTAACTGAATTACAACCTGTCCCCTCTTCCGCTTTTCTCCACAAGTCTTTGGTCATCCTACAACATCCTGGATGAGCTCAGCTAATTTATCGAAACATTAATGCAGTTCTATGTGATTTCATTTTTTTTTTACAATATTCGACAAATTGTGACAGCTTATTAGTGATTTTTATGTCATGTGGTTTTAGCAAAATTGAATGCTAATGAGATGTGATTGGGGGGAAAATTATAGCAATAGGGTGCTTGCCTTCTATAATTGCAGCATAGATTCTAGTTTGAAATGGGAGGAACTGGCATTTCTTCCATTTAATACTGATTTCTGAGGCACAGACAGGCACAGTGTATTTATAGTTTACAAGGTATGATAAGAAGTTTTCACTGGTGGGCAGTGGACAGCATCGCAAATCATAGTGAAGATCAAGAAAGCAGAGAGATAATAACAGTTGAACTGTTGCATCTGAAGCCCCATTTATTCTTTTTCTTCCAAGAAAACCAAAAGAATAGAAAGTGAAAAAGGATCATGCCAGTGATGGTGCTCTTATCTAAAACAAACTTATTAAATGAGACAGATTCTTTATTAACCAGTCAGGAGCCAAATGATTAAACAGCATTTCTTGCCACTGAGTTCCAAGCAGAAATCAATGTATATTATACAGTTGCAGCAGCTGAGATTGCAAAAGACCCAAGGACACCATAAAGACTGATTTACTGAAATATTTCATTAGTGTAACGGTCAAGTGATAAAATACAGTTTTTTGGTGGAGTACAGTTTATATCTTGTTTATTTTGTATGTGTTAGAAAAGCTGCTTGCATAAATACCCTGATTGCAGTATTCTTGTTGCAAAACCATAACTGTTCACATTGAAAAAAGGATTGCCTCTATATTCAAGGCATTTTTTTAAGTGAAGAAATTGCTTTATGGAGAATTATATATTGCTATTTAGCCGTGGATGGGGCTGCCCAGAGGAAGTGGGAGTTCAGAACCGGGATCGTGACTGAAGGGTAAAGCAGGGCCAGGTCCTCCTTGAGCTGCCATAGCACTGAAGAGTCATAGGGGAATGGCTTGTCCTTGCTCCACAATTTCTGGAAACTCAGCTGGGATTACTTGGACCATCTATGCTCTTGGGTTGTTTTGGAATGCCTTGAGTCCTCTCCACGCTACCCTGCTAGGGATGGATGGAAGGTCCAAGGCAGATTCTTTCCTCCCATACCTGAAGAAAGACTGGAGTAGCTGTAGCTAGACAGGCTCAAATCGCTACATGGACTCTCCTGGGTTAGCATCCTCACAGCATGCCAGTCACCAAGTAGTTGGGCTACTTACATGGACCCAAGAGTTCTAAATAAAAGGTAGAGGCTATTTATGAATGACCTAGCCTCAAAAGCTTAAGTATCCCATGGCTTCTCTTACATGAGAAACCAAAATTATAAATAAACTAAAGAATAATATAAAAGAGAAAATAGGAATCAGGGAGATCGATCTTATGCAATGGGAGAGGGAACAAGTGGTGCAAGAGGTGGGGAGAGACCACAAAAAATGGGATAAAAAAAGAAAGGATTAGGATGTCTTCTACACCTGTACCAACTTGCACAATGGATAGAAACATTTTGTATTGTAAACACGCATTAATTAACTACAAATTTAAAAAAGAAGCCACTGAATGTGACTTGCACTACATTCTAGTGGATCTAAGGCCAGCCTTGATCCAAGTAGAGAGGATGAAAGAGTTTCCCTGAATTTGTAGAACCTATGAACTCTGTAATAAGAATGATGATAATTTTAAAGAAGACTAGTACAATTAAGGAAACAACTTGACTAGAAAGACTAAGCTAATGACATGTACTAAGAGCATATAATTTAACCCTGAGATTCCTAGTGATTGAGGCAAAATTCAAAGCAAAACCAAACAACTTAATGTTCATTAATTATGTCACAAACTTACGGTCCATTTTTAGTCAGGGCAAAGTTTTTCAATAATTTCCCAAAGTATATAAAAATATTCCACAATACAGGTCATCCGCTAAGGAGTTTATACAGTTGCTTTCTTCCTAACCCTCTGTTTTGCTCTCAGTATCCTAGTTCACCCATAGTGGCAGGTATTCCGGAGAGGAATTAACTGCTTAGAACGGAGACTAGGATTCAGATGGGTGCAAGAGCCGCTGGGCCTGGTGGCACACATGTTTAATCTCACCACTCTGGGAAGCTCAGGCAGGAAGATGAAAAGTTTCAGCCCAGCCTGTGCAACTTAGTGACTCAGCAAGAGCCTGTCTTAAAATAAAACGTAAAAAAGACTGGAGATGTACCTCAGTGTGAAGGCCCTGGGTTCAGTCCCCAGTGCCACTGATGAAAGAAAGGCTGAAGAATAAAGAAGGGAAATGAGATGAGGTCAGGCAAACACAAAACAGGTGGGCAAGGTGGGGACAAACTAGATGGACAGAATCTTCGCTGGCTCGGGCTTGTGAAGACTTTCATATGCAACAAACTGAAATGTCCATAAAGTTCTGCTAGTTTCCTAAAATATCTGCAACATACCAAGCACAGGAAAATGGAGTCTGTTGAATCAAAACATGCCTCCCTGTCTAAAAGCAGCAAATTATTTTTATAGAGTTGATTGAAGGCCAAACATACCCACTTCTATGGGGGACTCCAGCTGCTCTGGCCATCGGGTTGTGTCCCTTGCACGCTGTTTCTACGGAGAGGTTCTGAGCTCTCTGGTGAAGACTGCACTGCTGCGTGTGACTGCCGGCTTCCCCCAGGATGGCACTGAAAGACTTGTGTCAGGTATGTGCAAAAATGACCTCTCCTGTCCTCAGTTTCTAGGAGTTGGGACCTGTTGCTTATAGAAATAGTCATTGTGGAAGAAATAAGAGGAGAAATCCTACTGTTCATAAGGAATAAAATGATGACCTAAGTGCAGCTCCTACCACAGAGCAGCTCTTGCACAAATCCAAAGACTTAAAGAAATGTTGAGAGAGTTTTGTAGAAGACAGGATAGGACTGTACCATTCACTACTGATTGTTACATTGTAGCAACATGTACTGAAAACTTACAATGGAAAACCATGTGGTGTATTTTACTAATAGAGACAAAAGCAGCCATTCCTCAAATTCTGATGAAATTTTTTGTTTCTTCCTCGTTACCTTTTGAGTTAACAATAAATTTCCAAAACTGTAGCACACTTTCTTCTCTCTTTTTAAATCATATGTATTTAAGGTATAGAACATGATGTTTGAGATAAATATGCAGAGTGAGATGATTACTACTATTAAAAATTGGCCTTTATGTTACCTTCCATAATTGTGTGTGTGTGTGTGTGTGTGTGTGTGTATTTGGAAGGGCACCTAAGTTCTGTTGTTCGGTTTTCAGTGTACAATGTGATTAGACATAGTCTTTGTGTATGTTAGTTATATCTGTACAGTTATCCTACATAAATGCATGTTTTCATATCTTTTTAATTTTATTGTTATTAATATATGTGTGCAGTACAGAATGATTGCATTCATTGGGGGAGTTGGTACATGTACATAAGGCATCTTACTTCTTTTTCATCCCTTCTCTCTTTTCTTTTCCCTTCCCTTCATCTCTTAGTCTCTGTCCCTTTACAAAACAAAAAAGTTTATCTTCCATACATAAAAAATAAGAGAAAAATAAAAAATAGATAATAAGTTTTCATCTTCCATGTACTTATTCCATAGAATCCTTATCAAAATTTCAGTGGCATCTTCCCCCCAAAATGGAAAAGCAATGTGAAAATCCATATGGAAAAACTGAAGACACTGAGTAGCCAAAAAACCCAAACAAACAAACAAACAAAAACAAAAACAAAAAACTGTGAAAAGGGCACAATTTTACCTTATTTACAATTAAATTGAAAAATCATAGTACTGGAAATAGACAAGAACCAGCTAAAATCGGAAACACAGGAATACAACGGAAGGCTTACGAATAAACCCATGCATACATGGTCAAGTGATTTCCAACAAGAACACCAAAAACAAGCCATGGAAGAAAGACAGTCTCCACAGAAAATGGCACTAGTAATCTTTCTTTCTAATACAAAATATATTTCCTTTACAAAGTAGAAATCTTCTTTTCCCCAGTCCCTCTCACTTCCCCTTGTCCTCTTCTTCCCATTTCACAATATCTATTATGCCTTTTGACCCTTATTTACACTTTCAGTTTCTCACATCAGGGAAAAAGGAAAGAAGGGAATGGAATTAATATGAGAAAATGAAAAAATGGAAACAAAGTCTTTGTAAATAGTGAGGGGTGGAGGGGTTGAAGGGAGGGCAGGGGAATGGGGTAAAAATAAGAACCAAGGTAGATTATGTAAAGGTACGAATTCCCAATGATGAATGTAACTATATTGTATATCTAAAATGTACCAATAAAATTTATTTTTTTAAAGTAGAAATTTTAATATAAAAAGAAAACGCTCTGACTTCTGTAACTGTAGTTTCTCCCTTTAATTTTAAAAAATTATGTGGCAGAGGCTTACAATGTTTTCAATTATCTGGAATCCTCTTTTATCTTCAGGAGATCATGTGGCAGCCTAAGTTCTCTTTCATGAGTCTCTTCAAATTTAACTACCTTATCTCTGCCAGTTGTGCCGGAGACTACCCTGGTACTCTTTGTGACACCACCACAGGGCTCTCCCTTCATTGTCTTGTAACAGTTTGCTTTTGCTATTAAAATGTCTCACATAGGGTGAGATCTTTATGACCAATGGTGATTGTTTTCAAAGATGAACTAATAATAATAGACAATACTACAAGAATATTATATGTCCCCCCAAGAAGATCTCTGCAGTTCAGTGGACTCCATTGATGTCTAGATGCAGTGTTAACAAAGGATGTGTCTTCATATTCCACACAGGCCAAGTGGAATTGGGAAACTCCACGTACAGGATCTAGCAGGTCATTTGGAGACACCTGACTGAGATTGCACTTGATATCAGTCTTTGCAGTCATGTGAAAAGCATGGCTGAGTTCTCCAAATGATGTACATTCTCAGTAGGTTGGGTCTTTAATGTTTTCTTTGATGGCCAGTTTGTTCTAAATCATTGACTGGAGAAAATTAGGTGATATATAAGAAATAGGAATCATTACTCCCTTTAGATTGAGGTTGATTATCATGAATAATTAGGTGAACTTTCTAGGAAAATGGAGCCAATAGTTTTCATTTATCTATTTGCCCATCAGCTACCTATAATCCATGGGAAAAAGGCTTCAGTTCCTTCTGCTAACACATTTTATCCTTCAGTCTTAATTGAAGACACAGACTTCCATAGTTGAATACAATAGAACAAAAGATACAAAAAAGTGAGTTCTATGGAAAAGAGAAGAATTCCTTTTATCCTAGAAAAAAATGTTTTAGAAGTGGGGACATTCCAAAGTCTCCAGTTTCATGACTATTCAATCTTTATGGTAATAGTCAGAGTGAAAGTTATTAAAGGCTGTGGACAGAAGAAACAAACTCCCCTTCTAAGTGGACATTTTTCACGCAGAATGACAGCAAGATCTCTCCTCAAGGCTTAGACTGACGTTGATGGTAATGAAACTTATCATGTCTCCCTCCCACCACCACCACAGTGTGCCTAGAATTTAAAGGATCTGTCTTTCTTTGTTAAGTACTGAACAATTTTCCCCCTTCAGGATCTTTTTTGAGGATTTTGCCAGTCCAATTGGTATTATTTTTCACTTAATGGAAAATGTCTTTCCTTTTGTAGTTCACCTTAAAGTCACCTTAGAAGGTACTAAGCAGGTCACACCTATGGATTGCCAGACAAAGAATGGGTCGCATTAGAAACTTTTATTTTTTAATGAGGAAGACAGATATGGATGGACAAGTTCAGGGACACAAAACGCTGTGTCTCTGGGAAGCATGGGATTATGTAAGATAAAACTAATGCTCAACCGAACTCACCAAAGCTATCTGTTGCTTCCAGGTGACAGATATTAAAGTAAGTGTTAAGACAGTACGGACAGGGAGAAAAATGCTCCTGCAGTCTAGGGCCACACTTAAAAAAGAGAATAGTAACTGCAGCTGCAGCATTGTCGATATAATTCCTTTGTAAAATTTCATAAAGCTTTGGAACTTCTCCACTTCTGTTTTTTTCCCTACTACCCTGTCTGTATATCTGAATCTGGAAACTTATTATAGGAGACGATCTCAAGGGCCCTGAACCTGTCTACAGCTAGGGATAGGAAGGTTAGATCTTCAAAGGAAGAGAGACGGGGAACATAAGCCAAGATAGGGCCGGGATTTAGCTCAGTGGTTCCGGCGCCTGCCTCTCAAGCCAAGGGTCCCGAGTACAATTCCCAGTACACCCCCCTCCCCCAAAAAACAACAAACCAAGCTGCTTGGGCTCACTGGAAGAGGACAGGGACTGTGGTCCGAGCAGCCACTCAAGTTGACCCAGAGTCCTTCTGGTTCCTCTCCATTCACAACTGTAACCCCAAGCGCCATATCAAGTTTAACGATAACATTAGGAGCATTAGGCAAAGAGCAGCTTAACAGATAAATAATTTAGATGATTAATTAAATATTATTACATCCTTATATTCAAGATCTCAAGGCACTGGTCTCACAAGAATGGAGCAAATCCATTGTTCTTTGAATCGATTATTTTTGAAATGTCTATTTTGTGAAGGTATGATTTTGAAAGGGAAAATTCTTTCCTTATTTTATTTTTTTATTTT
>NW_004624766.1:13061834-13095721 GCF_000247695.1 Heterocephalus glaber
TTTTGGGAAGATACCTAGCAGGGGAATAGCTGGGTCAAATGAGACCTCTAATCCTAGTTTTTTTGAGGTATCTCCATATTGATTTCCACAGTGGTTGCACCAGTCTGCACTCCCACCAACAATGGAGAAGGGTTCCTTTCTCCCCACACCCCTAGCAGCATTTGTTATTGGTTGATTTCTTGATGGCAGCCATTCTTTCTGGGGTGAGGTGGTGTCGGTGGTCTCTCTAGAGGGAGACCTGGAACCCCAGAAAGCACCAACTTTTAAAGAAAGAAAAGGAGACAGCCTGGGGGATGAACAGCAGTTTAATTCCTCTGGCACTGTTTGACAATCACAAAGGAAAGAAGTAAGGCTTTTATACATGTAGGAAAGCACCTTAGTTGTTCTGGCTATCGTCTTTCTGATTTTAACCTCTGGTGACAAATGACTTTAAGTGACTCATAAAAACTACAGGCGAATTCACAAGTCCCCTGTTTCCATTCACCAATCCCCTACATCAAAGAGCACACCGCAGCCCTCTTCTTATCAGTAGTATCAAGAAATCAGGATAACTTTAGCCAAAATCAAGCCCACCAGCCCACCACAAAGATCACAGATGTGCATAGTGAGTCGTATCTCTCATACCACCCATAGAGTCATTGGATCACGGTCCTCTGATCCCAGAAAATGGTAAATACGAAAACTAGGAAAACCTGTTTTTCTCCCATAAAACTTTCACAAGGTCTCTTAAAGTTTTCTGGCATTCTTTTAACAAACAGGCTTGTGGAATTTCCCAGAAACGACTTAATTTTCTCAGTTAACAAACTTCTTGTGATCAATTCTTACAACTAGATAGCTGAATTCTACAATTTCCCACAAGGTGGAATCTCAGTGTTGTTTTCATGTGCATCTCTCAAATGACCAGTGATGTTGAACATTTTTTCATATGTTTATTTGCTGCTTTTACTTCTTTGTCTAAGAAATGTCTGTTCATTTTGGATGCCCATTTTTGAATTGGGTCTTTCAGTTTGGGGGGTCTGATTTTTTTCAGTTCTTTATATATTCTAGAGAGTAGTCCTATGTCTGAGGAATAGCTGATAAATTTTTTTCCCACATTGTAGGTTGTCTCTTAGCTCTGTTGGTGGTTTCTCTTTCTGTGCAGAAGCTTTTTAATAAGATGTGATCTCAGTTGTTGATTCTTTGTGCTAATTCCCATGCTACTGAGGTTTTGTTCATAAAGTCTTTTCCTATGCCAATGTCTTCGAGAGTTCTACTTAACTTATCTTCCAGCAAGTTTAGTGTTTCCGTTTTAATATTTAGATCTTTAAACCACTTCAATTTTAGTTTAGTGCATGGTGAAAGATAGGGTTCTAGTTTTAATCTTTGGCACGTTGAAATCCTGTTTTCCAACACCATTTATTAAAGAGGCTATCTTTCCTCCATTGAGGATGGTTGGCTCCTTTGTCAAAGATGAGGCAGCTGAGAGCAAAGGTTTTTTTAATCTCTTAACTTATATACTCTGAAGCACATCGATGTATTTCTGCAACTTCAGATATTCTCAGAAAGAACATCTTTCTTGAGA
The DNA here is from genome assembly GCF_000247695.1 of Heterocephalus glaber. The sequence continues at coordinate 13,063,396 of NW_004624766.1, forward strand.
ACTGACTGGATAGAAAGCGTGAGGTTCAGAGATCTGAATAGTGCCAGGGTCTGACAAAAGGATCATTGGGCTGAACTCTCTGCATGATCTTGCCCAAGTCAGCTAAAAGAGCTGGATTGCATTTCCTGCATTTAAAAAATAAGAATATTTAATTAGGAGTCACATTCCCCGATGTTAATTATAATTGAAACATGAAAAAATTGAGGCTTCTTTCTTCTTTCACAAGGGAGAGGATTTCAAAGCATAACATGGTGGGCTGGGGATTTAGCTCAGTGGTTTCGCTGCCTGCTGCGCAAATGCAAGGACCAGAGTTCGATCCCCAAAAAAAAAAAAAAAAAAAAAAAAAGCATAACATGGCTTAGTATACAAATGGAAGCTGCTGATGCAGACACAGGAATGCTATGCTGTTTGGGGATGGTGACTAGAGAGAATTGCTTCTGCTCTGCATCCTGAGGAATTGGTCAACTCACATGAAAATCCTAGGGAGACCCTCAGCCTCCTCAGAACCTGTCCATAAAACCAGGCCTTAGGTTAGAAGGAGACATGGACCATGACAAACTCTTTGGGAGTCAGAGCTAACTGTGGCCTCTCTTGTATCAAGACAATTTAAAGTAATAGAGGTACTAGGTGTGCCAGATTTATTAATCATCTCTGGTTAATAATAACAAAATTTTAAACTACCTATAGAAATCATCCCTAGGGTATTTACCTCTAACTATATTTGCTCCTAACAATTTGCAAAAGTGCTACCATCTGAAGGAAGAGGGACAGATTGGCTTATAACAGTTCAGTCTTTCAGAATCTCATGTTAAAATGATTTTTAAAGTCATCTACTCCAATAATGGCCCACAGATAGATATCTGTGCTTGACAAAGTTGTTATTGGTCCAAGGGAAAATGAGAAAAGGAAGAACATTGTGGTAAAATTTTCATAAAACTATATTCATTCAATTTAAACAAATGTGTTTTTTCTAAGATTATGTAATTTGAACTCAATATGCATATTTTCTTTCTATTCAATGACTATTATACATTAAATTGATTTACTTTATATAGCTACTTAGTAAAATAATGCATGGGAGTTACATTTTTTTTGGAGTTACATTTTTTAAACTTGTACTATTTGGTGAAATTATACTTTCTGGGAACTGGTAAGCTAATCTAATCTACAGTCTCTTCCACCAAATGTCTAAGGCCCTTGGTACTCTTTTCAAATGTTGCTTCCTCCATCCTAAATTCCCCTGTGGATGAGGAAGCCAATATTCCATGAGGAACTCCAGTCCATTTTTTGATGGATTCGGAAGTTTATTAGTTCCTTGCTATATTGTGCCATGGTTTTTTTGGAGGGGAAGGGAGTCCATCCATTAATAATACTATCATAATACCATTTTCTACTTAACAAATTGAGAAAGACTATCTCATTTTTGCTAGTGAATGAGTTACACCATTGGAATTAATCTTAGTCAATTATATTTTAAAGCCCATGTTTCTAACAATGACAAAGTGCTGCTTCCTAAGTCTTCCTTATTAATAAAATTCAGTCTCTCTTTCCTGTGTTTATTGTCCATAAATTTAAGGGTAGGGCTTACATCTTCCTAGGATGAATATACCCATTATTTTTTTAGTTTTTATTTTTATTAGTACATCCTCGCAGAATATAATGTTTACATTTCTCACGTGGAGCTGGTACATGTACAATACATAAACAGATCTTAATTTTTTTTCATTCCCACCCCTTCTCCAGCTCCTGGGCCTCTTTCTTTTTGTGAAAGACCTATTTCCCTGTTTTTAATTATCTATTTTGCTATTTAATTTATTTCTACTTCAGAGTTCTCATATAAGAGAAATCATGCAATATTTATTTGTCACTAATGTACCATGGTTCTGTGTGTCATTTACCATATTAGTCTCCTTCTGTGTGGTGAACACTTTCTCATTTGAAGTTTGTGTTAGAGTCGATGTAGAGCTGTGAATAGAAGATGGATTTTGCTTTGAAGATAGACTTAAGTGATTTTGAGTCCTGGTTCTGCCAGTGAGTGGGACTGTGAAGTATTGAAAGCTATTAATCAGTTTTGAGTGTCAGTTTCCCCATTCATAAAATAGGAAGCATCCACAATAGTGTTACTATGAACATTAAATATAAAAGTCTAGACCTAAGGAGCTTTAACTAGTTCGGTCATCAAAAAATAAAAACATTGAATAAAAATATATGTATTAGTGTGTTTATATCTGGACTTATTCATACTAATAGATAAAAATCAGGTAAAAAGTTAACTTACAAAAATTGTTAGTTTCTCTAGATCTTCAAGATATTGAATAATGGGAGAAGACATGCAAAGTTGAAATCTCCCTATTGTTCTGATTCACATCAGGATTCAAGGATGATTTACAATTATCTTTCTAGACTTGTCCCTCATTGATCAATTGATGCATATGCTTCCCTGGAATTAGATTTTTATCCAAGCATGGCAAATTAAACTTCCAATTTAGCAATTAAACCATCAGGTTGATGACTAGAACTTTGACTCTGATTTATTCTGGGATAGATTCTGGCTCCCTGGCCTGAATGATATACTCTCTTTGCCAGAGTAGCCACACAGGCTGGCCCTGGTGGCAAAAGCCTGTAACTGTTCTCATTTTATCACAGGCTCTGGGTAGCTCCACTCAAGGGATGAAGATTCTCATGGCAGAGTTCGTCGCTCATGATGATGCTACACCATCTTCCCTTCATAGCCATTAAAGTTTTCACTCAGAGAAAGAAACTCTCTGAGAGAAGCATGTAGTTGGCCTCTCATTGTGCTTTAAAGTGAATAACAGATGCCAGTTAGATAGATAGATAGATAGATAGATAGGTAGATAGATAGTAGGTAGAAAGATAAAATGGGTTTTATAGATTGGTATTAAAGTTTTTGCATTGGACTAATCATACTAAGTAAAACATTCTGTTAAAATACACATAAAAGGCTCTTCTCACTTGAGAGCGTTATGAAGGCTATGATGCACGTATCTTTTGGAATCTGACAAATATGGGATGGAATAGTGGCTTCACCTTTTCCCTGTAGTTACATACCTTGGCTATATGACTCATATCTTGGATACACAGCTTAAACATCAGCTAGATCATTCTGAAAGTGAAAAATACAGCACCTGCTCTATGGATTGTTTTTCTAAATTCGGGGTATTGAATGAAGTACTCAGCAAGTCCCCTGGCACATAGTCAACACACTGTAAGAAGCAACTTCTGTGGAAACTGAACTGCGATGATTTTTCCCTTCTGAAATTCGTGTGTCAAAAACACTGCCCAGCCCAATAGTGTTGGGTGGTGAGACCCTCAGTGGTCTTCAGGTCTTGATGGCTCCACCCTCAGAAACTGATTAAGCCACTAAAGAAAACAGGCTTGCTGATGTGTGTCCATTTTTCTGCCATTCTGAAAACACAAAATTCTTCTCTGCAGCAGCTCATGCTGTCTTTGAAACGGGCCAGACCTGCTGATACTCTAGCAGTGGCATCAGCTACAGGGGTCCTTCTTGAATCTGATTCTTCTGGAATTATATAGTTTTCACAAGGCCCATGGAAAACAGAAACAACTTCTCTGAACAACTCCCAACCATCTAGGATTTGTAAAATAAGCCTGGCATCCCAATGAAAAAAATCTCAATTTGTTCATTTCAAAAAGGGAGGAAATGGGGATTCTTTGAATTCCCAAAATTAAACCCACTTTAATAGAAGAGATTATTACAAGAAAGTCTCTATCCTAATGGCAAGGCCTTCAAGCCACTCTACCCTTGGCTAGCCAGTAAATCCCAGAGGCAGAAGGTAAATATATCACTCAGCACCTCCACTTGCCTGCGTCACTGTTTCAACAAGAAGCTGAATGACCTGAATGTATGCGATGTGAATCTTCCTCCCACTCCTCACTGTGTCCTCAGTCATGGCCAGGTAACAAGGTTGAATTATTAATGTGCAGTAGTGTTTGAGCACACAGTAGAATTATAAACAAACACACATACCTAATACTTTTATAATTCATTGCCAGTAACTTAATTCCTCCATCTCAAGTTTCCTTGTCCTTTTGCTTCAGAATCACATTTCTGTATACCTCAGAGGGTCTGAAGTACCCCAATTCTGAAAACCGACTGCTTTGGTGGGTGGAGGTAACGCCGTTAAAGGAAGAGAGGAGACAGTGGGGAGAGAGACTATTCTCAGATTATTAATTCTTTTCCTTTTCTTTTTTTAATTGCCAATGTTTTCACTTTGGCTACATAACTCCAAGTGTATTTCCCATCAGTGTACAGACGGGAATCTTCTGAGAGCTCTCCTGAAGGGTAAATAAAGCTGTCAGATTGCTAATGCTAGAAGATTAATGTTATGATAATTACTTTGTAAAAAAGAAGTTAAGAAGGTGCCAAAGCAACCTCTTGCTGACTTTCCAGCTCTGTAAAAGGCGGGCAAGCTAACATCCCGGGCCTGTCTGAGAGATAATCTGACGCTCTCTGCTCCTCAAGCTGTGAGAGTTGTGTGTCAGCAATTTTTTCCTCTTGCCTTCCAGAGATTTCTAATTCTTCATGTTGCAACCATGAACAGACACTAGCGGCCAAAAATCACACAAACTGAGCTCCACAACACTATGTTCTTTGTGTATGTGTGTGGCTGATGCTTAGAAATCAAGACTCCCTAAACTGTATGAATGAGATTTTAGTGAAAGAAATGAAGCAGTGTAGCAGAAACTAAAATGAAACAACAAAACATAAACCAATACCATCCCTCTTGCAGAGGAGAAAAAAGAACACTGATCAACCTGTTGAAGGATCGCCGTAAGTCATGGCCCTCTTTAGTTAGTTGGTTGAGTATTGGACCTTTGGCAAATCATTTCATCTCTCAAAATTGCTTTCTGATATCTCTAATGGAAATAGGGCATCTTACTTAGGTTTTTACAGGTTGAACACCATTCTAAAATTTGGTTTTCTCATCAGTAAAACTGAAATCACCGTTCTTCCCTAACATAAAACCTTACAGGTGGACTGGGGATTTAGTTCAGGGGCACAGCGCCTGCTTGGCAAGCACAAGGTCCTGAGTTCGATCCCTGACACTGCAAAAAGAGAAAGAAAAAAATCATATTACAGAACGGATGGAGTTGTAGGGTGCAGTTGAATGTCTGATGCCCATTCTGGGCAAGTATTCTAGCCCAAAAGACATGTTAGTTTAACCTGAGCTCAGATCATTCTGTCACAAGTTTCTTCACTTGGTTCCCTTCTGGAAAACAAGAACAACAAGAACAACAAAAACAGAAACAAACAAACAACAAAAAAAAAACCCAAGGAGAAGGAAAAATTATGAGAAAAGAAAAAAAATGGAAACAAATAGGGAAGGGTGGAGGGGGTGAAGGGCGCACAGGTAATGGGGAAAAAATAAGAACCAAGATGCATCATGTACAGGTACAAACACCCAGTGATAAATGTAAACATACTGTATACCTAAAATGTACCAATAAAAGAACTTAAGGGAAAAAAAACCTAACTCTGCATCAAGGACTAAACCCCAGCTATTTACTTAACCCTAGCATACGCGCAAAAGTGCCTGGGAAGAACAGAAAATTAGTCCCATGGAGGTTAATTAATTATCCAGATTATTAGAACTGTAGCTGTTTCTATCTCGTCCATGAAGTGTGCATTTAGGCACACAAGAACTCATAAGAAAAAGAGCTTATCCTTTGGGGAACTTAGATTTTATGAAAAATTATCCTGGAGTGGTGTGGTTCTAACTAACAATTTCTGCATTATTGTGGGGTCCTAGCCAGTGGTTCAGAAGTGGATGGAGCTGTTTGGATCTTAGCTGAGCATCTTACTTTTGGCTTTTGCTTTGTACTCCTATCCCCGCATCTCAGCCCTGGCTGGTGTGTTTCGTCTGCTTTTGGATAGTACTCTCGGTTTCTTAGACCTACATTGTTCCCCGTGCAGCCATCTAGTCTGTGGGCTTTTCCTTGTCTACAACAAAACTTACAAAGTTCCTATTAACTATTGGAGAAATTCGTAAATTTGAAAACTGTAAAGAAGGGTTATTGCCCTTCCAGATATTTATGGTGACTCGCTTTGCTTGCTATGTGCTATGGTGAGATTGCTTTTACAAGCACCTCTGCTTTTAAAACTAGGAAAGAACTATATTTAAAGTAAATACTCCCTGGAAGCATCTTCCTCATTACTCAAATATCTTGTGCCCAAGGCTGCACAGGCTAAGATAAAAGCTCTCCACATGGGGACAAAAGGTTTTCCTTGACCCAAGGTTACAAATGGGCTTTTTAAACAAGTAAGCAGCGGACAAAATTGTTGGGGGGCGGGGAAGAAAAACAAAAAATAGGAGCTCTGTTTCTCACCTAAGAAAGAAGAGACAGGAGATGCCCTTTCACAACCTTCTACTCCATGGCTGTTTCTGTTGGACCCCATCAGCACTGACACAAGCTCTCCATTCCTACTCTTCCCACGTCCGTCTGGATTGTTAGCTGTCTCCTTCCCTCTTAGCCTGCAATGCTTGAGGAAGCAGCAGTCTTCTATCTATTCAATATGTTTTGTGCTTAGCATAGTGAGCGGCACACAGTGGACCCCTACTAAATGTTTATAGACTGATTGCAAGCATCGATTGAAATACCTGCACAAGGTATGAATGGCTACCAACCCTCATGCTTCTTCACTTGTTCTTTATTTTTAAAAATGCAACTCTTGGTATATATTTCGGTCTTATGCTTTGATTCTGATCCCCCAGAATGCAGTACAGAATTAAATATCCTGCTTGACATTTTACTGTATATGAGTTCAAATATTCCACAAGAGTAAATGTGCTTGGGAACGCAAACCCAAAAAGTAAGCTGGGAGTGTGGAAAACTGGCAATGATATTTAAAACATTTTCTAGAAAATAGGCTTAGCTTATGGATTTTTTTCCCTTGTAATTCCATTCTGTGTAGAATGTCTTTGTGAATAGTAACTATTTTCCCCATTTTCCAAACTTTGTTTATTTTTTTTCTATTCTTCCTGTGGACAGACTATTGCTAATCATGTAATGAGCTATCCTTTACCTAAGATTTGTACGGAAGCAAGTCAAAGTATATCCTCAAGATCCACTGGAAAATAAATGGCCTGATATAACCAAGGCAGAAAAACCTTCAAGAATGAATATGACCTACTATATAGTGAAATTTTTCATGACAAAACTCTGATATTTGTGTGAAGATGTGATCTTTCTCCCTTGCACCTGTTCCCCATCCCTGCTGCCCTAGGGCAGTGTTCTGACTTGTAGAGCAAGTGCATGTACCTTTGGAGTTGCCATTCATATGAAGGAGAAGGCAAAGAATGTCCTTAAATAATTAACACAGTATTAGATCCACAGATGTTATAGCCTGATGCATGCAGTGTGTGCTTGCGTGGCACACCGCGGTGGTGTCTGGGGCAAACCGTTCATGTACCAGGGGATACTACATAACTGATTAAAATCATTTTAGAGAGCAGGCACAGCACTCCACTCTGCTATTGCCAATGGCTGAGCCAGAGAGTGAGACACATTTCGAAAACTCGGAAATCTGGTTTTGCTTGAATTAATTATCACATATTCATTTGAATACTTATTCTATCTTTCACTGTCAAACATTAATGTGCACATGAATTATGATATCTTATTAACAATGCAAATTTCTGAGCCTAAGTCCCAGAAATTATGATTCAATTGGTTTCATGTGACCTGGAAGCCTGAATTTTCAATAGGGTTGAAAAATGGCTCTGATGCCTGCAGTCATCAAATTACACATGGAGATTTTTACCCTACACTTACCACTATGCCAAGTATGTCAACCACACCTCCTCCAGCTTTGAAGAAATTCTTGCCCAGGTTGTGGCTAAGTACTGCTTCATTTGGAAATAGTAAAAATATTCACATTAAAATATTCTTAATTCTTAGCAGTCATATTAAGTAAAAATGATAGCTAATACTTATTGAATATTTCCATAATATGCTAATCACTTGCATATATTATACATTTAATCTCTAAAAACAACCTCTTAAGGTACTCTGATTCCTATTCTGTTTTTATTATAAAGAAATGTATCTTGAGGGTTTGAGAAAATTGACCACTGTCACACAGAATCAGTAACAGAAGCTAGGACAAACTGATTACATACTATTCTTGTATTTCTTCCTAGACATCATTTTCCCAGCTCTTAGCAAGTCTAGCCCTGTTCTCTTTGCAGTTCCTTCCAGGCTCTTTGTTTCCAGCTTGGTTCCCCCTAGAGATCCTCCTGAAATTACAGAACTTTCCAGGTAATCAAGCTGATAAGCTGGGCAGGTTTGGGCCCAAGACTCCCACTAACAAGGGATATAATGTAGGCCTACATCTTGGTCATGCTTGTAAGGAAGTCCATCTATGGATGAACTGGCAAGTAACGCGAGTAATGGATGATAAATGAAATTGGAGATCCTAGAGCTTCAGAAATTTGAGACTGTGATTCACTGAAGACTGGAGTCATTTTTATAGACTGTATGGAAGAGTTGGAGTTTGGATTGAGTCTTTCAGGGTGAGCAGTAAAAATAAGAAGAGAGCAAGGGATAAGTAGCATGAGAAAACTAGACGCAGTGAGTCTCTGAGTTGGCCTTTTTATTCTAGGTCAAAGAGCCATTAAGCCTGTTTTTGGACTTTTTCAGTGCCAGAAACACTCTCTCCTCTGGAGCTTCCAGCTGTGATGCTGAGCACTGCTCATAGAGCTCTCATTTGAAGGAAACCTTCTGACTTCCCCAGACCTTCCCACCACTGCCAGATCTGTGCCCTTCAAGCAGTGCTGAGCAGTCTGAAGAAAGACGGTTCCAGGGTTGGACTCTATGCTTTCCCAGGACAGGAAGTTAACACACTGACTCCAGCAGAAGATGAGTGTGGAAGGTTTTGTGAGAGAAGTCCACAAAATCTGGAAAGGGGTCTTAAAGGAAGAGGCTTTGGTAAAAGAAGGCGGAGGAGGAGAGAGAAAGGAAGGAAGACACAGCAGCTATCACGTATTACACAGTATCCCATTCACTCATAAACAGTTATGGCATGACTGCCTAGGTCTGCAGATTTCTGGGCCCAAGAGATGTGGTGATGAGAATAGGTGTGGTGCCTGCAATAGCAATCGGGATAGACAGCACCACTCAACCCCAAATCTCTGCAACTCAGTACATGCAGAAACATTTTTTCTTCTCCATACTAGAAAGGCAGTGTAGGACAACAGAGTCACACAGGGCCCTGAATGTAGCCCTACCTCAAACTGCACAGCTAAGATCTTCAGAGTAGTAGGAAAACAACTGAGCAAACTGGTAGAGTTAGAAGGACGTGGACAAGTGGAATCAAATGAAGAGAGAAATGAGACAGGGACCAACTTGAAGTTGGACATGAGAAAAAAAACAAAAAACAGGGTGCTTTTGAGGATCAGATGGAATTTGTTGGAAAACTGTGTTGGGGAGAGGAGGGATTGGAAAAGTTGGAGAAGTAAATATTGCTTGAACCATGTAGGGTCCCATGAGCCCTTCCTCGGGAGAATAGTGTGGAAGGAAAATACGTGGTAGACTCACAGGGATGCCTGATCGGAATGTGAAGGATGAACTGTGGTAGAGGTAAGCTGTGTTCTTCTGCAAGGAAATTCTCATATTTAACATACCAACAGTGTAGCCACCATTGTCACCACTTCACAGATACAGACACTGAAATTTTAGAGAAGTGCCCGTCACACCATCACAGTGCTGTTAAACATATGCATGAGAAAGGAAGTAGAAGAGATTGAAAACCTGAAATGCGTCTGGTATTGTTATGGTTTAGATCTAAAATACTGACCCAAAGTCTCATGTGTATAGAAGGTGGTTGGGCTGGTGATGGGCACTGTACTGTGAGTGGATTCTGCCATAATGAAGTCAGCAGCTGAATCTTCTGTCAGGAGACCGGGCCTGGTTGGGGGGACACGGGGGTGAGACCTGGAACACTGTTTTCTTATCCCCAGCTCCTCCCTTCTCTCTCTCTCTCTGCTTCCTAGGTGCTGTGGGCTGAGCAGTTTTCTTCTGCCACTCCCCTTTGCCATGCTGTTTCTGCCTTGGAGCAGAACAGCCAATCATGGATGGAAACCACAAGCCAAAGTAAATCTCTCCTCCTTTATGTTGCATGTGTTAGTATGACCATGCACAGGATCTACTTCACTGGTGATGGACTCTTAACCCACTTTTTAAACCAAACAATGGTTTTAATTCTCAGAGAAAGTCAGCATGGAAGAGTTTATACTGTACAGCCTGCCTCCCACCTGGGAGAAATGGGTCAGCATTTGGAGGGGCTAAGATGACCAACCCTTGCCTCCTCTCTTTCTGCAGGTCAGGGTCAGGAGAGCTATGCTTTTAGCAAAAGAGGTGCTGAGGGGAAATGAGGCTGTAATGGGCACTGTTTCAAGTGAACAGGGAGATTTTTCTCCTTGTCAAAAAGGATCACCAAGCTCAGGAGCAAAAGACTCCTTGGTGTGTGGCCCTCGCTTCTCACAGCTCAAAATAGCCAAAGTGTGATTTGACAAGCCAGGGGAGAGGACTGCTCCCTGCTCTGCCTCCCTTGGTTCCACAATTCAAAGGCGAGATAGAACTGGGGTGATTTTCATGTTTCACGTTGCCATCTCCTCTGAGAGAGATTTACTGAATTGTTGCCCATGGGGCTACCCTTGGCTCACATACATAGCCTAAGATTGTCCTTCATGTGGGACTCTGGTTGTCGTTCTCAGCCTGCCTTGGAATCAAAGTACTGGTTTTCAATTTTTGCCATTGCCTCTGCACTTTCCTGGGTGCTGACAAAGGGCCCAAGTTAATAATGTTGGTAGCTCATAGTTTCTGATCAGTTATTTATGACATCTTAAAATAACTGCTGAGTGTGCATTTCTTTGGTATAATTTTGATGATATTTGTTTTGGCTGTAACAGTAATTAAAATATACAGCATAATCCATTAATGGTTGCTAAAATTTTGCCATGCATTTTAAAATTTGAATTTAAAAGAGGTTACCATGAATGGGGTTTCTGTGTGTGCATAGATGAAAAGAAATTCGACAGATATTTACATATAATGATGTTTCTCTAATTAGCTTCTTTGGGGCAGGAATGATCTTATTCACTGTTCAAACCCAAGAGATATTCACTGGGTATTAGTCAAATGAATGAAAGAATTATCAAATTGTCAGTATGAATAATAATAATCCTTTCATATTTCTATAGCCCTTGATGAGCTGTTTACTGCATTGGTTTAACTCATCTTTAAACTCATCTGAATACTTCAAAGGTCCTATGAAGTAGTTGAGCTTTATTTCCTTAACACCACCAGGGAAGATCTTACACTTGATAATCAATAAATAGGAATTTGAACACAGGTCTTTCCATAGTCAGCCCACCGCACCCGGCACGATCAGCAGGCCTCCTCTCAGTACAACGATTTGATTGAAGAAAAACTGTGAGATAGAGACAAGTCTATTTTGCCGAAGCATCCTTTTGTTCATAGCTCCTTTCCCACCTCAGGGTCCCCAGGAAACCCCTCCAAGTCTCTTACTGATCCTCCCTTCAAAACCTGTTCCCCAAAAGGATTTGAGAAGTGCTATCCCACCAAATCATAGCTTAATAGTGTCCACTCTGGGGAAGTTTAATTTTCAGCACAGTATCATACACAATCTGGGGCTGTCCAGTGTCTTCTTGGCTCCTAAAGAGAAGCTACTTTGTCACACATTGTTATACAAGGAGCTCAAGGAGGCAGCCAGCTCTGGTCAGTGTCCTCGGACCAGGTCCTGGCCCCAGTTGCCCTCCTATTCTTACAGGGCATCCAACCTGTGAAGTCACAATCTGGATCCTGTAATGTGGCTCAAGGCCTTTCTATTTTTGTCTGCTCTCTGGACATTCTACTGAATTATATCCATGTCCCTTGGCCACAGCCGTCCTACTGTTAGCAGATCACTGTCAGGTAATTAACCCCCGACACCAAAATGTCTGGTATCGGGAATCAAGAGGAGAGTTTGAGGGTATAAAGGAACTTCTAGAGCTTCTGAATTTATCCACTTTTCCAGTCACTGTTTAAGACTTTTGTCTGTATCTTATTTTAGACAATTTCTTCCATGAAGAGAGGATGTTAAAGCTATGCTTAAAGTATTTATATAAGCTTTTTCACAAGTTCTTGCTAATCTGAATTCAGTTCCTCCTTACTCATTGCTCCAACTTCCAACTCACCAGTACAGTGCTTGCATAGTCTACAAGGGGCACGTGCACAGGTATCAGACCTAAACTCAAGGTCTGGCACCCGGTGAAGCCTATCGCTGCCCTCAGGAAAGAAAGAACGGGAAACACCACACCCTGTCTCCCAAACCATGCCGTAATGTCCCTCTCTCTTGCGGGCATACCCTTCTTCATCTCTGCCTAATAAACTTAAGAACACCATATCCTATTGACATTTTAACTTTTCAATTTTTGTCCTTCAAACATTAGAAATCTATCTAAAATCCTTTTTCTCAGACAAAAATTTCAGGTCCAGTTCCAACTTTACTTGGTTATTTGTGTCCCTCCCTCCCATGTCCTAGCCTGACAATGCAGATTAATAAGATTAATATATTGATAATGACAATAACAGGAAACAAAACAGAGGACTTTGATCTGGAGTTTATAAAATATTTAAAGCCTAACAGATGTAAAGTATCATTTTCTATTACAAAAGACAACAGAGATGCGAAGGCAGTTTATAAAGATTTTATGTTTGGTGAAAAGTATACTATGATGGCTGATGATAATATCGAATATGTAAAAGATGCACACAATCACACTTAAAGCTAGGGCAGTTCGCTGTTGTTTCTGGAAATAAGGGATAGGCCCTAAACATATACATGATCAGGGCAGAGTAATTATCCCTGTAGTAGGACTCTGTGTTGCTATCCTTGAGGAGCATCTATCAGAATCACATTTTATGATATAACCTATGTCTTCCTCTTTGGTCCACACAAGTTTGATTTTCCTCCTGTTGATTTTCTGTAAGCCAGTGTGACAGTCCTGTTAGTTAAGCAAGACAAGAGCCATGGCTACCTGTGCAGTGAGGCTGAGGGCCACTGTCAGCCTCTCCCTGCTTTTTGCTGCCCAGTCTTCAATGATTCCTTATGTGTTTCATGAAATTCAGCCAAGAATTAAAGTAAATCCTCTCACGATGAGAATACACAGCTAGAGGTCAGTTTCATGTGAACTGAAAGCTACCACATAATACAACTCCTCTCTGTCCATGTAGTCCTTGCCTAATCTGAATAGGAGTTAGGAACTCTTCATCACATTGTTACTAGGACATGCGCAGGTCTACAGCTACTTAAAATATAACTCTCTTTAAATTAAGGCCCCAGACTAGTTGTCTGGCATGTTGGCTTGTGGCATTTTGTCTTGCAAAGACGCAACTGATCTCTGAGGCCCATGTAAAGATCCAGGTTCCCTTCTCTGTGCCCTGTAGGTCAGCTCTGTGCTGAATCCAGCAAACTTCTGCCTAGAACTTTCTACTGAATTTTCTACAAATGCACTTTGAGCTGATCTTACCATTTTACTGATCTTCTAAAAAATTAAGTAAATTCTTTGATATGTGCATTGGCATTTTAGGAAGATCATGTTTTTAACTTTTGGAAAACTATGGTTTAGTAATTGTTCCACCCAGATCCCTAAGTGGGCTAACCTGACTGAGCGGCTAAACTAGCAGAAGTCCTCAAAGGCTGCTCAATCTCAGAAGTTTCTTTTCTTGGTTCTCCAAGTGCATTTCAAACACCAATAGATTTTCCTTGGTGTCTATCCCACCCTGCTCTAGACTTATTGCTAAATCCTTTTTGATACAGAGTATTTGCTTTTGTTTCTCTTTGTACATGGGCTACAAATTATTCTTTCTTGGGTTATTTTTTGGATGGAATTAGTGATTTATTTTCTGTTCAATGAAAGTAAAGAACCTGACTTGGTACTCTATGTATGTGCCTCTGTCTCAGTTGTGAGTTCAAATCAATTAAGAGCTGTGTGCCCACTGGGAAAGCGAATACACCTTGTAATCCAGGCGGTGAGTTTATGCATTACTCTGTTTAATTTTAACCTTAGAAACTGTAAGAGCTTCATGTGTCTGTGTAATTGGTAAAAACATATTATCCCTCATTGTATAAATGTAAATGTTTTCTCATCCCAAGAGGACATTAATAAATTAGACTATAACATCCATTAAAGACGCTCTGCTCTCATGGTTTAGAAAGAATAAATGTTTGTAGGTATGGAATATACCACAAATTCAGAGAAAAGAAAGGTGAAATAATAAAGGCATTAGATTTTTAAAATCTTTAGAAACTGCAAAGTCAGAAATATTTTTATGTAATAGTACAAGTTCACATACTTAAAGTGAATTTGTGGACATGCCAGGCCAGCTGAAAAATTTTAATTTTTTAAAAAATAAGAACTCTAAACAGTAAAATGCCTTTTTGTTAAGTTAATTAGTGGGAAGAATAAGATAAGTATAAAATTTATTTTTAAATATAGGTTTGTGTTTGGAAAGTGTCGTTACTCTGATCTTTCTAAACATCTTATACTCTTCATTTATACATCAGAGAAGCCAACGTTACTCCTACACGGGTAAGAGTCTATAGGCCTTCTAAGGAGATATATGTGTGTGTGTGTGTGCATGTGTGCATGTGTGCACCCACACAAAGTATTTGAAATAGGTCATGGCCTGTCACAGATATGTTGCTTTAGAATTACAAAGTACTTCTATCAATTGTCATATATGTGTCAAATCATCTAGAGGGAACAAGCACAGAATGTTTTTTTCCCTTGGGTAGAAAATAAAATTGTTACGTTTGATTGTAATCTCATGAAACAGACATTGTAGATATTACGCTGTAGTCCTAACCTCCTAATAATCTATATTAAATAGGTATACAACCTGAGTATACTGAGTCCAAAGCAAGTTTTTGCCACTCCACGGTTTTGTCTCAGCACTATAACTTTTCAAATAGCATTTGAACTCTCATGATTTTGCTTTTTGATAATCTAGAACGTAAGTGCTCTAGATGTTCAGCTACAAGAAGGAAAGAATCCAGGACAAACCAAATGGTGTTAGAAGGGGCCAAAGGGTAGATCAGCACTGTATGATTTAGGTAAATTCTAAATACACTGGACTTCCAAATTATTATATGTGTTAATATATTGTAATTAAGGATTGTTTTCATCATAGTTTTTTCTATAATTTTGAATCTAGAGAACTCATGTCACTCAAAAAGAAGTTATTCCTGTTAGCTGCTGGCTGTTCTAGATAGTGTTTAATCAACTGATGGAGCTGGGTGCATATCTTAAGATACAAAGTCATTTTGCCTCACTTAAGGTTCCATGCATTTTCCATGTGCTACATGCTGAATTTGTATTCCACACCCAGAATGCATAATAAATTCTTTCCTTGGTGACGGCTATGAGTCTTCAAAAATTCAACACTTAAAATATTTAAGTAGCATAAAAATTTGGGGCATGATCAGAGAGCTGGAATAAAATGTTACTTAAGGCATTATTAAAAATGTCATGATGTCAGAAATGTCACATGGGTCTGTAAGCAGGAAGGAAGGAATTGCAAAGAAGGAATTGAGCAGAATAACTATAACTTCATCAAAAAGTTCACTTGAAAACCCTTGTCACTTTGGGATTGTATCCAAAAAGGCATACTAAAATGTGTTTCTTTGAAAAGCAATTATACTTCTAGTGATAGATCCAAAAATGAATAAATATGTAACCAGAGGCACAGGCAGATATTTATATACAAGAAATTTCACTAGTCTGACATTTTATAGATGGTGCACACATTTTCAACAACATAGAGTTTCCTAACTAAATTACAATGCATCTATAGGGAAAATTATTAAGCCCCTATTAAAAATCAGAAATCTTCACAAACTCTCATCTTAAATCTTGGTGTTCCTTTACCCTACGGCTCTGGAGACTTTTACCTAAAGTGTGATCTGTGAACTATTTACCTTATCATCAGCTAGCAGCTTTTTGAGAATGAAGAATGCCAAATCTCTCCCAGAGATGTGGAATAAAAATCTACCCTTTGAGAAGATCCCAAGTGATATTTGAGATTATATTAAAGTTTGAAAAATCCTTCCCTAGAAGACACACAATCATCACATGCCCCTGTGTTACGCTAAGGAGCAAAGATAACTTGCATGAGCCAAAAGTCCAGATAGAGCTATATTCAGTTGTTACTTTCCAGTGGTGATTTGACTGCGATAATGCAAGTTTATTTGATACCTTATTTGCTTAGTAGAATCTATCTAGGACAGAAAAGAACTCGTCTGCTAATCGATAGTAAGGGACTAGGTAGCAAAGCATAAGTGAAAAACATTTGTCAGCTACTCTGTCTTCTGAGTCTGACTACAGCCTTTCCTCTAACCCTGCCTAGGAAGTATTTGAAGCAGCATGAGGAAGTTCCAGATGAGCCCAAGAGCAGCAGTGCAGCGTCACAGACCAAAAGAGTCAGGTCTGAGCCCTTGCAGGTATAAAAGATCTCTGGAGAGAAGTGTGAGCTTAAAGATGATAGATCTTGAAACTACACAGTATTCTGAAACATAAGTCCACGTATTATAAAAGTTAATCCTCAGACCACTTCTGCACTATACTATATGGATTTTGCAAAGGTTTTCCAATGCCTCACCTGAGACCATATATGCATTTTCTTTCCAACAGATCAAGAATCAAGACCAAATGCTGTCTCCTAAGAAGGCTCTGTGAAGGACATGGCTGGCATTTTTATTCATGCCAGCTACACAATTACTCATTCATTCATTCATTCATTTTTTGAGCACCAACTATGATCCAGGTACTATAGATTTAGGATTGAATGCAAAATTATCTCTGTCTCTCACAAAAGGCTTGCAGTCTAGGCAGATCAGTTGCGAAGTGTTTAAAATAAATTCAGTGTGGAATGGGTTACACCAAGGACGTGGTCCAAGTTCTTAGTGGAGATATTTGTTTCTGAGATGAGCAAGGGAAAGGCTCTCTGAAGACAATAGCATCTTAATCTGGGCTTTATCTCTACCATTCTATTATACTCTCCCTGGAGAGAATGTCAGAGCAGCACTGATGAATTCTGTACCCCACAGCCAACACATAGACAAGTGGCTACCATTCCCTGCATGAATGACTCCTAGAGTTCACACATCTTCAGCCCAATCTCGCATCCCAGTTAGTGTCTCCAATATCCACCAAGGTGACCAAGCCTAAAACTCAGGAATCATCCTCCATGCTTTTCTTTTCCTCACTCACAACACGAAACAATGAGCAAGACTTTTTGGTTCTACCTTCTACAGAATTTCTGGTCCCCACTCCCTCCCTTTCCACTACCAATGCCCCAGGCTAAGCCTCAGTCTCTGCTCGCTCACCTGGATCTTTGCAGTAGCCTCCTGGATAAGCTGCCATTTCTTTTCTTACTCTTCACCAAACCCTCTTTTTTCACGGTAGCCGGAGAGACTGTTTCCAGTGCATATCAAGTCATGATGCTCCCTGGCTTAAAGCCTGTTGATATCTTCCTGTTCATGTGTGGATACCCAGGAAGCTCATCACCACAGCCTTGAGGAACCCCGTGGTCTGCACCTGTAGCCCCACAATCTCACCCAACGCCCACCTCCCACTCATTCCACATGGGTTGCACGTGTGCTCCTGATGCACCTTTCTACCATGAGACTTCAAATGCCACAGTCGCCCCAGGGACGTTTTCATCTTGTGACTAGGGTGACTCATTCACACTCTTGGATTCAGCTTAAGCATTCCCATCTCAGAGAGGCCTTTGTGAATATCACTTTGTCCCACGGTCTGGACCCCGTTCTACTGGCCATATCATTTTGATTGTTTTATTTATAGAATATGTCGTCCAGGTATCAAATGTGATGGCTTAGAAGAAAGGATTTATGGCTACCTATAATTTCATCAGGACACTCAAAGTCAAGTCAAACAACTTAAATTCTATGGTAAATATGTCACTTTTATACAAACACAGTTTCAGGACAGTACCACTAGAAGACCCACAATGTTCAAAAGAAGACAAAGTCTCTAGCACTCATATAAAATCCTAAAAGTGTCATGAATTATGCTTCAATATTACTCTTTATTCATTTTTTTGTTTTTTACCCTAGAACATAAGCTTCCTATTATTCCCAACACATAGCCCAGCAAGTAGATCAATAAATATCAGTAAGTAAATAAACAGATTAACTATACAGACAGAGATAAGACCACTGTGTCAACAGAACCTGACCTTTCCCTTGCTCCTGTCCCCTGTTCATCTGTTCCTTGATTCATTTACTCAGCTGATATTTAATGTAGGATTCTTTTTTGAAGATCTTGTACAGAATAGAACAAGAAAAACAAAACCCTTCCCCTGAATGATCTTATGTTTTTCTTAAAATTTATTTGGAAGAGATAAACAATAAATACAACACATAAATGAGCCATATACTATGTAGACGTATTGTGGAATAAATAAGTCAAGATGAGGGAAAGGAGGTACCGAGTGAACGGGCACAAATTTAAACAGGGCAGTCTTGCTGGGTAACAACCAAGCATGCAACCAAAGGACACACAGCGCAGCCACACTTGTCAGGATCACATTCATGGGAGTGGGTCACGAGCTCGGATTTTTGTGATAGAGTAGAGCCGGGTCCCTGAACTGGGCCACAGACCAGGTCAGCAACAGCCAAGCAAGCAAGGCGTCATAATGTTGACAGCCGCTTCCCATAGCCCGAGCGCCCCCTCCTGTCAGGTGAGAGACACCAACCTCTGAGAGGAGCCTGAGCAGAGCCCTACTGTGAACTTGTTTTCTCTGGATCTTGGGTGCCACTGTGAGACTCTAATGTCTCCTGTTCCCAGGTGGAGCAGAGGCAGTGATGCTAGCCCCGGTGAAGTTAGTTATTATGTATCACAAATACATTAATAAAAAAAGAAATTACTTGCTGGGAAGGCTGTGGGGAAAAAAGAACCTTTCCAAATTGTTGATGGGAACGTACACAGGTACAACCACTATGGAAATCACTGTGAAGATTCCTCAAAAACTAAAATTAGAAATTCCATTCAACTCAGGTATTCCCCTTCTAGGTATTTTTCCAAAAGAATTATAGACATCATATTACAGTGATACATGCATATTCATGTTTATAGCAACACAATTAATAACAGCTAAATCTTGGAAGTGGAATGGCTAAAGAATCCTACTGTTCCAAGCATGACAGAGTACTACTTTGCCATAAAGAAGAGTAAACAAGTCATCTTTTAGGAAAATGGATGCATCTTGAGGCCATATTAAGTGAAACAAATCAGACACAGAAGCTTAAATATTACTTAGTGTTTCTTATATGAGAAATCCAAAATAGAAATAAATTGAAGACTGAAATAAAAGACAGATAATACGAAACAGGGAGTTAGAACTTTTGCAAAAGTGAAGGGGACCAGGAGATGAAGGAAGGGGAAGGGAAGGGGAAGATGAAGTGACATAAAAAGAATGATGATGTGTTATGTCCATGTACCAACTCCCCCAGTGGATGGAATCACTATCTACTTCATTCATTTACTAATAAAAAAATTTAAAATGAGAATGAAATAGAAATTGTATTTGATAAATATAATAACTTATGTGATGACAGGAAAGTGAAACAATAAAATATAACCCCCTCCCTCCCCAGTCAGTGCAAAAGTTGTCTTCTATGAAATCGCTCCCTGCTGCCAGAAAGGAAGGGACTGTGAGAACAGAGCACAGGAAGGGGTCTTAAAGGTCTCGGCGGAGTGGGGGATCCCAATGGGCAGCCAAGACACGACTCTCCCCAGGGATTTAAGTACAAGTGCGGAGGTCTGGCTGAGCCTGAACTGACCATTCCTGGGATGAATTCACCTGCATATCCTCGTTCGCTCGCTTGCTTTCTTCCTTCCTTCATTCTTTTCTTTTCTTTTTTCCTTACTTTTCTTTCTTCCTTCCTTCCCTTCTTTCTTTTCTTTTTAAAATTAAATTTATTGGTACCTTTTAGATATGCATAATGATCACATTCATCACAGGGAATTTGTACTTGTGCATGATACATCTTGATTATTCTTTTTTCCCCATTCACCTCACCTCCCTTCAACCCCCTTCCCTTCTTTATTTACAAAAGCTTTGTTTCCATTTTCCCTTCTATTCTCTTTTTTTCCTTTTCCTGTCCTTTCTTTCTTCCCCTCCCTAGTTCCCCTTCCCATTTGAACACTTTCTTCCTATTTGACAATATCTATTATCCATTTTGGTCTTTATTTACACTTTTGGGTTTCTCACACCAGAGAAACAATGCAGTATTTAAACATGTGTGTCTTTCACTTAAGAATATGATCTCAAGGTGTATCCATTTACCTACAAATGTCTCAAGTTTACCCTTCTTTGTGTCTGGGTGGTACTCCATTATATAAAACAAAACCACAACTCCTTTATCTACTTCTCAGTTCATAGACATTTGGTCTGTTTCCAAGATTGAGCTATTACAAACTGTACCTCTATGAATATGGGTGTGCATATGCTACTGCGGTATGAACACCTGCATATGCTCTTTCTCTTTGTTTTGTTCTTTTGATTGATGTGTGTTGCTCTGTTTCATTTTATTATGCTTTATCTGGTTTGAAAGTACAATAAACAGACACTAGTGGAATGGAGGGATGTGTTAGATTGATTCCCTTGCTCGTCTCCGTAAACATATACCTTAGTTTCATAGATGAATTAAAATTGTTCCTAGGGCCAAGGATTTAACTCAGTGGCACTGTGTCAGCCTTGCAAGTGCAAGGCTCTGAGTTTGATCCCCAGTATCAAAAAAAAAAAATTGTTCCTTTAGCTTCTGGGCAGCACAGAGTAAGCATTTAAACACTTAGCTCTTCTCCTTCTCCTCCTCCACCTCCTCTTCTTCCTTCTTCTCCTCTTTCTTTTTCCTCCTCCTCTTCTTTTTCTCCTTCTTCTTCTTCCACTTCTTAATTTCATTTAATTTTTTCACAGCATAGAAAAACAGTTTTATTATTGCTTCAATTGGCACATGAAAAACATTGAAGACAGATGTATTGCCTTGAGATTATCTCTCCAGTGAACGGAAAACAATTATTTCATTCAATTATACTGCTTGATTTCGAGCTGCCACTTAATTATGAATGTGGAAACCTGGTAAAGACACTATTCCATACTTCACGCCCCCCACCCTCCACTCATATTTTTACTGGGGAGAGGGAAATAAAACCAATCTCTTTCCTTCCCTGGATTTATCCCTTGAATTGCTGAGGACTTCTCCATTCCAGTTGATGTTCACTCCACCCTAGCCAAAGAATTAGTGTTTCAGAAATACTTTGTACTGGCTCTAGTCATGGCCCAAGGCTTATAAGATGTCAGTAAGTTTTTTAAAAAGGAACTAGAAATTTTGGAAGTGTTGAACATTTTTACACAATGATAAATGGATTCTGGGGATCTGAAGTTATCACTGTGTCTTCTCACTTTCAGAATGCTGTTCAGCTACTGAATTAAATAATAACAGGGAGCCCATGAGATACCCTGGGAAGCTAAAGGCAGACAAAAATTCACTAAAAGTAGCAATTTGAAATTTTCTAGTCTGGCTTCCTTGAAGATAGGTTTAAACATTTACATGTTTTAAAATTCCCTAATCTGACTTACCTCAATAGTTCTATCCTTCTCATGCTTTCTGATTTGTAATCACTATAAGTCAGTTTCTTTCCCAAAGGCAAAATCTGAAGAGATATGCATACATATACATATATATTGTACACATTTATACATTTTCATTCCAAGGCAGCCCAGAGCTGACATGGTGTTTCTCTCCTCTTTTTATGTTTCAGAGAAAGAAGTTGCGAATCACCGTGGTGATGTTTTGCCACCTAGTGGGAAACTGTATTTCTTTGCTATTTCTTCTCCAGTTCTTATTTTCTAAGAGATGTTGGAAATCTATGCAAACCAAAGCAGAAAAGAGGAAGGCTGTGTGTGTGACTTCAGCATAGACTATCAGAAAGACAATAAATGGAATGGCCCAAAAGATCTGCCAGAGGTTAGAAGAGCATGGATAATGTTCTCGCACTCTATTCTCCAGCCTGGTTGTTCTTTGATATCATCATGCTATAGTGTTACTCTATATCCATCTTTTAGATTGCATTGCAACAGATCAATACCATCCACAAAATCTTATTCTGAATTGCATAGTTCTAAAAATTACTTACAGGCAAAGTCACTGTGCCTGTGAACTTCAGAGTCTCTTGAGTGAGAAACAAAAGTCAAGGCTAAAATGTCCAGCAATTAAAAAGCCACATCAATAATAAGAAGAACTTCAAAATAATGAGGGTTACAATGTACAGTATGCAGTATGATAGTGTATGAGAAATCCTGAACATAGTAGCTGCCACATAGTTAGGACCCAATAAATCGTGTCTATTTTGTGCCAAATGCGGTTTTAATTACCTCACATCTACTATCTTGCTTTATCCTCATGAATGCCTTTGAAGTAATAATTATTTTTCCCCATTTTACATCTGAGGATCTGAGACTCAGGGAGTTCCAGTGTCAATGGTGAAGTAAAAATTTAACTCTTTGTGTGCCTGCAACTAAAATCTATTTTACAACCTATATTATTATTATTGTCCAAATACATTAATAAACAAAATAAGAAACCCTTATGTTCCTACCGAGTTATAGATTTCCCAGTATATGGTTGCATAGCAACGTTGCTAACCTCTTATTTGGTAGTATATCTTTCTATTTCCCTGAATACATTAGCCTGGGGAGCAATAAGACCTACCCTCAAATGCCAACCATCTGAGGAGATCAATAAAGATCTTAATGGGACTCAATGGTCTCTTCGAGAAGACCCCATTATTTCAGAGGAACTGCTGAAGGAATTGCTACTATTTAAAGCTGTAAGTTATAATCATGGCGTACTGGTTACCACGGATTGATGGAAGAAATGTTAGCACAGTGAAAGGGGCAGTAGTATATCTTGGTGGCATGTGAGAGGCCACACTGCAGTCATTATGAACGAGGACTCTGGAGCCAGACAGTCTGGCTCTGAACAATGGCTCTGCCATTTACTAAACCTGTGCCTGTCTGCCAGCTGATAGCCCTTGTATGCCTCAGTTTCTTCGTCTTTAAAGGTAAAAATAATTCTGCCTACACTTCTGGATTACTGAAAATGCTGAATGAGTAATTTAACATAAAGCCTTTATGATGGTGCTTGGCAAATGATGACTGCCAAGAAATCCTTAACATTATAATAAATATTTTTTTTATCGGTGACCCTTCATGTGTAATATATTCTTCAGTCGTTGAGGGAAACAGACAGCCCATGAAGCTCAAAATGAACTGCACCAATAATGAGATGGTGAATGTTTTATTCACAAGAATTTGGCCATAGAAATGTGCACAACGTGTGCTGGGGATTTAGCTCAGTGGTGCCTGCCTCATCCTGAGTTCGACCCCCAGTAGTGAAAAAAAAATGTGCACAGTGTGAAATTTAGGACCTTCTGATCCCCAGCCCAACCTAGAGGGCCTAGATATTGGCTGACACAGGTTGCTTAAAGACGTAACACTGCTCTACACGTGAGAAGCAATGTGCAGGATTTCAGTGGCTGAGCAGTGGAGGATTTATTACTGAGCAAAGAGAAATTAATTAGGGAAAGGAAAGGGAAGCAGGAGAGCTCACGGAATCGCCCAGGAAGGGCTTTGTTAGGTGGGTCCCCACCCTTCCTCCTCTATGAGGTTGAAATGATGTCCTATATTGCTGAGCAATGGTTTTGTGTGAGGAAATTATTTTGAACAATTCAAAGAGGTGTTACTCTTGTGCTCAGGTGGATGCTGGGAAAACAAAGGAAAAAACAAATAACAAGAGAAAAGCGCAGAAGCTAGAACTAGATGCAAGGGGGCTATAAGAGTAGAAATCCTCAGGTATTAGAAAATAAGTAAGGAAGGGAATTGAATTGCTCAAATCTTAGTCAATAGCACTGACTTTGGCTTGATTTATTTTGGGGAGGGGAGGTGGTAGGGATCACACCCAGGGCCTCCTGCGTGTTAGATGAGTGCTCTACCACTTCACTATACCCCCAGCCTTGTCTCTGCCTCGATTTCAGCTGTGTTAACGACATTTAAAAGCTAAGTAAAGATCAAGACATTACTTTGTTAATTAATTTTTAAAAATATGTATTACCTATTATGAATTATACTTGTATATATTTCTGGGGTACAAAGTCATGTTATGATTTTTGGATATAATGTGAAATGGTTAAATCAAGCTAACTGCCATATTCATCACCTCAAATATGTCACCTTTTATAGAAAGAATAGTTGAAATTTACTTTCTCAGTGATATTGAAATGGATTGTGGTGAGTTATAAGGCATATTCACCAAGCTGTGCACTAAATTGAAAAAATCACATTTATTCCTCCTAACTGATGTTTTATTCCCTTTGACTCTTGTCTTCCAGTTCCTCCATGCTCCAACCGCTCGTAGCCATTCTGTAACTACAAGGCTGTACTATGAAAGACATGCAGTGTTCTTTGGAAGACACTTAGCTGTCATAGATGACCAAGATTATTGCCTGAGACCATTCTACAAAGGAGAAAATAAGCGACGGCAATGTAGGCCTCGATCAATGGGACATGCCCTGGTAATGAGGCAAGTTGAAAATTGAGTGTAGGTTAAAATTCATTGTAATAAACAATAGATATTTTTAAATTTCACACACATGCTCATATGTATCAACTCATTTAATCCATATGCTAAACCTACTATTGAGATAAAGCAGGAATTATTCTTCTGTATTTTTGAGACAGTTTCTTGCTATGTAGGACAGGCTGACCTTGAACTTACTATGTAGCTTGTGCTGACCTTGAACTTGTGGTGATACTCCTGCCTCTGCCTCCTGAGGGCATGTGCCACCATTGTAGCAGACACCTCTGCCCAGTAGAGCAGGCTATAATGGCACAAGCTTCTTGCCCTTCCATAATTCGGCTGTGTTACGTGGGAAATAGTCCAATAGTCTAAGTTCACTTCCAGCCAAAGGTCAATAGACTCCAGCTAATTCCTCCCTTCTGAATTAACCATTTTTTCCTCCTCAGCAAAGATATGCTTGTGCCCTCATTCTATAGCCCTGCATGATAATTGTTATCAGCAGGTGTCCCAAGGCCTGCCCAGTTTCCCCTCTTCCCAAGCTTGTAAGCAATAAATACTGGATGTCCTGGGAGTCCTTCGTCTTTGCTGTTCAGAGCAGCTTAAATCAGCCCAAGACTCAGTTTCTCTCAAGTCTCTTTCTCTGTGTCTTTATTTCCCACTTTCCTATCTTATAGACTATGTACTGGCTCACAGGAAACCAGGACCCATTGCAGGGGTCTCTGGTAACATCCCTTTCTTGTTCCCTATACACCATGCATGGCTTCGTCTCACTTCTTTGAAGCAGATACAATAATGTTTAATAAATTACCTCCCCCTCCAGGGCTGGAGATCAAGCCTATGTCCGCACACTGAGGTACACCCCCAGTCCAGTAAATTACATCCTTAGGTAGAAAAACAAACTGGGGTACAAGTCCAAGTTGTCTGAGTACTGTTCTGAAGTTAAATTTTTCTTTAAGTCAATGAGACCTACTGATGTCTCTGTGCTACCCCTGAAATGTAAGATCTTCAACTCTAACCTGTGCCTTCTTAGAAATCATAACCAACAAAGACAAAGGTTGACAAACACCTATCTGGGGTAGGAGAAAATGAGTTGTGTGTCAAGGATTTCTACCTACCATGTACTCTCCAAAGCTATAAGATTCCTACAATAGAGACAGCTGGATGCCATCCCTCCATATAAAACTAAGGTCCTGAAGAACATGCCAGGAGATGCTTGGATATTTGCAGGGAGATCCATGCCTTAGATGCTCTGTTTTTCTGGTTATTCTGTTGCAGAAACACCTGTTATTTCACCACTTGATCATGCCACTTTATTTCAAAGTTGACGGCAATTGCTTTTGATTGATTTCACAGTTATATTCTCCCTGTGCTACAGGAGAAATTAGTAGTTTTATAGTACTTCCAATAATGCAAATATAAAGAAGTCTGAATCTTTTATCCTCTGTTTCAATATCTGTGAAACAGGAATGTTAGTAGTACTGTTCATAAGGTTATCAGAACACTTGGTAGATACATGTAGAGAAGTGACAAACATACGATAAATGTGTAATAAATATTACTTTGGGCTACTATTATCACTATTAACAGTTGAGAAGGTTAATTATTTAACCAAGATTACATTGCCAGTAAAGAGTACAAACTGGCTCTGCTTTTAGACCCAGGGATTTTAACTACTCAGCTATTGGAAGGCAGGAAAGTAATTATATTTGGAAATGAGACTGAAGCAGAGGGTCAGTGGAGATGAAGTTAGAATGGTGAGCTTCAGAAAAGGAAAAAATGCAAAACACTTTTACAATAACTTGATGACAGAAGCAATGACTAGATCCAGTGGGGGAAAAAATACAAGCTAAAGAGCCACAGGGCAGAAAAAAGTGAAAACAGGGACTATTATCTTGTTGGTTCATTTGCTTCTAAGCATGAAACCTGTGACAGATGGAGAGAATACTGGAGGCCAACACCTATCAGACACCGTCCTTGCTCCTCGGAAATCACAGAGGACACTGGGCGGTAATGTGGGCAGTGTGATAACCGGGCACGGAACAGGCAGTGAAACTTACAGTGGATCTTTCAACAAGAAAGCCAGGAGAAAACTTCCAAATAACATGAAATAAGAAAGAATGGTCTTATAGATTAGTGTCCAAAGGGAAACAATAATGAAAAAGAGCATTACCAATCACTTTCATAAGTTTTGAAACATATTAGGCTGCTGTATCCCTTGACAGTGGTTATTTTTGATACACTTTTCAAATAGTGTGATTATTCAGACAAAAGACAGATCGCCCAGAGTTATCATTCTCTATAATACCCCACTCGTGGGTGTCAGTATCTATTTCATTTGTCCATAACTGTGCAGTGTTATAACCCAAAATCTAGTAGAGCAATATTTTATAATAACTCACAACTCTGGGGGTTGACTGGGTGATTCTTAGGTTAGCTTGTCTGGGTTCATGTGTTGAATTCAACTGGGGCCAGGGTTAGCTTAGGGCTGGGACTAATATAGCTAAAATATCTGCACCTCTTTTCTGGTTTGGCTTTTTATCCTTGGCTTTCTTTCTAACACTGTGACTTCAGGGAAGTGTTTCAAGAGGTCAGAAGTAGAAACTACAAAGCTACATCTTCTTGCTTATACTGTTCGTCAACTTTCTGCCACTATAACAGACATCTGATATAATCAGATTATCTAGTGAAAAAGGTTATTTGTGGGCTCACAGCTTTAGAGCTTCCAGTCTATGGTCGAATGGCCCCCTTACTTTTGTGGCTATGGCTAGGCAGCATATCACGGTGGGGTGGATGCTGAAGTAAAACTGCTCATGGCATGGCTTGGAAGTGAAAGAGAAGAGGAAGAAAGAGAAAAGGTTTCCACAACCCCCTCTGAGGGCACATTCAGCGACTGACAGACTTCTCATTAAGCCCACTGCTAGGTTTTCACTGCCTCCCAGTACTGCAGTGCTGAGCTGGGGTCAAGCCTTTAACACATGGGGCTGTCAGGGACACCCAAAGCCACTATCCCATTGCTAGGACAAAGCATCCAAAGCTCACGACTTAAAGAGGGAAGCTCTGTTTCTGTTCATAGTTTCAGAGGGTTCAATCTATGCATGGTTGGCTGGTTCCAACGGAGAAATAGCATGGAAAAAGCTGTTCAGTTTATGGCAGCAAGAAAGGAGATGGAGGTTGTGAGGGAGAGAGACAGAGAGAAAATACTCTCTTTCTTCTAGGTCACACTCCCAGTGACCCACCGCCTTCAACGCGGGTCTGTCTCCTAGCAGCACACTGAGCTGTGAACTCCTTAGTGGGCTAATCCAAGGATGAGGTTGGCATCCCTGTGATCCAGTCACTTCCCAAAAGCCCCGCCTCTGAACACATGAGATTTAGGGAACATCTTAAGCTAAATCTGTAACAAGATGCAAACTATAATGATTACATTCTTTTGCTCAAAGTGGGTCACAGATCTAGCCCAGACTCAAGGAATGGGGAGGTAAACATTTCCTCTTTGTAGTAAGAGCTGTAAAGTATTGTGGTCATGCTTCTCAATTTAGCCCTGGAAATGTAACAGATTAACGGGATCTCTCATTGGTATTCATTTCTTTGGTATGTTATGAAATTTAACAACCGACATAATCCCTGGGAAATCTTGAATCCTACAACTGGTGTATCTCCCTCAAGATAAATGACAGTTGACCTCCTCCCATATATTTTCTCTTAAATTATAACCTAAAAAAAGAAACAAATGTGACTTTTTTACTCAATCAGTGAAGGATCCAAATTCAAGAGAGTGTAAAAGGAATACAGGTGGTTTCTTATAATTATCTGTATTTTCCACATTTAAAGAATTAAAGACTGATGGAGGGAGGGAGACAGACAAGTGGAAGTAAAAAGAATTGAAATGTGTTATGTAGATGTTCCAGCACCCCAAGATGAATGTAGTCACTGTGTACTGCAAACATGTACTAATAAAAACAGGTTAAAAGAAGAAAATTAAAGATTTTCGTTATAGATCTGGTATATCACATCTCAGAATCCTTTGCAAGTTTCTCTCCTATGCCTTATCAAGGATTATTTGTGGAAGAATTTGCCATAAACAACATTGAAACTGCACAAGCATTTGAGAAATTTTTTAGTTATTATAAAAAAATAAGTTATTAAAAAGAATAAATTAAAATATGGGTACTTTCAGAAGAAATATCTTTCTTCTTACATGAAATTTCACAATTATTTTTATATTTGGATACAGATTGTTATAAAAATCTGAAAGAAATTACTGGAAGGATATCAATTTACCATATTAATCTCATGTGGCTTTATGCTTTTCCTAGCTTCTTCTGTTCATTCAAAAATGCACTGTAGGGTGGAGGGGGAGGTAGTGGTGGTATCGACAGCCTGGCCCTTCACACCTAAGAAACCCAATGATCCCCATCCACCAAATGTGGGGATGCCAACCTCGTGTTGGGGGCCCCTCCGGTACCTGCAGCACAAAAGATGCAATGGTAACTGGCTCTGCTTTGGAAAGAGTCTCAGAGGAGCTGAGGGAGGGGACTGAGCAAACGTTCCTTCCCAATGCGCTACCTGCCATGAGACTGCTGTTGGTACTTGAGAGAGGGCCTGCAGTGTGGTTAGGATGGGGTGGTATTGTAGAAACATCATGCAATTTAGATCTACTTCTGGAACGTGCCTTTGTTCAGAACACTGTGCACACCCAGGACAACCCAGACCCAAGGGCTGCTTCACAAGAACTGCACTGAGGTGTAGGGCCAATCCATAGTCATTCCTCCCCTAACAAAGCACACCACTGCAGTAAGAAACTTGCAGAGAAGGCACGACTTTACCTGTTTGCTGTCCTATGAGTGAGTTTTAGGGTTTTTTTCCCTACGATGTTCAGAAGCACACACTTCATGGCTACCAAGGACCTCTCAAAATACACAGTTCAAAGAATTCTTAGCAAACTAGCTTAGAGGAAACAGAATTCCGTTCCTTACACCTGAATTTCTTCATGTTATCTCACATCTTAGGGCATTGTGTAGTCCCTGGACCAAACTTTGAGACTCAATACTCTGTTGTATAAAACAAAGAACATAATTAATCCTAATAAAATAATGGTGATAATAGCAACATTTATAAACTGCTCCTACAGTGCATGAAGAATTAGGAACCATCTGCCAAAGCAAGTGATAAGAGTTGTGTATTAAAATATGTACCAGAGCCAGGCATAGTGGTGCATGTCTGTAATCCTAACACTAGGAAGGCTGAAGTAGGAGGACCACTGTGAGCTCAAGACCAGCCTGGGCTACATAGTGAGTTCCAGTCCAGCCTGAACTGCATAGTGAGACCCTGTCTCCAAAAACCAAAAGGAAAAAATAGGGACCAGAAAGGTAGGTAAGAAATCAAGGCTAAAAGTGGAAAGAGGCCTTTTGTTTTTCTAAGGAGCAAAACCTGACTCAAAGGCTACAAACAATAGGGCAACATGATTGAACATCCAAAATGGATTAAATGTCCATCCATTAGAGGGAAAGATATCTGATAAACACTGGACACATTTTAGCATGAATGGGGCAAAAGGATGGATATTTTACAGCTATCTTAATTTGATACTTTGAGTCCTCTTCTATAGTAGATTAACTCAGTTCTTTTAACAAGAGGAAGTATGAAATTTAGAAAGATTAAATATGTTGCTCACTGACAGAGAAGAAAGAAAAAAATGGCTGTATTAAAAGTAATCATTTTTAGGGGCCGGGGATTTAGCTCAGTGGTTTTGCCAGCCTGCTACGCAAGTGCAAGGACCTGAGTTCGAACCCTGGTACCCCCCCAAAAAAGTAATCATTTTTGGAACACGTTTGAGTAGAAGCTAGAAAATACTTGACATTGTAAAAAAACACATACTTAGTTGTAACCAGTTACTTTTAAGGTCTGCCTAGAACTAGGATTAAGTTTTCAAATGTGTTTTAGGGATTATCTTCAGAGAGAAGAAAAACTAACAATCTTAAAAATTATAATAGATGCATAATAACAAAGAGATAAGGAGAATTCACAATGTGCAATAGCAACAGATTCAAATATTCAAGAAATCAAAGTTCCCCTTTTTGTCAACTGATAAGTTTTCAGTGCCTTTA
Organism: Heterocephalus glaber; assembly: GCF_000247695.1. The sequence continues at coordinate 13,094,206 of NW_004624766.1, forward strand.
AAACAGAAAATGTAGAAGTGATAGAAATCATCACAGAAAAAAAAGGCAAAGGACGTTTGCAGACAATGGACAAAAAAGATGTCCGAGTGATCGATAAAAAATATTAATAGCCACTCAGACAATACAAATTAAAACAAGAATTGGTTTGCATTTTTCAATCATTAGAATACTTAGCATTAAAAATATTGAAAGTATCAAATGCTGGTTACAATATGGAGTAACTAGAACTCTAATGCACTGTTGCTATAACTATTATAATCAGCTAAGTTAAATAGAAATATTATAGGCAATGGGACAGGGTCAGGCCCTCAAAGAAGTCAGAGCAGAAGATGAGAACACATTACAACTGTGGTTGGAGGCAGAGGTGTGTTCTTGGCCAGGCATCAAGATAAAGATGGAATGACTACACCTACATACCTCCCCCCTCCACAAGAAATAACCAATAATGATCAAATTCTAAATGGGCATCAGTCACCTTGGGTAGGGGACCAAGGCCCCTGACCCGTCTCCTCAGGGAAAGGCCCTTGTGCTTTCCATGTACACTTGCTATGTGACTTGCTTCCCCACTGGATCAATAATACCCAAGTGACTATATTTGTAATCTTATTGGTTGATCATAGCTTTGTCCCACCTTGTACCCACCTCGTGATTTTGTACCCAGCTTGTGATTTTGTTCCATAAAGCCTCCCCTGTGAGTTGAGTCCACAGCAACCCACTTTCCTGAGAGGGTCCCCTCCTGTCCCTCTCAGGCAAGGGCTGCCTACACCTCATAAATAATTCCTACTCTTAAACTCCATTGGTCATTAGAATTCATTCTTTAATTTCAAAGAACATAAACTTGGTGTGTCAGACATCTACCAGGTTGGGAGTTACATCTATTTCTGCTATGTCATCCCTAGATCATAAGTACTTTGGAAAACTATGGCAGAATCTTAGAAAGTTAAAAAGACACCTCCCAAACAAACAGTTTCACCTCTAGAATGACCCAAGGAATATAAAAACAAGTACACAAAAAATAGTTTTACAATAATATATATACAAAAATTATTACAATAGAAAAAAGCTGAGAAAATTTCATGAAGTGGAATATTAACCATGTATAAAAACAAATGGAAACCATCCCAGGCTCCTAGGGCAGAGAAGTTCAGCCGGTCCCAGCACCCAGAAGGCAGCTCCCCAGCTGCCATCCCAGGCTCCTAGGGCAGAGAATGTGATCTGGTCCCAGCAACTGGAAGGAAGCTCCCCGCCTCCATCCCAGGCTCCTAGGGCAGAGAAGCTCACCCGGTGCCAACACTTGGAAGGAAGCTCCCCTGCTGCCATCCCAAGCTCCTAGGGCAGAGAAGGTGAGCCTCGTGGGCGCCAGAAGCACCTCCTCACGTGGAAATGAGAAAACACATAAACAAGTCTCAAAAACAGATTTCTGGATCACCTACAGCAATCCCAAAGGGAAACAAGATGGAACAATCTGATACTCAACCACCTGGACTCTCTGAACTGGCAACAAAAGAGGATCTGG
>NW_004624766.1:13100476-13167729 GCF_000247695.1 Heterocephalus glaber
AATAGGAAAGGGTGGAGGGGGTGAAGGGTGCACAGGGAATGGGGAAAAAATAAGAACCAAGATACATCATGTACAGGTACAAGCACCCAGTGATAAATGTAAACGTATTGTATACCTAAAATGTACCAATAAAAGAACTTAATAAAAAAAAAGGAATTAGAACTTGAAGATATAGAAAATTCTCAGTCAATTTATATTATAAATTATGTGAAAGCCCACTCAGAAAAGAGTATCAGGGTGTGGCTGTACAACCACAAGGTAAAGAAATCATAAGTCAGACTCATGGACGTAACCATCTCAGCAAAAGCCAGAAATAGCAGTACGTTTCTATCGGGAGAGTCAGGGCTGACTGAATGAGACAGAGAAAGTGGATGGAATAAAAATAAAAGCAGGCTGTGCGACCACTTTCTTCCATGGGATAAGTCCACAGAGCTGTTCAGTTGCAAATGTGCATTTTATCTCAAAAATAAGGCAGTAAAAGAACACAAGGGCAATTGTAACAGGGCTGTCACCACTCCCACAATAGGTCCAAGGGCAGGCTGGTTCCTCCTAGGCCCTAAAGAGCAAGCAATCTCTCCAATTCCCATACCCCCTCCCAGTGTTTCTGACCTCCTGCATCTAGATACTTCTGTCCCTGAGAGGTAGACCATAACCCCCACTTCCTAAGTGTAGCCCGAATATAATGACATCCTTCCACGAACAATACGGAAAGGGGAGGAGGGAAAGTAATGGAGAAAACTTACAGCAATATTTCAGCCAGATGATCACAGTCATCCACAGTAATAATTCATATTGATGGCAGTGCACTAAAACACATTGAACAAAATCCAACAGAAGGGTGTTGTATAAAACATTTGTTTGGTATTCCTCAAAATTCTGTATGTCGTCAAAAACAGGGAAAGTTTACCAAACCGCTACAGCCAAGAGAAATCTAAAAGGTCATGAGCCATGACAATGAAAGGCGATACAGTATCCTGCATGGGAATCCTGGAACAGACAAGGGACCGTGTCAAAATGGAGGACAAATAATAACTGTGAACCTCTATTAATAGTAATGTATCAATATTGACTTGTTAATTGTAACACATATACTCTACCGATGCAGGATAATTACAATAGGGGAAAACTTGGCAGGGAAGTATAGAGGAAGTCTTTGTCTTCACAAATTTGTCTTCACAAATTTCCTGTAAATCTAAAGCTATTCTAAGAAATAAAGTTTGTTTTTCAGAAGGCATCATTTGAGCCAAAAGAGCCAGATACAAAAAAATATTTGTCATATGATGCTGTTTTTCTTTTGACTCTGCTCATACAGAATTCTTGATCATGTGAAATTAATCTTCAGTGATAGAAATGAGAATAGTAAGTTCGGGGAAGGAGAATGAAGCATAAAAGGGATGTCTGAGGGATGAAATGCCGTGTGTGAGATCGCATGTGTGTGATTGCCTGGTGTGTAACTGTAATGAGGAGCCCTAACTCCACATTTGACACCCATTACCATTTTAATATTCACACACACACGCCTGTGCCCATTCCTCAAGGCTTGAAGGGCATGACTTGCTCTTTCCGGAGAGCTAAAGTAGCTAAGTAAGAAAGCTTTCTGTGTCCTGCTGCCTACGTGTCAATATCCAAACCAAATTTCAGGTGAGGATTAATCTGCCACTGCATTTAACCATAATAATCTTGTCAAAACTCTATAAACTGAACTCCCGAAGTTTTACTTTTTATAGCACAGAAATCATATTTGAATCGATAAAAAGAATGTTGGGGAAAATTGAGTGAAATAACCACTTTTGAGAGTTTATTTCTCCTAAAAAGTTTTTACTTAGCTCTACTAAAGCTGCAAGATCATTTTATAGTAGAACATATTATGTAAACTAGTCACACACTCTGTCCTATGCCATTCATGAAAAGAATACCACTCGAGGAGCAGAGAAAATATCGATGAATATCCAAGTATGAACTTAGAAGAGAAACTACAATATAGTGGAACAAGCTCTGGACTCTGAACTAGGAATAAAAGCAGCCCAGCTTTCAGTCTGAGTTATGCATACTTTGAACTTTCTGCACACTGCACAAGTCATTTATCATCGCTGGGTTTGTTTTTCTTGCATTTAGAGAAAGGTTTATAAGTCATTGTAGATTTGTACGGGCCATGCCTTAGTGTTCTATCCAAAGCATTAAGGATCCTTGTTTTCTATTTTTTGCATCAACATTACTCTTATGTATGAAATCCTGGTTTTTAAGAATAATTTCTTTTTCACATTTGAGATATTTCCTATAAAGTGAGCCATTGTTGAAATCATTCTCTTCCCATTTATAATACTAATTTGCTCACATTCGTTGTATTTTTTTAATAAATGGAACACAATTTAAATAATTAGTACAAAACATTCTTAAATAGTATCATTTTAGACGTAATATTTATTTCTACTCTGCAGTTATCCTTGAGTACTATATATGCTCTACTGTATATGCTCTCTATTTTCAAAGTGGCAGCTATCAGATTTGTTGATTTTTAAAATTAACTCACTGAATATGATTTTAGTATACGAATACAAATCATTTATCAATATGACTTAATACAAATTGGACATTCATGGTTCTTCTTTAGCTATCAGATTTCTCCTAAAGCACAGCTGAAAAACTCACTTTTACTCTTCAATATTTTTTATTAGATTGAGTTAATTTAATAAGATAACACCTATAATGCTCTACCAGTAATTCACACCCAGATCATAGAGATAAAAATATGACATGAATATTTTTGCAATCTTCCAAGTGAATAATTGCAATTATAATTGAATAATCATTCAAAATACGTTTTATTTGTTGTTTGAAGTCACTATTTATATTGTTAAATTAAATTAATCATTTTATGAAAAAATAAAAGGTAATTATTTTTGGGACTTTGCCTATAAATTATTAAACATATGACAAATATGCCTAAGATAATAGGCACAACTCAATATAAGGATATTCATTTGATTTTTTCTATTTCAAATAAAATAATTATATATTGAAAGAATCACTCTAACAAGAATAATTTTCTATAAAATTGTCTCAATTTATTTGCCTACTATCATTTCAATACAAGTCAAGAGTTCATTTTATTTGGAGTTATTTCTAAGTAGAAAATATAGGTTTATCACATGCTGAAGAATCTTTCTGCTTATCTGAAGCTCACATTCTTCAATTGAATGGGTAAATGCTTCATCCAAAAGAGAAAGGAGTGTGATGACAAAATACAAAACAAAGGTCATCTGTCTTTCATTAGACTATTTATTGCAAAGCCAGTGTTCTTTATTTGTAATTTTAAAAGCTTTCGGCTTGTTAGAAAATGTTATTGCTAGTCTCATGTGGTGGTGCATGCCTATAATCCCAGCACTTGGGAGGCTGAGGCAGGAGGACTGCTGCATGTTTGAGGCCAGCCTGGGGTACTTAGTGAGTTCATGGCCAGCCTGAACTACTTAGTGAGACACTGTGTCCAAAACAACAAAACAAATCAAAATTAAAGTTTATTTCAGTAAGTAGTAGGAGTTATGGGAAATTGTGATACAGTAATAAATACTACTGAAAAATTAAATTATCTTTCAAAATTGATGGAGAAATAAGACACTTTCACAACAAAGAACACCCAAGGAACTTCATGAATACCAAACAAGCAATCCAAAAAATTTTAGACAATATCCTAGAAAAAGACAATGAGGATCACAACCCCAGGAAGCTCAGCAGAATGAATCCATCAGGCATGACAAGCAGTTAAATGGAAAGGGAGAGAATACAACAAAAAGAAAAAGTCAGGACAAGGATAAGTCAATATATATCAGTTATAACCATCAATGTTAATGGTCTCAATTCACCAATCAAAAGAAATAGACTGGAAGAATGGGTCTAGAAGCAAGATCCAACCATGTGCTGAATATAAGAAACACACTTAATTCAAAAAGAAACTCGTAGACTGAAAGTTAAAGGGTGGAAAACAATACTCCATGTGACAGGAACCCGAAGAAAAGCAGGAGTACCTATCCTATTTGCAGATCAAATGGATTGCAAATCAACACTGATTAAGAGAGACAAAGAAGGATACTACATCCTTGTAAAGGGAACAATCCAAGAGGAAGAGATGACAATCATAAATATATATGTACCAAATACTAGTGTGCTCAGCTATATAAAACAAATACTAACCAACAGGAAAAATCAAATAAGCACTAATACAATAATAGTGTGGGAACTCAATATCACACTGTCACAAATAGACAGGTGGTTTTGACAAAAAATCAAAAATGAAATACTAGAACTCCACTAAACTCGTGAACAAATGAACTTAACAGATGCTTACAGAGTGTTTAACCTCACAAAATCAGAATACACATTCTTTTTGGCTGTACACAGGTCATTCTCCAAAATAGACCACATACTCACTCATAGAACATGTTTAAGTAAGTGCAAAGAAATTAAAGTTATCCCCTGTATATGATCAGACTATAGTGCAATCAAATTGGAGATCAATGGCAATAGAAACTGCAAGATTTTCATAAGGACATGAAAATTGAACAACTCACATCTGAATAACCAATGTGTCACAGAGGAAATTAACGAAGAAATCAGTTTCTACAATTAAATGACAATGTCAGTACAACATATCAGAATCTATGGGGCATAATGAAAGCAGTCTTACAAGGGAAATTCATAGCAGTGAATACTCATATTAGGAAAACAGAGTGAGCTCAAATAAACAATCTGTTGCTGAACCTCAAGCTTCTAGAAAAAGAAGAGCAGAACAAACCCAAAGCTCATACTAGGGAGGAAATTATAAAGATCAGGGCAGAAATCAATGCAAGTGAGACTAAGAGAACAATACAAAAAATCAATGAAGCCAAGAGTTGATTCTTCAAAAGAATAAACAAAATTGACAAACCCTTAGCTAACTTTATCACAAAAAAGGAAAGAAAAGGCCCAAATTCATGCAATTAGGAATGAAAAGGATGAAATTACAACAGATCCTGCAGAAATCCAGAGGATCATCAATACCTACTCCCAGAACCTATATGCCAATATGATGGAAAACACAGACGAAATGAACAAATTCCTAGATACATATGAATTACCAAAGTTGAATGAAGAAGACCTAAAAATTCTAAATAATACAAAATTAATCAACAAAATTAAAAATGTAATTAAAAACTTATCAATGAAGAAAAGCCCAGGTCCCAGTGGTTTCATTGCTGAATTCTACAAGACATTTACAGAACTACTGCCACCACTGTTTAAACTCTTTAATGAAACTGAAAGGGAAGCAATACTCCTGAAATCATTCCTGGAAGCAAGCATCACCTTGATCCCAAAGCAGAGAAAGACCCAACCGAAAAAGAGAACTATAGGCCACTCTCACTAGTGAACATACATGCAAAAATCCTCAATAAGACACAGGTAAATAGAATGTAGAAGATCATCAAGAAGATCATACACCCTGACCAAGTGGGAGTCATCCCAGGGATGCAGGGATGGTTCAACATACTCAAATCAATAAATGTAATGTACTACATTAATACAGCCAAGGAAAAAAACCTTATCACCCTGTCAATAGATGCTGAAAAAGTGTTCAACAAAATCCAACACACATTCATGATAAAAACCATACAGAAAATTGCAATACATGTCTCCATCTCAACCTGATAAAAGCCATCTATGAAAAGCCAACAGCCAATATCATACTAAATGGTCAAAAACTGAAATTCTTCACACTAAAATCAGTAACAAGACAAGGATGTCCACTATCACCACTCTTGTTCAATATAGTTTTGGAAACATTAGCCACAGCAATTAGACAAGAGAAAGAAATAAAAGTAATAAAGATAGGAAATGAAGAAGTCAAACTGTCATTATTTTCAGATGACATGATACTCTATATAGAAGACCCCAAGAACTCCACCAAAAGTCTTTTAGACTGAATAACCAAATTCAGTAGAGTAGCTGGATACAAGGTCAACACACAAAAATCAATAGCTTTCCTCTACATGAACAATAGACTCACTGAAAAAGGAACTGGAGAAACAACTCCTTTCACAATAGCATCCAAAAACTGAAATACCTAGGAATCGACTTAATGAAAGAAATCAAAGGCCTCTACTCTGAAAACTATGGCATTCTGAAAAAAGAGATTGAAGAGGATATCAGAAAATGGAAAGACATCCCATGCTCCTGGATAGGAAGAACCAACATAGTGAAAATGGCCATACTTCCAAAACTTCTATATAGATTCAATCCAATCCTAATTGATATCCCAGCGGTGTACTTCATGGACCTTGAGAAAACAATCCAAAAATTCATTTGGAACAAGAAGAGCCCTAGAATAGCACAAGCAATTCTAGGCAACAAAGACAAGGTAGGGGGTATCACAATCCCCAACTTGAAACTATACAACAAAGCTACCCTGATAAAAAAAAAAAAATGGTACTGGCAAAGAAACAGACCTGAGGAACAGATTAGAAGATGCAGAAACAAGGCCAGACACACTCAGCCACCTCATCTTCAACAAAGGAGCCAAACACCCTCACTGGAGGAAAGAGCCTCTTTAATAAATGGTGCTGGAAAAATTGGGTTTCAATTTGCCAAAGATTAAAACTAGACCTATATCTCTCACCATGCACTAAACTAAAATCAAAATGGATTAAAGATTAAATATTAAAACAGAAACACTAAACCAGCTGGAAGAGAGGTTAGAACTCTTGGAGACATTGGTGTAGGAAAAGATTTCATGAACAAAACCTCAGTTGCCCATGAACTAGCACAAGCAATCAACAAGTGGGATCTCTTCTTATTAAAAAGCTTCTGCACAGCAAGAGAAACCACCGACAGCATGAAGAGACAACTCACAATGTGGGAAATTTTTTTACTAGCTGTTCCTCAGACAAAGGTCTACTATCTAGAATATATAAAGAATTAAAAAAAAAATCAGACCTCCCAAATTTAAAGACTCAATACAACAATGGGCATTTGAAATGAACAGACATTTCTCAGACAAAGAAGTAGAAATAGCAAATAAACATATGAAAAAATGTTCAACATTACTTGTCACTTGAGAGATGCAAATGAAAACAACACTGAAATTCCACCTCACCACAGAAAGAATGGCTGCTATCATGAAATCAACCAACAACAAATGCTAGCAGGGCTGTGGGGAAATAGGAACCCTGCTCCACTGCTGGTGGGAGTGTAGACTGGTGCAACCACTGTGAAAATCAATATAGAGATACCTCAAAGAACTAGGATTAGAGGTCCCATTTGACCTCACTATTTTCCTACTGGGTATCTTCCAAAAAGAATACCACAGAGATATATGTGCACCCATGTTCATAGCAGCACAATTTGTGATAGCTAAAACATGGAAGCAGCCCAAGTGCCCATCAACTGGAAACTGGATAAAGAAAATGTGGTTTTTTAAATAAAATGGTGTATTACTCAGCCATAAAGAATGAGAAAATAAAGCCATTTATAGCTAAATGGATTCACATTGAGGCGATACTCTTAAGTGAAATAAAGGACGTACATGTGTAAATACTGAATAGCTTCTCTAGTGTGAGAAACTGAAAGTGTAAATAAGGGTCAAAAGGCATAATGGATATTGTGAAATAGGAAGAAAAGGTCCAAAGGGGAAGGGGAAGTGGGAGGTATTGGGAAAAAGGAAAGAAGGGAATGGAATTAATATGAGAAAAGGAAAAAAATGAAAACAAAGTCTTTGTAAATAGTGAGGGGTGGAGGGGTTGAAGGGAGGGCAGGGGAATGGGGAAAAAAGAAGAACCAAGAGAGATTATGTAAAGGTGCAAATTTCCAATGATGAATGTCACCATATTGTATACCTAAAATGTGCCTATAAATTAATTTTAAAAGAGAAAGAGAAATTGAAGAATGTCACTTATCTGAAGAAGGGCTTGTGTAGTGGCTTCAACTCCATTTGGCCATCCATCCCCATGGCTGCTGGACTGCAGGCTCCCACAGCTACCATACCACTCAGTTTCAAGGCTACCACAGAGCTAGGAATTGGGAAAGGGAAATGTAGTAAGTGTAGTGCTTCAAAATCATGCTGTTTTTATAGGAATTGAGTCATTTTTCTTAAATAAACTCTCCTCAGAATGCTACAAGTCCTAGGTTAATTTCAAAACTTTTGAAGATGTTGAATTTGACTTTCTTTGACAGTATTTTCATTGTTTAAAAATAGAGGAATGAATTTTCCAGTGCCTGACTCAACCATTTTGTCCATCCTTTCTTGGCTTTTGAAATTTGAAACTGTGATTTTGTTATTTGTTGTTCTGCTAAAACTTAGTGTATCTTTCTTCAATATTTGATTAATAAAACTACAAATGTTTAAATCTTTTCAATTGATGTTTTACTCATTTTAATATCGCCAAGGTTTGGAAATTTGCCAGATAATTAGCTATGGAAGAAAGCTTAAATGAACATGACTTTAATGGAAATATTTTTAGGAGATTTAATGTAGGGTAGGGGATTTAGCTCAGTGGTTCCACTGCCTGCCTCGCAAGGGCAAGGACCCGAGTTCGATCCCCAGTACCAAAAAAGAGAGAGAGAGAAAGATTTAATGTAAAATTCCATAGACAGATGCATTCAGATTATTCAAATTATAGCTAGTAACAGACAATAAAGTTTCTTTGTAATTCAAGTTACATGGAAATGAATTTGATACAATAAATCATTGAAAGAGCAAAAATCATCATGATTTGATGTGAATAAAGGAAACAATCAATTTCTTAAATTATATTGAAATATGAGAGGCTATTTGGGAACTCTAGCTATAACAAAGCAAAAGCAATACCGTCTGCATAAAAGTTATTGTAAGAATTGAGGAAAAGGGATAAGGAGTTTAGAATATTGGTATTCAGATATAGCCCCCTTTGAATGTTGAAAAACAGATGCCTTTAACTTCCTTAAATATTTTTGTCTAATTTATGTTTTTGTAGTGCTGGGGAGGAGCCCAGGGCCTCATGCATGCTAGGCAAGCACTGTACCACTGAGCTATACCCCAAGCCCACTCCCTTAAATCTTCACATGAGTGTGAGTCATATTATGTCTTATTATATGTCTTATATACTTTTTCTATGTGATTATTTCTACTTTTTAATTTAGCAGTATCACTTTCTTCTTCCAAAAATCTTTTGTTTTTCCTTACATGGAAATGCATTTCTCCCATTTTTGTCCAAAATAGATTAAATAAAAATAAAAGACTCCCTAAATGGGATTCTTCCAGCCTATATTTGGATACTTAGAGAGAATGGAAGTTCATTTGTCTCACATAGAGCCTATTTCATGTTGAGGTAAATTAGATTGTTGTGCAGGTCGTTTTTAAGTTTACCCTAAATTTGTTTTAATTAAAGAGTTTGGTAATGTTCTATGTATTCTAGAGTAGCATTTCTCAATTGGAGCCTTACTGACATTTTGGGCTGTATAATTATTTATGGTGGGTGCTGTCGTATGCATTACAGTGTGTTTAGAACCACCTCTGGCCTCTAGCATTAGATACCAGTAGTGTAGTCTCCCTTTTGTGCATCGTAAAAATGTCTGTAGACAGGGCCGGGGATTTAGCTCAGTGGTTTCGCAGCCTGCTGCGCAAGCTCAAGGACCCGAGTTCGATCCCCGGTACAAAAAATGTCTACAGACATTGCAAAATTTCCCCTTGAAAGATAGCATCACCCAATTTGAGAACCACTGCTCTAGAGTAATGCAAAAGAACACAGGGCCTGGACTAAAAGTGAGCTGTACACAAAACCCATTCTGCCATTTACTCAGCCAAATTCTATGACTTTGGGAAAATTACTGCTCTCTTTGAGACTTTAGGTCTCTATGTGGTAAGCAGGGTTAAAAAGTGTGATGTCAGGTTTCATAAAAGTAGATATAAAATATAGGACAGACTTCCTGGAACTTAACAAATGACCAGTAAGAGCTAGCTGTTTTCACAGCCTCAAAAAGTTCTTCCTGCCTAGCTGACTCTAGTATAACACTGCATTTCAAACCATACACAAGTATATGAAAAAGTTGAGCCGTATGTGAAAATATAAATATAAATAATATAAATATGAATAATATATATAAATATAAAATAAGCAAGACCACTCCTGCCTTCTGCGACCCCCATGACAAAGCGGGCATATAGGACTGCGAAAATATTCATAATTATCACCATCCTTATTTAGTCAGGATCAAATAAACACCCTAGGAGAAATCAAATTTCAGGTGTGATAGAAAAATACAGGCTGAATCCTAGAATATGAGGAAGGCTAACTCTGCAATGAGGTAACATTATTTTTAAAATTTTAACTTATCAAATTAAAGTGTAGTATTCACGGGTATTTTTCCTTTAATGTTTATTTTATGGGACCATGACTTTCATAAATGCAATGGCCATGGTTTATTAATCTCAATAATCTCAGAGTCCAACATAGTATCCTACTCAGTGTAAATAATTCATAAGAGAATAGAGGCAATTCTTGAATAAATGAAAATGAAGTAGATTTTATCACCTGATTTATTAAAAGTGGGAAAAATATTTAATTCATATTTTATGATATTATGAATATACAAATTCATCCACATTGCCTAAACTGTCATTTATATCATTGTACAATTTTAAGTCATTTACCTGACCAATGAAAACTTATTTCTAACGTTCATTTTGCTAATAAATTAGCCTTCTTGTGTAGATCTTGATAATGCTATTGTTGTATATTAAAAGCATTATAGGGCCTGAGATTTAGCTCAGTGGTTCCAGCACCTGCTTCACAAGCGCAAGGTCCTGTGTTTGATCCCCAGAACCAAAAAAAAAAGCATTATATTTTACAGTGGATTCATGCTTAAGCCATTACAGGTACTAATTAAATACAGCTTCACTGGGTCTTTTAAATCTTAACTAAGAAGCAGGAAGTATAAAGTTAGATTGTATGTAAGCAAATTGCACTATTTATCTTGAACTATTTTAAAATAATATTTAAAAATAATGATATCCCACAATATGAATTAAATGATATGCATACGAATTAAATATGTAAATAATACCATAAAATTTGTGTCACAGAAGTTACCTACTATTTTATAATGATTGTATATTCAAGATTTTTGTAATAGACTTGATTTTAGAAATTTCCATATTTTTATTGGCTAATAATTATATCTCTACCAACTGTTCTTCTATACAATGAAATATGATTTAATTCTTACAATATGATTTGATTTATCCTAAGAGTGTGCCTTTTTGAAATTTATGTCAATATACGTAATTTCTGAAAAGTTGTCATAGCATTAAATGTTTTGTTTTGTTTCAGGAATATGGTAAGTAACAAATAGGGCTTAGTCCATCCACTTGGCCAAAACATCTCTGCAGTGGTCTATATCAGCAGGTATTTTTGGTTCAACACTTCTTTGACCCCACTGACCTTTTCTTAATTTGATTCTCTTTGATTCTTTTCCCTTCTGGCCCAGCCCAGCAAATAGATGCTTCATGAAAATGTAAGAAAAGATTTGAAATAAACAGTAAGAGCAAAGAAAAGAGCTATTTGTTTGTGCTGAATTGTTCTCTAGAACAATATTTTGTATTTGTACTACAGTGACACAGGCTATCACTAGGATACAGCTTCTTTATCATCAGTATGAATATGATAAGAATGATAAATGGGTTCAGATGACACCAGTTCAAAACACACTGCTAATATTTCTGTCTTTTCCTAGTATACTGCAAATAGCTCTGTCTCATGATATTGTTATGAGTATGCTTTTGACAAATTCAAAAAAGCCTGACAGTTTAAACAATATCTCCAATTCAGGAGATATTTTACTGTCACGAAACTATTCAGTGGCTACTTTGCCTGTTTGCTACTGAGTTCAGGGAAGTTTGAATTGCTAAAGATGCTATGTCCTGTAGACAACAAAATCAACTGATCTGAATTCTAGTTTCCATCCTATATTGCTTTCTTTTTGCTGCAATAACAAATTAACACAATTTGAAAGGCTTAATATAACACACATTTCAATCTGACACAGGTCTCATGCACTGGAATCAATATGTTAGTGAGATTGTGTTTCTATGGGAGATTCTAAGGAAGAACATCCAGGACTATCTCTGCATCTCAGAATCCTTAATCACAGCTGCAAAGTCACTTTTTCCATGTGACTTCTTTTATTTCTTGTTTTGTTTCGTTTTGTTTTCTTTCCCTTTCCTTTTAGTTTCTTACCTTGCCTGGTGGCTTCCCTCTGTTGGGCCTTATGGAGTTGTGATCTTCATTGTCTTTTTTTAGGATATTGCTTAGGTTTGTTTGGAGTGCTGGTTTGGTATTCATGAAATTTCTCAGGTGTTCTTTGTTTTGAAATATCTAATTTCCCCATCGATTTTGAAAGATAATTTTGCAGGATACAACAGTCTAGGTTGGAAGTTATTTTCTTTAAGGGCTTGAAATATTTGACTCCAGGCTCTCCTTGACTTAAGGGTTTGTGTTGAAAAATCTGCCATGATTCTAATGGGCTTTACTTTATAGGTGATTTGTTTCTTTTCTCTAACTGCCTGTAGAATTTTGGCCTTCTGTTGGGTTTCTGGGATCCTCATTATTATGTGTCTAGGTGTAGATTTTTTTGATCATGGCTAGTTGGAGTTCTATATGCCTCATTTATCTGTATGTCCAATTCTCCACCTCTGTCTGGGAAGTTTTCTACTATTACTTCTGTGAACAGTTTTTTATGTCAATTGTATTTTCTTCTGTTTTTTTGTGGACTCCTGTCAGTCTTATGTTATTCTTCCTTGCATCATCCAACAGCTGTCTGATTGATTGCTCATGGTCCCTTACTATTTTAAAGAAATCTCTGTTTTCATGGTCCTTAACCACAATCCTGTCTTCTATATCTGATATTCTATTTTCAGATTCTCTTAATCTGCTATGCATGCTTTCAATGGAATTTTTAATCTCCTGAATATCTGTCCAGGAATTAAACATAGACATATATCTGCCCACCACAAATGTCATCATTACAAGTTTGTGGCTTTAGGAAATACTTTAATTGCTCTCTTTAGTTTTTTTATGCTTTAAATCTAAAATTTCCTCCCAAATTCTCATGTTTTTAAAAGGTAATTAGATCTTGGGGAGCTATGCTTATCACTGGATTCATACTTTCATGAGTTCAGTAGCTGACGCTAGGAGCTGAAGCCTGCTTGGAGGTGGGTCACTGGGAGCATGACCTGGCAGTGTGTATTTTTGGTTGCCATCTCTCCCTCCTTTCTGCTTCTTGGCTGCCATAAAGTGAGCATTTCTCCACCAAGCTCATCCATCCGCAATGCTATCTCTGCCTTAGAGCCAGCCCACCAGGGACTGACACGTTGATCATAAATAAACCATTCCTCCTTTAAATTGCAGGTGTTAGATATTTTGTCCCAGTGATGGGAAAGTGACTAATGTACAAAACTTGTGCCAGAGAAGAGGGGTCTTTGCTGTGATTGTACCTGACAATGTGATTTAGATTCCCTTGGAAGACGTTTGCAGAAGAAATTTGGAGAGGTTTGAAGATGGTGGCTAGAAAATTCCTGGAATGTGGTATGCCAAGCTTGAAGGTTACTCAGATTGGAGCTACAAGAACAGAGTGCTGACAGGAATGAGATAGTAAGGGCCATGTTTGTGTTGTTTCAGATGAGAATGAAGATTCTATTAGTAACTGGACTAGGGGCCATGTGTGTTACATTCTGGCAAGGAATTTGTCTATATTTTGTCCATACGCTAAGATGTTGGGTGAGACTGAATGTAAAGATGGTGGACTTATTAATCTGGTGGAGGAAATTTCAAGGTAACCCAATGTTCAGACTGTGGTATGAGTACTGCTTGCTGCTTATAGCGAGATCTGTAGTGAGAATTGGGAGAAAAAAATGCAGATATGAAAAATTGTCACTTTCACCATAAAGAAAGCTATGAAGGTTGAGAGCATGGTTGCTGAAAAGATTAGCATTAAAAAGAAAACATGTACTTTTGCAACAAGACAATAGGAAAGATGACTTGAAGACATCATAGAAATTGTTCTTTTTCAGGTTTCTGGGTATAAAAGGGTATAATTCCTTTGAATGACTTTGATTTGAGAAAAGAATCCTAGGGTGCCTGCTTTTTCAGGGTTGCCTAGGGAAGTGTTTCCCTGAGTTTAGCAATTAAGGCACTCAGTTATCACTGTAGCTGTGGTCCAAGGGGGGCAGGCTACTGCTATAGTCAGCATCAGAGCTTGGTGTTATTCCTATGGTGCTGGTTTTTAGACATGCAGAATGCAAGTGTTTTGTCATTGTTGTGGCTTCCACCCAGATTAGAAAGTCCTGTCAAACCAGGCAGTTTATCTCTATGAGGGTGATGGTTGAAGCTATGAGAGTGTAGCCAAGGCTACAATGGGGACCCCAGAAAGCTGGAGACACCAGGAACCTGAGGAAGGCTGCAGACAGTAAGTGGAGTTATCCTGTGACAGAAGGCCATGTGAACTCCAACTGGCTAGGCTGTAGGGACAATCTGCCCAAGCCCTCTTGATCTTACATGTCACTACTTCTTGGCCAAGATATTGGATGTGGAACCACAGGACTTAACGTTTGCCCTGCTGAGTTCCACTTTGCTTTGATCCAACTCATTTTGTCACCACATTCCTCCCTTTGGAAATGGGAATGTTTACCCTGTGCCACTGTAGGCTGGAAGTGTTGAACTTTCACAGCTAAGAGTTTGCCTTGAGTATAAGAGGACACTTGGGATTTGGATTTTTCAGCAGTGTTAGGCTTCATCAATTCTTACAGACAAGCTAAATCCATTTTGTATAATGAAATGTACGTGATTCTTTTGGGGACCAGAGGCAGAATGGTATAGTTTAGGTCTAAAATCCACCCCCCCCCCCGAAATCTCATGTGTTATCGTGTTGATTGGATCATAAGAATGCTATATTTATCAGTGGATTTATCTATCAATGAATTCAGTACCTGAAAGTGCTGTAAGAAGGTAGAGAGGCATCAGCAGAGGTCCTCATCTTCTTGTGCTCTTCTTCTTCTTTCTCTTTATGCTTCCTGGCTGCTAGGAGGTAAGCAGTTTTCCTCTACCAGGCCCTTTCACTATGCCCTTTTTGCCTTGGAGCCATCCTGCCATGTGATGAAACCTTGACCAAAATAAACCTGTACTCCTTTAACTTACAAGTATTGACTAATAATACAGTTTTCCTTTTCAGCAAAATGGTGACAATTACTCTGTCAAACAGAGCGGTTTGCATTCATTTTATTCTCTTTGTTCCTTTTCCTACAGATTCTTTAAAGATCTAAATAGGGTAATGAATGTGAATTTTTTTACCTGTTAGAAACCAAATTATATTAGTTCCAGAGTCATACATCAATTGACTTACTCATTAATTCATCCACATAATACATAATTATTGAGCGCTTACTGTGTGTCCAGCTATATTCCAAATTTTATTCACAGTGGTGAGCGAGGGACCTACTGTC
This sequence comes from Heterocephalus glaber, assembly GCF_000247695.1. Next base: position 13,115,976 of record NW_004624766.1, read on the forward strand.
ATGGAGACCAAAGGGAAGATGGTCAGCACATGTAACGGAAAGACTATTGGGTGGCTACTTTAGTTAGGGTAAAGAAGGGCTACCTCCCTAAGGAGGTAAGCTAAAAGCTAAATAAGGAAGAGATCAGAAACAGATTTAGATTAGCCTTGCTAAACAGTAGGGAGAGCACAGCAGGCAGAGAGAAAGGACCTAAGAAAGATTCTAGTTGGATCTTATCCAAGAACAATGGAAGGACCAGGTAACTGCACATAATAAACAGGAGGGAGAGTGAAAGGAGGTAAGGTTGAAGGCGTGGACAGTGTGGACAGGTAATTGTGTCTCGCGATTAAATTGTGAGAGCTCATAAGTAGTGAGGGTTCATAATGAAGTTCGTCTGAGTTTTTGTCACTTTTATTGGTCTTAAGATGTAGGTGGCAAAAATCACTTACCCAGAGAGAAACTTACTGAGTGTCAATCAAAAATTAAAAAATAAATATGGATGATAAAATAGTAATATTGAATGATTCTATTGGGATTTGGGGAAAATAAGTGAGCATTAAAACCAATGATTCAATCCTATCAGGGTAAAAACTAATAAGGTGCTGGACAAACCCTCAGTCCTTGTCAGCTGTGATCTATGAATGGAAATCTGTGTGTTCACTGACACAGGCTTTTAGGTTACCATTACTATTAAAAATTCCGCTAAACATTACATTCTATTTGGGTAATTCTCCATTACTAAATAAAGGAGTTTTTTTTCTAATTTTAGCATCAATTTTTAATGAGTAAAATAAATTTTTTGTTCTTTCATTGGCCTTTTGCTTTATTTGCATTATTATTTTCTCATTGCCTTTGGTTTCAAAAGTTTTCCTCTGGTGTGCATTTATTGGATATTTTTATTTTCTTAAAATTTTAGTCTCATTTTCAAACCATGAGTATTTCTTTTGTAATCGCTTAGCTATTATCTCTTTAAATATTGCCTCATATATTTTTTGTTTGTTGTACTGCCATAAGAGTAATGTTGAGTTTTTAAATTCTACCCTGAATGTCCCTCAATCTTACCAATAGAAAATATTAAATACTTTAAAAATACTCTTTTGGTGTCGGTCCTTTTTGAGGTCTTTTTCGTATACTAATTCATTTAAAAATCACAACACATTTAGGTAGGTTGTGTTATTATTTCCCTACCCTTATAGATGAAAAAAAGAAAAAAGAAAACTTATGTCTAATTTCCTATTTAACCCTTACATTGAGTTTTTCATTTTGATGGCTGTATTTCTTCATTTTCTCCGTTATTACCATGTTTTTTTCTTATAGATGAAAGCTGCAGTCACCTTTCTTATGCAGACACTGTATTATGTATAATTGATGCCGTTTTGGAAAAAAAATATATTGTGATATATTTTCCATAGTTTTGAAATTAAATGAATTGTATTTTCCTTTTTTTCCTTCTTGTATCCAACTCATAAATCTTTACCCATCCACCGTTAATTCATCATTAGTATGTATTTGAGGTCAGTTCATTCCTTTATATATAATTTTAATTTATTGCATGTGAAACATACATCATAGTCTATCATAGGTATATGTGGTTTGACCAGAATATACCATGAGCATTTAATTAAAGTGAAATTTTTACAGTAAAAGTTGTATTACAATTAGTCCCCCTCAGAATACTCTTGCTCACTTTGAACATGCTCATCTCATTTTTATTACCACTTTCCAAAGCAGTTCTGAAAGTCTGGTCTCCTTACAAGGCATAAGCAAAAATATGGTGAATGCTGCTGCCAGGTATCAAGCTTGTAAAAATACTATGGTCTGTTCCTATCCACATTATTCACTGCAGATCTGACAATGTGTAACTTCTGGCTCTTCCCCAAAGTCAAAATGACCATGAAAGGTAAAGGCTTTAAATGAATTCAGAAAATTAAGGCAATCAGGACAGCACAATTGAAGACAGTCAAGATGAAAGATTTCCAGACCTGCTTCAGAGTGATGGGATTAGTGTATCCAAAAGAAAGTACTCAGAAAGGGATTCATAGTGTTTCTTTTACTATAATAATTCTTTATAAATATAAACTTTCATAATTTCTATCGCATGTTGTATAGCTATGATATTTTATTGTACAAATAAGGATAGCAAACATTACTATGTGGCTTCATCTCTTACAACCACAAAGATAGGGCTTTTTCTTTCAGTTTCAAGGCATATGGGATCTTAAACTATTCATTAGTTACTGATTTTCAATTTTAACCTACTATTAGCAGAAAGTATACTCTGTAAAACAGTATGTTTTTGGAATGTAGTGAGGCTGCCTTTGTGATCCACTTGCAATTGATACTGTGTCTCTCTGTCCAAATGGTTTCTTCAGGGATCACTCACCCATTTCCCCAGCTGCTGAGAACATTGCTTCCTTATGGTTTCCAGCTTGTCCTGGATGGAAATCCCCTTCAGATGCAGGGAAATGCCTTTTGCAAAAATGTGCCCCTTCTCTGGTACAGCCTGAACCCAGGGGCTACAGCCAGTGATGTACAAAGAAAGGGCTCATTTCTTAGTGTGAAAACAGTTTCAGAAATGTTGCCATTAAGGTTGATTGAGCCTCACTTGCAAATCCACAGTGGATCAGCTTCCCCTTGTGCCCGAATCTAGTGTCCTCACACATGTAAAGCTGTTTGTTCCAAGAGCATTTTCCCATTGAGATTCCACATAGAACTCTCCACAAGAGATTGTTTCCTGAGCATCCAGTGTAAGACTTCAGCGCAATGTTAATGTTTGTGACTATGGCACGTGTGTGAAAGAGGACGTATGTTCTGTATTTGCCGATGTAAAGTTCCACAGGCATCTTTTATTTCTACCCGATTCACCTTTATTTTTGTCATCATAACCTATCATTTTCAGAGATGGGTTCTTAAAAGAGTTCGTCTACTATTTTAGTCACTGGAGCAAAATACTGACCGTCTGTAGTTTAAAGGAGGAAAGGTTTGTCTTGGCGCATGGTTCAGTCCATGGTCAGCTGGCTGTGAAGAACAAACAGCACAAGGGGGGCATGGAAGCGGAGAAGCTGCTCCCGCCACAGTGCTAGGCAAGCAGAGAGAAACGGAGGAGCTCTTGGAAGGAAAGGAAATACAGCTTTCCAGGTCATGCCCAGTAACCCGACCTCTTAGCAACAAAACAGTTACAAGTGCCCACAATCCAATCACCACGCAAAAGCCCTGCCTATGATCCCATGAGGCTTTGGGGGGCAATTAGTGAAGGAGAAAGGAAGAGAGAAGAGGAGGTAAATAGAATTAAGACGTGTTATGTACATGAATCAACTCCCAATGATGAGTATAATCATTGTGCACTTAAACATGTATTGATAAAATAAAAAAATTTAAAAAAGAATTATCTATCTTGGTTCTTATTTTTCCCCCATTCTCCTGTTCTCCCTTCAATCCTCCACCCCTCCCTATTTACAAAGGCTTTGTTTCCGATTTTTCCTTTTCTCATGTTTATTCCTTTCTCTTCTTTCCTTCTACCCCTCCCACTTCCCCTTTTCCTTCCCCTTTGGACGTTTTCTTGCTGTTTCACATTATCTGTTGCACATTTTGATCCTCATTTACACCAAAATCAAACATGTAAAAATATGTGTATAGATAACTCCAGGGTATGCTCTAAAAAATATTTCTGACTATAAAAAATTATCTAATCCCAACTGTCAATAATGCCAACATTGAAAAAAACTTAATAAAATTTAATCATGTCTTTATACAACAATGTGAATATTGGACTTAGTGTATATTTTTTTAAAGTTAGGCTTTTAAATTTTGCTATATGTATATTAACAGAGGTTAAAAATAACACAAAAATAAAGAACATAGGATCAAAGATATCCCAACTTTTATTAAAGGTTGAGCAATTATTATGTGACAAAGAATGTACAAGTAGCAGAGTTAATGTAGGGCAGAAACAAAACAATTAGAAGTGGTTATATAAAATGTAGCTGTTTTCAGTAGAGGGCAGAAGCGGCTCCCCGTGGGGGCTGACTGGTGTAGACTGTAGACGAGCACGCTGCTTCTCGTTCTTCAGCAAGAGCCCATGAGCGTCTCAAACTGCAGATACAAGACTTTACTGGTGTCCATTTGTCAATCAACCAATGACATAAGCCCCTCGGTCCCATCCAGGTGGTCGTTCCTGCTTCAGTTTATGAAAGGAAATATTGCATATTTAAGGGGAAACTAAAAAACATACAGCTTTTAAATTCTCTGCCAGATGTTGTTTAATAATATCATCATGCAGGCTTTGAGGAGACGGAATTCTTTCTGCGTTCTGGTGGGTCATCACCCTTAAAAGTGTATAGTTTCATTAATTTTCTTTACGTGGGTGCAGACAGGAACCAAGTGTAAAACCCCACCACCACCACTTGTTGTTTATATGTTCAGACCATCAGATATGGTAAGATGAACCTGAGTTAAAGCTATTGTGAAGAGACAAAGCTATTTTGAATTTTTTTTTTTGGTACCGGGGATCGAACTCAGGTCCTTGCACTTGCGCAGCAGGTGGTGAAACAACTGAGCTAAATCCTGGGCCCTGAAACAAAGCTATTTTGAAGAAATGTTGTTTTGAGTTTTAATTTTCTTGTGTTAATAAAGAGTTAGACATAGTCTCTGGATTAGAACTATCAATTTTGAACCATTTTGGTTTTACTCAGGGAATCCTGGGTCTTTGAAGCTGCACCAAATTCTGTGAATGTGGTGGCCTTGGGGGCTTGACAAGACCTCTTGGGCTCTCCTGGGCAGTGGAGCATATACTGAGTGAGCATTGGGTGGGGTATTGCAAAAGACACACCACTGTAAAGGATTCAGCACAAGCGGCTCAACCACTGTGCTTTTCCTAGCCATCTAACCATGGGTCCACAGAAAGACCAAGGAGGGTGGACAAAATCTATAAGCTGTGCAGCTCAGAGTTGTTTTTAAATCACAAAGTTTGAGCAGCCTACGTCCACATAAGAGGAATAGGGAAGTCAGGCAGTCATGTTAAAGAGCGTGCATATTTTGGAACCACACAGATTTCAGTTTCAATTCTACTTATTTTTCACTTCCAGTAGTAGTGCCTTTCTCCTCTTTATCTCCATATTTCTCATCTGTGTAAGTAAGTTATTTTATTATTGTCAAAACTTATTATATCCTAGCTCAGGCCTAGGGTTCATGGGCCTAACTTCTAATCCAATATGTCATCCCATATACTTCTCACTACATTCCACATCATTTCCCTAAACTGTACCCAGATCAAAATGCTTTCTTCCTATACTTTATCAGCCTTCCTTCTCCTTTATTCATGTTCTAGTTTTCCCTAGATACTCAATGCCTCCTTTTCCCTAACTACCCTTTTAATCTGTCCTCTTTAACTGAATATAGTCCCACGAAGCTTTAAATGTGCTATTCTTACTAATTTGACCTAAACTAAGTAAATCCAGGTTTACCTCAAAGAGGCCCCAATGACATGCCTGACTTCTGGTCTAGCTAAGCATTTGACCAGATTTTTCATCTTTTCTAGAGTCGTGCTATGAGTGCAGTACCAGTGTGCATGGGGTGGGTTTGGGAGGAGGCTTTGTGCCTCAGTGTCCTGACAAGGCTTCTCCTAGCAGTGTATGAGACACATAGACAATTAGAGGGACTCCTACTACAGCAGAAAAAAAAATCTGAAATACTGTGAATGAGGACCACTTTCTGGTGTCTTCATCATTTCATGGAGCTCCATTCAAAGGACACTATGATGGACCTTCCTTTATAAAACAACCTGACATTTTACTCAGTCAGGGCTCCCTCTTCTGATCTGAAGTAGCCTACAGAGGACAGAATGTGTAAGCACACCAAGACAACAGTTGGCGAGATTAGTGGGAACCAAGAGATATTATAACGACTTGTGCATGAAATAGTGTAAGACATAAAAGCTAAAAACTGCTGCCATAAACCAGAGAGACTAGTAAGGATGCTCTTGCTGTAGTGGCTTTAGCATGTATTGTACAGTATAAATCTAAAACTACTTTAGTATTCAGGAACACTTATATTTATGTTATAATTACCCTTTGGCAGTGAAGAGGTAAGAATAAAATGGTGTTTGTAAGGCAGGTATGACAGTGAATGCCTGTAATACCAGCTACTGGGGAGAAAGAGAAAGGTAGATTTCAAGTTCAAGGCCAAACTAGACAACTTCTCAAGACTGTGACACAAAATAAAAATTTAAAAAGGGTTGAAGACAAGGACAATGGTAGAGTAATTGTCTAGCATGAGTAAAACCCTGGGTTTGACCCTAAGTGCCAAACAACAAAAGAAGATGTATTTAAAACATCTTAATTTTTTGTCTCACAAAAGCTGATTATACTTGTGTTACTTGCATGAAGAACCTGCTGGAAGTTGACAAATTGACATTGACAACTGCATGTTCCAATGTCACTGTGAAGCATGACTGTTCAGTTAGATCTAACAACTGTTCTTCACAATTAAATTTGCTAATCTTTAATTTCAAAACTTTTTATATGTATACTACAAAAGTAAGGGAAAGTTAATGTGTTGCCTCCAATAGCAAAACTTTGTGAAGTTTATATCTGTGTCATCAAATACTTGAGAGACAATAAAAAATCACTTAATTCCAATTATATTTCAATTATTTCAACCAACCCACAAAATCAAAGTAAAAGTTTTGGTGTTGCTTTTGAAAAGGATAAAACATCTAATATCACTTTAAATATTACAAATTTTATTATGAGTTCAACATTTAAGAAACTAACATTATTTTAGTGATAATATAGCTACATTGACAGATTGCAAAGTAATGAATGAAAGCAGTGTTCTTTGAGATTTTTGGAACAGAAATCTATTTGGTCTTGGTTGTACTAATAATATAATTCACGTACATATTAAACTAAGTTATTCTATTAGTTCATAAAGAAGTTGTAAGCATGAAGAGTTAAAATTCATATATGCGTATAAATATATACTCATGTACAGGGTGAGAAAGACATATAAAGTGATTAAACTACAAACTTAGATAAAATGTTGATGTGAAATACAAAAACAGTTCTTTAGGATGGCAGACTATACTGGATTTCTATGCCAATCTTCAGCAGCAGGAGCTTTTAAGAACTACAGTAATACCTGAGTTCATGAATGCTTCTGTTTGCAAATAATTAGGTTTGTGAATAATTCAGTTTTTGAATGGAAGTGTTCGGCAAAATGTTGCTCCTATTCATGAACTCCACACCACAAACATGAATGCAGTCATCTTTCCCAGAATCGTGGAATGAAAATTCATGAGCCGAAGTACCACTGTATTTTGTAAATAAATACAAAAAATCTGCTCAAAGTTGATATCTTTTTAATTTCAAATTAATTTGAAATTTAAAAATATTCTTCAAGTGGAACACAATAGTAACAAAATAACATCACCAGTTAAAAGGAAAGAAATGAGCAAATTCAATAATGAGAATTCAAATGATGCACAAATATAATTTTTAAATCCTATAATTGTACTTTGAAGTATCTTAATTTTCAGAACAAGTCTTTTGATGATGCTTTTAATTTCAATTGGATATATTTGTATCCTACCTACCCTGGAATGAAATGGAGAAAGCCTACCATGTAACAAGATGTAGATTTGGTAAAGTGTACCAAAAAAAGGTAAATAGAGAAAACAAATTGGATCATTTTGTCTTGTAAAAGTATGTGAGTAGGAGTACTATAAATAATAACAGAGCAAGAATACAGTGAAAATACTCAGGCTGAAATATCTATAAATTTCAATGCAATAGAAAAATTACTATTGATTTAGAATAACTTGCTCTGAGCCTACCAAGTATTTTTCAAACAATAGAGAGTCAATTGAGAGAATCAGCACTCTCAAGTTGATTAATCCAAAGATTATAGACAATTTTATGAAGACTTTAAAATAAGACTATACTAAAATATATCTTTCATAAAAATACCAGCAACATGCTGTCGGGAGCAATGCTACATAATTTTAGGGTAAAATCATTTGGTTAGCCTAGTTCTCCTGCCTACAGCCCAGCTACGGAATTCTGAGACATAACTCCATTTTGGCCTCCAGTCACAACTGAGACCTCAGTGATCCGGTGATGCTGTGATTCTCCAGTACAAGAAACATCCTGGAAGCTGAAAACATCCTGGGAGGAACAAACATCTACTCAGTTCCTCATTGTTCTTGGACGGTTACCATTTTGTTTACGCGGATGTACTGAACTCTCCGCAAGTCATTTGTTACATTTGTTTCTCCCGATGTACTGAACAAAAGGTGCAGTAAACTGGGGGCGGTCGTCTTTGCTGCCCAGAGCAGCACTGATCAGACCCAAAGTTCAGCTTCTTCTCAGTCTCATTTTTCTACCTTTCCTGTAATTCACCTTGTGCTGCTGTGGCTTGCAGGAGACTAGGACTTAGTGCAGAGGTTCTAGTAATGTCTAGTTTCCCTGTTCCCTACAACATGCTATTAAATGTACGTATATCCAAGAAACTGATCAAAGTTCTGTATGTGAAAATGCACAGGGAATATTTATTAAGCTTATGTTACTTCTTAATGCTCTGACAGTGTAATAAAGGATCAGGTGCTATTTATGTATGTACTTTAACATTCAAATAGTTTTAAAAATATTTACTTTAGAAAATAATTTTAAGCAAAGTAACAGTAATTTGAAGGTTAATAAGCATATATTTCAAATATATAAATAATTTTATTTTTAGAATATTAAGTTCTCAGCAATGTTGTAGGTTGGACATTACTATACACTTTGTGGTCAATCTGCCTGAAAAATCTTCAACTATGTGAAATCCCTGAGGGAAGAAAAAAACAAAGTCCATCATGGTCTTTGTCATCCTGTTTCAAATTTTCAATATGATTTTTTCTCCCTTTTTAAAAATTATAAACATATATTTATTTTAGCCTAGTGCAAAAATGTTCCTCATGTACTCCTCTGTATACTGCTCTGTGTATAATCCAATGAATTTTTATTAACATGTGCACCATTTGATCCCTACCCAGGATATAGGCCATGTCCTTTTCTCAGAAGTTCCCTTCTATCTACATGGTCAAGATAGAAGTCATTAGACAGATAGAAGCTCAGCAAGACAGAAGTCATTAACTTCAGTTCCTGTCTCCGCAGATTAATTTTCTCTGTTCTTGTCATTAAAATAATTTCAACTATACAGCTGTACACTCTTGTATCTGACTTATTCGTCTCAAAATAGTGTTTTTATATTTGTCCATACCCTGTTTATTCTTTTGTATTATGGTATAGTATCTCATTGTATGACTATATCGCTGTTCATTCTCTTGGGACAAACCATTAGATTGCTTTCATTTTAAAGCTATTATAATTAAAGCTACTGTGAACATTTTATACAAGCCTTTTTGTGAACATGCAAACACTTTAATATATCTGGAATCGCAATGACTGTGTTCTAAGGTAGGTTCATAATTAAATTTATCAAAAAGTTCTAGAAAGCTTTCCAAAATATTACAGCTATTTTGGTTTCAAAAGGAATACATAAATTTCATTTGTTCCACTTTCTCTCCAATATTTGGCATCATTCATTTATTTTTAGCCATTTTAATGGAGGTTTGATACTGTAGTTTAATATGCTTTTCTTCAATTATGGCGTCATATATTTTTTCCATTTCCTTATTCCTCATTTGAATATTTACTTTTTGAAGTCTCCATTCAAGTCTGCCCAGTGGGTCTGGAGGTACTGCTTTTCTAAGTGGTCTATCTATAGGAGTGCCATACATTTCAGAGTATTAGTCTTGAGTGACAGCTAACTCCTGCAGCATTCTTAGCCAGAATGCTAAGAGCTTCTTTGACTTTTATAAGGAAAGTGATTTTGAAATGACCAATCCATTTTTGTCTTCTATTTTTGCTTTCTTCAGCCTTTTTTTTTTTTTTTGGCCCGTAAAGCCAAACATCTGCTCAGTTCATTGGAATATTTAATCTATTTTACAGAATGAGGTTTTTTTCTTATTCTAGAATCTCAAATACAAACAAATTAGACTTTAATTTAAATTTGCTGTACATTTGACTTTTGGAAATGCCTAACTTTGGTAATGCCTATCTTCACTGCTGCTAAAGTCACAACGACATCCTCCTATGCTTTCCCTTGGCCTTCGCATTTGTATCTAGGATTTATCTTAAATTAATTTTTGTATATAGTATGGAGTAGATGTCAAAGTTCATTTCTTTTTCTATTGGACAGATAGTAGTTCTAATGACATTTATTGAAAACACTTTCCTTCACCCCATTGAATCTCATTAATGTCTTTATCAAAATAATTGTTTATCTCTTACACCAAAACAGCGAGGGCAAATTACTTTGTTAAACAGTGATTATGCAATTTAGAAAAAAAAAAAAAAGTCCCTTATGAAGACTAGGGAGAACTGCAGGTCACCTTAGGGATATGAGCAAGCTGGACCGCACATTAGCTTCTGCAATTAAAAGCCAACCTCATTGATCAGGTGTCTGCAGTCATCGCTCATCTACACCAGCTACATGCAGGAACATTCAGCTTCTACGTTAATTATATGGCTCTTTTGATCAAAAAAGTTCTTTCCAGGTATATCAGATTATGTGTTTCTAAATGACCTAGACCCAAAAAGCCTCTTGTATTGCTTTTGGATGGCCTGACTTTCCAATTACAATGGAGTATGCTTAGAAATGTTCTGAGCTGACGTGCCTGGATTGATATGGCAGGTGACCTTGGGCATGTAACATATAGGCCCTTGTTCATAATAGTACCGTCCATCAAAGGATGGTTGCTCCAAAACTCCTTGGACTCCAGCCTTTTAGGATTCAGTGGGAGCACTGGGTGCTCTGCCTTGATTAACCGCCTGAGCTTTGTCATTCATTATAGTGTCTGATGGGAGGGAAAGGACCGATGTGCTTTTTGTCCCTTACTCTTTTTATTCAACTACCCAATCCAATTAACTCCAATTAAAATTTGCAGATTTAATTAGTTTATCTGATGGCTTTTTTAAAAAACCTCATAAATGTAAATCTTTGGCTTCCCATTTACCACTTGGCAGTTGTCATGCCCCTTCTATGTGAGTGCCTCTCATACATTTGTGCCACCTCTGATTCATGATTCTTTGTTCCTGTCTATCGATTGCATTTTCCCCCCTTTCTACTGATACTGATAACAACTTGCTTAGACAGAGTTGCAGGCAAGTCACAAAGATCTTAAGTTACCTCAAAAGCCATTGCATTCATGGGAGTACTAAGCATTTTGAAATCAGTCAACACCCCAGAGCCTTATTTTTAACACTGTAGCATGTCCTGTCTCACTCCCCCATGACCTGGTGTGGCTCACCCCCGAATCACATGTTCTGAGGATCATGGGGACTCCCCTTACATCCAGATATGTTTTTCACTCAGCACATGTTCACTGTTGCTTGGTTTTCTAAATAGTGTTGTTATTTGAGACAGGATCTCACCATACAGTTCAGGCTGGCCTTGAACTCATGGCGACCCTCCCACCTCATCTTCCTGAGTGCTGGGATTACAGGAATGCAACCATCATGCCTGATATTTTTTCTTTCATTGTGCTTTTGTACCTCAAGATTAATTTAAGAGGAATCTAAGTTCCATAGGGCGAAGATGATTGTTTGTTTTTTAATTTAAATTAAAACTAGAAATTCCATTTGACTAGATAGTCCCTTTTTAGGTATCTTCCTCAAAAGAGTTTAAGACATCATGTGACAGTGATCTGTGTTTATCTGTGTTTACAGCAGCACTACTCTTAATAGCAGAAGCTTGGAAAGAGCCTATATATGTATCACAGATGAATGGATAAAGAAAATCTGGTATTTATACATAATGGAATACAATTAACTTTTTAAACTTTCATATGCCCAGCAACTAAAATAATGCTAGAAATTGATAGTTGCTTAAGTGTTCACTGAATGAATTAATAATTTATAAATTCTAAAATGAATGAATAAATTAGAAAAACGTATTTGATTTTACTGTTATTTTACTGAACTCTAGTCCTCTATTAATGAGGATTTATTACTATAAAGCAGATCTTGAGTACTTCCCATGTGCCAGCTGTCATGTTAAGTGTTTTAATGGGCATTATTTCCTCTACTGCTCAAAACAATTATATGAGAGAATAACTATTTCATTTTTAATTATTAAATTCAGATTTAGAAAATACAAATAACATCAAAATATCTAAATTAGCAAGTGACAGAATCAGAATTGCGACTAAATTAAAAACAACAGAAAAATGTAGACATTAGAAGAAGAATAAAAAATAATCCACCACCATAAAAAATACTATGAAAATAGTACCATTATTCCAAATAGCATCATTATTCCAAATAGCTGCCATTCATATTCCTGAAAAGTGGCTCAGCATTAGCAAGAGCCACCCAAACTTCCTCCAAATTGCCCCCTGCCCATTGACCCGCCCACAGGCCTCTCTCTCCAACATAGAAGAGGGCACACTGCTAGTCATTTCCTCTTCCCTCATCATGGAAGGAAAATGCAATGTTCCAAGCTTTACACGAATTATTCTTTTTTTGAATCCTTTCCTCATTGTATGCTCATCCACCCACAGGGTTCAGTTCCAGCTATGTATTCTTCCAGATATTAGTGTGTGAGAAACAATCCACAGTATTCTACTCCACCTCCTGCCTTCTGTATGCCGACTCACTGAGCACATCCAGGCGTCTCACAAAGGACGACTGGGGACAGGGGGGATCAAGCCACACTGTGCTCCCGCTGCCTTCCAGGTGACCAGCGTCACTCACTCGCATGAGCTCTTGTTTCTTTGGAAGAAGAACAGCTTCCCAAAAGATAGGAAACTCATATCCTTCAATTTTCATGTCCACAATCTCCTACCCTGGGCTAATATTTCCATACCACAAAAATTATTCATGAACACGAATAAAGTGATTGCCAGTATTTTCTATTCCTGGGAATATTTTAAATCCTAGTATTTTGAGCCCTACTTTGAAGATTACATTTTATTCAGGGTATTTCACCATTTCTTCCATCTGCTTTCAGAATTCTGTCATTACTGAAGAGAATGGTTGACTGTATGATTTCCTTCACCTAAAAGAGATCTTTCATCTTCCTGTAAATAAGCCATTCCATGTTATGCTATCCTCTTTGCTTTATTCACAGCAAGTAATCCTCACCTATACAAAGTTTTGCACAAATTGTCCACTCAACATTTCACACGCTACATTTTAATATATAATAATGTATATGCACTGCTTTGCTTTTAAAGCAAATGTTACACATCACTTAAAATGCCATGGCTGGCCCGACACTGAAGGATTTGCCTGGAATTTGCATATTTTAGCAACCTGTTACAGATCACATCCTAAAGAGCACGTATCCTCCCTGGGGACATCTGAACATCAGAGAAATCACTCCCCTGTAGCACTTTTGAACATAGCTTCCCACACTTTCCTTAGACAAAAGCTTTAATAAGGCAAACACAAGTAACCAAAAATGCACAGCTCTCATCTCCCCATCCTCAAAATTGTTCAGTGGCAACGGTGTTGCTAGGTCGTTTATGTTGGCATTATTTCATGAGCTATTACATTTCATTTTCGGAAAAAAAGCCAACCTTACTGAACAAAGCGCACACAGACCACCAACTTGTCTGGAAGTCTCCTTCCACGGTGGTCACTGTGATCCTCTTTATATCCTTTCTGTATGTCCAGATGGGATGCCTTGGCCTCCATTTTAATTTTTTATATTTATTTATTTATTTATTTATTTATTATACCGGGGATCAAATTCGGGACCTTAAGCCTGCAAGGCAGGCATGGTGCCATTGAGCTAAATCTCTGGCCCTTTCCATTTTAATTTTTATTTATTCTGTTTCTTTCACAGTGCTAGTAATCAGTCCTAGAGCCTTGTGGAGAACAGGTAAGCACTCTACCCCTGAATTACATCCCAGCCCAGATGCTCTTGTTTTTAGAGAACTAAAGAAGTAAAACACGCAATTTAGCGAGTAAGGTGCATTAGAAAGAGATGTCTGAGGATCCATGTGCAATTCTCTTCTATTACTATGACCCACACCTTCTTTGTCATCCAGTGTGTGTGTGTGTGTGTGTGTGTGTGTGTGTGCGCGCGTAATTGCACCTACTACTTAGCATTCAGTTATTCTTAACAAGGAGTTGAGTCTGGAGATGCAGCTTAGTCAGTGGTAGAGCACTTACCTAGCATGTACACAGTCTTAGGGTTTGATCTCAGCAGTGCAAAAACAAAACAAGAAGTAAATTTGATCTCCTTCTTAAAAAAAAAAGAGAAGAAAAAAAACTCTGGAAGCATCTAGTGCCTTAGTCCCTAAATCTCAGCCAGACCAGTAAATAATTCATTGTTTCTTAACTAATAATTAAACATATATTCACCCTTCTGAGTATCCCTGATGCATTTTTTATGTCATGAAAGCAAACACTCAAGTTTTCAAAGTGAAATTTCACTAAAGATGTGTGAGAAGAGAGATGTAAGTCACAAAAATGACAAGAAAAAGGAAAGCAAGTGGACCTTTGCTCTATTTCCATAGCATTTTTGTCAGCCCTCTATCTAACACTTAGTGTATTGAACTATAAACACTATGACTCCATGGCTTGCCCATGGTGATTGATAAATGAGGAATGAGCAGATGATACGAATTCCGTGGAGCACTGAAAGTCTCATGCTGGCACTAGTGCATGAAATGAGTTCTAATGAACTAAGAATCATGTAAGCAGATTCAGAGAGGGAAAAGAATAAGACACAGAAGATGGAACAAATTGGGCTCAATAGTAGAATCATTAGTCTAGGCAGAGAGATAGGAATGATCTTTGAAGCTCCTCTCTCTTGCTCAAGTTAATCAAGTGCTGCATTACTTTCTGGTGGTCAGAATAACTTATCTTTTCTCCTATTTCCCACCCCAAATTTTCTAGTGAATGACTCAGGTCTTTTGAGTTCTTGGTGACTGTTAATTATATGAATGTTAAAAAGCAATGTGAATAAATAAAAGAAAAATCAAGAAGGAGGCATTTATCACAACTCAATTAAAAGTCTCATTTATTAGAAAATAAAGCTATCCCATTAAAATGGCTTCATTATAATTAAGAAAATGTGTATACCTGGGAAAGCCCTATGCAGATAACTTTGGAAATGGTGAATGATCTGTGACACTTGCAAATGCCAAAAAAAATTCTCGTACGAAAATATCACCTGGAATGATATCATTTAGAATTAAGTAATGGACACAAAATCGAATAAGAACATGATCTTACTGAAATAAATCTCTCCATTTTGCAGGAAGATTTCTTCTGGTACCTATCATTTATTATGTTTTTGCTTCTATTTTAGTTTAAATGCAGCACCAGAAGACCGGCTGGCCACAGTCTGTTACTCTACGTGGGCCGTCAATGTCTTCAGCAACAGTGACACGGCCAATCATTTTAGCAGTCGCCCATGTCCTCAAGGGTTCTCCGAGCACCCCCAGCTTCGAGACTGAGGGGTGAGCTTAATATTCCCTTTCAGGGCTCTTCATGTGATGCTGTTGTCAAGGTATCTTGTCTCCTAGGGAATTTCCGGATACCCTGACAGTCCCATGGCCCCTCCCCCTGCTCGCCTCGGTCTTCTGAGCACGCTCTACTTAGGCAGGGAGATCTCTTCAGCGGGGCTCAGAAGATGCTGCTCTCTCACGTCTTGCTCTTCATCCACACGGATGCAGCCTTGCTTCTCTCTCTCCTCGCTCTCTCTGTCCACCTCTGCTATTATCTCAGCCTCTTAGTTGTCTCTTTCATTCCCTGGGAGAAGTTGCGTGTGTGATTCTGAGTGTGTGTGTGTGTGTGTGTGTGTGTGTGTGTAGCATGTTACACCTCTCCTTGGAGAAGGGAATGTGTATTGGGTGTATTTTACATGTAAAGCATATTAAATTTAACAAGTAAATTCATTTGTGGGAAAATGGACAATTATTGCTCTGGTCCCACCATTGATTTATTTATTCATTCAGCAACTTAACCTCTAGTTCCTTTGGTGTGCACTAGGATTACTAATAGAGGCCAAGATAGAAGCAATCCCTGTCAATAGAAAGCCTATAGTCCAAATTTACACTCAAATATATGAAATCTGAAACTTCCCTTTCACTCGGAACCCTAGAGTAGGTTTGCTTCCATTAGAATAGATCTGCAAACGAAACTTACTCTAAATCTCCCTCACTCTCCCCATATTTTAGGTAAACCCCTTGATTATTTGTACATTGAGAATATATAGGGGTCAAAAATGTTAAATAACTTCACAAAATGACTTTAAGTTGTTGGGATTAGTAATAAAAGTTGTATTAATCAGCAATAACATGGTATTTATGGGAGTACAGATATCTCATGGAATTGCTAATATGTGAAATAAATGTGGGTATGTGTATGTGATATCTAGCATGTATCAGATGTTCAAATATGTTGACCAAGAAATGTTGACACATTTTCTCTTCTTATTAGGAAAAAGTCATTTTAAGTGTATTAAATATCTTAAATCAATGTAAAACTATTGTGTTTCATCAAGTTACAGTCTTTATATGTCACTACATAGAGTGTTCTCTATAAATAAGGCTTTACAATTATTGCAGACTTATAAAAATTTGTATTAAAATTCAAATCAGTTTTCCTTGTCGATATTATTGACCAATAAAGTTGGAGAATATCCAATGATGCTGTATTCCCTGCACACTATTTCAATCAACCCTATGGTTTCTAACAAAAGACAGAAGTAAAGAAGCAATATACTTGAGTGCACTTGTGGGAGCTTCAAATGTCTAGACCCAAGGTTACTGGAAAACATTTCTTACAGTTTCCAGACACAAGAGTGAGACTTTAAATTCTCCAGTTTGCTTTTTTATTAGAGGCTTCAGAATTCATTACATAGACTTCTCTTGACTTTAACCGATACTGCTTCAGTTGCTCATTGTGAGGTAGGTGCGCTGTGATACCTGTTAATCCATGGTCTGTGTTTGTCTGAGGTTTCATAATCTCGTGGCACCTCTTTGGGTCCTGAATGTTTCTCCTGTCCTGTAGCACGGACCTGTTCTCTCATCAAAGAGTGAGAGACTTTGACCTCCACGTTTAGCACATGGTGTAGCCTGTCTTCATGACAGCTGAAGTCTCCTAATCTCATTCCCAAAGAATCATGTGGCTTGGCACTCTACAGGTATGCATCATGTTTTACAAGGTCTGTGGCTGCCAGTAGTGACACAGCTAGAAATGATCTAACACTTGTGCTGGTCTTCAGGTGTCCATCATGGCTTGGCAATGTTGGCCATGGGCAAGAATTCAAACAGAGAACAAAAGGGCATTTTGCCAGGTCAGCAGATGGACATGCCGAGTAGCCAAGGGCCTCTGTGGCAAGCACCATGGACAGAGCATGCAGCCCGCAACAATCCATTGGCTCCTTATCTGTTGCTTAGAAACCTCAGGCTCAGAAACACTGTCCTTTCCAATTGTGATTTGAGCTGAGGACATTAACATCAGAAGAAACAGGATCTATGGCTGCCACGGACAAGTGTTGGGCAGCAGGAGGCCAGCTGGACCTCGAAAGTTGCCAACAAAGCTTTCAATGAAATCTGCACTTGGGATGAGAATTGCTTCTCCTGGAGATAAGTCAGCAAATGCAGTCTGGTTGTCAGAGCTGAGAGGTGAGGAATAAAGATGCATTGCTGCATGTAGACAGGAATGACCAGAGTAGATCCCGCACTGGAAAGACAGATGGTCTGTACTGAACTAGGGTAGAAAGAATAGAAAAACAAACGTGAGAAAGAGACTCTGAATCCATTCATCAAAGAACCTACAGAATTGCAATAGGGGGTCACATCGTGGGCTTGAGCTCAGAGATCACATTATCTAATTCCAATCCCAGCACTCTACTTACTGGCTTTGTAAGAAGCTACTAAACTCTCTAAACCTCAATTTCCTCTTTGGAATATGGGCATCATAATAGTACTTTAGGTGGTAATTGGGAAGATTAAATGATTTAGTGCGCACAGAGCATCCACCACAGTGTCTGTCACACTCTCAACACCACACAAATGTCAGCTGTCGTAGTCACACTGGAAGGGTGGGTTATCTCAGTCAAGCGTAAGGCAGATTGTGTTGCAACTGCAGAAAACTATACCCTTTGTGCCAAACTGGCTTAACTTTTTACCTCAATCTCCTATGTTATTGTACCAAAATCCCCCAATAGGACTATTGTTATCTCATTGTGAGTTTCTCTGTACATCACAAACCATCCTGTACATACTCCCAGCTCCTATAAACCAAAAGAAAAAAAACATGGAGCCAGATCACTTAAGCATCAATCTTCAGTCCATTGTTTGTCCATTGCTTCTTCGTTATATGAATTTCTGGATGTCTAACACATCCATGTACATCTATCCTAGGGCTTCAGCTACCTCCTGCAGAAAGATCTGAAGTCCAAACCCATGCTCAGAGACAAGCTGTTAACCAGTAGTGTATTCCCATCAATCTCTGGATGTTCCACAAGATCTTCAAAGTTTATGTACACATGAGAGCTTAATATGTGTAAATGAATAAATCCCAAGTGTTTATCCAGAGTACCATCTTCTCTCCTAAATGGGATCCTTAAATGACAAATTCGCCTATTCCATGTAATACTTGATTACACATTTCAAGATAAGATTTCCAATTTTCAGCTCATAATTTTACTTGATTGACCTGTGACTTCATTTTTCCTCATGGAAACAAATGCAGCATTATTTACCTGTGATGTTGTCCAAAAGCCATAGGAGACATCGACTCCTTACAGTTTTGTGTCCTATACCCACTCCATTAACAAATCCCATTTACTCTACTAGGGATTATATCAGAAATCCTACTACATCTCACAATGACCATTATAATCTAAAAATTTCATCCCTCTCTTGGACTAATAGAATAGCCTATCCATGTTTTTCCTGTTTTTTTAAATATTCATTTTAATGATTCCTTCATTAGCTTATTATCCATTCCTTCTTTGCATTTTCTCTTCACTCATTGCTTCAGGGTTTAGAGTATCCCACTGCATATGTCTGACAGCACTTCACGACAACAACAATTTGTCTTTTTCTTTTTCACTTCCGTTGTGATATTATCTTACAGTTCATGTTTTTATAGTTATAAACTTCACGTCCTACCATTTTTTGGTTGAAACATCCAACTACTTTTACATAAATTAGAACAAGAAAAGAACGTTTTATTTTATTCTCACATAATGATCGTAGATTGTGATCTTTTTCTTTCTGTCTATCCAAATATCCATCTGATATTAATTTTCCTACTCTGAAGAACTTCATTTAAAGCTTTTTGAGTGTAGGTTTGCTGGTAAGAAATTATCTCAGCTTCTACTTGTCTAAAAATGACTTTATTGCATGTTATTTTATAAAGATTACCTTACATAGTATAGAATTCTAGGCTGACAGCTCTTTTTTAGCACATTAAAAATGTCATTCTACATCTTTATCAGGTTGTGACTCTAAGTTTTGTATATGATGTGCTATTTTTCTCTAGCTGCTTTTAAGCTGTTGCAGCTTTCAGCAACTTAATTATGGGTGCCTTAGTGAAGTTTTCTTTAAGTATAGTCAGCTTGGGAATCATTTGGCTACATTAATATATGAGTTGACAATTTTCATTAATATAGTTGGAAATTTTAAAGCAATTATTTGTGCAAAATTTGACAGAATTATACAATTTTTAAAGAAAAGGATGTAAGTTTGGTTCCTGTTGTTTTATCATGGCTAGAAGCAGAAAAACCGAAGTGATTCTTTTAAAATGAAAATTAGACCTTGTCACTATCCTGCCTAAAGGGTTCCAATAGTTTCTCAACTCACTCAGTGAAACCCTGCAAATTGTTCTCCCTAAGAGGATTCCACAATCAAACAAGTTTAAGGCTTCATACTAGCACTTCCTCTTAGAGATTCATAATACTCATCACTCTACCAAAGGCTGTGAGAAGTCTGACTGTTAAAAATGTAATGCCTTCCAAGCTTGTATGAACACAATTATTTAAATTAGTAGTTTCCCCAACATAACATAGGATATTCTATTTGGGAGTCTTCAGAATTTAGGTAAAATGCAAAGCATGGACATGGAAAATATTCTCCAAGGAGACTGAGAAGCCAGATAGTAAGATGGAATTAAAATACTATCATGCAATTTCATTTCCATTAAATTGAAAGTTGGCATGCTCTAACTAAAGGAAGTTGAGGACAACAATTTGGAAACAGAAAAGAACAGTATGGAGAAGAATATCTCTGTCCTAGGGGCATTCCAACCACACCTATCTGTTTTGAAGAAAGTTAAAAGGAAGCAGCTGTTCTGGGTCAGGGAAGCAGTACTGCAAAGTGTTTAGGAGCCCAGTCCCTCAGTGTGTGACATTAGGCAGGTCTCTTAAGCTCTTTAAGCCTAATTACCTCACCTACAAAATGTGAAAAAGAGGAATTCCTAAGAGAGAAAGCTATAGCCAGAAAGCAGCGAGATAATGGGTCTAAAGCACCTCACATCATTTCATCATACAGTAAATTTTTATCATTATTAACTTGTGACTTACTTTTCACAAAGAAAACAAAAGACACAGAAGAAAGAAAAATCCATGCATTTACAGATAGGAACTTTTTTCCTTGCAAAGAAATGTGTATGAAAGTAACCATAAAATTAAAATAAAGAACAATTTCTGTGCTAGATATATATATACATGGAAATCTTAGTAGTCGAGTATTCTGCATTCATTTTGGATTTGTAAAGAGGTCACTTTATTTTCTGTAGATCTTGGTTTATTCCTCTAATAGATGGAATAAAGACATGCTCTTACCTACAATGGTGAAAAGATCAAAGGACACAGAGGTTGTGAAGTCTATGACCAGCTATGCACATCACGTATTGAAATGTTAGATGATCATTTTATTAATGAAAGCCTTATAGCCAGAAAAAAGCACCAATGTCTTGTCCAATCTCCACAAGAACTTCTGTTGCCATGTTTATATCAAATAAGTAGAAAGCCAGTGCAGAAAGATGACCAATAGTTAGGCAAGAACTTGCGGGATATACTAAAAGAACCAGGGGTAGCATTTAAGATTTTTAGCCTCATGTCCAATTCTCTCTCCCTGTTCAGGGCCAGAACTGTTACAGTCATTTCTGTCTTTTCTCGATCGGGATCCATGATGACACTTTACATTCTGGTCATGAGAAAGCCCCCTCTCTATTTCTGTCTGGCAGTTTTCCTGTTAGCTGTGGAACCCAAACCATTTCATGCATATCTCCCTGGAGGTCAATGATATTGGCATTTTCTGCCTGATTTGGCGATGCTTCATCCACAGGCCACAGTAAATCTGACTTAGGCACATTCTCCATATCACTAATAATTCTGGCTTCAGCAGAAGCATCTATCATGCCAGTAAAACAAAGTGAAAAAAAAGAATCCAGATTCTGAGATTCAAATGTGCTGTACAGTTTTGAGACTTTTTTTAGCTAGAATGAAGTAAACACCAAAGTAACTTGGAAGCAATTTTTTAAACATACTGGAGCAAATCCCACCCAAATAGATATTTGTACCACCTACATACCCAGTTGAACCAGTTGTGTATACGTAATCGCAAAAGTGCCTGTTTTATGGTGCAAGAGGTGAAAGGAAGAACATATTAGCATAAGTCTTAATGAGAAAGTCCATAGACTTCTTTTATTTTTTTATTAGTTCATGTTTGCCATACATAATGTTCACATTCATCACGGGGAGTTAGTACCTGTACATAATATCTTAGTTCTTTTTTCCATTCCCCTTTCCTTGAAGTAAGCACAGGACTTTGCCTTGGAATTTAGTGGCAAGTCAGTGAAACCCAAACCTAGGAAGACAATAGCCCCATTTCTAGGCCAGCACACTGTAAGACCCTTGGACACTCATGGCCTCAGGCGAATGGACTTACATTCTGAAAAGCATCACCTGTAGTGGGCTGCAGCAACCCTGGGCCATGAGCACATCGCAGTACCACGAGCCTTGAGTCTGTCCCCATTGTACACCATTCTTGGTGGGTTATGTGCTCTGTGTATGATCCAGCATCACAGTGTTGGTGCCCATAGGATCCCATCTTTCCCTAACTCCAGGCAGCACACCAGGAAGAGTCGCTGTTCACTAGGGGAAAAGAGGGAGAAGTGGAGACATAGAGACCTAGGGTTGGTCACTCAGCAGTGAGAACCAGTGCTGGGCACAATCCTCTAGTAGGCACTTTCCCACAAGCTCCATCTCAATTTCCACATGTGTAAGCCTGTATATTCTCTTTCTATTGTCAGGAATTTGAATTGAGTTTGTGTGGTGTTTAGCTAAAATAGGGCTAGCACTGCATATAGTGGGGTCTTGTATAATCACATTTTACAGTGTGAAACAAAATATAAACCAAATTCCTTCTAATACTTTTTTTTTGGTGGGGGAGGGGTACTGGGGATCAAACCAGGGACCTTGCACTTGCAAGGCAGGCAGGAGGACCACTGAGCTAAATCCCCAGCCCTTTCTTATACTCTTTTGACTAAAGGACAGGATTTTTTTTTTAATCTAGGAATACTAGACAGAGATCAACTTTAAATTGTGGTCATTTTAGTCACTTAAAAAGGTTGAATTCCCTTTAAAGGAACAATGAAGACAAACTTGCAGGAAACACAGCAGAGACACATAATGAAATATTGACCCTCTCATTGTTCAAGGGGTGATCAAACTCCTCTTTCTACAGTTATAACCAGCTATGATTAAAGTTCATAAAAGGTTATTTCATCAATAACATTTTTTGTATGTAAGCAGAGGCCAAGTCAAAATTACTTTGCTGTAGAAGTGAGGCAGAGTAATACTTTCACATTGTTAATCAATGGTTTTCCAAGATTTTTCTTCTTACTCCATCTCTTCTAATCAGAACAACTGGGCATCATGTTTGAAAAGAATGGGCTTATCCAGAAGACTGTAATTCTCTTTGGGGGTTTTGTATTACAGAATTCTAGGTAGAAGAGATTTGGAGGGAGTTTGGAGAGCTAAGGAATAGGTGAGATTCTTAGAAGATGACCTGGGAGGAGAACCTGTGATTCCTGTAAGACAGATAACAGTCAGGAAACAGAAGTTCCTGTGGCCTGAGCTCAGGAAGTTAGCTCCTGTCCTGGGGGAAAGGGAAGGCCCTTGAACAGATTGAAATTTTAGTTTCTGTCATCCTGAGAATAAGGTTTAAATTGACTAATCAATTAAGAATCATGAATCAATCAAGAATCATGTTTTTTTTTCTTATGCACTACAGTTTGTGAGTGCACAGATTCAACTTTACTATCAAACATTTCTAAATATTTTTCAAGATATAAAAAATAACTAATCAAATGTTTAATAACATTCATTTAATGTTTACATTTGAGATTATGGGTCAATAAACTTCAGGTGTTGTGCTACGAAATTGAGTTTTGTTGTCAGCAATCAGCATTTACTCCACATTGGCTATGACCTCTATGCCCACTGTGTTTCTTAGCTTCTCCCTAAGGAGGTTTTCTCTTTGCATTAGCACAGAATCCTCTATCCAGGACCAATTCACACACAAGGTGAGCAGTTACTACTCACAAATAAGGCTGGGCTAAAGAAGGCATCTTAGTTTCTTTTCTCATTGCTAAGACAAAATACCTGACACCCAAATGTTAAAAGAAAAACTTATTTCAGCTCATAGTTTGTAGAGGTTTCAGTTCGTAACTGGCTGGCTCCAAGGCATGGTAGCATGGCAGAAGGGCATCACAGAGGAGAAATAGTCCATGGCAGGGTAGGCAGAAAGCAGCAAGCAGCAGCAGAAGTGAGCCCTCTTTCCCTTTTATCCCACACAGGCTATAAACCTTTTGGGTGGTGCCATCCACACCCAGGGTGGGGGCTTCTGTCTGCAATAAATCCATTCAGCCACACCCAGAACTATTCCAGTCTCAATCAATGGACTAATTTAGTACCACACACCCTTAATCCCAGTATCAAACACCCTAGATCCAGCCATCTCTGCAAAGCCCCATTTGAGAGTGCATGAGCCTTTAGAGGTACATCTAGATACCATCAATAGCAGAAGGTGACCAGCCTAGTATCCCTACCTTAAGACCCTTAGATCCAGACCCACCTTCTCTGGCAGTCAACAGAGTTCCTGTGTGTATAACATGAGGTACTGAACATAGGGAAAAGCAATTTCCCATGGTCTAGATTTTCCTTGTCTGCACTTTGTTTCATGAAACAATAATGACACAATGTGTTTCATTTTTATAAATAGAGTAATATTTATTGAATAAAAAAAACACATCGGGAGGCATGCTAGCTCTTTTACATAGGTTACCTCATTTAATATTCACAACAACTGTGGCTGGGAGGTCTTACTGTCCCCAACTTCAAATGAAGAATATAAAGCTTAGAAGGTTTAGTGACTGCTCTTAGATGATACTGCTGAACCAGGAAAAAAAAAGAGAATAAAGTAAAATTATCTCAGCTTTGAGGATTGTGTATGTTGATAACATACCCCTCCAAATATGAACCACATTAAAAGGCCCGTATGAGTTAGTGTTAAATGAAAATTCACCAAGTGATGTCCACAGCCTATATTTGACCAGTGCTCACCCTTGGTGTTCCTTTGGTCAAGATTCCTCTGACCCCTATTTATTCAGACAACTAAGTTTACTCTTGTTCAGAGCTAAAGTAAATATCACTTCCTAAGAAAGTCTGACCTTAGTCACCTTATCTAAAGTAGAAAATAGCCCCTATTACATCAGGGTACTTGTTTGTGCTTACCATTTCTTGAACTGATCTTCTTTCTCTCTCGCTTTTTAAATCTCGCTTGTTATCTCCTCTAACTAGAAATTCTCCTTCTTCAATGGCAGGGGTTTTACTACCACTCTGAGCACAGCATCTCAACTCTCGCACTCCTCAAAATCTTCCTGCAACACTCAGTAAGACACCAAGTCCTCACCCAGTGTGGCCTCTGGTGGCCTCTCCTTCCATCCTGTTTGAATCACTGTCCCCAAACCTCTGCTGTGGAACAGGCTCGGAGTCTGTAGCCTGGTAGTTCCTCCGCCTGGAGAGGATTCATCTACACATCCTCAGCTCACTCTGCCTAACGGGTTAGAATAGTCAAGAAGGAACATAATCAATATGCACTTTTAGATTAAGCCCAATTCACTTGACAAGCCTTTATACAAGACTAATTAATTATTTGATTCTCCTACCTCCAAGTATACATGCTTTCATACAAAGAAGTAAAAAAAAAAAATCACTCATCTTTCCATTTCCAAAGAAACCAAAGTAGATTTAATTTACCCTCTGCTGGTCAAAGATTTAAATGATTCATTTGCTCTTAATTTTTTTTTACCATTCTACATTCATTTCTACAAGTTGATACTTATTTATTTAGTGGTTTATTATTTATTACCTTACTTTTTTATTTAACGTGCATTTTTATATACCTACTAAGTTTTCGGTGATGAGGATACAAGTGAGAAAGACCCAGTTTCTGTCTGCACACACTTCACAGTTGAGTTGGAGACCTTCCTGTAGATTAGTAAGAGGGAAACTGACATATGCCAGCCCACTGGTCTCATGGAGACTCTCCAGTAAACTATCAAGACACTAATCCTAGGGGTTATAAAACTAAAAGGAGTATTCTGGAATTTAATATTTAGAGGGCCAGTATAGCAAAAGAAAGACAACCTACACACTAATGAACTTTTGAGTCCATATCACACAGCATGCTTATATTTATATTTGTATCTCAGTAACAGAAATGTTAGTGTGCTCCATACTTATTTATTTCTGTGCTTAAAGGTTACCAAAATGATTGCATGATTCATACCTTTGATGAACTCCAGGGAAAAGAGTAGGAAAGGTGGGATCCAAATATGGTATTTGTGATACTTTAAGATAAATGGTAAGTCTCTCTCCTCTTTCCACTCACTGCCCCATCCCAGTACAACAAAACCTCCTGAGTATAAAGAATCTAAAGATAGCAGAAAAAGGAACAAAGAACAGACCACAGGAAACACTAGCACATAATTTTCACTCAATTATAATTTGTTATCCCAAAGTTGCATTTCATGTCAATAAGGGATGATGCTAAGTGGAACGTGTTCAGGAATCCACTAAGTCCACTGGGTGATGGAAATAAAGAGGAAGAAACGTTCAGTTCTACTGAGGTAAAGGAAGAAATAGACTTAAAAACTCTGGACTGTGGAGCTTCTGTAAAATATGAATTTACTGCCAAGTGAAATTTTCTGTGTGACATTTTGCTTTAAAATTCTTCCATATAAATAGGAAGATAATGCATATAGATGTGTTTATGGGTGCATGTGCCGTGCATGTTTATGTGTGGGAATTAACTTTAGTTTATTCTCTAGGGACAGTTAGTGTTTGAAGTGTGACAATCAAGAATCCACATTCCATCACTTTATACACTTTGAATATGTACAGTTCTTATTCTTCAACCTCATTCCAAAGTGACTCTGATAGCATTGCACACATTTACTTTAAATCTAATTCCGTATGGTGGTAATTTTCAAAATGAAAGTTAATTTACCATCATTGATATAAATAAGTAATGTTCAGGACTATTTGGCAAGAAATATTTTCCAAACTCTAATGCCTTTTTTATGAGCCATATAGAAAAATCTACAATGCTATTGAACACCTTTCTGGTATTGTTTCCACTAGAACTTGTTTAGAAACTAAGTCCTCCTATCTTCATAAATGGTTCCAGCTCTTCACCCAGCTAAAGGTAGCTGACCTGGGGTACATCTCAGAGAGAATCATGCAAACGTGGAAACAAGTTTGGAGTGGCTGAGGTCAGAGTGGGTTTTCCAGTATAGAAATGAAAAATTTGTGCCTGTTCAGTAATTAATGCTCGAGTGCTATGGAAATTAGGTAGGAGTCTCACTGTCTTATTACATCTCATGACAGTGTGGTTGCAATGTCTATTGACTCTAACTTCCAATGGCCACCTGTACTGCCTGATTGACTTAGGCCAGATCACAGCAGGGCTTCCCCTGGGAGAAAGCCCATTGTCTTTCTTTGATCTATTTCAAATACTAAGCCTGGGGTATTACAGCTGCAACAACAACAACAAAAATCTTCCCACTCATAGCATGTTGTATATTTTCACCAATTATGTTTAGAGCTACACTCAAGAATAAATGATGCACACCATCAGCCAATAAGTCAGCTTTGAAGAACCCATATTCCTTGAACCAGTCTGGGGTGCAATAGAAGTAACATAATCTACATGCAATGTATCTCAACTATTATTCAAGGAAACCTAGAGCAAAACCTATTGCAAAACTGACCTGACTGGTATTGGAAGAAGTGAGTGTATGAGGAGAGATTCTTTTAATTATCCGGTAGAAGAAGGATAAACCTACCCACAGTTATGTCTACATGTAGTCTCAGAGGAGCATATTTTTGGTCAAAAGCTTCTATAGAATAAACTTTATCTATTTATTATACCAATTTCTGGGCCCTAGTATTGGATTTTAAAAAATTGAAATGATAAGGAAAAAAATGAAATGATCTTTTGTAGCACCTTAAATCTTCATGAAGTTTATCTGCTTCAAAAATTACATAATTAGAGAGCTAAGGGCAGCAAGCAGAGAATGAGATTGCTCCCTCAAAGGGTAATTGGTGTGTAATTATTACTTAGTAGGAAACTGGGTGCTGTATAATTTTCTTATTTGTTGCTGCCACTTCATTATAATATGAAAAGAACTGAACAATTCCAAAAATAAACAATACATCCCTAAAATGCTAAGTTGTCCTATGAGGGTAAACATCTTTAGATAATCAGTTAAAAATGTTTTAAGGTTTGAAGGTCAGAATTATATTAACTATCATCTCGATTGTTGGATTTAATTTAAACTCAGTGTGTAGACATAGTACAGACATCCTAAATATAAACACACTGCACACATGACAGGCACACGAATTGATTATCCTGTTGGCATAGTCAGTACAGAATGGCAAACAGAAGAATTCTGTTCTTGGCATTGAATTATCATGTTGATCTCATAATGCTAAAGCCAACTGCCTACTCATCCCATCTTTACTGTGGAGTTGGGTAAAGCAAACTTGAAAACGTTGTCCAAATAATTTAAATTTGAAAAAGAAAGAGGCACACACTTCTCCCTCAAATAATCAGGTTTTAGGGTCTAAATATCCTCTTTGTCACAGGCATTGAAAATAGAGACTTTTGTAACTATTCTGGTACAGTGATCCAAAAGGGATTCAAAACAGTCATGCATCAATGTTTAGGTAGGGCTCCTTAATGGTATTATCTTTTTAGCACTGAAATGTCTGCTTTCAATCTCAAAAATTTAACTTGGGAAGCTTAAAAATGTTAAGATTTTTTATTTTGTCCATTTAAATCTTTTTTTCCAAAATGCATTGAATCTTGTATCTAAAGGTAACCAATAAAAGCTTACTGGTCCTTTTTGTTATAAGGGAAGGAATTTTTTTTAATTAATTAATTTTTTATTAACACATGATTGCCATACGTAATGATTGTATTCATCATGGGGAATTTGTACCAGTACATAATACATCTTAATTCTTCTTTTTTTCCCATTCCTCTCCCCTTCTTTCAATCCCTCTTCACCTCCTCATTTACAAAAGCTTTCTTGTCACATTTTTCCTTCCATTCTTTTTTAAATCCATTTTTTTTCTTTTCCCTACTGCCCCACTCTGTTTTATTGATGTTTGAGGTTATTCGTTGTTATTGTTGATGTTTTTGAAAATAATTGATTTAGTTTTTGAAAATAATTAAGCATATTGGGAGTAGATTAGTATTTCTGTTTGATTTCCAATGAATGTTTTAAAATAACTATATTGCCTATCAAGTATCTTAACTACACAACATTCACAATTCTCCCACTCATCGTTTATTTTAGGGAAAAACATCTTACATTTTGAACTGCATGGACACAATTATTGTGCTTGTACTTTGGTCAATTTTTCCTTCAAGTTCTTAATCCAGGGCAAATTCTGGGACACATACTAGCAAGCCAGAGCCCTTGCTTGGGAGTTCTTTGGACTCAGAGTGGTATTTGCCAGCAGCGGAAATTAAAGAAAGGAAACTCAGAAGTTGTCTTGGTCTGTACTCTGTTGCTATAACAGAGTTGACATACTGGGTGATTTATACAGCTAATAAATTTATTCATCACAGCCCTGATTGTGAGAAGTCAGACATAGAAGGGCTGCATCTGGTAGGGCCTTGTAGGGCATCATATAGTGAGGAAGTGTGTGAATGAGACA
This sequence comes from Heterocephalus glaber, assembly GCF_000247695.1. Next base: position 13,145,265 of record NW_004624766.1, read on the forward strand.
ATGACAGAGAAAGAGAGAAATCCATTCCATGATAACTCAGTCATTCTCTTGACAATGGTGTGGATCCCTTCATAATGGCAGAGCCATCGTGACCCAATCATCTCTTAAAGTTCCTACTTCTTAATTCTATTACACCAATTCAATTTCAATATGAGTCTTAGAAGGGTCTTTCAAATCTTATCACTGTGTCCATTATGACACAAGACAAATCTACCTAACAGGGAGAAAACTGGGAAGCCAGTGATAAGCAGAAAAAAGAAAAAATCTTGGTAGTAATTAGATCCAATTGTATTCCTTCTCTCATGCCATTTGTTGCTTTGAGTCAATAGATCTTGACCCTAAGCCAAGCATGCATTGGGTTCTCAACTCAACTAATACAAATTGGCAAGCAAAACCTAATTTTCTTACGAATACAGCATAAGCAAATAAAATATAACACATTTAATACAACATAAAAAGAAACCTAAATTATGTTACAATCTATTCCAAAGCTGGCATATAAACAAGATGTCTCTAATTACATAACAGCCCCCCAAAATAACGATTCAATATTTCTCATTTTGCTGAGTTAGACTAAAGTTCAAGTATATAATTAATTTTTCAAAATACCATTAATTTGGATTTACATCTGTATAGGTCTAAATCTGCCTTGGTTGCAATTTTTGAAAAATAAATTGTGAATGCCAAGCTTGTTTCCACCTCAGCAAACTCCATGGTATTTTAGATTTCTCTAGTTCCATGCTTCATCCCCATAGGGAACCTGAAAAATATCAGTGCTCCTTTTTGGTAGCACAGAAAGAGGCTAAAGCTTGATCACCTTCAGCCTAATTTAAAAGAATTATCATGAATTTTTACCTCTTAGATGTTACCCTGGAAGACCCCACATGAAAGGCTTATCTTTAGTTGACCTGACTCAGAAAGCATTTAGTGCTAAAAGCCTCATCTGGGAATGTGGGTGGTGGACATGTATCTAAAACATTTACATTCAAGCACTTAAAACTGTAAGTTCCTTAGAGACAGATAAAACTTGGGACAAACAATAGACTAAGGAGCAGATTTAGAAAGAAAAGTGAGAAGCTGATAAGGACTTTGTAAACTTCCACCAATCCTGGGAAATTGAAGGGCACCAATATTCTGAAAGACCTGGAAAGCCTTTAGTTTCACCTCTAGCTGACATTGAGGCTCTCTGAAGCAGGCACTGAAAATCAAGACAGCATTTTAAACTGCCTAGTTGAATGTTAAAAGGCCCAACACACATCTAGAGCCCCTCAGCACAGACTACAATATTTATTAGTTTAAGGCATTTAGGGAAATCTATTCGTCCATTAGATGACCACTAAGCTAGCCAGTAGAGACTTCAGTGGCCACACATGATAGAGAATGCAGACTTCAAAACTAGTTCAGAAACTTGCTAGTCAAACATGCAAGTACTCCAACAAGAAAAACAATAAAAACTCAGGAGACAGGAATATTTAGATTTCAACAAAAATTTGTAAGGTAAGCAAAGAAATAAGCTAGTAGGACCCATGTATAGGGAGAAAAATTAGTCAATAGAATCTGTCTCTGAGGAAGCCTAGACATTGAACTTAGTGGACAAAGATCTTAAATGAGCCTTTTAAGTTTTAGTTAATGAACTAAGGGAAATCATATGTCCAGGACTAATGACAAATATGATATGATGCTTCTGTAAATAAAGAATATGAATAAAAAGATATGTATTATAAAAGGAATACTACAAACAATAGAGTGGAAAAACACAATAACTGAAATATAAATTCACTACAGGAGCTGAATATCAGAGCTTCTGAAGGTCAAAACAAAAAAAAGATTATCCAACCTAAGTGACAGGGGAACAAAGGAGGAAGGAAAATAAACAGAGCCCCAAGACTTGTTGGACAGCATTTGACATGCTAGCACATGTGTAATGGGACCCCTAGAAGAGGAGAGAGAAAAAATTTGGAAGAATGCTCAACATTTCCAAAATTTGATGGAAATCTTTAATCTACACATCAAAGAAGGTCCATCAACTACAAGTTAGATAAAAATCAAAGAGCTCCATATCCAGACCCCTTCTAAACAATTTTTTGAAAATCAAAGACAGAATCTTGAAAGCAGTCCAAGGGATCCCTCATGCCCAAGTCATCCTCAGTACAATTAAGTGCTGATTTCTCATCAGAAACCTCAGGGGACAGAAAGAAGGTGGTCAGGTGACAGTCTGAAAAGCTAAATGAAAATCTGTCAGGCAAAATCCTCTATCTTTGGAAAAACTACCCTTTAAAAATGGAAGAAAAATACAATAGGCTCGGATGGACAAAAACTGAGGGTATTTGCTGCTAGAAATCTTATGCCACAAAAGCTAGCAAAGAGTCTGCAAAGATTAAAACAAAAGATGCTAACCAGGAACTGAAATCCACACAAAGAAATAAAAGACACTAGTGAAAGTAGTGATATAAGCAGATACAAAAACCTGTATAAGTGTAACATTTTTGTTTGGAAGTCCTTTTTATCTGGAGTCCAAGTTTGCAGAAATAATATTAATATACCAAAATCAGTTGCATTTCTATATACTACCAATGAACAGCCCAGAAAGAACATAAGACAAAAAACCCCCACTTACAATGACATCAAAAGAATAAAGTAATTAGAAATAAGTTCAACCAAAGAGGTGCATGACCTCTACAAAATGAACCACAAAACATTGTTCAAAGAGCAAAGACTTAAACAAATGAAAGGATTTCTCATGTTCATGGATTGGAAGATGTACAGTTCTTTAAATGGCACTTCTCACCAAGTGTATCTCAAAGTTCAATGTAATTTCAACAATTGGAATCATTTTCTTTTTCAGAAATGGACAAACTGATTCTTAAATGCATATGGAAATGCAAGGGACCCACAATGACCCACAATTGATTGCAAAAGCAGAACACAGCTGGAGGAATCAAATTTCTCCATTTCAGAACATATTACAAAGGCACAGTAATATATAGCTGTGATTACTAACATAAGTACAGAAAGAGGTCAGTGGAATTGAATTGAGGGTCCACAAATAAGTACATACATGTGTGATCAGTTGTTTTTTGAAAGAGTTGCCAGAAGCTTTTAATGACAGAGAGAAAGGGAGTGAGAATGAAAGAGAGTGAAAGTGAGAGAGAACAAGAGAAACAGATAGAAAAAGAGAGAGAGATAGAGACAGAAAGACACAGAGACAGAGAGACAGAGCGAGAGACAGAAAGAGAGATTTCAAATGACACAGAAACAATTATCTACATACCAAGGAATAAACTGGATCCATATTTCATATCACATATAAACTTTAACTCAAAAAACTCAAATATTTATATGTGAAAGCTAAAATATAAAGTCTTTAGGAATATCTTGTTTAATCTTCAAAATACTCTTTTGAGATGAGTCCTATTATTTTTATCTTCATTTCACTCAGGTAAGCTAAAGCTTTTCAAAGGTAATAATTTTATAGGAGAGAGTCAACTCCACTGCCCATCCTTTTAACCAGAACACAATACTGCAATTATGAAGTCATACTCCAAGACAGACTGCAAAAAGAGATGGAAGTAGGGCCAGGGATTTAGCGCAGTGGTTCCACCACCTGCTGTGCAAGCGCAAGGACCTGAGTTTGATCCCTGGTACCCCCCCCAAAAAAAACAAAACAAAACAAACAAACAAAAAAGAGATGGAAGTAGGATAGGTGACTAAATACAATTGAAGTTCTAACAGTATTAATAGAGATCTTCAAGTTTATTTTTGGAAAAAAAGAGGCATGTAAAGCAACAGGAAATGTCCTGTTAAGGCCAGATTTTTAAAAGAACAGAAGTGAAAATTGGAATAAGCTGCATAAAATAATATTAAAGAACCATACAACACAGGAGAGAAGACTCAAATTCAGCATATATAAAATTTGGAGACTATGTTAAAATGTTCAAAACAAATAAGGTTCTTTAACTATATTTAGAAAAACCATGTTTATAACTATTCCTTATGAGCGACACAATGCTAACTGGTGGAAGGACTGTACAGGTGTTCTTATATTTAACATCGTGCTATATTTAACTTCAGTATAGAGTAAAGATGACTTACATTTATGGAACTCCTTTAATCCCTTAGAAAATCCCACAATTACATGTCAAGATCTCTTGGGTGGCAAACCCACATTTTCTCACAGGTAAGGCAGGATAAAAAACCCCTTGGGCCGGGGATTTAGCTCAGTGGTTTTGCCGCCTGCTGTGCAAGTGCAAGGACCCGAGTTCAATCCCCGGTACCAAAAAAACCCTTAATGAGTTACAATTATAGCTGATTGACAATAAGATTTAAATTCAACTATGATAATCTAATATTTAAACTTTATTAGTTGGCATACACAGGTAGAAATCCCAATCTCATGAATTCTGACATTCCTAACCTGAACACAAAAGACTGCTTCCACAATGGTCTACCTCCCGTTCTATATTTTTGTACTAGTTAGTTTTTTAGTTATCGTCCCAATTAAGTATATTTGTGGTAGACAACATATACGATTTCTCTCTTGACTAGCAAACCTAGCACTACACACACTACATATAAATGTAGGTGATTCAAAGAAAATTCTGAGGCCAAAATACAGCTGAAAGGTGTAGTCAAGGAAGCTTGGACACCTAAGTTAAAACGGCCCGATTTCCTTTCAGCATTCTTCATTAGCAGAATGTGAGTCGTCATAGTGACAGGAGAAAAGAGAGAAAAGATGAAACCAGGACTGTATTGGTTATTATTGCTTCATTTTAAACCATCACAAAATTAGAGCCTTACCCCAACAACCATTTTATTTTTCACTATTTTTGGGTTCAGCAATTTAAGTTAAGATGAACTGGGCAGTTCTTTGACTATTGCCTAATTTAATTGATGTCCATGTATCAATTTCCCAGAACAAATATCACTATCCTATATCACAAACATGCACACGCACACGCAGAAGAGCTAGTCTGACCTGGCCTCTGTGGTAGTCAAGTGGAACCAGCAATTTCCTCTAAAATCACTAAGCTGCGCTTGATTCCCCTACATTCTACAGCTCATTGCAAGTCACAAGGCCAGTTCACACTCCAGTCCTCTCCTAAGAGGGGGAAGCACAAAAGGCACAATGCAAAAAGATGAGAAATTTCTGCTTTATTAGATTTTCTTTTCTTTAAATTGAATTTAAAGCAGAACATATTGTAGTGCGGCAATGCCAAAGATCTACCAACCAAGCCATATCTTTCTCCCCGAAGCTACCTTCCCCCTCTTATATTGTTCTCATTTCATTAATATTAACCCAAAAGAATAAAACAAATCTCAGTAAGTGGAAATTAAAGTCATATTAGGCAGCCTTTTCTTTTTTAATAAAATCCAGTCTATAGAACACTAACTAGTTATCAGAAGCAATGAACCAGAGGTACATACAGCAACATGGAGAGATCTTTAAACACAGGATTGACTTTAAATAGTAAAAAGCATAACATTATCCACGTAAATTTTAAAAATGCATACATACCATATAAATTTGGGTATTTAATGTTGCTGCCCTTGTGTGTGCATCAGAGAAAATGTAGGCATGGGTGGAATGGTGCACAGAATGCACGGAATAGAACCTAGGTGGAACAATGATTAAACACACTGTTTAAAGGTACAGTACATGGAATAAGGGATGGAATGGTGGATCATGTATTCAGGGCAAAATAAAACATAAAAGAAGAAAAACATCTGCAAAACTCGAAAAGATATTTAATTCATCTCAGTGTATCTAAAATCCAAAAGGACCCTGACTATTTTAATAAGCGTCGCCCAGTAACATAATCCAATTTGTGTAAATATGCAAACACACCTATGCACGTGTATCTTTGCTTGCATACATTTAGTTGTTTTTTTTTTTTTTTTGGTTTTTCGAGACAAGATCTCACTTTGTAGTTCAGTTTGGGTTTTTTGAGACAAAGTTTCACCCTCCACCACACTGGAAGTTTGGCATGCCCTCTGAGCATGGATATTGCCCACATCAAACAACACTGACTGTACTGAGCCTGTGTTGGGGCTGAAACATTTTCAGGGGTCTGAAAGCCGTTTTAATGGGAGAATAAATAAAACCTTTAAACTTGGCCTGGCATACAAAACGACTGACGAATTCAGTTGTTATGCTCAGTGTATATTCAATGCCTACTCTGTGTCAAGCATTGTGTAATGTTCTGTAGACATAAAGTTGAAAAAAATCAAATCTATAATCTCATGCTAACATTTCAATGGGAAAAAGATCATAAATATAGGAGAAACATAGGGTATATTAGATTGTGTTAAGCGCTGTAGAGAACAGAAATGAAAGAATGAAAAAACGAGTGAGGAAGAAAGCAAGCAGGAAGGAAGGAAAGAGAGAGAAAGACCCAAAAAGAATATAAAGTCAAGGTTGCAGTAGCAACAGATTGGTCATGACGATTCTCACTGAGATAATGACATTAAAGAAAATAAGGAAGGGCCGGGGATTTAGCTCAGTGGTTCCGGCACCTGCCTCGCAAGCGCAAGGTCCCGAGTTCGATCGCCGGTACCAAAAAACACACACACACACACAAAAAAAAAAAAAAGAAAAGAACGAAGAAGATATCAGAGAAAGACATTCAGATCCCTACTTAAGGGAGGCTCTTGGCAGTAGGACAATTTAGTACCCACTTTTGAGAATTTGCTACAGCCAAATCCTTTGTGCAAAATAACAAAAGTAGCAAACAATTGTATTTTCCTTGATAGCAGTTAACTCCATGTTGAAGGCATTATTCATATAATTGTTTCCTCACTACTTTTTTTTCACACTGGAAAGCACACTGTAGGAGTGCCGTGGGCCCGAGCCTGAAGATGGCCCTTCGCCTACTCCCTTCTCCCTTTCTCCTCCATAGATTAGAGTCAAACAGATTAATATCGTAGACCCTGGATGGCCCAGCCCTGGGAGACAGTTACATCGTAACCTTCCCTGTTCCCTTCCTGCGCATGCCTCAATCACAAAACAATCCCGCTACTTTCCACCTAGGTGACGTAAGCCACGCAGGCCACGCAAGTCACGTAGCACCATTTGCCCCGCCTTCTCTTCCTGTTTGCTTGCATTATAAAGAGCGCCTGGAGCTCCAGGCGACCATTAGCTCCCCACAAGCTATGGTTCCACCTCGTCCCAAATTTCAAGAATCATCTTGGTCTCGTCGTCGTCTCTTCTTCGTCTCCCACCGCTCTCCTCAGCTTCGGACCCTATGCTGTGTGGGTTGCAGCATAGGAGGGCCAGAGCTAATCAAGCTTCTCTCATTTACCTCTGAATTTGAAGAATTTAACGTGGCGTCAGAGCAGATAGGAGGTGCTTAGTTTATGTCCTCTGGAATACTAAATATATCACATGTAGTCATTACCATTGCTTTGTAATAGTTCACTTATTAGTTTTCCCAGCTTTCCTAAAAGCAAAGTATAATGAAAAAAACTGAAAACAAATGCACTTAATAGTCTGATGCCTGTGATTTTGCTGGTCCAGTGGATGCTCTACACTGGCCCACAGTACTCCAATTGTTAGTTGGATGCCTTCTCTCTTCCATGAAGTAGTTCCTTTGCTATGAGTCTATCTCACCTTCCAGCTCCAAAAATGATGAAATAATTTTAACATCCACATATTACTGTTAATATCTATGTCCTACATCTTACATCTATCCACTGACCTCAGAGATCTACACACAACACAGGCCATCAAATCAATCCTGGCTATCGAGGGAAAAAATGATGCTTTGTTTCCCTGGATTACTAAAACATTAAGATGTAAAAACAGCTACTCCTACAATTCTATGCTTTGTCATAATGATAATATGTCTGAAGAAAAAAACCAATAAAGGAGAAAAACCCCTCAAAATATAGGAAAAAACTGTTTCCCAACAAAAACAGCTTTGCGACTGAATCCATCCATAAACCTATCACCTATCTGGTTTTCTGCTGCTAGAGGAACAGATTCTTTCCCTTAAACCAATGTGAATTAGTAAATTAGTTATCTGGTGCTTATAATGTACAGTCTCAACATTGAATGGATTAAAACAGGCAAAAATTATTATCCCTCATAGTTACTAACAATCAGAGGGCTTTCGCACAGGACCAGGTTTGTCTCCTCATGGCGGGGTAGCTGGCTTGCCTAAGAGCCAGAAATCCAACAGTCCAGGCTGCAATGCATCTTTAAAACCTAAGAAACTAACATTGGACCATCATTCCTGTAGTATTCTACCAGTCACACAGGATCAGTCCCAATCTGTGTGGGAGGGAATCATGCTAGAAGATGAACACCAGAAGGTGACGATCGCTAGGAGACATCTAGAAGGATAACTAGGACAACAGGTTTCGGTCATTGCAGTACAGTGCGGTACATGAGTTCATGAGTTCCATAGGTATAATAGAAAGTATCATATATGCTCTGATGGAAAGTCCAAAGACCTATAAGATTTAAGAAAATATGAACCCACCAAAGTGGGATCCATGGAGAAAGCATACTTGACTCAAGTTTTAAAATTATTTCATTTTAAAGTTGTTAGTTAAAAATGAAAACGAAGCCAATCAGGGGTGAGCAAATGTAGCCAAGAGGGAGCACTATAAGAAGCCTGTTACGGTGGATATGGACACAGGAACCCTCCTGTTAGTCAGGTGGTAACAATTGTGGGGGGAGCCTTATGTCACTGAGGATCTTACATTCATATTGGTAACTTTTTCTCAAAAATGTAGGCAGTATTTAAATAAAGAGAAAAGGTGAGTTTAGGGGCCTCTCTGACTTCTCAGAATACAATGTGTAACAGTTGAGCTTGTCAACTTGGTTGAATTTAGAAATACTTGGAAAGGTGATTGAGTCAGCAGGGTGTGCTACCAATCAGTGGATTAGGTCGTTGATGTTCCTAGCCCACTGTACTATAGGGAGGTGGGGCCCAGAAGGAGGTGGGTGACTGGGAGTGTGCCTTCCCCAGGGAGCTCTGTCATCAGTGCTCTTGACCTGGGCTCGGATTTCCAGCCACCATGAAATGAGTGGCTCTGCTCTATCATGCCCTTCTGCCACGAAGTTACAGGCTTTAAACCAGTGAACCAAGCATTGAAACCTCTGAGAATGTGAGTAAAATCCACTTTTGCCTCCTTTAAATTGTATATTTCAGGCATTTGGACTCAGTCATGAAAAACAAACTAGTACATAATGCTAAACTTGGATTTTCTAATTTCCTGGAAAGGAGATTGCTGATAGCTTTTGTGATTCTTGCAGTGTCTCCATGGGACTACAATCCTGATCTTCATCTTCTCCATATCAAAAGTTATCTCTTATTCATTTATTCAATGTCTGTCCGATTCTAGGGGACTAATTGATGCTAACCAAACTCACTGAGATTGATTAGGAACTTTAAATCTAATTTCTTGATTTCTAGTGAGTAACATTGCCTCATGTGTGGAAACTCTCACATCAAGTAGATAGTTTATTTTCTAGTAGGCAAGTTTTCTTGAGAACTGAATTAATATGAGAAAGTTGCTTGGTAAGTACCGAGATGAAGGAAAGGAAATACAATTATCTTAATGAACTTAGAATTAATTGCTTTCTCTTCTCCGTGTTTATAATACTTGACTTATTTGTTCACTCCACAAACATTTGCTCAGCAGCTTCTCTCTGCCCTGTCGCATATCAGATGCTGAGCTAAGGAAAAGTGTGTGAAAACTTTCTCCATCCCGAGTAGGAGGACAAATAAGGAACCAACAGCAGATCTGTGCCAGAACTCAGAGGAGGCCATCTGTGCACATGCATCACTGAATTTTCACAACACACTCTGAAGAAATTAGACTTTATCTTTCACTTTTGAAGATGAGAAAAAAGTTTAATGGGCATACAGTGCAAAAAACTTACCCAAGATCATAAGTGTACATGGTTTTATGACTGCATATTCTTCTTGAAAGTGATATCATATCATTTATAAGTCACAACTTGATAAAGCCACTTTAAAGATTCTTAAGAAATAAAAAAAGATTTGTGAAAAACATGTTTGCCAAAGACTTTAGACGCTGTTGCATCCTGGAACAAGGAAGGGAAGTATGAAGGCACCTCCTGTGCCTCAGGCCTGTTGAAAAGTGTGTCCAGGACACTATGTAAGAACCAGAAATGTGTTCCCTGCAGTTTCCTTGATTATTAGGACTGTGTGATATTTCATGTTTTAGTCAACTTAACCAGACTGTGGTGACAAGTTATTTTATGAAATGCCGGTAAAGATACTGTTCTAAAGGCATTTTTAGATGTGACTGGCATTGAGATCAGTTGATTTTGAGTAAATCAGATTACCCTTTGTGCTATGGACAGCTCTCACCCAATCACTTGAAGGCCTTAGTGTAAAACTCAAAGCTTCTCAAAGAAGAAATTCTACCTCCAGATGGCATCACAGAAATTCTGCCTGAGTTTTCCATTTTCAGTCACAGATAACGATATCATCTCTTACCTGAATCTCCAACTTAATCAGCCTGTTCTACCCTACAAATTTCAGACTTATAAGCGTCCATAATTATATGGGTCAATTCTTTACATTACGTAAAATTTTCTCTCCTTCCTTCCTCACTGCTATTGGTTCTATTTCTCTGGAAAATTTTAACTAATACATATTTTGATATGCACAGTCTAGAGGAACCAAGTATTAAGAATTATTTTTTAAAAAATAACTATTAAACCTAAACCCTATTAGGGTAGTTGAATCCCCAGGTACCAGGGACCAAGGGGAGGTATTTGATTGTCAAAGGTAAGATAAACACAGTTATAATCATGAACAGCAGAGTCGAAGCAGCAATAATAATTTGACTCACAGAGACCTGTGACAGTAGCTAGTTAATCTTGAAGTCAGTAGAAAGTCAGTGTACTAAATTCTTGCTCAATCCTTATGAATGAAAAAGTTCTATGTTAATTGAATGGAGTCTGTCTTGAATTAATTATAAAAGCTTGAACATTTCTAAAATCCACCTATTTATAGATCTAGAGCCCCTTGAGAGAAAAGGGGTCAGACATTCCTGAGAAAGAACCCTACCATGCCATCAAAAATGTGTACCACTGATCTTTCTCCTTGTCTTCCTGAGAAGGACCTATAACCCTTTCCTGGGAAATCTGTGCATTGGAGAAAGAAAGTAATCAGACTTTGCAGGAATTATTGGACCAGGCTGTTATGTAACACAATTCCTAGAAGAACCAAAATATCACTGCAATACATCATCAGAGCAGAGGGGTACCAAGTGCAAGTGGTCAGTGGAAACTTAGCTCGAGTCATGTCCCATAGGTCCAATAAGTCTGTGTGGTTTATTTAAGATGTCAATTTGACTAGGCCACGGTGCCCAGATATTTGGTCAGATAATAGTCTGGATGTGTCTGTTACAATGTGCATAGATGATATTTGCATTTAAATCAATGGACATTATGTAAAGCACTTTGACCTCCATAGGTTGAGTGGTTTGTCCAATCAACTGAAAGTCTTAGTAGAACAAAAGCTTAACTTCCTCTGGCCAACATGGAGTTCTGCCAGCTGACTTCCTTTAAACTTCACCTGCAGCATCCGTTCCTCCCAGTAGACTGAGTTTGTGTTCAGATTCCAACTTCTTTCTGAGTCTTGAGCCTACTCATCAAACTTTGGACTTTCCAACTCCCTCAGACACAGGAGCCAATTCATTTAAACAAATAAACAATTATTCTATTGGGTTCTATTGTTTCCATCTAAAACCTCAACTTCAACGACATGTGGTTATTTCCCAAGTCTTGAAATAGACAAACTCAGCAATTTGTGAAATCCTCCCATGGGTTTTCTTGACCTGTGTATTATGGAATATTATTGTAGGAAAGATCAAGTGAAAATATGAAAAACTGCCTCTACCGAGGAAAATAGTAAACCCAAAGCAATACCACATTGCTGGAACGATTGCACAACTAAGCAGCACCATGTTATTGGTTCTGTTTCTTTGGAAAACCAAGTCAAATACCACCTGATTCATACCGGATTGTGTCAAGCAGGCCATATTAGCAGGTTGGAGCTGGTTTGAATCTCATTTCCAATTTGTTGGAAACAAAGAATGAATGATTTCCACAAATCAGATATGAGTCTCCTGAGGTCATGTGGGTTCCAAAGAACAGTAGGATAGAGCGATTGGAAAATGGCTTAAGAATGAGGAGTCAACCATAACCATTCAGAAATGGAAACATCTGGGCAAATCAAAGGAACTGTAGAAGAAAAGGCCTTAGTATCAGGAAGCTTCCAAAAAACTAGGAAAGTATATCATCCAATTCAACCCATAAATTCTTACTGTGCTCATGGACAGGGTAAAATACTATTTTAGAAAATAAGGACCTAACAGTGTAGGGTGCAAAAACTGTAATAAAAATCCAAAAGTCAGAATAAAGAGGATCAGGCCTTAAGATTTCTGCAAGCTTTTCTGTACAGTATTGAGGAAATTCTAATGACTAATTGGACACAATTGTATTTCTATTAATAACTCAACTGTGGGGAACATATACTCTTGATTAGCTGATTAGAAATATAGACCATGATAAGGCATGCTGCTTCTACAGGTATTGACTAGCTTATTACCCTGACATGCAGACATAGCTCGTCAGCTCAGATGGTAAGCTTCAGCACCAGTTTGTAGTTGAAATGTCACAATGGTGTACCACATTTTATTTGATTGCTCAGAAAGCTCCCTGACTAATTTACTTCAATTTTCCCCTTTTGTAGCAGAATTCTCTTCTGAAAAGATCCATCAGATTTTTAAGACTCTATTAGAGAAGAAATTATAAATGCTACTTTTGCAAAACAGAGAGAGCACCAAGTGTCAAGATTGAAAACAGGGTGTCACGATGATCTTGCATTAACTGGTAGTCTGGCTGCTTGAAGGAGCCTAAAATATTCACCAGCATGTAAGCCCAACTTACCAGACATGAGCACTGAACAGAGTCAGTGGCCAGCTATATGTCATCTCAATAGAACACTAATAAAATAGAAGGTATTTGCTTGTTTCAGCAAGATGAGAGTCAGAAACTTGGCCAAGCAACACCTCATCTACAATGGCACAGCTCAGGATCAGCACGGGCAACAGCCACAATGTCCAGTGTGGTCATGGGTGGCTATTCAAACCAGGATTTCCCACTCCACGTTACCATTTTAGGAAGTCTGTAAAGATGAACTGGAGTAGTAAAGGCCTCAAATATCAGGTGCTGCACATAGGACGTGCATAAAGAGACAGACTGAGAGCCGCAAGGGCCCTGCTGTTACCCAGGATGGAGGCAGGGCGTTACCCAAGTTCTTGGAACTTGGCCATAGCTGTCCATCCCAGCTCTCTCTGCTGTCTCTAAATTAGACAGTCATTCCTCTAAGAAGGCAAATTTCTGTTCATCTTCAATCAAAGGTGAACACAAACCAAGTGTGGAAGACTCATGTAAGAAACCGAACTAGAAAACATTATATTCTTTTTTTGACTATTTTCTGTATTTTAATTTTAGTTTTTACTAGTACACATCTGCAGTACATAGTGAGTACTCTCAGTGTGGGCAGTTGGCCCATGTACATAACACATGTTAGCTCTTTTTACACCCCTTGCTTCCCCGCCCCCATCCCTTGGTCCCTTCCCTTTTGCTGGGGACCTACTTCCTGTTTCCTACAGAGAATACTGAGCAGTATGCTGGCTCCCCTCCCCACTGTGTGCACTTATGCCACCAGAATGCTTCTGCTGTCTCTTTCAAGGAATGTTTGATTCTTCATATTGTAAATCAGTACATTCTGCTTGTAGAAAACATAAGAAGAAGATAAAGAAAAAAAATGGGTCCTATAATGCCTCCACCTCCAAGAAAATCTCTATTAGTTTTTTGGAGTATTTTGCCCAGTACTTAATATTTGCTATAAATAAGAATTATCATACAGTGTGCATTTGATATCATTCTAATTTATATCAAATTTAAGATATTTATTTGTCACTCTTATTTACTCATAAATATTTATTATTTATATTATATGATTCAATATATTATATACATATTATATATTTGTTATATGTATTATTATTATATAATATTTGATCTAATGTATTATATACATATTATATTATTATGTATATTATAATATTATTATGTAAGATACATATCATATATAGTACATATATATATATAAAATAATGCCATAGACAAATGAGTAAATTTACACTTTTCAGCCTCCAAAATTAAACTGGCAGGCCTAAGATTACAGATGTAAATCCTTCTGACACCCAACTACACGCACTTAATTACTATGCTTTATTATCTCCTTGTGAAATATATTTAATCACCTGTTTTGGAGGTAAAAGTGAGGCTTAGATTAATTAAGTGACATATCTAAAGACATTGAGATTCAGATGTATTTTGCTGTAAAGCTCCAAACATATTCAGCACCAAGAGAAATAAAGAAGCATTCAGTTGTTAAGAAACTATCTCCTGGGTATGCAAATGTGTATGCCACAAAAAATGCTATCAAGCAATTTTACTTCAATTAATAGAAAAAGAGCCTCTGATTACTCATCGAGTTAAGCAAAGCAAAAGTCCTCACCATCTTCATTCAATTACAAAGATTTTTTTTTCCATTTCAAAAAGATCAATCCTGAAAAAAAAACCCACCTATTCTCTAGGTAGGGATGTTAAATTTAATTGATTATCTTTGCTTTAGTGTAAATAATTAGAACACATGCTCATCAACAGGGCAAGCCACAGGAAACAAATCATTTAGAAATGCCAAGGAAACAGAGGAGAAACTCTGCCCAGGACAACCCTGAGTTTCCCTGCCCCCCCCCCTAAATACCAAGCCTTGTAACAAGTGGTAATTTCACCGTGGAAAATCTGATTTGCAGGTTTCAGGATAGCTAAGGCACATCAGTATTTCAATGTAAATACATGCGAAACAATCTCTTTCAGCCATGTGTTAGGAAAATATTCCTCAAAAAAGACTTAATAGAGATATAAAATGTGGACAGATTTTATCAAAGAATAGAATTTATGGGTTGCAAGTCCCATGGTTATGGTCTTGTTTGTAATGTACCCTACTCCTTTCTCTCTCAGACTTTATTAAATCAGGTAGGAAAGGCCAGCTATGGTCTAGAACTTGCTCTTTGAATGCTAGAAAGGCTGTATTTGAGAAACCCTACTCTAAAACAAGCTGCATTTCTGCAAAAATGTGTGTGAATCTAATATCTACTGTGCACAATAAAAGCAGAATTTTTAAAACTCTCATTATTGAAATAGCTTTAAAAATATCTCTTTTCTTACCTAGAGCTGATCTATTCCCATTCTTGACCCCTCATTAATATATAACATATAAGAATGTGTTTATCGTAAGTATAATTTATGTTAACTTAATATCCATCTCTATAGGTGCTGAAAGGGCTTTCTTTTCAATGAAGAAATATTCTATATGGCATCTGATATAGTATCAAATAGCCATATGTAGTTAATAATTCATTTGTCCTCAATATCTCTAGTCTGATTAAGAAACTGAATTTTAAACTGCATTTAAATTTAATTATTTTACAGTAAGTTTAATGAATATTTCAACATTAAATTTGACAACTTGAATAAAGCAGGTAAGTTTTTTGAAAGACTCAAACTATCAAAACTCACTCAAAAATAAAAAGATAACCATGACAACCCTATGCTGTATCTAATTAAAGAGTTGCATTTGCAGTGAAAAACTTTGCCACATAGAAAACTTGAATCCTAGAATTTATAGCCTTATAAATATATCAAACATTCCAAAAAGAAAAGATACTAGATGTACATAAATTCTTCCAATTCTTCTGGAAAATTGAAAAGAGAATAACTCCTCAATTTATGAGACAACAATTACTCTGACACCAATACCAGAGAAAATTATTACAAAAACATTTAGACCAATATCTCTCCTAAGCTAAGATAGAAAAATTCTTAACAATGCATGAGCAAATTGAATCTAATAATGTAACACATAATAATAACAAAGTAAGTGGTCCCAAGACCATAAGCTTGGTTTCATGATCAAAAAATAAATCAATGCAGTTCATATTATTAACAAACAAACAAAACCCAAATATACCAGTGTCTGAAAAAAACTGTTTAGTGAAGTTTAGCATATACTGCTTGAAAGGGTCGCCAAAGAAAGGGGGCACACACAGACATTCAAGCAAGCTTTATTGGGGCGGTGGTCTGCAGCCTGCCGGGCTGACTCACAGGATGGAGACCAGCATCTGTATGGGCTGAGCTGAAAGCTTATATAGGGATCTTGCAGGTGGGAGAGCACTAGTCCATCGGTGGGGGGTGGGTAATTGGGGCTGGGTGTGTAGCAACAGGTTTCGGTCGAGGGGATGGAGTGATCATTTTCGGGAAGCCCCTATCTTACTGGAACATCTGACCACAAAACCGGTGGGGCAGAAAGACCTTAACTAGGCAGAGTCACTAACAAAGGGAGGTCACGCCTTAGCTATGTGGAAGCTCCCTGTTCCCTGTGGCCAGAGTGTGGCTGGGGGAAAGGAGAGGAGGGGGCTTGCTCTGTAGGGGCTCTGAAATACCTAACACTGCTGATAAAAATAAGAGTAGATCTTCTTTGTCTTCTCCTCCTTTTTCTTCTTCTCTTTTTCATCAGTACTTGCAATTAGACCCAGGGCCTTCATACTGAACTATACCCTCAGACTTTTTTTTTTCATAGTTTATGTTTGAGACAAGGCCTTGCTAAGTTTTCCAGGCAGGGCTTGAATGAGCTCGTGATCCTCCTGTCTTCTCAGCCTCCCATAATGCTGAGATTGCAGAGCAGCATCATTCTTAATAGTGGTTAGTGAAATACGGCAAAAACAGGAATATAATAATTCTGTGTTGAAAGGAAGAATTTAAAATATTGTTCTTTATAGACAGCATGACTTTCTACAGAGAAATAAGTATTCTGAATTGAAAATAGTAGACAAAATTTGGTTTCAGTCATAAAAATTCTGTAAAAGCAAAGTGATCTATGAAAATACAAATCAAATAAATGGTTGTCTGTGGACCAAGGGTGGGGCAGGGGTGGATGACTGGGAGAAGTGACATAGAGCACAAAGAAATGTTAGAAATAATGGATATGTTACTGACTGTGTGTATTTTTTATGGTTCCATATATGTGTCAAAACTTACCAAGTTACAAATTTTAAATATGAACAGTTTAACGTATGTCAATGAAACCTCAAAAAGCTATTAACACGTTTAAACACTCTATGCAGGACATACAGCAGCATTGGACAGTGTAGTTCTAGACTATTAAAGCCTTCAAAATATTTACAAACTTAATGAAGTCAAGAGCCATGATAAAATATGACACCTGGGAGCATGGGGGAGAGGAAACGAAAGCACTTGTGTTATGCAGTAAAAGTTATCACTTGCTTCCAAGTTTCCTGAGCACTGAAGAGTTTGTGCCCTTGGTAATAAGAGGGGGAGGGAAGTCAATAGTGATTTGCTTTCTTAGTTAAATGAAACATAAAATTTCCTTGTGTGCATTAACATTCTAAAATAACCATATGGATAAGAGCACTGTTATTCAATGTCATTTATAGAAAGGGATAAATAGGAGTAGCTTCCATGGCATTAACATCAGCAAGATAGCAAAATAAGAAGACCTATCTGGCCCTTGTTCCTCACAGAAACTTGGGGCTCACAGCCATATATGGACTCAAAGGCCTTGGTGAGGACTCCCAAGTCTACCTGAGATGTGGCAGTACCCTGGAAGAGTGCAAAGTTGAGAATTGCAACATTGAAGTGGGTAAGAATTCAAGTTCTATTTTACCTGAACAACCTCCTCTAAGCAAGCACAGCTCAGCACTGAGCAAAATCCCCTCAGTCCAGTTTTGCATATTTACCCAGTTGAGTAGATATCAGGATCTTGAAGAAACATCTACATTCCTATGTTCATGGCAGCATTATTCACAGAAACAGCCCAAAAGTCCCTAAACAAAGGAATGGATAAAGAAAATGTATCAACCATAACTTTTTACCCATTTCAATTTCTTTACTTTTCTTCTGTTTACCAAATAAAGAATAAACACTTTTCTTTCTTTTTGATTGTTCCTTTTGTCCATTTTGCTTTCCTGAGAAATTTCCACTATCTTCTCTTTCCTCCTTCTGCTCCTTTTCTCTCCTATACCTTCTTCCTTCTTTCCTTTCTGCCTTCCTCCCTTTCCTCCCTTCCTTCCCTTTTCTCTCTCTCTTTTTTTTTGAATAAGGAAACTTCTGAGTCAGGATAAAATAACTATCAGAGTTAGTTTTGGTAAAGTTGGGACAATTATGATTTATGCATTAAATCAAAAAAAGATGGAGTGACAAGGACACTTAGGAAGTGATTGTGAATAGAATTTCGGCGATGAGTGAATTATCAAATCAGCTCTTCTTTCTCAGAGGTAGGATCAAGCACGAACCATTTATGATGATTTTGAATCATCTGATGAGTCATAACAAGATATCCTGCTCACACACTGGCTGGAGTCACCCCAGGCTAAGCCAAGGCAGATGCCACCGGTGAGAAGAACCATGGAAATGCCCTCCCCAGGATCATCTGAAAGGCCTGTACTCTTCCCCACTCTTCCCTCTGACACCATGAGGTCCTAACCCTTTCGTAACCTCTACTTTTCTGTGTTCCTGCAAAAGCAATGTTCCTATCAAATTGAGTGAAATTTGACATTACCTTAAAGCAGTTTTGCTTGAAGTGATGTTAAGGTATGTGCTAAAATGCCAGTGCTCCCTACTAGAGAATATTCTCTTTCCCTTTTCTTCTCTGGTGTATGTCATGTAGGTATAATTGGACACTGTCACGAACAAGTTTTGCTCCAATTTAATATAATTAAAAGTAGCTCTACTAAATTCAATGTCCTTTTGCTGTGATAAGAATAATTTAAATTTTTCCTCCTGTGTTTGGAATACTTCAAGACTAATGGAGCATTTTTGCTTCAGAATTAAAATGCCAGGTTTATCAAAAATGCATCTAAATTCAGTATAGAGGATTTCATTAGCTGCTGTGACAACTGAATAACAGGTTTATAATTTAAGAGGCAGGGAAATGGCACATACGAATGAGATTTCTAAATGATGCTGTGTGTTTGTGTGTGTGTGATGGTTGAGTGTGTCAACTTGAGAAATTTGGTTAAGAGAAGTTTAACTAAATCAGCTTAGCAATTCACTCCCTGGGGCATTGGAGACCCACCCTAGGGCTGCTCCTCTAAAGAGGAACTGAGGAAGGACAAAGCTGCTTCCATTCTTTGGAGGCGCTTCCTTCTTTGCCTTGAACCTCATCTCCTGCCTTCCAGCATAGACTCTTCAGCTTCCGGTGCAGATCCTTCAGCTTCCGGGGCAAACTCTTCAGCTTCCATCATAGACCCTGCC
Source organism: Heterocephalus glaber (assembly GCF_000247695.1). Next base: position 13,164,658 of record NW_004624766.1, read on the forward strand.
CGCCTCCCAATAAGGACTGGAATGGAACTACACAGTGAGCTCCAGACCTCTGACTGAATCCTTCAGTCTCCAGTGTGCAGACAGACCCTCTGCACTCTTCCTCATCTGACTGTGGGTGGCCACTGTAAGCCAATCTTTTAAATATATATATACATCTTGTGTTACATCTGTTTCTCTAGTAAATACTTACTAATACTATATATATATACATATATATATATATGATTTTCAAATAGTGTGTACAATTTACCACCTGAGAAATTTTATTGCCCAAAGAAATTTCAAGTCATTACACAACATCTCCAGTAAAAGGTCATCCAACTGAGATTACAGAACTCTGTTGAGGCATTTTTCATTCCCTTCTTGGATAACCCTCACACAATTCCTTCCTCTTTCCAACCTTCTCATCAACCCTCTGTCACTTTCACTCTGTCTTTTTATCTTTTCTTTCTTTATTCCACAATACTTATCAAACACTAATGTGACAATTTCTGGGTGGGCTCAATAATAAACTATGCTGGGGTCTCACTGTTTGTGTCCTCCCACATTCATATATTGAAATTTAACTCCCATGATGATAGTCTTAGGAGATGGGGAACTTTGGAAAGGTCTTAGTCATGAGGGCAGAGTCATCAGGAAGAGGATGAGTTCTCTCACAAAATAGCTCAAAAGAAACTCATTCACCATTTGACTCAGGTGAGGATGCAGTCAGATGTGCCATCTATGAACCAGAAAGCAAGCCCTGCCAGCACCTTAACCTCTGAATTCCCAGCCTTGAGAACTGTGAGAAATACATGCCCTAAGTTTTTGAGCTACCCTGTTTAATATTTTATTAATGGAGTAGTGAGCTTTTTTGCTGCATCTCGTACTATACCTGATTGATTTTTATAAAAACAACATTCCTCACCTAGAAAAAGACATATGCTGCCCTTCTCTGCTGTAAGGAGATCTAGCCCCCTCCTATTTTGGAGAGTGACAGCCGCTAAGGAATCTATTTGGTTTTGTAAAGTTGTGATTGATCTAGCTATTTCTTTTAGGCTGTCACTTAGCTCTTTAGAGAGAGTTTGGAATTGAGTTAGTGAGGTAGCTAGGCCCCCTACTCCTGTCCCTAAAGCAGCAGTGATGCCTAGTCCTATGAGTAAGGATATTAATTGGACAGCTCATCTATGTCTGACCCGTGTTTTTGTTGGCACTGATAAAATTTGATTGTTTGGGGCCATATCAATGTTAGGGCTGAGGTAAACTAGAGTGCAAGTCCCTGTCCAGTTAGTTGACAGGCACAGGTGGGCCGAAGTTCCGCAAAGGAATAAGATCCCTTGACTGGGTAAACAGAATTGGTTGTGTGTGTCGAAAAGATGTGTGAGTTTGTTATTCTCCATTTCCCATATTCCTAGTGTTCCTGCCAACGCAGCACCTGTTAAGGGTTGAAAAGGTCTTTGGTGTGAGATTTTTTGCGCATTGTTGGTCCTATTTTCTCATTGGAGGAAGAATCTCCTAGTATCACCCAGAAGCCATTCTGGAGAATGGTTAAATGTTGGAATAAGGAGGCATTCTGAGACTGAGGGGGCTGTGTTGCAAGGGGTCCAGGGATGTATAGTCATGCAAGGCATATGGTGACCATTGCAAAACCCAGAATTTTTGTTGAGAAGACCCTGTGTCATAATTTTTGGAGCCCCAGTGAAGCAGACAGGCTGAACAAAGGGGGTATCTTGGGTGACCTTGTAGTTAGTATGACCTGATGAGGCCTGTAATTGTAACGTGTAATTACACTTCCAAGAGGGAAGATGTCCCAACATGGAGCCCATGGACAAGTTATGCTGAAAACAAAGTGGGCCCTGAAAGCTAAAAATGATGTTATCAGCTATAGGTCCGAGTATAGGCTTTTCCTTACTCTCATATAGAGACAGGTTAGCCATGTAAGATTGAAGGAGGTGGGCTGCATGACCTGTTTGTGTTTTTCTTGTCATATCAGTGATATGAAAGTCAGTGAGGGACTGTTTATTAAATAACTGTAAAGGGCCTCCCATCTTATATTGAGGATGGTAAGTAAGATTGGTTGTAGCCCAGACTTTTGTAGGTACCGGGATGGCTGTATAAGAAGCAGTGGATAGGGACATACAGAGTCAACAGTTACTGGCTAGAGATGAGTTGAATTGATTTAAAAGGGAGTGGGTTAGCTGGAGCATGTTATCTAGATAGTGTGGAAGTGAGGAGTGAGTCAATTGGCGGTCACTGTATCCGTGTGTAGGGTTGACGGGTAAGGGTGGGGCCATGGAAACTGCATGTAGAGGAAAGAGGAAGATGGAGATGAGGGCACTTGGGAGAATTGTGATGTGGACCCCATAGTGTATGATGGAATGGTGAAGAGTCTTGTCAAAGAGAAGAGAGAAGAAACATTTTTGTGTATTTGTGAAGACAAATAAGAATACCAGGAAGGGTGCTAATTAGGTAATAGGTTACCATGAGAAAAAACCTTGTGAGGGAGCCCTAATGATAGCTGTTAGTCAACCTTGATAAATTACTGTAGACAACCAATAATACTAATGAGGGTAATGAGGAGGTAGTATATTGCCACCAGAATACATTTGTCTATAGTTTTCCAGTCTCTCAGGGCAGTGGCGGTGAGCCTGATCCCAAAGAGAAAGCCCGAAAGAATTAATAAGAGAAGGCTGAGGATATCTGTAGGTGACCCTGTGTATATGGAATCACAATATCCCATGGGTCCCTTAACAAAGGGGAATGTCTTGAGGCAGATGAAGGCATGTGTACAAACAGCAAATGAGGAGAAAAGAAAAGAGCTCTATCTCAAAACATGAAAAATCAGCTAGTGCTCCCTGTAACCAGAGGTCTGTTACCCACTGGAGGATTGTCTCAGGGATGTCATCCTGTGGGCAGCATCAAGCTATGTTTTCCAGAGCACATTCGAAGAAGGCCCAAAACTGCTGCTGTAAGAGGATGTACATCCATATCACCTAGGAAGGTCAATTGGATTTTGAGCCAATAAGGTTAGAGATGTCAATGAGAGAGAGAGAGAGAGAGAGAGAGAGAGAGAGAGAGAGAGAGAGGTTAACT
>NW_004624766.1:13171765-13187974 GCF_000247695.1 Heterocephalus glaber
CATCAGCCAACCTAGAAAGAAACTGTGCTGGATTTTCTTGGGGTCCCTGAGTTATTTCCCTAATTTTATCAAAATTAACTGTCTTTTGTGAAATTCTTTTTAAGCCTTTTCTGAGACAAACAATTATGTAGTCTCGGAGATCTCTGCCTGGGTCTCCATCCTGGTAAGTCCAATCAGGTTGAGTATCTGGCACTGCCTGGGTACCCACTAGTTTAGTTGGATCTGTGGCATGAAAATCATCCGCTGCTGCCTGGGCTGCCCTCCAGACCCTCTGGTGTTCCTCTGGGGAGAGAGTAGTTGAAAGAATTGTATAAATATCTCACCAGGTCATATCATAAGACTAAGGTAGCGAAATTCTTTGATATAAACATCGGGATCAGAGAAAAAGGAGCCTAGGCGTTTTTCAATTTGAGAAAGGTCAGAGAAAGAGAAGGGAACATGTACTCTAACAATGCCCTCAGTCCCGGCTACCTCTTGGAGGGGCATCTGTGTGGCCAGGGCTGATGGTGGAAGGGTGGGATCGTGAGAACGGGTGTGGGGTGGGGAGATGTGAGGTGGAGGGGATGGGGTAGGAGGAGGTAAAGGAGGGTCACAAGATGGCAGGGGAGAGGAAGGAGACAAAGGAGAGGTACAAGATGGCGGAGGAGAAGAAGCATGGGACTAGGCAGAAGAAGAATTTGGTGGGTTATAAGGTGGGGGAAGTGCTAGTGGTGAGTGATCAGCTGGATCAAATGAGTCAGAATCAGAAAGAGTGGAATTGGGAAGGATGGACTGTGAAGCTTGGGCTAGGAGTACTTGAGAAGAAGAACAGAATTGACAGAGGGAGGGTTGAGAGCATAGGTAGAAAAAGGCTTGTATGTAGGGGATTTCTGACCATTTGCCATTGTGCTGACAGAAGTTGTGTAAATTGCACAGTATATTAAAATCAAAAGTGACATTTTCAGGCCATTGAAACCCATTATCTAATTTATACTGAGGCCAAACCTGATTACAATAGAAAACAAGTCTTTTTGGCTTAAAGTCTGGTCCCAACAATCCAAGGGGTTTAAGTCGTGCCAGGAGGCAGCCCGGAGGCATTGAGGGGCGGGGTTTGGATTGTTGGGCTCCCATGTTAGAATGGGTGAGGAGGAGGCAGCCCCCTGGGAGAGGGACAAAGGAGAGAAGCGTCCTTGTCTCCTTTGACAATCTCCAAGTGAGTCTCCCAGAGGAAGAGAACGAGAGGAGCTGGGCCAATGGGATGTCTCCCAGGGGCACGGTCCTGGGCCTAGCAGCCTTGGGGGTTTCTCTGACCAAGTGCTTGGATTTCTGAGAAGTCCCCAGAGGGAGAGAGAAGGAGACAGAGAACCCAATGAGAGGGAGGCTGAACTGCCTACTCACCCAGAGATTGGTGACTGGTGTGGATGTGTAGTGTCAGCAATGGCAAAGGTAGAAAGCCCCAGAGGGTCCGGGCAATGGCAGACAGGTCCAATGGAGATGGCCAAAAAGGCCAATCAACCCCATCCTGCGGGGGATCATCCGTTAATGGACCATCTACCATTGGAGTCATGGCACCAGAAATGTCAAGTAAAAGGGTCGAAGATCAAGACCAGACCAGGCCACAACAAGCCTTTATTAGGGGAATAGATTTGCTGGGCTGTCTCTGAACAAAGGAGAGACAAAAGCAGCATGGCTGGGGCAGGGAGAGTCTTTTATAGAGACAGGGGTGGGGCTTGTAGGGGCTGAGGTGGGGTTGAGTGAGGTAGTGATCAGGGAGTGGAGGAGCTGGTGATGTCACTAGGTGGTAGGAGGAGAGCGAGTATTAGGTTACTCTCTAGGTGGGACCAGGGGCATGCTGGGAAGAAGGGTTTGTTCTTTGGTGGGAGCAACCGTCTTGGCATGACGTCACACAGGGGAGGGGGCAAGGCACCATAGGAAGAGGGCAGCTAATATACATAATAGCTGCTGAGGTAGTGGGAGACCTATCAGGAGTATCCTTAATGGGCTAAGACAACCACAGAGCCTAATTTCAAGTAGCTTATAGTCCATACTGAGGCACAATAAAGTAACAAGGCAATGCAGGACAAAGTGGCAAGACAGAGTTAAACTCAGCTTGGAAGCAGAAGTCAGTAAATATGTTTTTTATATATCTACTGAATCTTATGCATTGTGCTTGGAGCTAGGGAACTCACAAGAAAATGTGAGCTTGAAATAAAGCAAAATTTCTTCTGGTAGCTGTAATACACCAAGTCTATTTCTGTCCTCTAAAAATATGCAGAATAATTCTAATCATTTTGCTATATCCAGTGGTTTTATCTAACAATAGTTTTTCTTCCTTTCTTGGCAAGTACTAAAGGGCAAAGTCATATAGCCTATACTTATTCCTTGGGTGAGGCATAAATCTTGAAACATTTTCCCATTACAGGAAAATACAGAAGAAAAGTTGTTTGGAATTTTCCACCACTGTTAATTTCAGTTATGAAGGCACAACATAAAAAGTTTTTGCCCTTTACTTTTTTATTTCCCCAAAATATGCCCTAGAAACAATGGTCCTGATGAGTCATTCTTATCATTGATACCAAAATGAGTGCCAAAATCATTTGCATTTCTAGTGGTAAACAATGCAAAAGCCCTTAGAGGACCAAGGTTATCAAAGTTGAAATTTCTTGATGGAAGACAATAAAGTCTTTAGTTTCACTTTGCTTCATTTCCTTTCCTTTTGTAAAAATATTCCAAAGCATAATGGGGAATTTACAATTTGGGGTATAAATTGGGAAGAAGTGTGAACTGCCTGCAGCTTTGAATTGTGAATCAGGAGACTTGGAGTCTGGTCCAAGTTCTCCCATTAATTTGCTGTGTGTACTTGGGAAGCAAGTTATTTAATTATGCCAAGTGCGTATCATCAACCATGGATAAAGTAAGCCTAATGTTCCCAAATGGCACTTTTATTTCTGGCTTTCCATGATTTTTGAAAAGAATTTATTGAAAAACTGAAGTCTAAAAGTTATACCAAAATTGTGTCAACACATCCCCACCAGCTCTCCTTCAGGAACACTTCATTTGTCTTATGTAATATTTGCATATTGAATTTATACATTGAAGTGTGAGGGCAGTTCAGACAGAACCAAAACCAATTCAATGTATTCGAAGCACTGGGTAATATGCTGTCTAAGTACAAAGAAATATGTCAGTATTTTATAAACATTAGTGCAGTATTTAGAACATTTTAAGTATTCAGGATATATGTGTCAAATAAATGCATTCATAATAAGTTAAAATGATTTCTCAATAATTGTCACATGACATGACAACTGTATGACTTGTTTCTGTTAATTTTTCGCCTTGCATTGGGCCTGCTTTTAACAGTGTCATTCCCTTATTTAGGAGGGTGCGACCTCATAGAATGTTTGTAAGGATCAAGTAAGATTTTGAAACACAACTTTTATTTTGATGAATATGAAATCTGGGTAGACCTGTGTAGTTATTTCTTAGACATGAGACATCTGAAAATAAGGATCTGCATTGTAAATTCCAGACACTGAAAAAGGAGAGAAAGAAGAATCCAAAGATGAATTTGAGGGAGGTAGGCTATACTTACCAACCGCTCCTATCCTAGCATGGTTACCATTGCACCATCAGGGTGGAAGCCCTAAAACAGGGACCACAAAATCAAATATTTATGTGATCTAAATGGGCGGGAAAAGTGAGATAGGAAAAGTGGAACTCAGAGTGCATCACTCCTCCTACCTGGGCTGCCACCGCCCATCTCCGGTTTTGGCCCTGCAGAAATTCAGGAGCAGCATGACTAGATCTCCTGCAATCCTAAATACTGTTCTTTTTAAGTTTTTCATTAACATATGTTTGCAGTACATGACATTTACCCTCATCTTAGGGAGCAGGTATACCTACTTAACATTCTCTTCATCATGTTTATTTCTCTTCTACAGCACTCCCTCCTTCTTTTCCTCAGCTCTTTACCCCTTTCACCTTCTGTATTTCTAAAACTGTGGCCAACAAAATTCATCACTTATGGGGAAATCTCCCATGTTTTTGAAAATTCCACACAAAACAAACATAAAGCAGACTGCAAGTTGTTTGTCCTGATGTCCACTTTCTTCTGATCTCTTTTTTGGTCTGCTTTCCTGAATCAGTAACCATGTCCTCTATTTTAAGCTTATCTTTTCCTCCACATGGCCATCATCAGTAAAGCTAAGCTCCCTTTTCTCATTGTTTGCATTGCTTCTTTGACAGATCAATCTTTCTCAAACACCACTTTAATCATTTTAATCCCATGTTCAATAATCTATAATGGTGCCCTAGTGTCGGTCACATTAATTCCATAGTCTTCTGCCTGACTTTGGAGACTCCCTCTAATGGGATTCTGCCTGGTTTATCTGGTTTATCTGTTTCTTTCTGTCCTTACAGCCGCCATGTTTGCTTTCCCTATGCCTTTGCCATGTTAATTCCCCAACCGAGAATACATTCTCAACTTGCGGAACTTGTCAAACTTCTTTCTTCATGAGTCCTCCCTGATGTTCCAGCCTGTATTAAAGACAATATTTTTTTCTGAATCTTTATTTTCTATATACTCAAGCACCAATAGTTTAACAACACAAAATTATTCTCTAATGGGACCATTTGCAATGGGACTATAATCCCAAATCCTACATAATGTACTTCTTAGAGATTTGACTGTATGAGGCATATTCTGCAGTTTAGGAGACCCTCAACATGGTAAGAAGAGAAATATGGTTTGAAGACCTTAGAAATCAGGATGGAAAAAGTTGTCTCTGAAGAAAAGCTTTCTTGCCACACAGACCTGGATGTAAATCCAAGATCTTCTGTACTACAGTTTGGAATCATGCGCTCTCACAATCCATTTTCTTATCTGAAATGACAGTAATGTTAAAAGCTGGTATTTAATGAATAGCTGTCCTTCCAGGCACTATTCTTAATACTTTCACCTATTAATTCCATAAGTGTCACTATGACCTTTAAGCTAGGTAATGTTCTTATACTCAGTTAGTAGCTAAGAAAACTGAGGCAAAAAGAATAAGGCCAAGTAACTTTCCCAAGATCACAGCTAATATGGATAAGAGTCAAAATCTGAACCTGGGCAATCTTTGTCCAGAGTCCACACGCATAAGCACCATGCTGTTGAAATGGTACAGCACCTATACACTACAGTCTTAGTCACTTTCTTCTCCCTGAGACAAACAGCTGACACCCATCACTTACAAGAGAGTTTTATATGGGCTCACATTTAAGTCCAGGGTTGGCTGGCTCTAAAGAAAAAGCAGTATGGCAGAGGGGCATGGCAGAAGGAAGCTGCTCATGGCATGACAGACAGGAAGCAGAGCAAGAAGGGAGGAGCCAGGAAGGGAAATGCACCCTGCAATGATCTGCCTTTTCAGACCACACCCCATCTCCTATCAGGAGTCAGCTGTAAGTCCCATAAGCCAATGACCTAAGATTCCAGCCAGTGACCCTATGAGGCTTTGAGGGGATACCCAGTTACAAAACACAACTACCAAGTGCTTTTGACAGAGTTCGGAGTAGCAGTATCAGTTTAAGTTTGGAAAAATAACTTAATTTCTCCAAAATTTCATTTTCATTCTACCCTTCCCATTTTTTTTGAACTACTGGGATACACAAATGAGATAATAGATATAACTTTAAAAAATGCATGACATATCATTGTTTTATTAGAATCACTGTGCTGTAGGGCTCCTAAACCTTTCCATGGTTAGTAAAGATTTGATTTAAGAAAATTCTTCCTAAACCATTTTAATCCATGTCAATAGTAGCTGATCTGAACTCTTGATTTGTCACAGGTAAAAGTATCCTAAAGATTTTATATTCTTTAAAATTACAAAGAAAATTTTCAATCCCCTTCCAGCTCATATACTTCCCTTCACGATAACACAGCATACTCGTGGAAATAGTTGTGAAGTCATGGGGAAAGGAGGAAACAATGAAGAAAAGCAAGTTACAGCAACTTTGCTCCTTTTCTAAAAGACTATCGCATCTTCATAATTCCAGCTGAGGCTGGGGGTGTGGCTCAGTAGCAAAGCCTATGTTAAGCATGAATAAGCCCTGAGTTCAATCCCCAGCAGCAAAATTAATTAATCAATCAATTACTTTAATTAAATTCCAATTAAACTAGAACCAGAATCTTTGGGAGCTTGTGCTAAATACCAAAAATCTATAATTCTACATTTGGGTTTCCCAACATGAGAGGAAAGAGAAGTAGTGCTTTACCTTCCCACTGCACATGTTTGTCCACAGAGGAAGCACGTTTGTCCACGGATCCACACGGATGAGCTGGGCAGGAAAGTAGCATGGGGAAGCCAGTGTGGAGTGATGCAGTCCCTTGGGCTCCTCTGCACAGAGGTGAAAATTTCCAGTTCTCTCAGTTCAGTAATAACTCTATCGGGCTTCAATATGCTTGGTTGTAACTCTTCATTATGCTTTTTCAAAATAAGGAGGCCTAGGTTTTATAAAAAGTGAGCAGCTGTGAATGCAGAGGTTGATGGTATCGAGAACACATGCATTAGGCTTTCATTTAGGTATGATAACAGCAGGCAGGGGCCTTATCGCACCACTCTTTGCATGCTCACTGGCCTTTGTCTCCTCCCAAAACAATAATGCAACCGGAAGGAGTGCGCCAAACAAGGCCAATGGGTTGCTTGCAGTAGGATGGTCCCTCACTTGGCAAGCGATCTCCCTTCTCCGGATGCTCATCCTTAGAATTTCAGGCAGGGATATATCTTATTTCAAGCTATTATAATAAACTGCTATGAACTGAGTGGTTCATAAACAAATAAAATTCATTTCCGGTCACTCTGAAGAAAGAAATCCATGTTTGGGTTGCCAGCACCTGGAGTTCTTCGGAGAACTCTCCTCTGGGTTGGAGACGACCCTTCCCACCGCACAGAGCCTCCTCCTATGAGGCAACGCTGCGGGAGCAGTCTCTGGGGTCCCTTTGTGAAAACATTAATCCAGTTATGGAGGCTCCTCCCTCAGGACCTAATTTCCTTCCAAGTCCTCACTCCTAAAAGGCTAAGATTTCAGCATACGAACTTAAAGTCAGTCATAAATATTCAAGGCAGAAGTTTTCTGGAAAAGACTGAACATTTAATTTCAGTCTGTATTTCGAAAATAAATCAGATACACAAGCTGAAATGCTGCTTGGTTTCTCTCATATGAGGAATTCAAGGTATAAATAAAGAGCAAAAGAAAAGACAGATAATAGAAAGTAAGGAGATAGATTTGTTCAAATAGGAAGAGGACAGAGAGACAGAGGGAGAGAAGAAGGAGGGGGAGGGAAAGGAAATTAAAACAAGAAGAGAGAGGGGCGGGGATTTAGCTCAGTGGTTCTGGGGCCTGCTTCAAAAGTGCAAGTTCCCGAGTTCCATCCCCGGTACCAAAAAAAAGAGAGAGAGAGAATTGTGATGTGTTATGTACATTTCCAACTCCATACAAAGAACACAATCATTTTTCAATGCAAATGTGTAATGCTAAAAAATAAAAGCTGGAAAAGAAGGAAGGAAAAATGACTGAAAGGTTACACTTTGACAGATACAATGAAAAGATAACTAAATTAACATCAGGAAAAAATGGAAAGGAAAAGAAAAATCATTCCCAAAGGGGCCACTTGGCCACTTCTCCTCGGGCACCTAGGATTCAGCCTCCCATCCAGTGCTCCATGAGGACCTGTCTGTCATAAGTGGCCCAGAGGTGTCCGGGTGCTCACCGCACCCCACCTCTACATGGCCACATGCAGCCTGGGGCAGCTACAGCTATCCATCTTTTACAGGACCATAACCCTATAAAAATTCCATCATGTGCTTACAAATATTACCATATTCTCCACGTGCCATTACGAGATAGTTTGGAAGGAAATGCCACTCAACACTCCTCATAGAACAGGCCAAGTTACCCTTAGCCTAGAACTTCAGGTGTGTAGGTATGCAAGGCAGCTTCCACAACCAGCCCCAATATTCCTTGAGGACAGTGAATCAATATTATAAAAATTTGCGTTTTCATGCACTGATACACACACACTAAGATCTTGGTAATAAAATGCTGGTTGGTTTAATGCTATTTTTTGTCAAAAAGAATGAGGCAGGATATATTAACCATTCACTCCGCTGAACCAGTCTGCAGAGAGAACCCGATGAGGGAATGACTTCTACTTCAGCATCTGAGCCACATTGCATATGGGACCAAAGCACGAGCAAAGAACTTGCATCTCCATGTCACCAAATGTATGAATGGTGATTTGTATATGAGTATTTTTTGATAGAAGAAAGTGTTGATGTATCAGTTGTAACTCAAATTGCTGGCCAGACCATTGGAAGCTGATTGGTGGTCCTGAAAAATTGCTGTAAAAATTTTCCCACGAATACGTTCTGAGACTCCAGTCTCTTAGTTTTGAGTCTAACAGTCTGTGGGTTCCCCCTGCTGGTTGTTTTAACAGTTAGACCTCAGGAGCTAAAAACATTGCTATTACACACTGAAAAGCAACTCCAGAGAGAAAAGAGAAGCCTCAGAATGGAGGCCAATCCCTGATGCTCCCGTCTAGAAGGGCAGAGAGATGTGGAAATCCCACTGTGTCTGTTTAAGCCAGGAGGCTGTTCTCGCTGTGCCTTGTGATCTGACTCACATTGACGGGATATCAGCTCCCTTTTATTGCCAGGCATGGATGTTACTTCTCACATACTTGGTCTCTTTCACTCTTGTTTCGCGTTCACATCCCAGCAGATGCTTGAGCCCTGCATTTTTATCCTGAACATAATAATGTTAGCAACACCTTCTCTGAAAACCACTATTAATTCCCATATCTTTACATTTCAATCCCTTTCAAGTTAAGCTTATTTGTTATTTTGACATAAAAAGGCAAAACAGGCCTGGGGGAAAGTGTGCTATAAAAACTTTAAACCAGGATTCAACTGATTTCAACAAGATAGGTTTTATCATTTAGAATTTAAATAAGAGAAAAATACAGGGATTCTTTTTAATACAGAAAACTGTCAAAATAAGATACTTTACAGTACCGTTTCTTTTCTGAATCCATTTCTATAGCTGCAGCAAGTGAGAAGAGGGAGCCTAATAGAAAATAACAAACAAAAAACAAATCATCAGTCAAATAGCAGAGGAAGAATGTGCCTGAGAATGGGAGAAAGGAATAACTGAGGTCTTATATGAAAAGACCATATATCTTATCAAGACCTCCCACAACTGGCTACAATTCAGGAAACCCAATCCTTGTTTTACACTGCATTTGAATAAAAAGCAAACCTGTATTTGGTCTGTTATTTTGTGTCCCCAAGAAACCTGAACCTGCCATCTAGTCTTCTTGATAATAGAGATTATGGGCTCTGGTGGCCTGCAGAGCAGTTTGAAGTTTACTCTATTTGCATATTTAGCTTGAAATAAGGTTTACTTAGGAAGGTGGACATGTGCTTTTTAAAGCACTGGAATAGATAAATAACAATTTTATGAAAATTTTCTGTTGCCTGTCAAGCCTTGTCTTAGTTACTCTTTTTCTCATTGTTGAGAGAAAATATCTGACACCCAAAGTTAGGGGGGGCGAGATTTTATTTACCTCAGTTTGTAGCAGTTTCAGTCTATAATCTGCTGGCTCTGTGGCAACATGGCTTGCCAGAGGGGCATAGCAGAGGGGAAACAGTTCATGGCAAGCACAAGATAGCAAAAGCAAGTAAGCAGGGACCTTAACTGCATCTCTCTGTTTATTTTTATCTTATCCAGACTACCTAGGTTGGGTAGCACTCACACCCTTAATCCTAGTGCCCTTGAGCCTACCATTGCACCATGAATCAATCCCAGATTCACACACTCGAGATCCAGCCATTTCTGAAAAGCCCAACCTATGACTACCTGAGGCTTTGAGGGGACATCTAGACACAGCCATAACATTCTGCCCCTGGTCCTCCAAAGACTCATGCGCATCCCTTTATGCAAAAGGCAGTCCATCTCCAGGGGTTGCCAAAGTCAGCACTGCTGAAAAGTCTAAGTCCAAAGTCTCCTCTGAGATTGAAGGCAAACTCTTAGCTGCAAGCCCCTGTACAAATGGAAAGAAAGTTAAAACACTTCCAATATTCAATGGCACAAGTTACAAAAGTTACAAACAGGGAGATACAAAGGAATGGGACCAAAGCAAGTCCAAAATCCAGCAAGGTAAACATTAAATCCTGTAGTTCCACTTCTAGCATCCCCAGCAATCTGTGGCAAGATGTGATTCTCCAAATGGCTTCAGTTCCAGCTCCCATGGCTTCTCTCTAGGGCCGACTCTGCTCTCTCTTTGAAGTTTTCCTCAGACAGTCCGCACTTGCTCCTGGCTTCTCCAATCCTCAGGGTCTCCACTGCACCTTTGGCTTCACACTCACAGCTTCACACACTACCCTCTCAGGCGCACTACCTGGCCTCCCAGGCCTTCTCCTGAAATCCGGGTAGAAGCCTTCCTGAGCCCACAACTCTTGCATTCTGCATGTGCCTAAAACCAGCACCGTGGAGATGATTCCAAGGTCTGCAGCCAGCTGGAGCAGGAGCCAGGCTTTCTTCTCTTTTGGCTGTAGGGGTCCAGTGCCTATGAATAAATCCTGAGCAACAACTTCCCTAGACTGCCGCCCTTCTGGAACATGGTGCTCTGGGGCCCTCTTCTGAAAGCAGTCTTCCACCTTTGCAACTCTGAGGCTGCAGAGGCCAGAGTCCTACTGGTTCTTGTGATGTTCTCAAGCCATCTTTTCTGTTGTTTTCTTCTGAACTACTTGGGCTTTTCTTGCTAGTCCCCATCTTCTAACAGCTCATTCTGCTAAGGAATTCACCCATGGATTAATCCATTTGCTTAAGTTAGAACACTTATGATCCAGTCACTGGCGATAGCCCACCAGCTGGCCACTAACCTTTTGAAAGTTCTTGTTAAGGATCCCCTGTGGTTTTTTGAAATGTCTGTAATAGGAAACATGAACAGCTCAAGCTATATCATGAGTTAGTAACAAAATAATTAAAAGATAACTGATTGGGCCAAGCCAGCTAGTTAGACACTGGGAAGTTGGTGTTGGAAAGTAGCAGATGGTTAAATCCCAATGGCTTGAAGAATCATGAGTGATAAAATCCTAAACTCCCCGTGACCAAATGGGCCACAGTCTTCTGGGGTGAGTGGATTCCAATTATAAGAATCATTAGTGTTTCCTCACATTTTTTTTGGTACCGGAAATTGAACTCAGGACCTTATGCTTGACAGGCAGGGGTGGTGCCACTGAGCTAAATCCTTGGTGCCCCTCTCACATTTTAATATTCCTTTCTTAGTCCTTCTGGATAAAGCAGTGTTTCCCAGGGAGTATTCCATGGGATGTCACATGATGTTCTAAAGGTAAGGGAGAGGAGGTTCTATAGTTACTTAGGATAAATTTAATCAATTAAAAGTATAGTTAAATGGAATTCTTCCCAGGGTATATAATATATTAAAGTATAATTTGCTCTATGAATTTTATAAGATGATAGCTTCATTCATTCTCAACAAGGTCTGCTGTCATCCCCTAAGATTACTGAGAAATATATTGATTTTATAATTAATTTTTAGTATCCTATTGGCATTTAAAGGCCAAGTAGTATGGATGCTAAATGCCTTGCAATACTTGGGACAATCCCACAAAACAAATTGTAACTGCAAAATTCCCTAAAGAAATTTGACCACACAGCCTTTAAATTAGAATGGAATTTGTGGGACTAGTATTCCCTAGGTCCATTTTGGACGAATAAGGTTAAGATGTACACATAAAAACTTAGGTCGTACCATTAACCAACACTCCCCATACACATTTCTCTTCTTAACAGGGATGTGATGAAGACTAAAATTATTTAATCCTTTCAATCAAAATGAAATAGAAGACTGGACGTAAGATGCATAATCACAGGCAGAAAACCTGCCTTGTATTTTCTGAGTCAGAAAATCAACTTAATCTCTTTATAGTACTTATAGCTTCTCCTTTTTCCTCAAGTATTAGCATGACGACAATCAAAGTTCTTCCGGATCACAGGAAGACTGCTGAAGTGGCTGCTGTCTATGCACTGGCCCTGGGGTCAGGACTTTGACCAAGGGAAGATAAGGAATTGGAAATATATTGACAGGAAATCGCAGTCTTCTCTTTTCCTATGCAGTCAGCTTTGGCACTTTACCCCACTTCCCTGCAGAGAAATGGGTCCTCACCACTGTCCATGGAGAGGTCAAAGTGCTACTACCATTTTAAGACTTCCTCCTCATCTTGACTGCTACTTGGGTATAGCTCATCCTTTGATTCTATCACTACATATAGAAAGGATTTTCTGGAGTGTAGATGGGGGATAGAGAAGATGCTTGATGGTCATATTCTTTTCACTCCGTCTTCAAATGATAGCAATTATCTTCTTCTTCTTCTTTTTTTTTTTTTTTTGGTACCGGGGATCAAACTCGGGTCCTTGCACTTGCACAGCAGGCAGCAAAACCACTGAGCTAAATCCCTGGCCCCAGCAATTACCTTCTTTACAAAGCCATTTAGCTGGGTCATCCTGGGCAAACCGCTAATACTTTAGTCTCAGTTTCCCTGTCTTTAAACTAAAGTTATTAAATATATCCACCTAAAGGAGTTTGTTTACACATGAAATGAAATCATATAGCTAAGCACTCAATAGATGATAAAACCTGTTATTTTGCTATTAATCTTAATGAAACAGGCCTTATGATTCTTCCTAAGTAAGACTTAAGCCTCTGGCTGTGAAACTCTCAACAAACTAGCAATATATTGGGCTTAAATTCGGAATGAAAGCATCTCTTGTCAGAGAGTTTACAAGACTAACTAGTACTATTTTGCAGCAAAACAAAACAAACCTCAGACCTTCCAACATGGTCCTCAGGAGCAACATCTCAAAGGAGAATTGGCCCAAGAAGTCCTCAAGCTCATGTTGGCCTTGAAGGGGAAAGAGATAGGGTATCTTATCAGGTTCTGGGGATCTTGGCCTTCTGCTCCACCTCTTACACTATTTCCTGTTGAATACTTTTATTTACAAAGGTAAAAATTATCTTCTAGTCACTTTAACACAGTGAGGACTTGCCGAAGGAGTTTATTGTCTTATCTGCATAGTTAGGAGAGGAAGAAGATTTAGGATGCTCTCCTTCATCACATACTACATATCTCTTCTCCTCAAAGGTTTTGTTGCTTTTCCAGGGTGTAATGAGAAGTTAGGGCTTGGGCATCCTTGTACTAAAATATTAGGATGCCTACTGTCAAGTCATTAGAATGACTTGACCTTCCAGATGAAGAAAAAGTTGTATCCACAGACCCATGAATCACACACTTTTCATTTTCTTCCCTCTGACTTATTTAAGGGAGACTTGCCTCTGTCTTCTATTTTTCACATCCACTGGCCTCTCTCATCAAACGCTAACTTTCCTTTCCATTTCTCTCAGTTGATGTTTCATCACCCCCACAGGCTAAGTTATTTCTCCTTTTTCTTGAGAGAAACAGAGTGTCCTCTTGGGAGGAGAAACACTGCAATTTCTGTGAATATCAAAGGTAATCAGATCAATTCTCTATTTTAAAATCATCTGAATATTCATATTCTGGCATAGTTGTAAATGTAAGTACTTGTAGAGGTATAAAATCCTAACCAAATTCTTCACCTTAATAAAACTAACTTACTTTCTGAATTCTTTGGGAGGGTTACTACTGGGTAAACTACCTCACTCCATTTAACCTTGAGTCTCTTTCTTCTTGTATTCCTTCTTAAAATTAACCTTTCCCAATCTTTAGGACAAACCAATGACCAGAGCAGTTCCCTTCTGTGGAAAGGGAATACTAATAGGATCTAACTTATCCTGTCATTATGAAACTTAAAAAAATAAACTTTTTGTGATATATTTAGCAAAGCATTTGGAATGTAAGTGCACAATAAAAGCTTGCTACCAATATACTTTTATGACAAAATTAGCTCTAGGTGGTAACCATATGGTTTTCCTTCTGGTGAAGAATTTAGCCTCTATGCACTTGAGATTATTAGGCATAAAATATATTATTTCATCTCTTTACTTTGGCTCCACCGAATATAAATTTAAAATAAAATTGAAACACAGACTCTCTTCCATTCACTTAAAAGGACCCTATTGTTAAGCCCCAGGGTAGAGAGAGAAAGGGAAAGGCAAACATTGAAATCTGGAGTTTCTAAAGTTATGAGAAATGGATAACTTAATTGGATGAACGGGGTTGTCAACTGAAGGTTATTTTCCATTTTTCTTGCTTCTCATTTGTATTCTGTAAAATTCCAAACAGAAGCATTATTTATAAATCCCGCTTCTCTGCTGTCTCCTGCCAAGGGAGTAGCTTCCGTCATGTCCCTGATTCAGGAGCTAATCAACAAGTACTGATTTATATATTCCTGTTTCTCCAGTGACCCTGTTTGAGTGGAATTACCCTGTGCTATAAAGTTCCCATCCCCTGAGACAGTTCCAATAAACATATTTTTTACTAAAAACTAGACTCAAAAAACTATACCCCCAAAATCAATAAATCAAATCCACTCAAGTAAACTGCTTGAGTGTGTTAAACACATGCATATTCTTAAGGAGCTGTCTGCCTATGTATAAACACTACAGAAAGTACTACATAAAGCACTACCTAAAATTTCACTATATTATTAAATGGTTATTGTCAATACAAATAATATTAAATATGAAACATAGCTCCAAATGCACAGCTATAGTTAGAATACCCTAGCATGAAACTCCAAAAAGAAACACAATAAATTTAAGAAGTTCCTAAAAGTAAAATCCAGATTCTGTAAATTGAATATTATGGGAGGAAAAAAGGGGGGGGGGCATCCAGATGGAGTCACTCAGAGCATTCAAATCAGCTCTGATTTTTTTGAAAACAACTGTGTAAAAGACAACCATTAAAGAAACAAATTGTACCAGGCAGGACGATCAGACAGCAGTTGATTTTGCTCCAATAGAATCAGCAACAGGAAAGAGAACACAGACCAAACCCGCCTACTCAGTCCCAGTGAGGAAAAGCCCCAGGGCCAGGGTCTTTAAGGGCTGGAGAGGAGGGGATCTTAGGTCCTGAGTCAGGGTTGACTAATCATTTGCTCAAAGAAAATGTGAATTTTCTTAGTCTTCATGACAGGAGGGATTTTACAGCTTGGAGCAAGACACCTGCTGGAGTTAGGCTCCTATCCTTCGGGAGCCTGGGAGATGAGGATACTGTTTATCTTGATAATTACCTGGTGAAGAAGTGATGTCCTACTCCTTAAGAAACACATTGTCTGGGTTGTAAAACTAGCAGGGGGCTGACTGGAAGATTTACAATTCAAAGGGAGCAGAGATAGTTTTTAAGAGTACAGATTTTTCTTTTTTTTGGTACTGGGGATCAAACTCGGTCCTTGCGCTTGCACAGCAGGCGGTGAAACCACTGAGCTAAATCCCCGGCCCTACAGATTTTTCTTAAGTAAATAATGCCCAAAAGAAAAAAGGAGGTGGGAACTTACGGATGGCAGGCAGCTTATTTAAATGCCGCTTGCTTTCTTTAGTGCTGGATCTAAAAACTGAGTGAAAATCCTGGCTTGGAGTTATCTAGGGGGTTTCCTTTTAAATACTACAAGCAATGGTACTTATACTGCATATGTATATTAGAAAATATATTCATATTTACTTCCATATGTATATTATACTTTATAATTTGAAACTGCATTTCAAGATTTTTAATCTACAATACTCGAGAAATTATTATCTCAGTTTTACAGAGGAAATAAATGAAGCTCATTAATGATAGTGCCCAACATCATCCCTAACAAATGCCAGGGGCACTAGGAGAAAAACGAGAGAAATAACTTACGGCGCTGGTTTTTGAGAAAGCTCCATTTGAACAGAGTTCTATTTTCCAGTTCAGAAATGAGCTGAGACGGGTGAGGGCTTGGCCCCTCTCAGCAGTGGGTTTGAGGTGTTGCTTTTGAGGTCTTTGCAATGACAGTTTCGACTCTTCATGCACAGTAGATTCTGTGGAGAGAGATCTGCATTATTTTATTTTTTGCTAAAATCCTTTTATTGGTACATTTTAGGTATACGATACGTTTACATTTATCATTGGGTGCTTGTACCTTTACATGATGCATCTTGGTTCTTATTTTTTCCCCATTCCCTGCCCTCTCTTCACCCCCTCCACCCTTCCCTATTTACAA